>JAPPVO010000002.1:202775269-203386744 GCA_030407325.1 Camellia japonica | reverse complement strand
CTGCTTCTTTGGTGCATATGTATTGTCGCTTTGGCTATCTTGCTTTTGCCCATAAAATATTTAGTGATATGCCATTCAAAGATGGGGGTTGGAAACGCTATTATTTCTGGGTTTTTTCAAAATGGGAATCTTTAGAGGCATTGGGTGTTTTGGATGAGATGAGATTTGAGGGATGAAGATGGATTGTCACTGTTTCAACTATTCTTCCTGCGTGTGCACAAATGGATGATATTTTGCATGGATTGCTGATTCATTTATATGTCATAAAGCATGGGTTGGAGTTTGATGTGTTTGTGTCCAATGCATTGATTAACATGTATGCCAAATTTGGAAACATCCAGCAAGCACAGAAGGTTTTCGATCAGATGTTCGTCAGAGATTTGGTGTCATGGAACTCAATAATTGCTGCATATGAGCGGAATGCTCATCCAGATACTGCACTTAAGTTCTTGGCGAGATGCAGTCAAATGGAATTCAGCTGATGTGTTGACACTAGTGAGCTTGGCGTCCAGTGTTGCTCAGTCTAGGGATTGCCGAAGTGGCAGGTCTGGTCATGGTTTCATCACGAGGAGATGTTGGATTCTGGAAGATGTTGCTGGAAATGCTGTCGTGGACATGTATGCAAAGTGGGTATAATTGATTATGGTGTAGAGTTTTTGAAAAATTCCTTTAAAGGACGTGGTTTCTTGGAACACGATGATTACAGGTTATGGTCAGAATGGTCTTGCAAGAGGCTATTGAAGTATTCTGCACGATGGAAGCGTGCGGGATGTAACTCCAAACCAAGGGACTTGGGTAAGCATTTTACCAGCTTACTCTCACCTAGGAGCCTTGAAACTGGGGATAAGAACTCACGGGCATATTTTAAAAAGCCAATCTTCACTTGGATGTCTATGTCGGTACTTGCCTCATCGACTTGTATGGAAAATGTGGGAGATTAGACGACGCAATGTCCTTGTTCTATGAAGTGCCCAAGATGAGTTCAGTTCTGTGGAACGCCATAATATCGTGTCATGGGATTCATGGACACGGTGTGACTTCTATGTAGCTATTCCGAGCTATGCAGGATTAGGGGGTGAAGCCCGATCATGTAACTTTTGTATCTCTATTGTCAGCTCATAGCCATTCGGACATAAGTTGGTCAGGGTCAGTGGTGCTTTTGCGTAATGCGGGAAGAGTATCGAATCGAACCTAGTTTGAAGCATTATGGCTGTATGGTCGACCAGCTTGGTAGAGCTGGGTACCTAGAAAAGGCATATAGTTTTGTCAAAATATGCCTTTAAGGCCTGATGCTTGGGTTTGGGGTGCTCTTCTTGGAGCTTGTTGAATCCATGGAAATATCGAGTGGGCAAATTCGCTTCGGACTGCTTGTTTGAAGTTGATTCAGAAATGTTGGGTACTATGTTTTATTATCGAATATATACGCAAATGTTGGAAAGTGGGAACGTGCGGATGAAGTGAGATCATTAGCTAGAGACCGTGGATTGAAGAAGACACCTGGCTGGAGTCCAATTGAACTGAACAACAGGATTGAAGTCTTTTATACCGGGAACCAATCCCATCCATACTGTGAGGAGATCTACAAGGAGTTGGAGATTTTAGCGGCTAAGATTAAGAACATTGGTTATATTCCAGACTATAGCTTCGTGTTGCAGGATGTGGAGGAGGATGAAAAAAGAGTATATCCTTACGAGTCATAGTGAGAGATTGGCTATTGCGTATGGAATTATCAGCACCCCTCCTATGAGTCCAATTTGGATTTTCAAGAACTTGTGTGTTTGTGGGGATTGCCACAATGTGACTAAATTCATATCGAAGATTATAGAGAGGGAGATTATTGTGAGGGATTCGAACCGCTTCGATCACTTCAACGATGGCATTTGTTCTTGTGGGGATTATTGGTGACATGGAATACTGATATATATCATTCAGAAAATTGACAGTTTGGATCACTGACTTTGTCTTTCAACCATTCAAGGTGAGAGCATCAACCACAAAGAGAACTGAACTCTAATTTGTTATGCTCAGTTTTCACAAGCACATGCACACTTATATATGACTACTTTCACAAATCCTTTTCCCATCAGTTTTGTATCACTTTTTAATTCCAAAAGACATTTTGTTACTTTTCTTAACCATTCTATTTTGGACGTCAAATTAGAAGACTGAACTGTAAATTGAATCCAGTTAGCATTGAACGTTGATGCTCTGTTTATTTTGGCTGAAAACGTATTTCTAATGGTAAACTCATCCCAGGTTCCAATTTCCCCATCCTGAATTTTGATATTTATTATATTGACATAATACTTCAAAAACATCAAAAATTGTTCTGTGCAAATTATTATTATAATTTAGTTCCAAAAATTTAACTCTCGCTCTTTCCTTGTTCAAATTGTTGCTGTTTCTTTTTGTCATTTTGTTGGGTCTCAGTTTATTTGAGTTCTTGCTTTTTGAAACGTTAAGCAGTTTGGAATCAATATTTGTTTGAATGGATAATTAGCTCTTCTTGTTGCCGTTGCTGTTGCTTTTATGTTTAGTACGCCCAGGAAACTTGGTACACATGCAGAGTGACCAATTTGTGGCCAAAATATTACAATGGTCAATTTGTGGCCTCAAATTATAAACGTCTCTTTCTCTCATTTCATCTCTCTTGTCATTCTTGGCAATTAGATAAATATTAATGCAAAAAAATAAAATAAATAAATAAATAGATGAATAAAAAAATGAAAAAAGAAAAAAGAAAGAGGACTGTTGGTTCTCTTAACTACGATATATATATGTTTTGCAAACTTTATTGATGTTTTTCTTTTCATTTGTTCTTTTATGCTGTGTTTGATTTATGAATTTGAAGAGGGAAATGAATGAAATATAACAAAATTCACTACTAGAAAACTAGCCTTTTGACATAGAACTTTTGCGACGGCAAAGTTTCCGTCTCAAAAGATCACCATTTGCAACAGATGTGAAAATTGTCACAAAAAACATGGATTTTTTTTTTGATTAAAAAAAAAAAAATTCAGATGTGGTGACGGCATATTTCTGTCTCAAACAAATAATGAAAATGTATGATTTTTTACGATGGCATGTGTTCACAGTGGCAAATAATCAGATGTGGCGACAGCAATGTGCTCAGTTGACTACTCAGATGGTTCCTAAGGCTCCTCTTCCTTTCTCTCTCACTGATGAGACATCCAAGTTAGTTCTTTTGTGGAAATATGTGTCTAAATATATGTTGTTTGTTTTTTGTTTGAATTTTGGGTTTGAATGAGTTGTGTGTTTTTAGGGGATTGTTGATGCGACAAGGAGGGCATGGACATCCTAAGTACGCATTTCAGGTTTGGTACTCTAGTTTCTCAACCGTTGGTACTCTCTCTCTCTCTCTCTCTCTTCTCTCCTTCTCTACTAGTTAACCCAAATTTCTACCTCAATTTTTTATTGGCTTTTATGGCAGGAGTCCATTATTCTCATCTTCTGTTGTCCTCTTTAAAATGTTCCTTATTTCGATTTTTAGGCAAAAACATAATGAAGAAGTTGTAAATGAAAAACATGTCTACATTTCACCTAGTTTCACACACCTTTTCTTTTTCCTTCAAATCCCTCCCCAAATCCCCCAACCAAACACAACATTAATCAAATTTGGGAATTTGGGATTTTTTTTTGTTTTTATCTGTAAACCAGCAAACACTAAAGAATAAATAGGGATTATATTGTTTTCTGTATTGGCCAAAAATAAAGCAAGAGAATTTGAACAACCAAACAAATTCTTTCTATTTCTTCTATTTAGTACATGCATGGATGGAGATGAGAGAAAGGGTGAGTTTTTGTAAATCTCAACTTCATTAACACACTAGCAAGGAACACCTTAAACTGACACAACTGCTTGCAGCCACACACTTCACACAACGGAAGCCAAGCCTCCTTACTTGCCAAGCTTCCAGGACTCACAGGGTTCATGATAGGGGATGAGAGAGTAGGAACCACTGAATATATACCAACAGAGTGATTGAGGTGAAGATAAAATTTTGGAGTGTTGACTTTGATGTTTGACCTAGTAGAGCATAACATGACTTTGCTTAACAAATATGCTCCAGTTGGTGGATTTGAACATGTGTGCAAGGAGAGGAAATTTCAAGCATGCAAACAAAGCCACGGGAATACAAGGCAATGCAAGAATAGGCATAGTAATCCATGCCTTATAACTTTCCCCAAACACAAGATAAAGTGTGGCACCAAAGGCTATCATGGTGGATAATATGCAGAGAAATAGGGTTACGAGACCAAACATTAATCTATTAGGAAGGAGAACAAGAAAATCATGTTCTGCATAACGAGAAGTGAGGATGGACATGAATAACAACACAGAAGTAACGGATGAGAAAAGAGCAAATGCATCAGATATGCCAAAGATTATGAAGCATGCTTGTTTGTAAAAAATTGGATTGCCATCGCTATTGTTTCCACCTGGTACCGTAATTGTGCATGCATTAGCTGTGTCTTTCATCCAACGCTCTCCTTCTTTTACCAAATCTTTGTGTGTATCAGTAAATACTTCTGCAGGTGTCATTTTCTTATCATTCCTCTCTTCTTTGCTTCGAGGCACTACAAGTTTTCTCCACTTCCTGCATAAATTAAACCAGGTGGCTTGGAAATGAGAAAACAAAGTTACTATACTACATGAATATAATATTAAAATAATGTGGCAACGATCTTTTGTTTATATAGGCATTACTCAAATTAAATTGGTAATTATTTTATTTAATCAATAAATATTAGTCTCCTATGAAGTCCGGAAAGATTACCTTAAACCAATGCAATTCTCGTTGCATCTGTAGAGCTGCACCGGCTCTAAGATAGAGTTGCTGCTGAGGGGCCATATATCCAGCCAAATGTAGAGCATTGTTATTTGATTCGTCCAATTGTGATAAAAATATAGTTCTAGACTCCACTTGACGTATGAGGTTGAACACTTTTTCACGACGGTACACAATTGCCTGATGAAATATGGATTGCTTCTTTTGGTTTTGAAGAGAAATCGCATCAGGGTATGACCTTAAAATTGCTTCAACGATTTCATGAATCCCAACAGATGTTGCTTGGACTATTGGTAGTGAAAATATTTTGCCTGCGTTTGAGTAATTTGATTTTACAATTTCATTGCAAAGGAATTGGACAAGCTCCTGTGCTTGATTGTGTATCATTTTTTTCTCTCCGATGTGCTTGATGCATGGCACTGTAATTAAAACTGACTATTAGGGATGTGATAATAACGATACTAGTCTAGCCTGAACATAAAATAGTATTTGCCCACTAACCAAAATTTTGAACGACTTCCCAAAACATTGAATGCACTCTTTTCTTCGCTGCACAACAATACTAATCCATTCAAAATCAGAAATGAAAAAGGACAAAATGCATTTTATCTCCTTGTGATGTGTATTAGTGCATGTGAATGTGGATTATGTGACGGGTTGGTAAGGGAGTTTGCTTCTCTCTTTACTGACCAAAGTTCGAATCTCCTACTACTTAAGTGGAAGTCTGACGGTCTAGGTGAATTGGCTAGTTTATCCCAATTTGGCTTGTAAGAGTGTATCTTAAGAATCCTGTCTTGGGAGTGTTCTGGCCATCAAAAAAATAAAAAATAAAAATTGTGGAGTGGGTCATGGTAGGCAACTCCACTTGACCAATATTCCTTAGGCCGATAGTCAAAATAGTAAGGTTGAGGTACAATGTCAAATCGATGTCATGGTTTACAAGTAAGTTGTTCCAGTTTTTTTTTTGAGGACAAGTTGTTCCAGTTGATTATGCATATAACATTTTTTGGACATTAATGTCATGTTAGTCAAAGTGACATCGTTATTATTTTTAATTGTTGGCATTGTTTTCTTTTATAAGCTATCTTTTTATTGGTTTTGTAAGTGGTAGGTATCAATTACAATAGAAGTTGCCAAACTAATAAAAAGAGATATTTGGTTATGCTTTAAGTAGTGTTTGTTTTAATATTTAGTTATGCTATTTTAGTTATAACTAAAGAGGTCTTGGGTTATGTTCTATTGTGATTATTATTTTAACTATAACCGAAGATGTTTTTGGTTATGTCTCAAGTGGTATTTGGTTACGGTGTATTATGTTTGTTTTAGGCATATCTGAAAGTGATTTATTTATGATATTTATAGTATCAATACCACAAATTATTGTAACTTTTATATAAACATATCCCAAAAATAAGATATTTGGAGTGTGTACTATAGGATGAACCTAAAAATAATACATCCCACATCTACTACAATTTTGGAGAGATCCAAGGAGGAAAAGGGTGGGGATATTGATTTTGAGTGTATGATATTCCCCATCTAGTTTTCCAATAACAAAATTAAAGTTGATTAGGATATTCATTGTAGCATGGTGAAGTATTAATATTAATATATGGTATATTAGAGTCTAGAGTGGAATTACCTTCAACTACACCAGAAGTGATGCAGTTCACAGGATTCTCAATGTCGCCTCTACTGTGATGGTCAGCCTTTTTGCCAATTTAAGAGGAACACCTGCAATGCAAGAGAGAACAGAAAGTGTAGTCAGCTATGATAATGTGCTTATGTGATATAATTTTCAGCAATATTAGGTAACTTAGAAAATTTGATCAGAAATTTAATTAGAAAATTGATATGTGATTTAGATCTAATCCTTATATAGTAGAATTCTCGTCTTAAGTGATTTTACTTCTATGTACTGCATGAAGTAGATATTATTCAAAATTTTATTCGAAAAAGTTCAGTGGAATATGGCACATACTATTTTTTTGGATAAAATTTTGAATACACATGTATGATAAAATTTTGGTATGATAGAAGACGTTTTTCATAGTCAATGAAAAATAAGCTTGTTTGGGAGTAAAATATTTTTCAATTTTGTAAGATAAAGTGTGTTATTCACACTAAAGTCTTACCATTGCCTCCACCTCACCACCACCGCCATCACTCCACCGCATCCCACCCCCTACCACTACTACCAACACCATCACCCAAAACCATCACCACCACTAACTCAACCACTAGCATATTAGTTTTAAGGTCATAATCAAAAATATTTTTGAAAAATAGAAAAAGTTATTTTTAAGAAAATATTTTTCTCAAAAATAAGAATCTTATCAATGTCACTACACTACTACTATCACCATGGCCATTGCCCCACTATCACCGTCGCTATCACTGCCGCTACCCACCACCATGCCACTACCTTCACCTCCACCTCCACCTCTACTTTTGTTCCACCACCACCACCACCACCACCACTAAACATAGAAAAAATAGAAAAATATTTTTTTTGGAATTTTTTTTTTTCCTTAGAAAATATTTTTCATTAGAAAATATTTTGCACCTAAATAAACGAGGATAAATCATCAATAAAGAAAATTGCAGAAATAGTAATTGCTAGATAGATAGAGAGAAAAGACAGGGACCAAATACACTAACATGAATGGATCAGTTTCTGCCAGACGTGGAATGATGTTCCACTTTGGAATGAAGAAGGCTTTTGAGCAATTGCCATCAACGAATGAAACTGCAGATCTTTTTCTTCTCTGGTATGAAGCATGCCAACTCAAGTTTATCTTGAAGCAAGGCTAGAGCAATGTCTGTCGGAAAAACCCCCCAAAAAATAAAATAAAATAAAATAAAACAGAAATAATTAGTTAATACAAATTAGGGTAAATTACACTAACCTCCATTAAAATTGAGAAAAATATATCAAACTCACAAGTTTGGAATAATTTTACACTATACTTCTTTAAGATTTTAATTCACATAACATTTTGTTTTATTTTTATAAGTTAATTGATTATTGTATAAAGCATCAAAATAATATTATCATATCTTTTATATTGAAATATATATTTGATCATTATTATCCCTGTATCTACGCTCATTTATATTAATTCTAGTCACTTTAGTCTTATTAAAAAAAAAAGTTAGTAATTATGTCACACTTGTGTGGTTTATTATATTTTTCATAAAACCATGAGATTATCAATTAATGTAATTTATCCTATAAATTAAGTTATTCTATTAACACTCTCATATTAAAATTTATTTATTTATTTCATTATTTTGGTTTCGGAAATTTTTTGAGTTTTTGAATTTTTTATTCAATTTTGTGAGCTAAAAGCTCTTCAAATAGCAACAATTATTAAAATATTTAAGAGTAAATTATACTTTCCGTCTTTATGTTTAGACGTTTTCTCTTTTTGGTCTTTGACATTTTTTTGCCTTTTTTTCGCCTATATTCATTTTTTCCCCAATTAATTCCTAAAATTAATTTCTATTCAAAGTTAGACAAAAAATATCACGTTAGCTATCACATAATATAAAAAATATATTATTATATTAAAATTTAAGTTTTGTATCAAAAGTGTGAATTATATATAATAAAAATATATTTTTTTATAAGACATGACTAGCAATGATTAATTAATAAGTTTGTTTTTAGAACTAATAGTTAAAAAAACTTAAAACATGAAAGGAAAAAATAAAAAAAATAATAAAAGAAGCAAAGTGTAATTTACCGAATATCTAATTACTCACCATAAAGGCCATTAATAGTGAGCTGATGCAAAATTCTGAAACCCGGTTCACCCTCAAATGGTTTAAGACTTTTGGGTTTTTTTGAGAAAGTGGCAATAAGCCATTTTTAGACAGTAATTGGGACAAATAATGGGTGTTGCCATCAATAGTAGTGACACTGAACAAGTAAAGAACCATCTGTCTATGCCCACGAGCAGCTGCAAAAAACAAAGGAATTCGTTTGTCATATGTCTCGACATTTGGCAGGTTCTGGTTGTTTTTCACTAACAGTTTCGCCGCCTCCATGTTTCCAGCTCCGGCAGCCCTGTGAAGTGCTGTCCTTTTTCTGCTGTCACCGAGAGCTAGATCCTCTTGTGACATATGCTCCTCAACTAGCTTCTTCACAAAATTATTTCTCTGATTTGACTTTACTGCAACGATGAGCGCTGTTTCTAAGTCTGCTGTTATGGCAGCCCTGACTGCAGTGTTACCTGGTTCATTTTTTATAAATTTGCTGGCCATCTCCCAGTCACCTTCGATTGCAGCTCTGTGCAGTGCCACATAACGACCTGCAAAAATGCGCAACAGAAAATTCAAAGTAAATTTAAGCTTTTAGATGCTGTTTTAAATAATAATAATAATATATTATTATTATTATTTCCTGAGTAATTTTCAATCTTCTCCACAGCTCATTAAGCTTTACTACAGTTTCTGTGCAATAGGAAAGAATTTCATTTCGGGAGTAAGACTTCTTTCCAGTTCTTCAAAAGGAATAGATCATTGTGCAGATCGTTATGAGCTCTATTTTGCTAAATAACTTTTTTAATAAATATTATTTAAATTTTAAAATTTCATTATTGGATGTCAACATCAACTTTTAAGAAAAATTTATACAGAAGTTTTGGTAAATGTAACCATATTCCAAGGCTAAGGGACAAAAAATTGTGTGGAGGTTGAGGGAGAGTGAGGAAAAAGATAGTAATCTAGAGAGATAAAAGCCAAATATTGGGTACTTTTATAATATATACTTTAAAAGAATTATGACATTTTGTGATTTTGGTAATAAGTAATAAGAGACATGTAACAAATTTAAACCTTTAAAATATTCCAACGCTGTCCACACGGCTTTAGCATTTTTAAAGCGCAGAACTCGTTTGGCGGTATCTTTGGTGAGCATTGTCAAGATCCATCCCCGTACGAGGTCGTTTGATTTTTTCCAATACTTGTATTCCTCATTCTTAATGTACTTAGAATCACCACCACCACCAGCATTTGGGACCGGCACTGGCACTGGGACCATTTCAAGGGGAGGCTCATCCGTGCCGTAGATGAAACCATCCAAGCGTTGACTCTTAATGAATTTGATCATTAGTTCTCTCCACTTTTCGTAGTTGCTGTCTGAGAGCTTTTCGGTGACATATTCCTCCACTTTAGACTCTGATGGATACGGGTACTTCTCTAAGTAGAAACAAGTGCTTGAGGAAGCCATTGATGGAAAGCTAGCTAGGTAGTTAGTTTGAGTTGCTCTCTCTCTCTCTCTCTCTCTCTCTCTCAGTTTAAAATTTCAGAGTGTGCAATGATACAATGCAGATGATAAGCAATTTAATATTTGATCGACCCATTTGTGTGAGTGATTCCTTCCTTGCTTGTGCATGGTAGCTATTTTTATAGTACTTGTTTAGTCCTTTTAAGTTTTGCATTTGATTGCTTCAATGATGGTTTCTATTTATTTTATACCATAATTTTTTCTTGATGCCTTGCTCATAACAACAGATTGGTATCACCCACTTTAGCTCCTTTCTTTTCGAGCTCATACATTCAGTCAGACTAATTATACCCATCTTACTTTTGAACTATGCATATTTTTTTGCACTTTCAAAACTGCAAAATCTGAGTTTAAATAATTCATACCAGTCAAGCCGTTCAAATTGATTAATGGGAGCTGTGCGTTTTCAAAATTTTACATGAACGCTCTGCTTGTTTCGACGTAATATTTTTTGTTGTATGGTTAACTAAAACAGAAGTATAACATTTTTTAAGAAAGATATTTTTCGTCACAGTCCACAATATCAATTTTTAAGAACCTCTCTTCTAGCTCGACCCTTTAAGCAGCACATTGATCTATAAAATGGTGAATTTTCATTACATTTCTACCTAATGCATACAATAGTTTTACATGTAAAATATTTTCAGATGTAAAAATATTTTATATCGAAACAAACGGAATTGAAATTTTAACAAAATATCTCCAAAGTATTGTTGCTGATGGTGGGAGTGGGGTGCAAACCACTGGTGGTGATTTACAAAGAGAGGCTTAAACACGAATCAAACTGAAAATAAACTCACTGAATTTTATTCTGAAAATTCTGAAAATTACACAGCACTCTCTTTTCTTTTCTTTTCTTTTCTCCCACATATCTAACTCTCATAATACATAGCTATTATAGATGAATCATACAATGTGAACTATAGTGTGAAAGCCCACAAATTTTGCAGCCATTGTTGACCAACAATGGAGGCTTCACATGCAACAATGGTGGTGGTTGGCCACCTACCATTACACCTACCAAGCAAGCTTATTTTCAACATCCCCCCTTAAGCTTGCTTCTCCATGCTGCTTCATTCCGAGCATTATCTTCATTCTGTTGAATATATCATTCTTCAACGGCTTCGTGAAAATATATGCAAGTTGATCTTGGGATTTGCAAGGCAATAATTCCACCTCTTTATTTTTCACATGCTCTCGGATGAAATGATAGCGGGTGTCAATATGCTTACTTCTTTCATGATAAACTGGGTTCTTTGCCAATGCAATTGCTGAGCGATTATCAACATAGATCTCGGTGGGTTTTTCTTGTGGAAATCCCAAATGCTTCAGCATGTTCCGTAACCATATTGCATGACACACAGCTGAGTTGGCTGCAACATACTCAGCTTCGCAAGTCGATAATGTCACAATGGCTTGCTTCTTGGATGACCATGTGAAGGCTGTATCTCCCATAAAGAAAGTAAACCCCGTAGTACTTTTCCGTTCATCCAAGTCACGTCCCCAGTCGCTATCTGAGTAGCCAACAAGACTGAAATTATCAGTTGGTTTATTGAATAAACCATCATCGACTGTACCTTTGATGTAGCGAAGAATCCTCTTTGCTGCATAAAGGTGTGACTGATCCGGTGTTTCCATATATCTGCTGATCAGTCCTACTCCATAGAGTATGTCTGGCCTGGTACAAGTAAGATAGCGAAGACTTCCAACTAGGCTCTTGAAATAAGTTGGATCCACATCACCTGTCTTCGTACCTTTTCTGAGCTCCACTCCACTGTCTACAGGAGTGTTCACTGGATTGCAATTTTCCATTCCATATCTCTTGAGAATTTCCTTAGCATAACCACTTTGGGAAATAAAAATCCCATCTTTTCTTTGTGCCACTTCAATGCCTAGAAAATGAGCCATCAATCCAATATCTGTCATTTTAAACTCTTGAACCATGCTTCTTTTAAAGTCTTTGAACATGGCTGGATTGTTTCCGGTGAAGATTAGATCATCAACATAAAGACAAGCAAGCAACATGCTTCCATCAGCTTCCTTCTTCAAATATAGTGCGTGCTCGTATGGACATTTTTCAAAACCATTGTCATGAAAATACTGATCAATTCTAGTATTCCATGCACGCGGAGCTTGCTTCAATCCATAAAGTGCTTTCTTCAATTTGTACACTTTGTCTTCATGCCTATTCTGAACATACCCCGCAGGTTGTTCAATATAGATTTCTTCTTCAAGGAAACCATTAAGAAATGCAGATTTCACATCAAGTTGATAAATCTGCCACTTGTGCTGAGCAGCCAAAGAAATTATTAGCCTGATAGTCTCCAATCGGGCAACTGGAGCAAACACCTCTCCATAGTCAATGCCAGCTCTTTGCTTGTAACCTTTTGCTACTAACCTTGCCTTGTAGCGTTGCACTTCGCCTTGTGCATTCCTCTTTGTCTTGTATACCCATTTCACTCCAATGGGTTTGTGCCCCTCTGGTAGACTGGTAAGCTTCCATGTGTCATTTTTCTCAATGGCATGAATTTCTTCATCCATTGCTTTCTTCCATTTATCTTCCTGGATGGCTTCTGAGAAGGTAAGTGGATCACTATCTGCGAGTAGGCAGTACAGATTCAGATCTGCTTCTTCTGTAGCTTCATATATCTCCTGCAAATTTCTCATTGGTCTTGGTTGTTTGAAAAAACTATCATCTGAAGATGCTGATGCTGATGATGATGATGATGCAGCACTTCTGTGAGAAATTGGCGATCTAGGTGCAAGAATTCTATGTGGAGGAGTTTGTGGCTCATCTTGAACTTCTCTTGTGATTTCAACAGGAGCTTTTGATGTTTCATCTTCAAGAATAAGTTCTGCATCTTTGACAACTTCATCTTGATTCCAGTTCCAAGCTTCTTCTTCTTCAAATATCACATCTCTACTCATGATCACCGTTTTGGTAATGGGATTATACAACTTGTATCCCATTGTTCTATCTCCATATCCGACAAGGATACATTTTTCTCCCTTATCATCAAGCTTGGTTTCTGGAATCTTGGTGTATGCAACACACCCAAATATTCTGAGATGATTGACGCTTGGCTTATGTGAACTCCAAGCTTCTTCTGGAGTCATAGAATGAAGGCTCCTGGTTGGGCATCTATTTAGTAGATACACAACTGTAGGTCCAACTTTGTTTGTTTCCTGCTCGGCAAAATTTGCTTGCTCGCCGGCTTCTGTTGTTGCTCTACTTCGGCATTCATTTCTGTAATGCCCGAACTTGTGGCAATGGTAACACTGAACATTCCTTTTGTCAAAACCTGGTCGGTTGTTGTAACCACCTCCTCTACCACTTGCTCTTCCTCTTGGAGCAAAGTGTGGTTGACTTCTTCCTCCTCTGGCTGGACTTCTTCCGCCTCTTCCTCGAAAATCAGAACTTCGGTTATTGTAACCACGGCCTCTTTCTCGGCCTCTTTGTGATGTCCCCCCTTGCTCGTTTCTGTCTTCTCTGAAAGACAGCTTTGATTGAAGAGCTTGCTCTAGAGAACTTGAGGAAGCCTTCTTGTTGATCCTTTGTTCATGAATCTCAAGTGTGCCCATCAACTCATCGGTGGTCATGGCACTGAGATCTTTGGACTCTTCTATTGCTACAACCACATGCTCGAACTTGGGACTGAGTGATCGGAGAATCTTCTCTATCACTTGAAGAGATTCCATCTTCTCTCCATATCTTCTCATCTGATTAACAATGGTCAATGTTCTGTTAAAGTACGCAGAAATTGACTCATTCTCATTCATGTGCAGCATCTCGAATTCGCCACGTAGCACCTGTAGTCGAACTCTGGTCGTCTTCTCAATTCCACAGTGTGAATTGCGAAGAATACTCCATGCCTCTTTAGAGGTTGTTGCTGCTGAAATCTTCTCAAAACTTGACTCATCAATGCCTTGATAGAGTAGATATAAGGCCTTTTTATCTCTCCTCCTTGAATCTTTTAACGCCGTCTTCTGAGTATTATTTAAAGTTCCTTCATCTGCGAGAGTAGCTGGCTCGTCATATCCTCGATCCACTAACTCCCACAAATCTTGTGAGGCTAGTAGGACTTGCATTTGAATACTCCAATTTTCATAGTTCTCCTTGCTGAGTTTTGGAAACTGGGGCTGAAAGAAATTGTTTGTGTTGGCCATTGGTTGTCTTTAACAATCTGCAAATTTTCAGACTGGAATTTGCAAATTCTAACCGTACAGATGTGTCCGGAATATTCCAAATAGTTGGAAACCACTATTGGATCACCCGAAACAGACACTGAATGACTCAGATCAGGCCAAAACAAGTTGAACGGCTCAGATCTGAGGCTACAGCTTAGCTGCGGCACACTGGATTCATTTCCGTGCGGCTCAGTCAACGGCTATGGTCAACGGCTTGGACCGGCTCGGTCAACGTCGGCTCGGCTCGGTCAAACGGCTCGGTTGGAGGCTCGGCTTGTCGGCTTGACGGCTCGGCTTAGCGGCTTGGTCAACGGCTTGGTCAACGGCTCGGGCGGCTCGGCTGGAGGCTCGGCGGCTCGGCGTGAATGACGTCAGCAGATGACGTCGGCAATGACGTCAGACTTGGATCCGGATCCGGATATGGGTCGCCGGATCGGATCTCGGGTTGACGGACCGGATCGCGGGTCAAACCCTGCAATTCGGGCGAAGAAGACGCGTGGAACGCGTGGAGGCGCGTGGCGACGGCGTCAGTGTGGCGCGTGTGGCGCGTGCGGCTTCTGTGAGGCTCGGTTTTTGATGTTCTTTTTTTCAGAATGATCGTCTCGTCGAGAGCTTCAATCTGGTATGATCAAAACTTGATTTCGATCACTTTGATTTCTGGGCAACTTTCGAAATCACACTCTGTTCTTGGCAGTTTTGCAGAATTTCTGCAAATTGGAGCTGCCTTCGGGCTCTGATACCACTGTTGGTGGGAGTGGGGTGCAAACCACTGGTGGTGATTTACAAAGAGAGGCTTAAACACGAATCAAACTGAAAATAAACTCACTGAAATTTATTCTGAAAATTTCTGAAAATTACACAGCACTCTCTTTTCTTTTCTTTTCTTTTCTCCCACATATCTAACTCTCATAATACATAGCTATTTATAGATGAATCATACAATGTGAACTATAGTGTGAAAGCCCACAAATTTTGCAGCCATTGTTGACCAACAATGGAGGCTTCACATGCAACAATGGTGGTGGTTGGCCACCTACCATTACACCTACCAAGCAAGCTTATTTTCAACAGTTGCTGCTTTTTGGTTCCCAAAATATGCAGTTTGTGTCATTTTTGCTCCCAAATCTTTTAATTTTATAATAATATATATTATGTATATTTTTTGTAAAGTTTCAAAAATATTCCAAGTCCGTTAATTAATTTAGACTACTTGAGTTTTGAGGACCATTTAAACTCATTTCGTAGTTTGGTGATCAAATTAACAAAATTGAAAGATCGTACATTAAAAAATTTCAGAACTATTGATGCAATTAGTCCCAAAAATTTCTTAAAAATATCACTTTGGGCCAAGTATTAGATAGCTATAAACACAATTTATACTAATTCAGCGTAAACCCGAGTACACGTCCACTCTTCAAAGTTCTCTTTGACTTATTTTATTATTCTTCAATTAGTGTTATAACAAGCATTATTATTCTTCAAATATTATATATTACAACAAACAAGTTTTCAGATTACTTTTTGGACCTTGAGGCTGTGTTTGTATAACGAATTTAAGCAGAATTTTTGAAAAGAAAAGAAAAAAAGATGGTAAAATATACATGAAATATAGTTACATTTTATCTACATATTCTTTTTTTCTTTTCAAATCCTTACTTAAATTTGTGATCCAAATATAACCTTACACAAATACTTGGTTTGTCCCTAAAATCTCTTAAAAATATCACTTCGATTTTGTTCAAAAAAAAAGAAAAAAAAAATATATAGAGCGTAAAAAAGTCTCTACCTTCTTCTCCAAGTGATGCTTACAAACACTCAACAATCTTCTTTACAGACGATGTGAAGAATGAAAGCACAATGTGTGTAAAATGTGTTTGCTCTTTTTCTTTTTGCTTTCTGCTTATATGCTTTAGATAGATGCTTGGACCAATTGTGTTTCTCACTTGTTTCACGTGATTTCACTGTTTGGTTGCAAATAAGGTCTGGGTCAAGCTAGACATCTTAAAAATGGTGTATGAAATGCAAGTTATGGTATTTGTAAGGTTGATTAGTATAAATGTCATAACTCAATTCTTTTATGTTGTATTTGGTTGGGGGATTTGAGAAGGGATTTAGAAATGAAAATGGAAAAGGTAGGTGAAATGTGAATAAAATATACCTAAATTTCATATAGTTTTGCACATCTTTTCTCTTTTCCCTTCCAAATCCTAAATCCCCCAACCAAACACAGCATTAGGGTTGCAACTAAAAAAAAAAAAGAAGTCATAACTAAACACTATATAAGGGATAATCAAAAAAAAAAAAAATTGGATCATAATTAAAATAATATTATAACCAACATAAAAATAAGACTTGAAGCAACCTGCTGCTGTTATGTAATTCAAGAAAATGGTTTATATATATTTGTATTGTTGCTATACCATTATATTTATACAAGTCATGTGATAAGGATAAAATACACACAATGAGCAAATGATAAGAATGATAAATGATAAGATGATGATCAAGAAGAATCTGAGATTGAACCATATCTCAACAGCCCCCCTCAAGCAGAAGGTTCCAAAAAGCGAATTTTCAGCTTGTCTTGAAAATCGAAAGGACTATGAAGGCAATCCTTTAGTAAAGATGTCTGCGATATGATCTTTTGTAGAGATAAATTGGATTTGAAGATCATTGCGGGCAACCTTTTCGCGAACAAAATGAAAATCAATTTCAATATGTTTTGTACGCGCATGGAATACTGGATTTGCAGACATGTAGGTGGCGCCAAGGTTATCAAACCATAGAGTTGGGGGGGAGGATAACCGAATGCCAAGTTCATTGAGCAAAGATTGCAACCATGAAATTTCAGCGGAAGCATTAGCCAAGGCTTTATATTCGGCCTCAGTCGAGGACCGTGCCACTGTCCGTTGCTTGCGAGAGCACCACGAGATCAAATTGTCACCAAGGTAAATTGCATAACCACCCATGGATTTACGATCATTAATACAGCTAGCCCAATCGGCATTGGAAAATGCATGAAGGCTTGTAGAAGAAGTGGGTTGAAGTAAGAGAGCATAATTGGATGTATCTTTGAGATACCGAAGGATCTGTTTCACAACTTGCCAATGTTCTTCAGTGGGAGAGTGCATAAATTGGCACTCGGTTGACTGAAAAGGAAATTTCCGGCCAAGTAAGAGTGAGATACTGCAAGGAACCGGCCACCATACGATAGTGTGTCCACCATAGGAGTGCCGGATGCCGAGGTGAGCGTAGTAGTTGTTGCAAAGGGTGTTTGAACTGGTTTGGGTAACATCATTCCCGACTTGTGTAAGAGGTCCATGATATATTTGCTTTGAGAAAGCAATAGCCCTTGGGAATGTTTGCAAGCTTCAATGCTCAAGAAGTAATTCAAATCGCCAAGATCTTTGATGGAGAACTCAGTGCTCAAATTGTGAATGAGCTGTTGCAGATGAGAAGGTGAATTTCCGGTAAGGAGAATATCATCAACATAAATAAGAATGTAAATCACAATACTGTCAAGGCGATATGCAAACAAAAAGCTATCAGATTTGGAGGCTTTGAATTGAAACTGAAGCAAGAAACCCGTTAATTGAGAAAACCATGCACGTGGAGCTTGTTTCAAGCCATATAAAGACTTATGAAGTTTACAAACAAAAGATGGATGAGTAGCATCAACAAACCCAGGTGGTTAGTGCATGTAGACATCTTCTTGAATATAGCCATGGAGAAAGGCATTGTGCACATCGAGTTGCCGGATGGACCAACGACTTGAGACAGCAAGAGACAAAACAGTTCAAATGGTGGTGGGTTTAACCACGGGATTGAATGTTTCAAAGTAGTCAAGCCCCGTTTGTTGATGAAATCCCTTACCAACTAAGCGCGTTTTATAGCGTTCGATCAAACCATTAGCCTGCCGTTTGATCTGAAACACCCATTTACATCCAACAATGTTCATACCGGGAGTGACCGGATGTAAGCTCCAAGTACCGTTATGGATTTGTGCATTGATTTCCTAGACTACAGCTTTGCGCCAAATAGGAGATTTATTGGCTGAAGTAAAACAGGTCGGTTCAACTGAATCGATGGAGTTAGAGGTGGTGAGCAAGGCATTGGGTTTGGTGGTCATATTCCGGAGAACCATGGGATGAGTTTGGTGGGGAAGAGAGGTGGGTATGGGTGGGGAGGTGAGGTCAACGATAAGATTAAGGCCGCGGGTGTAATGTAGATAGAGAGGATGAAGCAGGCGTGACAAGTGGTAAAACAGGGTAGGTAGGGGACGATGGAGGGGGAAGAGCAGCAGGTTGAGCTACTACGGGTGGGTTGGGTAGAGGGGATGGAGCAGTAGGGAGAGGTGTATGTGGGTGGGCAATGGGTGTGTCTTGGGTCATTGGGACAACATGACGATGGGAGGCGGAATGGTTAGAAGAAGAGAGAGAAATTAAGCGGGTGGGACCGAAGGAGTGGACTGTGCGGGTTGGGTTAGAGGTAAGAAATGGGGCCTGGACACATGAGTTGGTGCAATAATAAATGGATGAGAAGGTGGTGGGTGGGGTTGGTTTGGTAGAGAGACAGAGGATGTGGAGAAAGGAAATATGGATTCGTCAAACCAAATATTACGAGCAATATAAAGACGACCGGTGGATGAGTCAAGACAATGATAGCCACGATGAGATGGATTGTACCGGAGAAATACACAAGGGGTGGACCGAAAAGAAATTTTATGGTTGTTGTAGGGACGAAGAAAAGGAAAACAAGGCACCCAAAGATTTTTAAAAAATTGTAATCGGGCGGTTTAAAAAACAAACATTGAATGGAGGAGATATTGTTAAGGAGTATAGAGGGCACGTGGTTAATCAGGTAAACAACTGTGTCAAATGCAAAATGCCAATATTTATGTGGCACAGAAGCATCAGCAAGGGTAAGACTAGTTTCAACAATGTGACGATGACTTCGTTCAACCGAACCATTTTGCTCATACATATGTAGACAGGGAAGGCGGTGAATAATACCTAAAGATTAAAAATAAGAATTTAGTTTGCGATATTCATCACCCCAATCAGTTTGCATGAATTTAATTTTGCAAGAAAATTGATGTTCAACCAAAATTTTGAAATTTTGAAAAATACTGAACACATTAGATTTATTGAACATTGAAACATACAAAATAAACTTAGAATAGTCATCGATAAAAATTACAAAATATTTATGACCTTCACTGGAAAGAAATGGGGATGGACCCCAAACATCACTAAAAATTAAATCCAAAGGCGCCAAACTACGACTAGATGAGGATGGCAGGGAAAGTTGGGAGGATTTGCCAAGTGGACAAGCATAATACATTGTTTTTTGGGTGCGGTGATGCTGAACTGGAAGGGTGTGAGAGCGGAGAATGGAACGAAAAACACTCTGATGTGGATGACCAAGACGATGATGCCAACAGTGAGGACATACCAATGCAGAATAGAGAGCTTCGAGCGTGGTGTAGACACCCCATTTTTGACCGACCTTAAGACTCAGACGTCACCGATTGAGCGCTCAGTGATGTTGCATATTGTGCTCGTTCAGAAGTCTCAGAGTCGCGGCCGTGCGCCCTGCCTCCGGACTTCCGAACTCTCTTCTGTACCTTGCCTCGGTTTGCGAACCGGACTCGGTTTTCTCTATTTTCTTTCCTGAGGGGAGGGAGAGGTCCCGTAGACCATCTCTCAGTGGCCGTGGGCTACATTTCATGGCCGTAGGCCATTTTGCCCATTTCGGAGCCCGGTTCCCGATTTTCGGAGCCGTCAGGCCGTGTGCCTCGGTTCGGGACCACCCAACCATCTCCGATTCCTCCGATTTTTGGCATGCATCTCATTTACTCCCTTTCGAGGGACACTGGGGTCTTAGATACCCACTTCGTAGCCGAATGCCACTTTCGATGCTTAACGGTCTATTTTTCGGGATCCCGAACTGCGCGTTTTGGTCCCCGAGCATTCGTTTTGCATCGGTTTTTGTTCATTTTTGGCAGGTACCTCTGTTTTATCACCAGGAAGATCACTGGAGGGTTGGAGGCCAGCAATTGTCTCAGCGACTAGTTATGCTCTTCCGGCGCCCCCCGGCGCCCGTTTTTCTCACTTCCGGGCTAATGTTGAACACCCTAGGGCCATTTTCTTCGAGCCAAAACCACATATTTGTGTTGTACACACATGGGAGGATCCTAAAAAACCATGGCCGGCCAGTAATTCTTTGGTCCATTTTGAACCCCTTCTAAAAGTGGCTTGTTGTCTCTCTTGTTTCAGAGTTGCCAATTTCCAACCATAGGGTCTTGTTCAGCACATATGGGAGGCCACCAATGTGTGGTGGCCGGCCAGCAATTCATTGTTTCATTTTTTACCCTTGGCCGGCCGGCGATGGGGGTGGCCGGCCGGCCACCTGCAGCAAAAGTGCTTGGCCGGCTATGCTCCTTGGGAGGTGTGTTTTACAGTTGTATAGCTGTATCCCCCAAAAGATCTGATTTCGGGGGATATTTTGTATGCAAGGGAACTTAATCCCTTAAGGCTACACTTTTTCACACACTTTGGCTCAACCATTCTTGCATGCATACATCTCTCTCTCTTTCCCTCAAGAGTTAGAACACTTGCTTTGAGCATAGAAACACATATCCATCTCTATCTCTCTCATTTCTTTCAAGTTTGGTTCCATTTCTTCATCATCATCAAGCACCACCACCACCACTCCATTTCCAGTAGCAAGGAGAGGTTCTTAGGGGCTTAGAAGCATCCATTCTTCAAGCAAAAGGCAGCCAAGACTTGTCTACAAGGGTAAGCTTCCATTTCCCTCTTTTGTAGCACTTTCTTGCCTCTTTTCTTAAGCCTATTTGGTTATTGTTTTGGGCTCCGACCTTAACTAAAACTAGGTCTATTTTGAGCCATTCTCCATGTTTGATCAAGGGCTCAACCCTGTTTGAGCCATCTATGGCACACTTGCTTCAATAACATCTTGTATGTCAATATCTTGCATGCTTTTTCTAGCCTATGAGTGATCTGTTTTCGAGCATAATGTAAACCGTGAGTGGGCCTATTTTGAACCCCTCTTCAATATTGAAGAAGGACTCAACCCTGTTTGGCCTCTCTATCATGTACTTGCTTCATAATCTCTCATATTTACCGTAAATTTGTATGATTTGTTTGACCTACATGTAGTCTGTTTTGGAGCATGTCATGAACTGTGAGTAAGCTTATTTTGTGTCCCTCTACAACATTGTAGAAGGGATCAACCTTGTTGGGGGTCTCCATGTTGTGCTTGTCTTTATATCCCTCTTTGGCCCCCATTGTTGCATGCTATTTTAGGCTTATCTAGCTTCTGTTTTCGGCCATCATCAGAACTGGAAAGAGTCATATTTTGATCTTCTTGACATATTTCATTAAGGGTATTTGCTGGTTTGATGAATGTTTGGGGTACCTCATGTTATAGCCTTATGTATCCTCAATCTTGCATGGCATTTTTAGCATGTTTGCATACTGAGTTGGGGGATGTCATCTACTGTTGGGGGATGTCATCTACTGTAAATGTGCATATTTTTAGTCCCTCATCAGTGTTGTAGAAGGGTACTTTTCCATTTGGGCATCGCATGTATCACTTGCTTCAATACCCCTCTTGCGAGGCCATTTTTGCATTCTTGCTTAATCCTATGTGTGTTTGCTGTTTAACCCTTTTTATGACTGAAACATGCTTTTCTTGGGGCTGTCTTGCTACTGCATTTTCATTCCATGTCTATATTGTGCATGTTTGGTATAGCTATAGGCCATTTCGGGTGCCTAAATTCATGTTTCGGGACCATTCCTCGCATTTGGTGTCGTTTCGCCATCTTTCGGGACTGTTTTCCCCCATATTTCAGTGCTGAAATTCCATTGGCATGTTTGCATATTATATTTCAGGCCATTTCATGCCTTACGGCCATCGCCTCGGTTTGCACGCCCATGTGCACGCATTTCGAGGCACTTCATTTTCATCCATCGGCCTCTTATGTGAGTGTGGCTGAGGTTCACTCGTGTTAGTGTAAGTCCAATTTGCATTGCGTATGCCATTTCATGCCTTAGGATCATCGCCTCGATTTGCGTGCCCGTGTGCACGCATTTCGAGGCATCTCATTTTCATAGCATTGTGCATGCTAGGATTGTGTTTTAGTTGTATTCATGCATATCATGCATATTGCATCGTGTTCGGGATAGGAGTTAGCCCGGACACGGGAAACGAGGCGCGTTTCGTACTCCGAATGACGGAACGGGTCTCAATTCCCAAGTCACCGACACTCCGGATTACCCATGATGGAGTTAGGTTTTGTTGTAGCATTCATATACATTCATCCTATATTGAGTTGTGCAATCCGATTCCTCGGCCATCATGCATCGATATGCGTGATTGGTGGCACGAGGATCGAGGCATGCATATATTTGTGAAATACATTGCTATGTCCCTTTCCTGCTCTCTGTTGCAGCGAAATAGAGAATCAGCAACTTTTCGGAGTCTGGCGCGCATTTCGAGAAACATTGTAAAACAGAGGCTATTTGGGGCATCCCAGTGGATTTCCGCGCAAGGCAGCCCAGCATACATCATTCATCAGAATTGAGGCAGCCCCCTGGCTTGCATGCCAGTTTACAGTTTTTCTTAGTTTAATTTGTTAATTAATTAGGAATTTGTGTATTATTCGGATTGTATTATTTCGGACTGTATTATTCTTTCATTTCAGACTGTATTATTTATTCGGACCCTCTGTGCGAGGGCATAATTGTAATAAGCGTGCGTGAGTGTGATGTATGTCTTCCAACCCCACGTCTTTCTCCCTTTTATTTACCTGCTTACGATGGTTAGATATAGGGCATATTTTAATTAGCATACAGTATGACAGCATGTTTGCATCATTCATCTGTTTTGCACGCACCGGGCTCGGCGCATTATACAAACTGCATTTGTATTTCAATTCTAAATTGAATACGTGTTAGTTGTTGCATCTCATATGCCATGTTTAGAATAGCCGAGCCTACTATAGTTGCATCTTTGCATGTGTTGCATTAGGCATTCCTGTGTATCTAGGATCATGCATTGATTTCTAACTAGCTTCTTTCTTTGGCTCGGAGTACTCGGTGAGTTTTATGCTTTAGCATCCTTGCATGCATGTGAGTGTTGCCATGAATAGCATGCTTACCATGAGGCTACGTGCTTATGTGATATAACTGCCTTGAATGCCTGTGGGTGGAGGTTGAGTTACTTGGATTGGACAATTCATCAAATGTTTGTTTTAAGCCCACTAGATAGTGGCAAAATCATGTTTTCTAAGCCCATCCGAGGGTGGCAAATCCACGTCTTAGCCTACCTGCGGGTAGCACCATCAAACCATTTTCAAACAAACAAACATGAAATGTTTTGTTCCAATTCAGGCGGCCCAGTCTATACTTATTTGCTGCGAGCATCACATAGTAACCTAGGCTAATAACCGGAATAAGAACTCACAATGTTTTCAAAATAAGATATCATGGTTAGTAGAGGCCGGTCTTTGACCGGGCGAGCAGGGGTGCTCACGAAGTGACCTTCCCCAATCGTACCCAAGTTCCCGAGCCGAGGCAATTTTGGTGATGACGGACACGTGGCCTTTGGCACCGAGTCAGGGTTTCCTAAATTTCCCAAAAATAAAATATTTAGGTGGCGACTCTGTATCTGGCAAAGCAGTCCATGTTTGGCACTTCTTTCAAAAATCTATTTTCTCAAAACGATTTGTCGGATTTGGACTCTTTGGTTCAAGATTAAGAACCGTGACACAAATCGAGTCCGAGCTGTAGCAAGGTCCCCCGCGGGCTTGTTACACGTTTCTGGAGAGGTTGGAGAAAGTCGGTAAAGACCACCTTCATTCTTGCCGTGAAGAAGAGTTCTCTTGGTGAGTTGATCCTTAATCAAAAAATAGGTGGGATAAAATTCAAAAAACACATTATTATCTTTAGTAAATTGATGGATAGAGAGTAAGGATTTTTGCAATATAGGAACATGAAGAATAGAATTAAGTCGAAAAGAATGAGAGGAAGAATGAAGAATGGAGGAACCAACATGAGTAATCGGAATGTCCATACCATTGCCAATGTGAAGATGAGAGGTACCATGGTAGCCATCAACCCGAGAGAGAGAAGTGAGATCGGGGGTGACATGGTGTGTTGCATCGATATCTAGAAACCAATCAAGGTGAGAAGAATTAGGAGAACTTACGCCACCATAAGTATTGGAAGTGGACTTGGAATTGTAACTTGTAAAATGAGCACATGGAGCAACCATGCGATCAAACCGGTGATAGCATTGAGGAGCAATGTGATTACGCTGATTACATAGTTGATATTGGACACGGGTATTAGTAGGTGGAGTAAGAAGGAGACCTGAACTACCATATGGCGAGTTAGAGCCAGAAGATGAGCACTGAGGGCCCGAATAGTGAGGAGTGCGGTTTGGCCCATCTCACCCGCGACCATGGCCACAAGAAGAACCGCCACGAGAACGACCACGAGATAAGGATTGAGCAAAGTGTGCTTGCAGAATAGTGGTTGGGCCACATGTGGGCGTGGTGCGATGAAGGTGAAGAATTATTGATATTGAATATATTTTCTTGATTTCCTCTGCTCACTTACAATGATATATATACATATCAGATACAGGATACAATACTAACAACCTAACTAACTAACCTCCTCTAACTAACTCTGTTATAGCATATGATCACATGTGACACAGTACACCATATACTAAACTATAACGCCATTGTGATCTGCTGGATTATGATCTATAGATGGTCGTTCTCTATCATCCCCTGTCAAGCGCATGGACGAAGGGGAGACCATGAGCTTGTGAGTCAAATAAGAGAAGCGAGTAGGGGAAAAGGGCTTGGTGAAAATGTCAACTAACTGGTCTGTTGTGGGAACATACTTGAGAATGAGTTGATGGGCTGCAACTTTGTCGCGAACAAAATGACAGTCGACTTCGATGTGTTTGGATCTGCTATGAAACACCGGATTGGTGGCCAAGGATATAGAGGACAGGTTATCACACCATAAGTATAGCGATCCCGGTTTCGATCATTCTTTCACGTTTTGCCACTTCGACTGGGCCGGTCGGGGGTCGAGTTGCCAGGTCAGCTCGCGGGGGTCCAGGAGGCAGCGCCCCTTGGCGGGTCCGGGGCAGTGCCCTGGCGGGGTCGAGGGGAGAATGTTTGGTTCCTGCACTTTGACCTATCTGCAAAAATACTGGAAAGGTGTATTCGATGCTCGAGCGGATCTTTCCATGCTCAAGCGGGAGTCTATGTCTCACGCTCGAACGGGGTTTTCCACGCTCAAGCGGACCACGCTTTATCAGATCGTGAAAGTGACATTTCAGATCATTTTTTGCTTTCTCTCTTTCTCTCTAAAAGTCTCCAAAATTTCTAGATCTTGAGCTTCTCTCTCTAGAAACTCACATTCTCTTTAAGATTTCATCTAGATCCATTGTGTTCTTGACCCTAGTGTCTTTGAAAATAAGGTAAAGGGCTTCAAGAGTTTCGTTTTGATCCAAGAAGAAATTGGTTTCGTCATCTTTGGAGTTTCACCTTGTTGCTTGGGTTTTCTACACTTAAGGTAGGGATTTTCTACACTCTAGTATGGTTTTTAACTTAGTTATTTGCTATTGTGTATAGATGATGAGATTTGGTTGTGGTTTGGACAAATCTAAGATTTGGGTGTAAAATGAAAAGAGGAGTTTTTGATGTATATGAGATAAATGATGTTTGGGGTTGAATATAAACTCTTGGTGTACCAAAATAGTTAATTTTGGGTATTTGGGTTAATATTGGAAAAATGGGGATGTAGACGTCCCCGAACGCATCGTGGGGAAAGGGAGTGCGACTCCCCCCCCCCCCCGTTTTGGTTCGCTTGCGGGTCTACTACAGTTCGAAGGACTCAAATGTCCCGGTTCATAATCTCGAAGCAAAGAGTCCAAATCTGGCAAATCGATTTTGAAAACAGATTTTTTGAAAAGAAGTGCCAAACATGGACTGCTTTGCCAGATACAGAGTCGCCACCTAAATGTTTTTTAATGGGAAATTTAGGAAACCCTAACTCGGTGCCAAAGGCCATGTGTCCGTCATCACCAAAGTTGCCTCGGCTCGGGAACTTGGGTACGATTGGGGAAGGTCACTTCGTGAGCACCCCCGCTCGCCCGGTCAAAGACCGGCCTCTACTAACCATGATATCTGATTTTGAAAACATTGTGTGTTCTTATTCCGGTTATTAGCCTAGGTTATTATGTGATGCGCACAGCATACAAGTATAGACTGAGTCGCCTGAATTGGAACACAACACTTCATGTTTGTTTTTGAAAATGGTTTGATGGTGCTACCCGCAGGAAGGCTAA
Organism: Camellia japonica; assembly: GCA_030407325.1. Lineage (NCBI taxonomy): Eukaryota > Viridiplantae > Streptophyta > Magnoliopsida > Ericales > Theaceae > Camellia > Camellia japonica. The sequence continues at coordinate 203,360,053 of JAPPVO010000002.1, read as the reverse complement.
GACGTGGATTTGCCATCCTCGGGTGGGCTTAGAAAACATAATTTTGCCACCATCTAGTGGGCTTAAAACAAACATTTGATGAATTGTTCCAACCCAAATAACTCAACCTCCACCCACAGGCATTCAAGGCAGTTATATCACATAAGCAGTTAGCCTCATGGTAAGCATGCTATTTATGGCAGTCACTTACACGCATGCAAGGATGCTAAAGCATAAAACTCACCGAGTACTCCAAGCCAAAACAGAAACTGATTAGAAATCATGCATGATCCTAATTATACAGAAATGCCTAATGCAACACATGCAATAATGCAACTATGGCAGGCTCGGCTATTCTAAATATGGCATATGAGATGCAACAGCTAACAAGTACTCAACTTGAAATTGGAATACAAATGCAGTTAGTATGATGCGCCGAGCCCGGTGCGTGCAAAACAGATGAATGATGCAAACATGCTGTCATACTGTATGCTAATTGAAATATGCCCTATATCTAACCATCATAAGCAGATAAATAAAAGGGAAGAAAGACGTGGGGTTGAAAGACATACATCACACTCACCCACACTTATTACAATTATGCCCTCGCACAGAGGGTCCGAATAAATAATAATACAGTCCCAAATGAAAGAATAATACAGTCCGAATAATACAAATTCCTAATTAATTAACAAATTAACTAAGAAAAACTGTGAACTGGCATGCAAGCCAGGAACTGCCTTGACTCCGCTCCAGATAATGAAATGATGCATGTTTGGGCTGCTTTGTGCGGAAATCTACTGGGATGCCCCAATTAGCCTCTCTTTGCAATGTTTCTCGAAATGCGTGCCAGACTCCAAAAAGTTACTGATTCTTCATTTTGCTGCAACAGAGAGCAGGAAAGGGGCATAGCAATGTATTTCACAAATATATGCATGCCTCGATCCTCGTGCCACCAATCACGCATATCGATGCATGATGGCCGAGGAGCCGAATTGCACAACTCAATATCAGATGAATGCACATGAAGACCACAACAATACCTAACTCCATCATGGGTAATCCGGAGTGTCGGTGACTTGGGAATTGAGACCCGTTCCGTCGCTCGGAGTACGAAACGCGCCTCGTTTCTCGTGCCCGGGCTAACTCCTATCCCGAACATGATGCAATATGCATGATATGCATGAAATGTAGCTAATATGCAATCCTAACATACACAATGTCATGGAATGGCATACACGCTATACGAGGTAATACATAACCGGGCATACACAATGCTATAGATGAAATGGCATACGCAATGCAATAATGGGCTTACACCAACATGAGAGAGCCTCAGCCACACCCACATAGGAGGCCATCAGATGAAAACAAGATATCTCGAAGTGCGTGCCCGCGGGCACGCAAACCGAGGACGGACCCTCAGGCACCGAAATGCCACTCTAATGAGACATGGCAAAGACACGGAATATGATATGCAAACATGCAAAAATCAGTGGCAAAATGAGGGGCAAAACAGCCCCGAGATGAGGCGAAATAATACCCGATGCATGAAATGATCCCGAAATGTGGATTTCAATGCATAAAATGGCCTACAGCTATACCATACATGCATAATTGGTACATGACATGGAAAATAAGAAGCAAGGAAGCCCCAAAACTCACATTTTCTCAGTTCAAAACATGGCCAAATAGCAATCACAAGTAGGGCTAAAATGGCATACAAAAATGGCTTCGCAAGGGAGGCTATGAAGCAAGTGGTAGATTCAAAGCACAAACAGAAAAATACCCTTCTACAACACTGAAGAGGGACTAAAAATATGAACATTTACAGTAGATGACAAGCCTCAAATCAGTATGTAAACATGCTCAAAATGTAATGCAAGAAATAGGCCAACAAGAGGCTATAACATGAGGTATACAAAGCATTCATCAAACAGCCAAAGACCCTTAATGAAACATGACAAGGGGGCCAAAATATGGCCACTCTCAGCTCTGATCATGGCCGAAAAACAGAAGCAAGATAGGCTAACAACTCATGCAAAAATAGGGACCAAGGAGGGGTACAATGGTAAGGGGTACATGGAGGTCCCAAACACTGGTGAGCTCTTCTTCAATGTTGAAGAGGAGCTCAAAATAGTCCTATTTACAGTTTACATCAGGCCCCAAAACAGATCACATACAAGCTCAAAATGCAATGCAAGATTATGGCATTCAAGAGGGTATTGAAGCAAGTACCAAATGGGGGGCTCAAACAGTGTTGAGACCTTAATGAAACAAGAAAATGAGCTCAAAAAAATGATCTTTTCAGTTTTGGTCGGAGCTCAAAACAGCAAGCAAATAGGCTAAAAAATGGTGCAAAAAATGAGCTAAAAAAGGGGAAATAGAACTTACCCTTGAAGACCAAACTTTTGCTTCCTTTTGGCTTGAGAAATGGTGCCTCTTAGCTGCTGGAAAGCCCTCCAAACTGCTGGAAATGGAGTAGTGGTGGTGGTGCTTGGTGGTGATGAAGAAATGAGGTAGAACTTAGGAAGTTTGGAGCTTGAAAATGAGAGATAGAGGGAGAGACAATGCAAGAGCCCTTAAGTAATTTTTTTCCAACCCCTAAATGTGACTTGGGCAGCTGGTTTTATGGACAAAAGAGAGGGAGCAAGAAGGGGACAAAGGGGAGGGAAAAACCCTAACCTTTCCCTCCAAAAGTTATCCCCCCGGATGCAGAATCTGGGGGGAAACAAAGGTCACATCTGAGGTATAGCAGGTGTAAGGAAGCTGGCCGGCCAACTATTTTTGTTGCAGGTGGCCGGCCGGCCACCCCCTATGGCCGGCCGGCCGGCGAAGGGGCAAAATGGTCCAAAACAATTTCTGGCCGGCCACCAGATATTGGTGTCCTCCCAGGTCTCCTCAATACAACCCTGTTGTTCAAAATTGGAAATTGTAAAACAGGAGAGAGAATAGGCCACATTTAGGAGGGGTTCAAAAGTGGAAAAAGGAATTACTGGCCGGCCATGTGATATTAGGGTCCTCCCATGTGTGTACAACACAAATATGTGGTTTGGGCTTGAAGAAAATGCTCCTAGGGTGGTCAACATTGGCTCGGAAGTGAGAAAAACGGGCGTCGGAGGGCGCCGGAGAAATATAACTGGTTGCTGAGACAATTGCTGGCCTCCCACCCTTCAGTGACCTACCTGGTGATAAAACAGAGGTACCTGCCAAAATTGAACGAAAACCGATGCAAAACGAATGCTCGGGGGCCAAAACACGCAGTTCGGGGTCCCGAAAATAGGCCGGTAAGTACCGAAAGTGGCATTCGACCACGAAGTGGGTCTCTCAGACCTCAGTGTCCCTCAAAAGGGAGTAAATAGGATATATGCCAAAAACCGGGGCAATCGGAGATGGTTAGGTGGTCCCGAACCGAGGCACACGGCCTGACGGCTCCGAAAACTGGGAACCGGGCTCTGAAATGGGAAAAATGGCCTACGGCCACGAAAAGTAGCCCCCGGCCACTGAGAGATGGTCTACTAGACCTCTCCCTCCCCTCAGGAAGAGAAACAGAGAAAACCGAGTCTGGTTCGCAAACCGAGGCAAGGCACAGAAGAGGGTTCGGAAGTCCGGAGGCAGGGCTCACGGCCGTGGCTCTGAGACTTCTGAACGAGCACAATATGCAACATCACCGAGCGCTCAATCGGTGACGTCTGAGTCTTAAGGTCGGTCAAAAATGGGGTGTCTACAGTTGCCCCTCTTTGACAGAACTCGGAAGTCACAAGTGACGGGAGTGAATGTCAAAGCCTAGAGACAACCCATTTTTGACAAGGCCGAAGACTTAGACAATCATACAAGATGCACAGAGATATGCCCGCAGGCGTGCCCACAGGCAAGGGGGCAAGATGCAAAGCGATATGCACAGAGCCAGATGTAACTTAATGATCATGCAAATGCAGCAAGCTGTAATGAAGCAGGTATTCGCAAATAGATGCAACAATTTTAAGCAAGAAATCAAAGCAACAACTACATTTCATGCAGTTAAGAATGCGGAGAATTATTCAACTCTCGCCACGTCTCACACGGAGAAGATACAATACCTGCGCGGATCGTCTGGTCGCACCAGCCTCAAATGAACCGTGCATACAATATCGTGCCTCATGGTGCTGGGGATCTCTCGCTTCTTTTTGGTCGAACCACAGGTGCTACATTTCTCCCTGACTATGGTTGCAGCTTTCCCTATTCTCCAACAGGGTGACAGACTAGGTTGGATCAGTATCTAGAATTGAGGCGCATACAGATGCTATCTCAATCTATGGGGCTGCCATATAGATTTCAAGCCGAGGATATACCTCTGGGTATTTAAACTAGACTTTAGTCTCGGAAATCCCGAACATTTGCGTTCTAGGCATAAGCCATTCGAACTCTAGTTTCCACCGTCTCAGTTGGTCTCCTAGGAACTCACCGCAAACATAGGCAGGTGGCTATACCAGACCACCGGAAGTCGTTTGAGCATGACAAACACCAAAGGAATTGCACCTTTAGAGGATTTAAGGTCTCCTAGACCGGAAAGTGCACAAGACGGTGCGATGAAATGCAAGTAAAATGCAAGTACGATGTGCAAAACGGCGTGAATGATGATGCAGGATTTAAGGTCTCCTTAGACCGGAGGATTTAAGGTCTCCTAGACCAGACAGTAAAGCAGATACAATGCAAAGGATGTAATAAATGTGATGCAATGGATAATGGATGCGATGCAACTGAGAGTACAATAGATGCAAAAAGGCGAGATACACCAACCACGCTGGACTCGTGAGTGGAGGAAGAACAAAGAAAATCAATCAGGAGCGCGTTCCACAAAACCTAAGATAAATTCCAAACACGCTGAAATCGTGTGAGGAAGGGGACACTCAAACCACGCTGAAATCGTGAGAGGAGGTCCAAAAACAACCCGCCCAGCACGTCTACAATGCAACCGGAGAAGGTTTTAACCGGGGAAGATAACAAAGGTGTAACCAACAGGCGTATCTCAACGTATTTCATACGGAGAGAGGGAAGGTTTTAACCGGGCAAGATAACAAAGGTGCAACCAACAGGCGTATCTCAACGTATTTCATACGGAGAGAGGGAAGGTTTTAACCGGGCAAACAATGGTGTAACCAACAAGCGTATCTCAACGTATTTCATACGGAGAGAGGGAAGGTTTTAACCGGGGAAACAATGGTGTAACCAACAGGCGTATCTCAACGTATTTCATACGGAGAGAGGGAAGGTTTTAACCGAGCAAACAATGGTGTAACCAACAAGCGTATCTCAACGTATTTCATACGGAGAGAGGGAAGGTTTTAACCGGGGAAACAATGGTGTAACCAACAGGCGTATCTCAACGTATTTCATACGGAGAGAGGGAAGGTTTTAGCCGGGCAAACAATGGTGTAACCAACAGGCGTATCTCAACGTATTTCATACGGAGAGAGGGAAGGTTTTAGCCGGGCAAACAATGGTGTAACCAACACGTGTATCTCAACGTATTTCATACGGAGAGAGGGAAGGTTTTAACCGGGGAAACAATGGTGCAACCAACAGGCGTATCTCAACGTATTTCATACGGAGAGAGGGAAGGTTTTAGCCAGGCAAACAATGGTGTAACCAACAGGCGTATCTCAACGTATTTCATACGGAGAGAGGGAAGGTTTTAGCCAGGCAAACAATGGTGTAACCAACAGGCGTATCTCAACGTATTTCATACGGAGAGAGGGAAGGTTTTAACCGGGGAAACAATGGTGTAACCAACAGGCGTATCTCAACGTATTTCATACGGAGAGAGGGAAGGTTTTAATCGGGCAAACAATGGTGTAACCAACACGCGTATCTCAACGTATTTCATACGGAGAGAGGGAAGGTTTTAACTGGGGAAACAATGGTGTAACCAACAGGCGTATCTCAACGTATTTCATACGGAGAGAGGGAAGGTTTTAACCGGGCAAACAATGGTGTAACCAACAAGCGTATCTCAACGTATTTCATACGGAGAGAGGGAAGGTTTTAACCGGGGAAACAATGGTGTAACCAACAAGCGTATCTCAACGTATTTCATACGAAGAGAGGGAAGGTTTTAACTAGGGAAACAATGGAAGTGAAAAGGTGCATAACCATGCGAGTAGATGGGCATAACAATGCAACGAATGAGCATAACAATGCAAAGTAGATGTGCATAACAATGCGACACAGGTACACAAGACAGTGCTTATGAGGTGCACGAAAGAGGTGCGATAAAATGCATTTTTTATGCAAGTATGGGGGCATTTAACATGTACTCTGGTACCTCTGTTCGAAAAGGGGATACCCTGCTTATGTTGGCGAGAGATTACATCTGCTGCTGCTTTAATTGCCATTTTGGCTTGAAGCAGGCTCACACTTGAGGTAGAGGCGCACTCATACTTCGGTAGCATTGACAAGGCCTGAAGGTGCATCCGGAGTACAATCACGGATATTGCTGAAGGCGAAACACACTCAGATGCTTCAATTTTCCCTCTTTTCTTTTGCTTTGCAGTCCGGAACCTATATAGCTTCAGATAGATCCTGATTTTACTGTTCTCACATGACCTGGGTTGAACCCTGCAGTTTTTGAAAGAACAAATTCCTTTTTTGCAGAAATGTGGAGAATGGCACAACACTCTGAGCACACAACAAATCATTTTTGAATTTGAGAAAATGAGTTCTCGACCGGGTATTGAGCCTACGACTGAACACAGCGAAAAGGACTCAATAACGGAAAACAAAAGGTAAACAACCTAAACACATCGAGACACGCTCGGAACGACTCAAAGCAAGAATCGAGACAATCAAAACAAAAAGACACGACACACAGACGCGTTACAAAGACGAGAGACCTCTCAGTGCACGAGTGTAACAAGCCCGCGGGGGACCTCGCTACAGTTCGGACTCGATTTGTGGTCACGGTTCTTAATCTTGAACCAAAGAGTCCAAATCCGGCAAATCGTTTTGGAAAACATATTTTGAAAGAAGTGCCAAACATGGACTGCTTTGCCAGATACAGAGTCGCCACCTAAATATTTTATTTTTGGAAAATTTAGGAAACCCTGACTCGGTGCCAAAGGCCACGTGTCCGTCATCACCAAAGTTGCCTCGGCTCGGGAACTTGGGTACGATTGGGGAAGGTCACTTCGTGAGCACCCCCGCTCGCCCGGTCAAAGACCGGCCTCTACTAACCATGATATCTATTTTTGAAAACATTGTGTGTTCTTATTCCGGTTATTAGCCTAGATTACTATGTGATGCTCGCAGCAAATAAGTATAGACTGGGCCGCCTGAATTGGAACAAAACATTTCATGTTTGTTGGTTTGAAAATGGTTTGATGGTGCTACCCGCAGGTAGGCTAAGACGCGGATCTGCCACCCTCAGGTGGGCTTAGAAAACATGATTTTGCCACTATCTAGTGGGCTAAAAACAAACATTTGATGAATTGTCCCAATTCAAGTAACACAACCTCCACCCACAGGCATTCAAGGCAGTTATATCACATAAGCACATAGCCTCATGGTAAGCATGCTATTCATGGCAACACTCACACGCATGCAAGGATGCTAAAGCATAAAATTCACCGAGTACTCCAAGCCAAAACAGAAAATCGATTAGAAATCATGCATGATCCTAAATACAGAAATGCCTAATGCAACACATGCAAAGATGCAACTCTAGCAGGCTCGGCTATTCTAAACATGGCATATGAAATGCTCCAACTAACATGTACTCAATTTGGAATTTAAAATACAAATGCAGTTTGTATGATGCGCCGAGCCCGGTGCATGCAAAACAGATGAATGATGCAAACATGCTGTCATACTGTATGCTAATTGAAACATGCCCTATATCTAACCATCGTAAGCGGGTAAATAAAAGGGAAGAAAGACGTGGGGTTGGAAGACATATATCACACTCACCCACACTTATTACAATTTTGCCCTCGCGCAGAGGGTCCGAATAAATAATACAGTCCCAAATGAAAGAATAATACAGTCCGAACAATATACAGATTCCTAATTAATTAATAAATTAAACTAAGAAAGACTGTAAACTGGCATGCAAGCCAGGGGCTGCCTCACTTCCGCCGAATGATGTATGCTGGACTGCCTTGCGCGGAAATCCACTGGGATGCCCCAATTAGCCTCTGTTTGCAATGTTTCTCGAAATGCGTGCCAAGCCTCGGAAGACTACTGATTCTTCATTTTGCTGCAACAGAGAGCAGGAAAGGGGCATAGCAATGTATTTCACACATATATGCATGCCTCGATCCTCGTGCCACCAATCACGCATATCGATGCATGATGGCCGAGGAATCGGATTGCACAACTCAATATAGGGTGAATGCAGATGAATGCTACAACAAAACCTAACTCCATCATGGGTAATCCGGAGTGTCGGTGACTTGGGAGTTGAGACCCGTTCCGTTACTCGGAGTACGGAACGTGCCTCGCTTCCCGTGCCCGGGCTAACTCCTATCCCGAACACGATGCAATATGCATGACATGCATGAATGCGACTAAAATACAATCCTAGTATGCACAATGCTATGAAAATGAGATGCCTCGAAATGCGTGCACACGGGCACGCAAACCGAGGCGAGGGCCGTAAGGCATGAAATGGCATACGCAATGCCGATTGGACTTACACTAACACGAGTGGACCTCAGCCACACTCACATAAGAGGCCGATGGATGAAAATGAGATGCCTCAAAATGCATGCACACGGGCACGCAAACCGAGGCAATGACATAAAGGCATGAAATGGCATGGAAATGATATGCAATGAGATTAAAATAAGATGTCTCGAAATGCGTGCCCACAGGCACGCAAACCGAGAAAATGACATACAGAATGCAACAGGACTAAAATGAGATATGTGATGCAATATGGGCTTACACCAACGTGAGAGAGCCTCAGCTACACTCACACGGGAGGCCGTGAGATGAAAATGAGATGCCTCGAAATGCGTGCACACGGGCGCGCAAACCGAGGCGATAGCCGTAAGACATAAAATGACATGGAAATGATATGCAAGCATACAAATGAATTTTCAGCACTCACAAATGATGCAAAACAGCCCCGAAAGGTGGGGAAACGACACCAAATGCACGGAATGATCCCGAAATGTGATATTAAGCACCCGAAATGGCCTACAGCCATACCAAACATGCATAATTGGTACATGACATGAAAAACAGTAGCAAGGCAGCCCCAAAATAGCATTTTTCATAGTACAAAACATGGCGAAATAATAAGCATAGATAGGACAACAATAGCATGCAAAAATACGGGCCAAGAGAGGGGTATTGAAGCAAGTGATACATGCGATGCCCAAATGAAAAAGTACCCTTCTACAACACTGATAAGGGACTAAAAATATGAACATTTACAGTAGATGACATCCCCCAACTCATTATGCAAACATGCTAAAAATGTCATGCAAGAATGAAGCCAACAAAGGCTAAAACATGAGGTATGCCATTCATTCATCAAACCAGCAAAGCCCTTAATGAAATATGTCAAAACGATCAAAATAAGACTCTTTCCAGTTCTGATGATGGCCGAAAACAGAAGCTAGATAAGTTAAAAAAGCATGCAAAATGGGGGTCAAAGAGGGATATAAAGACAAGTATAACATGGAGACCCCCAACAAGGTTGATCCCTTCTATAATTTTGTAGAGAGACACAAAATAAGCTTATTTACAGTTCATGACATGCTCCAAATCAGACTTCATGTAGGTCAAATAAATCATGCAAATTTACGGTAAATTGAAGGAATTATGAAGCAAGTGCATGATAGAGAGGCCAAACAGGGCTGAGCCCTTCTTAAATGTTGAAGAGGGGCTCAAAATATGCCCTCTTACAGTTTACATTGTGCTCGGAAAAAGATCACTCATAGGCTAGAAAAAGCATGCAAAAACAAGGGTAAAACATGGATTCAAAGCAAGTGGCATATGGAGCATGAAAACAAGGTTGAGCCCTTCTTCAATGTTGAAGAGGGCCTCAAAATAAGTACAATATCAGTTCATGAGATGCTCCAATTCAGATCACACATAGGCCAAATATTCAATGCAAAATAATGGCATATAAGAGGATATTGAAACAAGTGCAAGATGGAGGGCTCAAACAGGGTTGAGCCCTTGAACAAAAATGAAGAACAGCTCAAAAAAAGGCCCCTTTCAGTTCTGGTCGGAGCCCAAAACAATAAGAAAATAGGCTTAAGAAAAGAGGCAAGAAAAGGGTACAAAAGAGGGGGAATGGACTCTTACCCTTGAAGACCACACTTTTGCTACCTCTTGGCTTGAGGAAAGTTGCTTCTAAGCCTCTCAAGAACCTCTTCTTGTTGCTGGAAATGGATTGGTGATGGTGATGCTTGATGATGATCAAGAAATGGCACTAAACTTGAAGATTTGAGAGAGATGGAGAGAGAGGTGTGTATGTATGCTTGAAGGCAAATTTTTCTAACCCTAGGGAGAGTCTTGGAGCTGCTGTTATAAAGGCCAAAAAGGAGGAGGCAAGTGGAGGGAAATGCACCCAAGTATTCCCCTCCAAAATATCCCCCAGATACAGATATTTTCTGGGGGAAACAGCTATACAGCTGTAAAGTGTGCACTGAGGGGATCATGGCCGGCCATGTATTTTTGCTGCAGGTGGCCGGCCGGCCACACCCCATGGCCGGCCGGCTAGGGGTCAAAAAGGTCATGGTGATTTAGTGGCCGGCCACCAGATGATGGTGTCCTCCCATGTGTGCTGAACAAGACCCTGTGGTTCAAATTTGACAACTCTAAAACATGAGAGAGAATAGGCCAATTCAAAGAGGGGTTCAAAAGGGTCAAAGAGAGTTACTGGCCGGCATATGTTTTTAGGGTCCTCCCATGTGTGTACAACACAAATATGTGGTTTTGGCTCGAAGAAAATGGCCCTAGGGTGTTCAACATTAGCCCGGAAGTGAGAAAAACGGGCGCCGGGAAGCGCCGGAAGAGCATACAGGTTGCTTAGAAAATTACTAGCCTCCCACCCTCCAGTGATCTTCCTGATGATAAAACAGAGGTACCTGCCAAAAATGAACGAAAACCGATGCAAAACGAATGCTCGAGGACCAAAACACGCAGTTGGGGTCCCGAAAATAGGCCATTAAGCACCGGAAGTGGTGTTTGGCCACGAAGCGGGTATCTAAGACCCCAGTGTCCCTCGTTATGATGAAACAGAGGTACCTTCCAGAAATGAACGAAAAACGATGCAAAACGAATGCTCGGGGGCCAACAACACGCAGTTCGGGGTCCCGAAAACCGGCCGTTAAGCACCGAAAGTGGTGTTTGGCCACGAAGTGGGTATCTAAGACCCCAGTGTCCCTCGTTATGATGAAACAGAGGTACCTGCCAAAAACCGGAGGAATCGGAGATGGTTGGTGGTCCCGAACGAGGCACACGGCCTGACGGCTCCGAAAATCGGGAACCGGGCTCCGAAATGGGCAAAATGGCCTACGGCCACAAATGTAGCCCACGGCCACTGAGAGATGGTCTACGGGACCTCTCCCTCCCCTCAGGAAAGAAAACAGAGAAAACCGAGTCTGGTTCGCAAACCGAGGCAAGGCACAGAAGAGAGTTCGGAAGTCCGGAGGCAGGGCGCACGGCCGCGACTCTGAGGCTTCTGAACGAGCACAATATGCAACATCACCAAGCGCTCAATCGGCGACGTCTGAGTCTTAAGGTCGGTCAAAAATGGGTGTCTACATTTGTCCCTCTTTGACAGAACTCGGAAGTCACAAGTGACGGGAGTGAATGTCAAAGCCCAGAGACGACCCATTTTTGACAAGGCCGAAGACTTAGACAATCATACAAGATGAACAGAGATATGCGCCCGCAGGCAGGGGGGGCAAAATGCAATATGATATGCACAGAGCCAAATGATCATGCAAATGCAGCAAGCTGTAATGAGGCAAGTATTCGCAAATAGATGCAACAGTTTTAAGCAAGAATGCAAAGGAACAACTACATTTCATGCAGTTCAGAATGCGGAGAATCATTCGACTCTCGTCGCGTCTCACACGGAGAAGATACAATACCTGCGCGATTCGTCTGGTCGCACCAGCCTCAAATGAACCGTACATACAATATCGTGCCTGCAAAAGAGAGAAACTCAACAAGAACAACATGCTAACAACATATATTCAATGTGATTCCTGTGATTCCGAAAGTTTGACACACGCAGTGTCGGCGAGTGAACGCAACACAGTGCAAGAAAGGAACGTGCGTGACAACGCATGCTCAAGCACAGAGGTATGGTACACCAAGAAAACATGCATGACAATGCAAAATGTTCATGAGAATGCAAGTTATGTGCACAACAATGCAAAACGAGCATAAACCAGGGTGCCCGTTTGTTGCGAAATAACGAGTAAGAAAACGCGCATTTCGGTGAAGGCAACTCAATCGCGGCCTGGGTTCACCTCCCGGAGAGGTTACAACGCGTTCAAAAAGGATACACCTTGATTTTGATGAGTGATGATGAGACACATATCAGAAATTGCAGCTGAAGTTCCGGCGGAGCCGTTTCGCGACCGGAAGTGCACTTTTCTTGAACTTTTTCAGGTCCCGGGGACTCCAATCTTCCTCAAAATTTGCAGGGAGCTAGGTGGGGAGGTGGGGGAGATGGCCGGCCAGGTGGTTGCCCTAGGGGAAGCCACCGGCCATGTGTTCAAAAAGCAAATGGCCGGCCAGCCAGAAAAGGTGGCCGGCCGGCCACCTGCCCAAAAGCAGGGGCAGTTTGGTCTTTTGCCTCATTTTCTATAAATATCCTCACCCATTCAATCCCAAATCATTCCTACAGCCGTGGAAACTTCTTCCCTTGCCTCCCAAACCATTTTTTCTTTCAGATCTGCACTTTATACACGCTTTTCAGTCCCCCACGCAAGTTGTTTTCGCGAAATCTTTCAGATTTAAGCACTTTGAGGTGACTAAATTTTGATTTCGGAGCTTCTTCTCTCATTTTCACCACTTGAGGTAAGTTTGTCTCAATATTTGGAAGATTTTCTCGGGAGTTGACTTTTGTTGACTTTTTCATTTCCCGGGAGTTGACTTTTGTTGACTTTTTTCAATTTTGGCTCATTTTGCTCATTTTTGCAGATTTCTTGAAATGGCAGGTGACTACCCTCATGGCGGAGGTCCTCCAGGTGCCGGAGATGATTTTGATATTATGGCATTGCCCCCGAGAGTCCGTCCTTTTATTCCCGGGAGGTACGCCCCACCGGTGCATGTGCTTCCGCGAGCCGTTTTCCGTCATTTCACTGAGTTCAATGACCGGACGCCCGGGGATTTACTTCTGCGAGAGCCGGAGCAGCACCTCTCTCATGAAGCACGAGAGGTATTTTACTTTATTTCCTGCATTTTTCGTGCACTTTGTAGCTTTGCCATGCTTGAACACACAGTTTTAGCTTATGACATAGTACTTTGTTTGCACTCCGAACATGTAGTTTAAACACTTGAATTGCTGAACACACGGCTCATTGACTGATTGATTGTGAACGCACGGTACACATTAGTTAAGAATTGAAAACACGGCTCAAGCACTGACTTGTCGAACACACAGCCCGAATTTGATGGTGAACACACAGCACACACTGATTAAGAGTAGAACACACAGTCCCAAACTCTGATTTTTTGAACACAGTCCAAGTTAATGGTGAACACACAGCCCACACTGATTAAGAGTAAGAACACACAGTCCCAAACTCTGATTTTCTGAAACACAGTCCAAGTTAATGGTGAACACACAGCCCACACTGATTAAGAGTAGAACACACAGCCCAAACTCTGATTTTCTGAACACGCAGCCCAGATTGAATAAAGGTGAACACACAGCCCACTGATTTTTGAAATTTGAACACGCAGCCCAAAACACTGATTTACTGAACACGCAGCCCAGGTAGAAATAAAGTGAACACGCAGCCCACTGATTAGGATTTTGAACACGCAGCCAAAACACTGATTTACTGAACACGCAGCCCAGATAAATAAAGTGAACACGCAGCCCACTGATTAAGGATTTTGAACACGCAGCCCAAAACACTGATTTACTGAACACGCAGCCCAGATAAAAATAAAGTGAACACGCAGCCCACTGATTAGGATTTTGAACACGCAGCCCAAAACACTGATTTACTGAACATGCCAGCCCAGATATTAAAATAAAGTGAACACGCAGCCCACTGATTAGGATTTTGAACGCCAGCCCAAAACACTATTTACTGAACACGCAGCCCAGATATAAATAAAGTGAACACGCAGCACCCACTGATTAGGATTTTGAACACGCAGCCAAAAAACACCGATTTTACTGAACACGCAGCCCAGATATAAATAAAGTGAACACGCAGCCCACTGATTAGGATTTTGAACACGCAGCCCAAAACACTGATTTACTGAACACGCAGCCCAGATATAAATAAAGTGAACACGCAACCCACTGATTAGGATTTTGAACACGCAGCCCACCAAAACACTGATTTACTGAACACGCAGCCCAGATAAAAATAAAGTGAACACGCAGCCCACTGATTAGGTTGAACACGCAGCCCAAAACACTGATTTACTGAACACGCAGCCCAGATAAAAATAAAGTGAACACGCAGCCCACTGATTAGGATTTTGAACACGCAGCCCAAAACACTGATTTACTGAACTCGCAGCCCAGATATAAATAAAGTGAACACGCAGCCCACTGATTAGGATTTTGAACACGCAGCCAAAACACTGATTTACTGAACAAGCAGCCCACTGATTAGGATTTTGAACACGCAGCCCAAAACACTGATTTACTGAACAGCAGGCCCAGATATAGATAAAGTGAACACGCAGCCCACTGATTAGGATTTTGAACACGCAGCCCAAAACACTAATTTACCTGAACACGCAGCCCAGATATAGATAAAGTGAACACGCAGCCCTGATTAGATTTTGAACACGCAGCCCAAAACACTAATTTACTGAACACGCAGGCCAGATATAGATAAAGTGAACACGCAGCCACTGATTAGGATTTTGAACACGCAGCCCAAAACACTGATTTACTGAACACGCAGCCCAGATTATAAATAAAGTGAACACGCAGCCCACTGATTAGGATTTTGAACACGCAGCCAAAATGAACACGCAACCCAGATATAGATAAAGTGAACACGCAGCCCACTGATTAGGATTTTGAACACGCAGCCCAAAACACTAATTTACTGAACACGCAGCCCAGATATAGATAAAGTGAACACGCAGCCCACTGATTAGGATTTTGAACACGCAGCCCAAAACACTAATTTACTGAACACGCAGCCCAGATATAGATAAAGTGAACACGCCGCCCACTGATTAGGATTTTGAACACGCAGCCCAAAACACTAATTTACTGAACACGCAGCCCAGATATAGATAAAGTGAACACGCAGCCCACTGATTATCGAACACGGCTTTTTTACTTGCGTTTGCACACAGCTCATTCATTTCATTTGCACATAGCTACTTCATTTCATTTGCACACAGCTTGTATTTTATTTGCGCACAGCTACTTGATTTCATTTGCACTGAACACATGTATTCATTCTGAATGCAGGTTGGCTCTCGCGCCGTGCGAGGATATGGTTCCACTGCTGCGAGGGAGTGGTATGCCGAGCTCCCGGAGGCTGTCCGGGATTTGGTTGACGCAGCAGGGTTCGGAGCATTCTGCATGGGATTATCACATTGTCCTGCCAGCAGGACACTATTAGCTGCTTTGGTGGAGAGATGGTGGGACACCACCAATTCTTTCCATTTTTCTGCCACCGGGGATATGACCATGACCCCGCTGGATTTTGCCATACTCACCGGCCTAGACACAGGCGGTTGGCCCATACCTTATAACGAGGATATGGGCGAGTGGGAGGCCGCATGGATACATCTGTTGGGGGCTCGCCCACCTGTAGACAGAGCTTTCGGGAGAGTCCGGTACACCTGGTTCTCTTCCCGTTTTCGGAGGCCAGAGATGGAGCCTGAGTCTCCTGAGGAGATTGAGCAGTATACCCGAGGTTTCCTCATGTTCCTCTTTGGCACCACTTTGTTTGCCGACAGGGGGAACACTGTTGGGCTGTATCTGCTGAGCGCCTTAGTGGACCTATCACAGGTCCATCGGTATGACTGGGGTGGCGCTGGCCTGGTTACCCTTTATTGCTACATGAGTGTAGCCTCTCGCGGACGGGGAGACTTACTCGGCGGCTATTGGAGAGCCTGGGAGGTACGTTCTGTCTCTGATTTACATTTCTGCTCCTCATTACTTGTTCTTGCACACACACGGCGCACTTTGCACTCTGTATTCTCCCTCAGCATTTTGTATTCACATTCCGCACTGCTTTTCTCAGCTATGGGTGTACGTGTTTTTCCCACGTTAGCCCCGGAGATGGAGGTGGCAGGAACCCTTATGGCTCCGTTTTCACTGGTATTCGAGGGCGAGCACCGACCGAGACCTCGAGAGACGCTCTTCTACCTGCGACAGTATTTTGATACTGTGCGGACGACAGAGGTATTTCAGAACTCTCAGTTCCTTTCATTTCATCTTTGATCTGGCCTGTATACTCCTGATTTCTGATTGATTTATGCACTGATTATCCGCAGATTACTTGGCAGCCCTGGGCGGTCTTAGGTGACGGTCTCCGATATCAGTATCCCGGAGGATCGAGTAATTCCCAGTATAGGTTCTTGCTCGAAGGACCAGTGGGTAGGGCATGGTTCCTGGGGGAACGTTTTCTGCGCCAGGTGTGGGGGTATGATTCTCAGGACCCTCCCGCTGTACCTCCGGCCACTATGCGGACTGCGGATAGACTTTCTACCCAGGAGGTCACCAGTGCTATGTAGGGCAACCGACGCTTTGTTACATCTCATGGAGGGGGACTACGCCACCTATCGTCGTATATATCTGATGCCCCCCTTGACGGGAGTGGTGCTCCGACACTGAGGCCTACTGATGTACCATCTTCGAGTCGTGCCCGTGCTACGGATATCCCTTCCTCTAGCAGGGCTGGTGCATCTAGGGGTAGAGGTAGTTCGAATTCTAATCCTCCGATCCCTCCGTCTCTTCATCCTCATGCTGGGTGGCCAGACATGCCGACCGAGTTGACGAGTTGGCGGTTCGGACTCCTTACCAGGTCTCGCTAGAGCCTCCTCTTCCTACCCACAATATGTCAGAGACCCTGATTCACCCCCGGATGTTTTCCGCTTTTGATTTATCAGTCGGATATTTGGACATTCATTCCTTCACTGATAGTTGTTGCATTTGTGTTTGCAGCCTCCAGTTGAGTACACGGACGAGCTGCTCGGGATGCTGGCCACATTCGAAGGCATGATCCTACGGAGGGAGGTGCACAGCTATCCATCGGGCGTGCAGGTACTGTCCATTTTTCCCGATTTCATATTTCTGATAACATACTGGTTTTGAACATTCTGCTGTATGATAGTCTGTGTAGAGCACATCTGACACACACACCACCCACACTCGCCATTGTACTTGCATTGCTTTTCATATTTTAACTGATGTATTTGAACTTTTTCACTTTCAGATGGCTCCGGTATACGCTCCGTCGCAGGGTGGGCCACCCGGGCCTTCTCAGAGAGAGAGGTCGAGTTGCTGGGCCATCTGGCCCTTTTCGAGAAGCTGGCCATCTAGGCCTTCTCAGGAGCACAGGGCCATCTAGGCCTGTCCGAGGAGCTCGAGGGGAGCTCGAGGTCGGTCCGTCTCGCGACGCAGGGCACCCATTATTGAGGAGGAGGAGGAGGAGGTCGCAGACCGTTAGTCAGAGACATCCGCTGGGGAGGGAGGCTCCGGTCTTGGTTCCGGGATGGAGGTGAGGCTGAGGGGGATCCTGAGGATGACAGCTCCGACCCAGACGATGATGATGGTGCAGAGGTTGTCCCGCAGAAGAGGATGAGAGGGCCTCCTCATTCCCGTTCCCGAGATATTGAACCAACTATTTCCTGCTTTTTTACTTTTTGCTAGTAGTTTGTAGCACTCTGCACATTGTTAGGCAGTTTTATATCTTGTAAAACTTGTACCTTTGTTTGTTTGTAAAACATGATGGAATGAAACAACTTTTGAAAAGGTGTTTGTATTTGAAATTCTTAGCATCGCATCGCATCATTTTGCACAAAAATGGAATTGAATGGAAATGTGCCTTGTGTATTTACCAGGTCAGGTAATGAACCGACGCAACAAATCAAACAACTTGACTCACTAAGAAATAACGGAATCTTAGCAAGTTTACAACTCGATAAGCAAAGTACAACAATGTTAACGACTCGATAAACAAGACTTAACAAAATTGCGTAAACAAAAGGTAATAACTCAAAACACAAAAAGCGACAGCTCGACAAAACTTACAACTTGATAACCAAAGCAACAACTCGATAAGCAAAAGTACAACAAAGCGTACTTCGGAAGGACGATCTGGATGATGGAATGTATCCGAAACTGAGAGAAATGGAGGCCTTCGACATCCCCGGTGCATAGAAATGCTTCAAACTTCCTTCCGGAGGGCAAAACAGAACCAATGCAGGGTCGAACACATTTTGCATCTGGGGTTTGAAAGGTGGCCGGCCGGCCAGTTTGTGAAACAAAGGTGGCCGGCCGGCCACCTCTTCCGCAACCCTCGGAATTTTGACACGTGTCCTTTGAATAGTGTTTCACACCCTCTATAAAAGCCCCAACCTTGGAATTTATTCATTTCATCACTGTTTTCTCACAAAAATGGAGGCATTTCTCGCAGAAAATCTCACATCTTGGATCTCTCTCTAGACGGCTCGGAAAAGTTGAACTTCCGGGTTTTCGGCTAAATGCACTATTCACGCTACGCCGGACTCCGCTGCATTTTCCTTTCCTCTATGCCGCGGCAAGGTTTTGGAACCCGGTGACGCATGTCTTCAGCTTCCGAGGGCAAGAGGTATGCCCCACTTTCGAAGATTTTCAAGTTTTGATAGAATCCGAGCGAGGTGAGGAAATCTTGCCCCAACTCAATTTTGGCCATGCCCAAACCCTAGGGCGGATGTGCGGACTCAACGCACATGATGCTCGATCCCTGATTTGTAACGGAATGTTGGATATCCCAAGCCTAATTTACCGGTTCTCCGATGCTGGTGACCGCGGCGACCACCATTGGCAAGGCTTCCGGCAACACGCCCTCTATTTATGCATGTTATCTCATTTTCTGTTTGCCTCGAGCTTTGGAGGATCTGACGCCCGTCTGATTGAGGTAGCCCAAGGCTTGAGAGAAGGAAGGAGTTGCATCGCCATGACCTGGCGGACACTGACGGGCTTGGATGCTTTCTGTCGCCGGGAGACGACTAGATTTGCAGGGAGTCCACTACTGCTGCAGGTAATGTTTCCCACCCGAGCTCACATATGTATTTGCTCACATCACTCGGCCCTCAGGCTCGATTTTTCTCACAAAACCTTTTTCTTACTTTTCCTCTCAGTACATCTCTCTATTCTTTATTCTCTCATTTTTCATCCCTCCCAGGTATGGTTGATGGATAAATTGCAGGTTGTGGACTCTTGCCCTGCTTACTCAGCCCGTGGCTATTTCTTTCGACAACGCCTAGTTGACGCCCCTGATGAGGGATGGTGGTTTGAATGGATGTGCAATTTGTCGGCAGATCGCATTGCGTGGCGCTGCCCTTGGCTCAATCTCCCGGCGATGAGCTACAGCATGTCTCGACAGGTTGGAATTCGATTGATTGGCTTGACTCACTGCGTATTCTACTTCCCATTCCGTATTCTGCGTCAGTTTGGCCATGATCAGACTTGCCCACCAGAGGGGACAGAGTATCCGGCTACATTTCCAGTTCGAGGTGCACAGCTGGCTCGGCAGGCCGCAGCGTGGGGAAATAGAGAGCTTCTTGCCCCTGCTTCCACTTTTAGTTGCACTTTGTCTGACGAGTGCTGGGATTGGCTCAACGAAGAAGCACAGGTTGGGCTTAGGTTGGCATCAGAGGCTTCAACTAGCTCTGGCAGGGGGCGCAGGGACACCTGACTTGACTATGCCCCGGATTTATTGCTTTACTAGTACTTTCAAGTTTTCTTCCTGAGTGTAATAAAAAAGCAACTTCAATTGTATGCAAGAGCAAGAGAACTCTGTTTTGAAATCAATGAAATTGAAGGTTGTGGTACTGAAAATTCTCCGCTTTGGTCCAAAAATGGTCTAAGTTGTAAAAAGATTAATTTGAACAAAGTCAACTTTCATTAAAACTTTTCAAAACTATTTTCGATATGGATCAGAACTGGACACGCCTGAGATCTGTCACTGAGATGCACAACCCCAGATCCTAGCAACTAGAAAGTTGCCCCTAGTTTGAATGGTACCGCAGCACTTCATTGCAACGGAAAGTTGCCCCTCGTCTGAATAACACTGTACCGGAGATCACGATAAATGCTGATGAATAGAGATGACTGAGATGATCAGCATGGACAAAGTTGATCGGGGAAAAGATTGTGGCTGAACTTCAAGACGAAGTTGCCTACGTATCCCAAAGATGGGAATCAAGCCTTACGTAGTTCAGGCTTAGGTTCGCTCGGGTATTTTCACTCTCCTTTTGCGCTCTAACTTTTGCCAAGGCCGCCCTTTGCGGGTTTTCAACCTTGCGAGCTCAGTTTTATAATTTCAAATTTTCTGTGCTCTGAGTTTTGCCTAGGTCGCCCTTTCGGTTTTCGGCCTAGCGAGCCTCTCAGGGGTAGTATTTCTTCAACTTGTCCATGTTGATCGGTTGGGAAAACTCTAAGCCATCTAGATCCATCAGAACCACAGCTCCACCTGACCAGATTGACTTGATAATATAGGGACCAGTCCAATTAGGTCTGAACTTGCCCCTTGGGTTGTGGATGGGAGCTCGGTTGTCTTTGAGCACCAAATCTCCTTCTTTTAAATTCCTGGACTTAACCTTCTTGTTAAAAGCCCGGGCGATTCTACGTTGATAACTTTGGACGTGGTACAGTGCTTTCAACCTTCTTTCATTGAAAAGCATGAGTTCCTCAAATCTGCTTTGTTGCCAGTCTGCCTCAGCTATTTGACACTCGGCCAATACTCGTAATGACGGAACCTCAATCTCAATAGGTAGAACGACCTCCATCCCATAAACCAGAGAATACGGAGTCGCCCCAGTAGAAGTTCTGATTGAAGTCCGGTAGCCCCACAGAGCAAACGGCAGCTTATCTGGCCAGTCCCGGTAGGTTTCCACCATCTTCTGCAGTATACGCTTGATATTCTTGTTGGCGGCTTCAACCGCTCCATTGGTTTGCGGCCGATAGGTAGATGACTTATGAAAAGTCACGTTGTATTTCTCCAACAAATCAATCACCTCCTTCTTGAAGTGGGAACCATTGTCTAAAATGATTTCATTTGGGACCCCATAGCGACAAATGATGTTGTTTCTGATAAACTTTGCGACGTGCGAAGCCTTCAACACCGCATAAGATTGGGCCTCAACCCACTTTGTAAAGTAATCTATTGCTACCAAGATGAACTCATGCCCATTCGACCCCTTTGGTATGACAGCTCCGATTACATCAATTCCCCAGACTGAAAACGGCCATGGCAAAGTCATGTTGTACAGCTTTGTTGGCGGGATGTTCATACGATTTGCATGAATCTGACATTTGTGACATCGCCAAACGAAACTAATACAATCCTCCTCCATGGTGGACCAATAATAACCCTGTCTGAGAATCTTCCGTGCCAACATTACCCCATTCATGTGTGCACCACATTCACCCCCGTGGATGGCTTCCATCAGACGCTTTGACTCTTCGGCATCAACGCACAGTTTATGCATTCCCAGATGACCTCGTTTATACAGTTTACCCCCGCAGATGTTGAACTGAACTACCATTCTTCTGATTGCCCTTTTGTCTTTGGCATTTACCCCTGGCGGGTATGCTTCTTTTTCCAAGAAATTCCAGATGTCGTAATACCAGGGGTGTTCGTCTTGAACTTCATCTATGACTGCAATCGACTCATAGGCAGGTACAAATTTCTGATCGATGATGACTGGACGCATCCGCACTCCACACGGGATGTCTATCATAGAAGGGCTGAAAGCTGTCATACTGTATGCTAATTGAAGTATGCCCTATATCTAACCATCATAAGCGGGTAAATAAAAGGGAAGAAAGACGTGGGGTTGGAAGACATACATCACACTCACCCACACTTATTACAATTATGCCCTCGCGCAGAGGGTCCGAATAAATAATACAGTCCGAATAATAAAGTCCGAAATAATACAGTTCGAATAATAAACAAATTCCTAATTAATTAACAGATTAAACTAAGAAAGCTATAAACTGGCATGCAAGCCAGGGGCTGCCTCGCTTCATTCTGGATAATGAAATGATGTATGCTGGGCTGCCTTGCGCGGAAATCCACTGGGATGCCCCGATTAGCCTCTGTTTGCAATGTTTCTCGAAATACGTGCCCGACTCTGAAAAGTTGCTGATTCTTCATTTTGCTGCAACAGAGAGCAGGAAAGGGGCATAGCAATGTATTTCACAAATATATGCATGCCTCGATCCTCGTGCCACCAATCACGCATCTCGATGCATGATGGCCGAGGAATCAGATTGCACAACTCAATATAGGATGAATGCACATGAATGTTACAACAAAACCTAACTCCATCATGGGTAATCCGGAGTGTCGGCGACTTGGGAATTGAGACCCGTCCCGTCACTCGGAGTACGAAACGTGCCTCGTTTCCCGTGCCCGGGCTAACTCCTATCTCGAACACAATGCAATATGCATGGTATGCATGAAATGTAGCTAATACGCAATTCTAGCATGCACAATGCTATGAAAATGAGATGCCTCGAAATGTGTGCACGCAGGCATGCAAATCGAGGCGATGATCCTAAGGCATGAAATGGCACACGCAATGTAAGTTGGACTTACACTAACATGAGTGGACCTCAGCCACACTCACATAAGAGGCCGTCGGATAAAAAAGAAGTGCCTCGAAATGCATGCCCACGGGCGCGCAAACCGAGGCGATGCATACGGAATGCAAAATGACATGGAAAGGATATGTAATGAGACTAAAATGAGATGTCTCGAAGTGCGTGCCCGCGGGCATGCAAACCGAGAAAATGGCATATAGAATACAAAGATGCAAAAATGGCATACAGAATGCAGAATGGACTTATACCAACATAAGAGGACCTCAGCCACTCTCACACGGGAGGCCATCGGATAAAAGAGAAGTGCCTCGAAATGCGTGCCCACGGGCGCGCAAACCGAGGCGATGGATTAAAGCATGAAATGACATACAAAATGCGAAATAGACTTATACTAACATGAGTGAGCCTCAGCCACACTCACATGAGAGGCCGGAGATGAAAAATGGGGTGCCTCGAAATGCGTGCACATTGGCACGCAAACCGAGGCGATGGATTAAAGCATGAAATGACATACGAAATGCGAAATGGACTTATACTAACATGAGTGAGCCTCAGCCACACTCACATGAGAGGCCGGAGATGAAAAATGGGGTGCCTCAAAATGCGTGCACACTGGCACGCAAACCGAGGCATGCGTTTAAGCATGAAATGACATGGAAAATGATATGCAATGATGCAAATGGAATTTCAGCACTTACAAATGATGCAAAAGAGTCCCGAAAGGTGGGGAAATGACACCAAATGCCCGGAATGGTCCCGAAATGCGATAATAAACACCCGGAATGGCCTACAGCCACACTAAACATGCGTAATTGGAACATGACATGCAAATCAGTAGCAAGGCAGCCCCAAAATAACATTTTTTACAGTACAAATCATGGCGAAATAGTGAGCATAGATAGGACAACAATGGCATGCAAAAACGAGCCAAGAGAGGGGTATTGAAGCAAGTGATACATGCAAT
Source organism: Camellia japonica (assembly GCA_030407325.1). Taxonomy (NCBI): domain Eukaryota; kingdom Viridiplantae; phylum Streptophyta; class Magnoliopsida; order Ericales; family Theaceae; genus Camellia; species Camellia japonica. The sequence goes on along the minus strand of JAPPVO010000002.1, from coordinate 203,336,126 downwards.
GCTCAAACTGAAAAATACCCTTCTACAACACTGATGAGGGACTAAAAATATGCACATTTACAGTAGGTGACATCCCCTAACTCAGTATGAAAACATGCTAAAAATCCCATGCAAGATTGGGGATACATTAGGCTATAACATGAGGTACCCCAAACATTCATCAAATCAGAAAAGACCCTCAATGAAATATGTCAAGAAGATCAAAATATGGATATTTTCAGTACTGATGATGCCCGAAAACAGAAGCTAGATAAGCTTAAAAGAGCATGCAAAATGGGGGGCCAAAGAGAGGTGTAAAGACAAGTATAACATAGAGACCCCCAACAAGGTTGGTCCCTTCTACAATGTTGTAGAGGGACACAAAATAAGCTTATTCACAGTTCATGACATGCTCCAAATCAGACTTCAAGTAGGTCAAATAAATCATGCAAGTTTACGGTAAATTGAAGGAATTGTGAAGAAAGTACATGATAGAGAGGCCAAACAGGGTTGATCCCTTCTTCAATGTTGAAGAGGGGCTCAAAATAGGCCCACTCACAGTTTAACTCATGCTCGAAAACAGATCACTCATAGGCCAAATATTCAATGCAAAATAATGGCATATAAGAGGATATTGAAGGAAGTGCAAGATGGAGGGCTAAAACAGGGTTGAGCCCTTGAACAAAGATGAAAATGAGCTCAAAAGAGGACCACTTTCAGTATTGGTCGGAGCTCAAAACAGTGTGGAAATAGGGTTAAGAAAAGAGGCAAAAAAGTGGTGTAAAAGAGGGATTTTGAGACTTACCCTTGAAGACAAGTTCTTGGCTGCCTTTTCCTTGAAGAAAGTTGCTTCTAAGCCTCTTAAGAACTCCTCCTTGCTGCTGGAAATGGATTGGTGATGGTCATGCTTGGTGATGATCAAGAAATGGAAGCAAAACTTGAAGATTTGAGAGAAATGGAGATAGAGGAGTGTATGTATGCTTGAAGCCAAAATTTCTAACCCCTCTAAGAGTGTTTGAGCTGCTGTTATATGGACAAAAGGAGGGGTGTAAAGTGGAGGGAAATGCATCCAAGCATTCCCCTCCAAAATATCCCCCGGATACAGATCTTTTCTGGGGGAAAAAGGTGCATAGCTGTAAGGAACACATCCCAAGGAGCATGGCCGGCCAAGTGCTTTTTCTGGAGGTGGCCGGCCGGCCACCCCCCATGGCCGGCCGGCTAGGGGGTAAAAATGAAGTGAAGATTTGCTGGCCGACCACCACATGATGGTGTCCTCCCAGGTGTGTACAACAAGGCCCTGTGGTTCAAATTTGACAACTCTGAAACAGGAGAGAGAATAGGCCAATTCAAAGAGGGATTCAAAAGGTTCAATGAGAATTACTGGCCGACCATATGTTTTTAGGGTCCTCCCATGTGTGTACATCACAAATATGTGGTTTTGGCTCAAAGAAAATGGCCCTAGGGTGGTCAACATTAGCCCGGAAGTGAGAAAAACGGGCGCCGGAGGGCGCCGGAAGAGCATAACAGGTCGCTTAGACAATTACTAGCCTCCCACCCTCCAGTGATCTTCCTGATGATAAAACAGAGGTACCTGCCAAAAATGAACGGAAACCGATGCAAACCGAATGCTCGGGGACCAAAACGCGCAGTTCGAGGTCCCGAAAACCGGCCGTTAAGCACCGAAAGTGGTGTTTGGCCACGAAGTGGGTATCTAAGACCCCAGTGTCCCTCGTTATGATAAAACAGAGGTACCTGCCAAAAATGAACAAAAACCAATGCGAAACGAATGCTCGGGGGCTAAACCGCGCGGTTCGGGGTCCCGAAAACCGGCCGTTAAGCACCGAAAGTGGTGTTCGGCCACGAAGTGGGTATCTAAGACCCCAGTGTCCCTCGAAAGGGAGTAAATGAGATGCATGCCAAGAACCGGAGGAATCGGAGATGGTTGGGTGGTCCCGAACCGAGGCACACGGCCTGACGGCTCCGAAAACCGGGAACTGGGCTCCGAAATGGGCAAAATGGCCTACGACCACGAAATGTAGCCCACGGCCACTGAGATGGTCTACTGGACCTCTCCCTCCCTTCAGGAAAGAAAACAGAGAAAACCGAGTCTGGTTCGCAAACCGAGGCAAGGCACAGAAGAGAGTTCGGAAGTCCGGAGGCAGGGCGCACGGCCGCGACTCTGAGACTTCTGAACGAGCACAACATGCAACATCACCGAGCGCTCAATCAGTGACGTCTGAGTCTTAAGGTCGGTCAAAAATGGGGTGTCTACACTAGGCTGCACAATCTCAAGAGCGATTCCACACAGGTCTTCGCAGACCGCGCAAAACATTTTGTTTTTGAAAATTTTTAAGAAAGCGACAAATCGCTCGCACTGAAGATAGTGTGAAACCAGTCTGGATCAAGCCAGGGTCCTTCTCAGTACTCACGCTAACAAGCATGATTTCGTTCATTAAGGGCTTACCACGTCTCTCTTTCTCTCAATTTGATCAAAGTTTTACAAATCCCGAGGAATTCCTTCCTCTTCGTTTTCACCGCGGTGTTCAAAAAGTTTTGAAAAAACTCAGGTCATTACAATGACTTCAAGGTATAAGAGAGCAGGTGGAATGCACTACCATTTGATTCAAATCCCGGCACAACTAGCACACGGCAGAAGCAAGTGCGAGAGCGTAAAAATCACTGCTGTTTCATTCAAAATCTGTTGGCATAACTGGCTCCTTGGCAGAAACAGACTCAAAAGAAAGCAAAAAGACTAACAGAAAACAAAACAGTGATGTTCGAGGTAAACCCCTGGAATCACCTGACTCTAACAAAACGGGACTAACTCGGTACAACAAGACAGACCCAACTGACTCAATAAAAAAGACTGACTCTGTACAACACAACGAGACTGACCCAATACCCAAGTCAGAAAGTACAAATTAACAACATTCGCAAATGTGCTCAAACAGTGCATGCTATCCACCATATCTGGAGTTAATCGAGCGCCGCCCGCAGGTGGTTCATCCCCCGATCACATAATCACATTATTCCCCCAAGTTCACCGATCCAGTGCCGATAGACTTTGCAGGGCTTGGCGGAAGGACAACCCGTTGTCAAACAGATCCTGTACTTCATGGCGACGACGGAAGCAGTCGTCGGTAGTATGGCCAGTTTGCTGATGGTACGCGCAGTACTGGGTAGCATCATGTGTAGCCGGAAGAGGGTTCGGGAGAGGTCGAGGCTCAAGGGGTTCGAGATGGCCTTGTCCCACAAGGATTTGAAAAGCTTTGGACAAAGGCATATAGAGGGCATGGAAGACCCTCCGGCCTCGGGGTTGGTACTTCAAGGCTTGTGAATTTTTGCTGGGCGCACCCGCAAAGGGACTGGCAGGTGTTGGCCTGGTTTGCTGATCTCCTCTGAGTGGAGGATTAGAGCTAACAGGATCATTTCTGGTACGACAGCCCTTTTCCCGATTTTCCCCTTGATTCAGACTGCCCCCAACTTGAGTAGCGAAAGTGTCATCCACAATTTTTACAACAACTGCGAGGACTTGCGCTTTGTTCAGTCCTTCGGCTTTCAAAGCCTCAACAGCGAACAAAAGATGTTCATGGGGATCCATGCCCGCCCCTACCTTGTTCTTACCACCTGCCCCGACTTTGCTAATAGATTCACCTTCTTCCAATGCAGCCCGTCCCAAGATTAGGGAGCGTCTTGGCATGAACTCCCTGGTAGGCGATGTGGTTGATGATGGAGCCAAAACTCCAAAGGTTAAATCTGCCACTGTTCTCTGAAGATTTCAATCATGCTCCCCAGCTCAGAAGTAGTGGGTTCACGGGTTTGAGATGATTGGGGTTCAAGTGCATCTATCGTGCTTAAGGCCATGCTTTTTGGGATAAACATCTCGAGCTTGGGTATATGGGTCGGGGGGTATATACTGGGGTTGTAGGTGGGTGGCAGTGTATAGCTGAGGTTGAGATGTGGATGAGGTACTTGGTCCTTGGGGTTTTGAGGTGGAACTATTGTCCGGTTGTCAATGAGATTCTGGATCTCATGACGAAGGTGGTAGTAACCATCGGTGCCATGGCCGCGCTGTTGATGAGATACACAGTATTTGCTTGGGTTATGTTTGGTAGGGAGTGGATTTGGCAAAGGTTGAGGATTAAGGGGTTTGAGATGCCCTCTTTCCCTCAGGACTTTGAATGCGCTGGTTAGGCTCATATGGAGGGGGGTGAAAAATCTACCCTCAGCTCGGGCTGGGCTGGCTATTTGTAGGCTGGCCTTGGCAAAAGGGTCGGCTATGGCAACTGTGTTGACTTTAGTAGGTTTGGAAACAATGCTACCGCCAGCATTGGTACTCTCGACTGGGAGTCTTACGGTAACCTCGGTGGACCCATCCTCAATGTCGCGAATAGGGCTAAGGCCCTGTGCCCTTTTGGATTGCTTCTCAAGGTTTGCAAGTTTCACTGCAGTCGAACTGAATTTATTGACATCAGAGGGACGAAGCCTCTCAATAGGTTGCACCATGGGTGTGGAAACTCGAGCTTGAGTCAACCTTTCTTGGGGATCTGGACCCTGCAAATCTTCAGCTGGCAGAAGTGGGTCAAAGTTCGGCTGGGGTCCTGAAGCTGGATACGGAACAGATGCCCCAGATGGGCATTGCGTTTCAGCGCTGGTCTTATCCTGCATTGCGGTTCCCTGATTTAGCGCTGCTATCATGGCCACAAATTCTTCCGAACCCTGTGCCATCACGGGTCTGCTGATGATGTGACTGGTGACTGTCGGATCAGATGAACTAATGAACCCTGTCTGGCCCTCCTTTGCCTCGCCTTAGCGAAAGAACACTGGTTGCCCTTGAATTGAATTTCTAACCTAACAAAGTCTATCAGCACTAGTCCAAGGTACCCGGGGGATATCGGAACCTTCTGAAGCTATGGTTCCAAGACTACCTAGCAAAAGAGAAAACATGCAGCATCTCAGCTCAACTTCACCAAAACAGATACGAGTGTAACAGGATGACTGTGCCCTCTACTGAATTCTGCCCCCAAAATTCAGCCTCAGAATCTGATACCCTCAGGTAAACTGAATCCCAAAATACTGAACTGGTGCCTGCAGGCCTGATGCCCAAACTTGCAAACTGATACATGCATTCCTGTAGAGACGCACTCTAAAAGCACATAGCAGATAAGTGAGAGCCAAAACACCCCTATGTTGGGGTAGGGTTTCCCTGTCCTATTTTGTCAGGAGCTAGGGTTTCACTATGCACACAGCGGTTTCAGACAACCTATAAACGGGTAAGCAACCTGTCCTAGTTTGGAATGGTCACTATGGATCCGAATATGCACTAGGTCGAATGGTCAAAAAAGGGTGCCCCGGTAAAACTGGGGTTTGTGTTCCCATGTTGTTAGAGCCCAGAGCCGATCAGCCTTATGGACATGCCTTGACAAGACAAGCCTCCGGCAAATCGTTCGGGAATGGCATATGGCAAACACGGTGTCCTAGGCGCACCAATGCAAATGCAATGCAAAGAAACACAAAGTGTAATCAACCAGATATCATGAGTTCGAGTCAAGTTCTCTAAATCCCCAGCAGAGTCGCCAGAAACTGTAGACGTCCCCGAACGCATCCCGGGGAAGGGAGTGCGACTCCCCCCCCGTTCTGGTTCGCTTGCGGTCACTACAGTTCGAAGGACTCAAATGTCACGGTTCTTAATCTTGAACCAAAGAGTCCAAATCCGGCAAATCGATTTTGAAAACAGATTTTTTGAAAAGAAGTGCCAAACATGGACTGCTTTGCCAGATACAGAGTCGCCACCTAAATGTTTTTTAATGGGAAATTTAGGAAACCCTGACTCGGTGCCATGTAATTTACTCTAAAGAAAATGAAACATAACCTTATAATATTAAAAGGCGAAATTGACAAAATTGATACTTTAGGAATCAAAATGACACAAAATATATACTTTATAAATCATAGTTATATTTATAATTTTTCATTAAGATTTAAACAGCAGTTTGAAATTGGATCAAATTAATTCAAATAACAACTTTAAGACCAAAATGACGAAGGAACTAAAATGACAAGAACATATAAAATAATTTTTACCTTTAAACTATTAGAGGACAAAGTTGTAAATTTACAGTTTTAGTTAATAATCACTTACCATAGAGTCCAGAAGTAAACAGAGCACACAACAGTTCAGCACCTGATTTATCCTCAGATGGTTGAAGCTGTTGGTCTGTTTTGTGGCATCCAATAAGTAAAGAACAACCTCTCTATTCCCACGGTTAGCAGCGTAATGGAGGAGCTATTTTTCCATCAAAGTCATCAACATTAGACAGCTTTGGTTCTTCTCTACCAACAGTTTGGTTGCTTCAATGTTGCCCACTCCTGCAGCTCGTGAAGGGCAGTCTGGCAAAGACATCACGGTGAGCAAGATCTTCTGGTACCATCTTCTAAAACAGCTTCTTCACAAAATGGTTTCTTCGAATCATCGAAACCGCAATGATGAGTGCTGTTTCTGAAAATGGAGTGATGGGACCCTGGCTGCATGTGGTAATTCTTCTATGAATTTCATGGCCTCTCCCAATCACCTTTGATTGCCGCTATTTGCAGTGGCTGACATGCCAAAAAAAACTTCTCTGTTTTTTCGTCTGTCATCCATTCAACAGTACGTCACTACATGTAATAATTAAGAATTTTACCACTAAACATTTTTTTTTTTTTTTGTCTCCAAACAAAGTAAGAATAAATAAATAAATAAAACTTAGGAGATTGACTCCCATTGTCATGAAAAGGTTGTTGGGAAAAATAATAATAATAATTTTTAGCCACAAAATTTTAAAAATGTCACTAATAAGATAACATTTTTCGCTACCCACTCAAATGTAGTAGTACTAATTTTAAGAGTTTCAAATGTAGTAGTACTACCTTTAAGGATATAGCTGCCTCTAGTTTTAGTGAAATTTCACTTTGATTTTCGTAGTTTAATTAAATAATTTTAGTCTTTACATTTTTAATTTTGTTATCATATGATCTTCGTGTTAATATTTTGAAGGGAAAAAAATCACTATATAGACCAAAATGAAATTCAAAACAAATTATAGCCTTGTTTGACAACTTGGATTTTAACTAAAATTATTAATAAGACAAAATGTCACATTTTAGACATCAATCAATCAATTTTTCTCTCACAACACCATTGAACTACAAAAAAAAAAAAAAAAAAAAAAAAAAAAAATTACATATCATCTAAAATACAACTTTTTTTTCATCTAACCAAAAAAATAACTAAAATAATCAAATCGTCCTTAACTAGTTCTTATAGTTTGTTTTAAATTACACTTTAGTCCCTTTAATTGCATACATTGTATTTTTTCATTTTAAATTGTAATGATAAGAGGAATCATATTTTAACGAAATTGAATATGTTATAGAAATTAAAGTGACACTTTATTTAAACTACACACTAATGATGTAATTTATCCTAATTTTAACAGAGAAGAGAGACTTTACAAAAACAAAACCTTTATAAAGTGATTACCAAAGGTAGGAATTCTTGTAGCTGCGTGGAACATTGCTTCCAACTCTGTCCACACTTCCTCAGCAGTTTTAAAGGGCAGAACTCGCTTCAGGATATCTTTGGTGAGGTTGTGAGAATCCATCCCCGTAGAGACCGTCTGATCTTTTCCAGGACCTGTACTTTCCTCATTCTCAATGATCTGATGACAACGACTAAAGCACCACCACCACCAGCATTTGCACTGGGACAGTGACCATTTCAGGTGGAGCAAAGGAGGAGCCCCAACCGTGCCATCATGAAACCAACCAGCCTGGACTCTCAATGAAGTCCAGCATCAGTTTCTTCCACTCTTCGTAGTTGCTTTCAGAGAGTTTGTCGAGGACAAAATCCCTCACTTAAACTCCGAGGGGTATGGGTATAATGGGTGATTCTCAAACGAGAAAGCCATTGATGGAAAAGTTTGCTTAGCTAGCTAGTTTACACAGATGGTCCTATTTCAGTGTCTAATGCAAGGCTTATGATCAGCAATTTATATTTGCTCAGCCCTTTCTATGATTCCATCCTGTCCATGGTAGCTATTTTTATCCTTCTTGTTTTGTCCTTTGAGTGTGCATTTGTTTACTTCAATGATCTTTGTATTATGATTTTTTTTTTTTAAGTGAGGCGAAAAAGAAAAAAATATACAAATATAGAGGGAGTTGCACCCCATTGATGAATTGCACCTTCGTTTTTTTTTTTTGGTCCCACTGTTGAGTGATTCCATTTTTTGTGCCTTGCTCATACAACAGACTGGTATCTCCACTTTTTGTTTTGTCCTCTTGCGTGTGGGATTTGTTTAATACAGCCATTATAAGAAACAAATGACAGTAATAGAATGGATTGAATCAGTAAAGTCAGTCACTTGTTATCTGGTAATTTCAAAGCTTTGATGAAACTCCATCTCTTTACCACTACAAATAAATAAATATACAAGTAAACCACAATCTGATACGATCTGTAAAATATTAGATGATTGAAACATATAAAAAGCACAACTTGGTGGGTTGGAAGAAGAAGAACTACAATAACAAACAAGGATTATAGAGATGTCTAAAGGATCATAGTATAGTGAGTGAAAAGTCAGTGAAAGAAATCAAAATCTGAGTAAACCAGAGATGATTGTGATTGAAAATAGAAATTTTAATTAATTTAAGAGAAAGGCTTTTTGATTGTTCATAGTAGCTAAATCTACCCAGGAAACCCTCGGAAGAGGCATCAAAGAAGAGAAAAGAGGAGAGAGAGTTTACCAAGTTAAAAGAGCCAGATCTGATAATAAAAGAAGCATAGAAAACAGATTTAGGTTGTGGAGTTGATGATGAGGAAAATCTGAAAACGAGTTCCTGAATAATTGTTTCCCCTGGCAAATTATTCTCAAATTTTTCAGAATAATACAGAAGCACAGAAATTAAGGTTTTAAACCCACTCTTTTCATTGGTTAGTTTTATATAAATTTCTCTCATTTTTGCAACATATGATTCTAAAACAGACCTACAACATACAAAGAGAATTCAAATGCACCTTCAAGGATCTATGAAATATCATCACCCTTTTAAGAAATTGCGAAAACTAATCATAATACAAATTGCATTGCTTCTAATAACAACTTCACTGTAAAAAGATCACTGAACAATGTATGATAACAAAATGCTGGTAATGATGTGATAAGATCAAAAAATGCCGATTCAGAGATTTTCTTATACTATGAACCCTAAAAACGAAAAACCTTAATTATTGATGATACTATAAAACACCTCACTGAAACAGATTGATTGAACAAACACATGAATGATACATGTATACAAAACCATGCACAAAACCGAGGGCTAAAATTGCGATATCAAATCATTATACGGATACATACATGTATGTATATATATATATGGTACTGATCGGAATCGCTACCGGAGTCGCCGGAAATCGGAGAATCGAGGAGAGATAGGGGCAACGGAGCGATCCAGCCCTGGAGAGAGATGCTATGAGACAAGATGAACCACAGATCAGAAGCAATCAACGAGATCCGTAGAGAAGAACCATTGAGTTCATATATCGAATTCATAGAGTGAGTGATGAAACTGATGCTTTTTTTGGTTTTTTTTTGATAGTCGACTATTGAGTTCAAAAATTAATATATAAAATATAATAATAGATTTATTAGGACTGATCTTTTTACAAGACAAGATTTTCAAGAAAATGTAATAAATGATTAAATATATATATTTTTTAAATTTCTTTCATTTTTCTTTAAAAGTTTTTTGAGACAAATTATTTTGCTCAAAATTTCTTTAAAACCTTAATTTCTTATCTGGTTAATTGCAATCTCGTTGGAAAAACTCTATTAAGTTGTATTTTTATTTGCTCTATTGTATCTGTTAGATATAAATCCAATTAAGTTGTCTTTGCAAAGAAGTTTGTATTGACATTCCGTATCTTGATTGACTTATTTGCACATTATACTAAACAGGCCCTGAAGTCAAGAAAAGTTCAAAGTTGTTTGACTGCTCGACAGATCTTTTGTGCGCTCGAGTGGTAAAGTGGTTCAACAGTACTTTTGGATGTGTTCTGAACTTTTGGAAAAGATGTTTCACGCTCAAGGTGGATGTTGGGCTGAGCGGTTGACCTATATGTGAGCACGCCTTTAGTCAAACGCTCGAGCGATAAGTGTACGCTTGAGCGGTCTTGGCGGCTCTACTTAGTATAAAGTTGTGTCCATTTTTAGGGTTTAACCCGTTAAGATTCTCAATAGAGTAAAATACAAAGTTTTATATTGGAGGGTGTTTTATATGAGTTTCTTTAATGTATAAAAGGTAATTATTGATAACGAATTACATATTGACAAACATCAAATTATTTCATTCTTTATTCACAAAAGAGAGTTTCATCGGTGAATTTCAAGAAACTTGAGTCTAAAACTTTGGTGATTCTGGAGTAGTTATCGCCGTGAATTCGACATTGCATTGTGGATTCAACGTTGGACAAAGTAATTCCAAGGTAAAATTTGATGAGACACATTGAATTTCTTCAATTCGGAGTAAATTCGCTAAGTAATTAAGCGTTTATATGTTACTTTGACTTTGGATTATTTTGTCTGTTACGTAATTATAGTTGTCAAATGCTAGTCTTGGCATTTTACCAAAATTGAATGTTTTTTTATAATTTTTTTGTCTTCTTAGTGATTTTTATGGTTTTAACTTGTATTTTTTTTTTATCACAATTGAAGGAGTCCAATTGTGATTTTTTCCACGTCAAATCTTATGCCGATTTGTTATTATTGTTTGATTAAGATTACTATTTATTGTTTAAAATTGAATTATAATACAAATCAATATCCGGGAAATTTTTAGTAGGATTGTCGGTCTCTTTCAGATTTCTTATGATTCAAACCATTTATTTTATAGATCCACCAAACAAAAGAAATAGGTTCAATTATCCATTACAGTATGCGTTGCCATAGAAGCTTTCAACAAAAATAGTTTCATAATCCCTAACTGTGATATTTGCATGCAAAACAAAAGAACATATAATAATACATGGATAGGCTATTGAATCGGAGCTTACCATCCAAAGAAAGAGATAAAAAAATAAGAAAATGAAAATTATATTACAATTAATAGCCAAGAAACAATAACGAATGGAAGACAGTCTAAAACCTTGCCGGGGTGTATATTATAAACCAGGTTTACGATCAATTGACTTTTGCCAAATAATTTTGTGGCAGACTCTCAAAATCTCTCACACTATATAGGTTTGATTTGGCCTCTTTGGACCGCGTTTTCTTCGTGGGTTGGCACTGATCATGCAAGAGAAGGCATTGACAAGCTCAGAATCTTCTTCAGTAATCAGAATCTTGGCTGCCTGGGGTCAGCAAGGAGTTGTTTGGCAACAAGGTATCCTGCAATTGACCAGGTCTGGAACAACCGCGATTGTTTCCCAATGAACCTTGCTCTTTTGTGTCTAATATTCAGGCCACTTGTCTATGGATAGCGCTTCTCTGCAACCTCACTCTTTTGCAGCAGTTTCTGGTCTATTCATCTAATGCATGCAACAGTGAGCTGCAGAAGACCAGTTAAATTATTACAACATACTGTTTCTAATTTTTACACAGGAACTATATATACTATGTTAAAAAATCAAATTAGACAAGCAAACTCCATTTAACCATAATTTCCGTTATCATCAAAAAGATAAAGCATTGTCAACACTAAACTATTACTAGAATGATACCCAGAATATGTGAGTGTAACAATGATGCAGATCCACATATATGAAAATATGTATAACCCAGCGGTCATCCAACACGGTGCTAAAAACATCATTAGAATTTAGGAAAAAAGCAAAATCCTAAAGTATAAACTCATGTTCTGACAATAGAGAGTATATGTTAAGGGTTCAGAAGTATCTTAAAGCAACAGAGACAGATTGTGAGGATTGGCTGTGAGGATGGAAAGATTATATTAGGGTTGTGAGGATGTGATGCATGTCCTGTTCATTAAAATGGCCCTAATAGATAGTAAATTTAGCATTGTCTGGTGTTTCTTCAAGATGCATGATCAAAAAAAATTTTGAGTACAAAAAATAACAAAACTTTTCTTTGTTACATTGAAAGAGTAGGCTTCCATTGAAGTTAACACTTGGAAACCACAAAAATAGCGAAAATAAAATGTTTCCTACAGCATTTGAGGCAGTACATCAAAATCTTAATAATCAATAACAAGTGCAAACTTGCACATACAATGAAATAGTCATGTCAAGAATGGACATGAGAGACTGGGTGATAATACAAGTCCACAAAAAATAAAATTAAACATAATAAAAGACTTATTTCCATGCTATGATGTTTCATCAAATTTGTGGAACATTATAGAAATGCACCAACGGATTGCTGGGTGGGGTGAGCTCAGGTTATTTATTTATTTTTTTTAACACTGGGTGGGGGGCTAGGTTTCAAACAGTGAAAACTGCATTAAAAGAGGTAGACTAACATCACTAGCATCTTAAAGATGCTACGTAGAAGCAATACAGACTCATTTCAGAATATAAGAAGCAGTGCAGACTCATTTCAGATACTATGTAAAACGAGACAAATAACTCACAAAGAAAGCCCACTCTACCGTAGCAATTCAGTTTTTATAACCAGCTGTAGTTGGAATTAGGAATGAGTCCAGAGAGAAGAAATTATAACCCACAGAAAATTAGAAATTCAGTGCTTGCTCGTTGTCAATTTTGCTCGCTGCTGCCTTGTTCTGGTTCTGGTTAGTTCTATGTGACTTTGCTCAGCTGTGAGCTATCTGATGCTTAGCACCTTAATGAATGCTGGACTGCTCAGCAGTGGACTGTTATGTGATATGCTTTGGTTGCTCACCAACTTGGGGTGCTAGCAATGATGATGCTTTTGTGCCAACATAGTTGGATGTTTGCTATTGTGATGCTTTGCATTCTCCTGTATTGTTGAAATTCTGTATGTACTTTATTCATCAATAAGTCTTTTTTGGATAAAAAAAACAGACCCTCAACTCAACCCACCATGGTTTCTGTTAAAGCATCAATTGAATCAAGAAACTTAAGAAGCAATAAAACATGAGCATTTAGCACCACAACCAAAAATCAAAGGCAACTGACTACCTGCCTGAGTAAAGTAGGCCAGGCACCTGCATTATGGTGAGATTTTTTTTTTTTTTTTTTTTTAAGCCTTATCAAGGATGAAGAACTATCACTTCTTCAAGGTAGAAATATTACATGTTCTTTGGTCACTGCCTTAATAATCTGCCACTCTTGACCTTCAAGAGCAGGATAACATATCTTGAATGGCATGTCTGCTACTAAATCTGCCCATTTGGCTTAATGAGATCCAATATTGCGTGTGACTGATCTGCTGTCACAAGACTACTCACCACAGACCACAAGTTTCCAAGAGAAAAGAAACGGAAATCCATGTGAGCGGGTTGTAAGTTTCCAATTAAATAACCTCCTTTATTAGGCATCCATTCCACATGCCAAGGAGAAATCTGATCTGGGTAGATTTGAACTTGTTCACAGCATCATAGGAGTACTCTTCTGTCTTGTAGCTAGGTAAATCTCATTGAGTTTTCTCATATCAATCCAATAATACTCTCTGATATGGAACGATAATGCCACAAGACGATTGTTCAGTGCTCAATTAGGTAGCTGATCCATTCACCGGAGCAAGCATTTCAGTGCACAAAGTAATGCTGAATAAAATAGTGCCTGCAACAACAACAGGAAACACCATACCAAAATAATACGTTTTATCTTACAAGTATAAAGATGATAAAAATAGAAGAAAATCCACCCTGGTACAGTTTACATATATCAACACATAAGAGAAACATTTCAACAAATAAATAAATAAATATCAACAACATTTGGCTGGTGATTCTAAAGAACAATCAGTCCACACAAATGTCAAGATTTGTGTCAAATTTTAGATTTAAATTTTTTTTATCATATTCAAATGTACTAAGGCTCTGACGCCACTATCTTCCTAATATAACCTTCAGCATAGTTAACCACAACTAAAAAGAACCACCTCTCTAGGACAATCATTTCTGACATTAGCATGGCAATATGTCTTTCATAGATACACCCAATGGCATAGCCCAAGAAACTTTCTTGTTAAAAAGAACTGAAAATACATCCAAGTAACAATAATATGAATGATTTACTTACCTGAATTTCCAGAGGGTGACCATGAATCCCCATGCGGCGATCTATCATACAAGAACCATCTGTCACTAATAAAGTTGGGAACTATAGCAAAACCATCGGCAAGACATAGCCTAGAATTATTTTAATTCCAGTTTGGACATCAATTCTCTCCTGAACTGAGAGATCTCCAGAGCATTTTCCAGCAGCAAAGTATAATCCACCACAATCTTGGAATTAATATCATAAAATGAAAAAAAAAAAAAAAATTGCATAAAATTCTAATACCAGGATTTGTATATTTTGCTTAATAGGCTTTTTGAAATGATATGTTTATTTACCAGAATCAACAGTTGCAACACAACCAATTGCTGCCTCTCCGAAATCAAGATCCAATACCTCTCCGTTGCTGAGTCATCACCATCCAGGGGAACTGTGGCACTTGAAACTGCAGGCTTCAATCCTTGACCAGGACTATGACAGTCCATAGTTTTCTCCCAGCTCTACAAAATAAGACTACACAAGTCATGCACAATTTACACAAAAATGATCAATATATATTGAATCACATAATTAACTATTTCAGTTGATGCATTACAGTAAACACCTGTGGATCCAATACACAACTAAGGATTACATATACACAGTGTATTTGAACTAGTCAGCTTCCATATGACATGAAATCCAGATTGGCATAGGCCCATATGTTCTATTATTCAACTAACATCTTAATACAAATGCATGCAAGGACGTGTAACTATGTTACATGGAAAGCATATTCTTTAGTGACCGGGGATGAGTATGCTACTTTTTCTATTTAATAAGTAGCAGAACACAATATGCCCTCTTTTCTTCTTTGGTAAGTATTGAGAACAAGGTGTGCTACATACCCTAAAACAGAAGTTACATAGATGCTGTAACAACGCCCGCGGGGGACCTCGATTTTCTCGTAAAGGTACAACTAGAGTGAAGCAATTTTAAGATAAAACTCAAAGTGCTCATAGCGTCTTTCATCCAATGTTCATTACCACCAAAAGCTTGAACCACGTAACGAACCAGAATTGCTCAAAACATATATAATATATAAAAGTATATAGAACTCTCTGAAAAACATTCCACCTTTCAATTCACTCTTCTTCTACAAGATAACCAATCATTGGTGTAATAGGTCCCAACACTAATATTTATGTCAAATGATATGTTAACACATAAGATGGTACATTAAAAATGGAATAAAAAAGTGAGTGTAGCATTACTCTTTTCAACATATATAGGTGTAGAGGATGGGTTTATATTGGAGTTGTATAATCAATAGAATTAATAATGAATTCAATCCTTCATAAATATTAAAAATGTCTAATAAATAGATATTATGTACAATATTTATTTGTAATAAAACTATAATTAGTCCATCATTTTCCAACGAATGGAAAAAAAAAATCAATAAAGAAAATTTTAGAATAGGTAATAGATAAGAAAGAATAGAGATTGAAGAGACTAACACGTATAGATTAAATTCTGCCAAAAGTTTAAGGAGGTTTCACTTCAAAATGTAGCAATTGTCTTCAAAGGAGAGAATTCTTCTTGTAAGAGGGGTTAGCTTGAGCCCACTAGTTAATTGAGCCTAATCGAAGCCCAATCGGAAAGCCCGAAAATTAGCGAGCTTGGAGAAATTATTGCCAAATGGGCCAAGTGAATTCTATTGAATGGGCCCACAAGAAAGTCAACAAATTGGGCCGAGGAGGATACATTTCAAGCATATGTCTCTAAAGAAAGCCCAACAAGCCCATTCGAGGAGGTCCAGATCATACGAGTGTCCGAGGAGGTTAATGATTGCTTTCAAAAGAGATGAAACCCTCGCAGGAGATCCATTCTCCGAAGTATTGGCCTAGTCTTAAAAGGGTTTGGAACCACGAACCTAGAGACCTATTTAAGCTCGGACTCGAAAGGGTTCAGATCTACGAACCTAGAAATCTGAAGCGCTTGGCTTCGAACAGATTTGGACGCAATCTAGAAGCGGCTCCATTAATGAGTCCCAGAACACTTGCGGACTCGGAGCTTTCCGGGATCAACACACCAGAACCATAGGCGTATTGGAGTCCGAACAAAGGACTCGATCTCGAGGACGGTGAGTAGAGATAAATTCACTCTTCGGTTAAACTAGCCTCTACCCTGGTCGAGGTGGCACAATCTAAGAGGTCCTTGAGACTCGACAATATTTGTAGCAAGGTGTCCTCCGGGACTACCCCGGACCTTTTGGGATGATTGAGGATCATTGGTTAGGTGTGGCTAAGAAAAAGAGTTCGCTGAGAGATTGATCTACTCTTTAGGGTTTTCCTCATCCTCAGAGAGGTCACCTCTTCGGACATGGTAGTTAGAGAGAATATTCCCCATGTGCCTTGCACATGGGCTCCATCCTACATTATGAGATGCCTATAAATAGTACCCACCCATAGCTTTATAAGGGATGGATTTTGGAGAGACAACTCTTGGGAAAGAACTCATTTCCTTTCTCCATTATCTGCCTTGAGAGTGAAAATGGGAGATCCATGGGAGAGCCTTGCCATCATTCTCTCTAACTACTTTGCCTTCTTCTTCACCCAATCTCTTATCTCCATCATCTCTTTACTATTGTGTTCCTAGTTGTGACTGTTAAAGAATCTAAGCCTCTCATCATTTCTAGAGAATTCGAGTTTTTTTTCAAAGATCTTCGAATTTTCTGACAACATTCTTGAACCCTCTCATACACTTCTATGCATGCCAAATTAGGGTAGCTCTCAAGCAAGGTTAAAGCAATGTCTGTAAGAGTAATGAAAAATATGTAATTAGTAGGAAGTTATTCAATTTTAACAATATCATACCATTTTTTTTCCAATTTTAAGTTCATTTTATGAAAATGTGAAAAATATTGCAAAAAGTCATTTTTGCCATTCAAATGTCAAATTTTAGCCTGCTACAATGACAAAAAATCATTACGGATAAATTAAAGCTATAGTTCCTAAAGTTTAACACATTTTTGTTTAAGTCTCTAAAGTTTTGATTTGTCAACTAAAATTTTAAAATATTAAATTCAAATCAATTTAGTCATAATACTTTAGTCATTGTGTCATTTTGGTCTCTATAATTTTAATTATCTAGATTTTAACCCTGAATGTATGATTTTGTGTCAATTTAGTCTAACTATTACAATTAATTTTTTATTTTTTTGATGGAAAATTCGCATAAAGCAACACTTGTCACGTTTTCATAGGCAAAATTGTAAATCTGTTCAACTTACTAAGTTAATCTCAACCAACTAGTGGCCATTTTTCTTCGAAAACTCTAATCGGTGTTATTAATTAGACTAATTTGACAAAAAATCTAAAATTAAGGGTCAAAATCGAGCTAATTGAAATGATAGGGACCAAAATGGCACAATAAGCAAAATGTAGGGATTATCAATGTAATTTACTCTAAAGAAAATGAAACATAACCTTATAATATTGAAAGGCGAAATTGACAAAATTGATACTTTAGGAATCAAAATGACACAAAATATATACTTTATAAATCATAGTTAATATTTATAATTTTTCCATTAACGATTTAAACAGCAGTTTGAAATTGGATCAAATTAATTCAAATTAACAACTTTAAGACCAAAATGACTGAAGGAACTAAAATGACAAGTAAC
Source organism: Camellia japonica (assembly GCA_030407325.1). Taxonomy (NCBI): domain Eukaryota; kingdom Viridiplantae; phylum Streptophyta; class Magnoliopsida; order Ericales; family Theaceae; genus Camellia; species Camellia japonica. The sequence continues at coordinate 203,318,274 of JAPPVO010000002.1, read as the reverse complement.
ATATAAAATAATTTTTAACCTTTAAACTATTAGAGGACAAACGTTGTAAATTTACAGTTTTAGTTAATAATCACTTACCATAGAGTCCAGAAGTAAACAGAGCACACAACAGTTCAGCACCTGATTTATCCTCAGATGGTTGAAGCTGTTGGTCTTGTTTTGTGGCATCCAATAAGTAAAGAACAACCTCTCTATTCCCACGGTTAGCAGCGTAATGGAGGAGCTATTTTTCCATCAAAGTCATCAACATTAGACAGCTTTGGGTTCTTCTCTACCAACAGTTTGGTTGCCTCAATGTTGCCCACTCCTGCAGCTGCCTGAAGGGCAGTCTGGCAAACGACATCACGGTGAGCAAGATCTTCTGGTACCATCTTCTAAAACAGCTTCTTCACAAAATGGTTTCTTCGAATCATCGAAACCGCAATGATGAGTGCTGTTTCTGAAAATGGAGTGATGGGAACCCTGGCTGCATGTGGTAATTCTTCTATGAATTTCATGGCGCTCTCCCAATCACCTTTGATTGCCGCTATTTGCAGTGGCTGACATGCCAAAAAAAACTTCTCTGTTTTTTCGTCTGTCATCCATTCAACACGTACGTCACTACATGTAATAATTAAGAATTTTACCAGCTAAACATTTTTTTTTTTTTTTGTCTCCAAACAAAGTAAGAATAAATAAATAAATAAAACTTAGGAGATTGACTCCCATTGTCATGCAAAGGTTGTTGGGAAAAATAATAATAATAATTTTTAGCCACAAAATTTTAAAAATGTCACTAATAAGATAACAATTTTTCGCTACCCACTCAAATGTAGTAGTACTAATTTTAAGAGTTTCAAATGTAGTAGTACTACCTTTAAGGATATAGCTGCCTCTAGTTTTAGTGAAATTTCACTTTGATTTTCGTAGTTTAATTTAAATAATTTTAGTCTTTACATTTTTAATTTTGTTATCATATGATCTCTCCGTGTTAATATTTTGAAGGGAAAAAAATCACATATATAGACCAAAATGAAATTCAAAACAAATTATAGCCTTGTTTGACAACTTGGATTTTAACTAAAATTATTAATAAGACAAAATGTCACATTTTAGACATCAATCAATCAATTTTTCTCTCACAACCAACCATTGAACTACAAACAAAAAAAAAAAAAAAAAAATTACATATCATCTAAAATACAACTTTTTTTTCATCTAACCAAAAAAATAACTAAAATAATCAAATCGTCCTTACACTAGTACTTCTTATAGTTTGTTTTAAATTACACTTTAGTCCCTTTAATTGCATACATTGTATTTTTTCATTTTAAATTGTAATGATAAATGATAGAGGAATCATATTTTAACGAAATTGAATATGTTATAGAAATTAAAGTGACACATTATTTAAACTACACAACTAATGATGTAATTTATCCTAATTTTAACAGAGAAGAGAGACTTTACAAAAACAAAACCTTTATAAAGTGATTACCAAAGGTAGGAATTCTTGTAGCTGCGTGGAACATTGCTTCCAACTCTGTCCACACTTCCTCAGCAGTTTTAAAGGGCAGAACTCGCGTCAGGATATCTTTGGTGAGCGTTGTGAGAATCCATCCCCGTATGAGACCGTCTGATCTTTTCCAGGACCTGTACTTTTCCTCATTCTCAATGATCTGATGACAACGACTACTACTACTAGCACCACCACCACCAGCATTTGGGGCACTGGGACAGTGACCATTTCAGGTGGAGCAAAAGGAGGAGCCCCAACCGTGCCATCAATGAAACCAACCACGCCTGGACTCTCAATGAAGTCCAGCATCAGTTTCTTCCACTCTTCGTAGTTGCTTTCAGAGAGTTTGTCGAGGACAAAATCCCTCACGTTAAACTCCGAGAGGTATGGGTATAATGAGTGATTCTCAAACGAGAAAGCCATTGATGGAAAAGCTTGCTTAGCTAGCTAGTTTACACAGATGGTACCTATTTCAGTGTCTAATGCAAGGCTTATGATCAGCAATTTATATTTGCTCAGCCCTTTCTTATGATTCCATCCTTGTCCATGGTAGCTATTTTTATCCTTCTTGTTTTGTCCTTTGAGTGTTGCATTTGTTTACTTCAATGATACTTTGTATTATGATTTTTTTTTTTTAAGTGAGGCGGAAAAAGAAAAAAATATACAAATATAGAGGGAGTTGCACCCCATTGATGAATTGCACCCTTCGTTTTTTTTTTTTGGTCCCACTGTTGAGTGATTCCATTTTTTGTGCCTTGCTCATACAACAGACTGGTATCTCCACTTTTTGTTTTGTCCTCTTGCGTGTGGGATTTGTTTAATACAGCCATTATAAGAAACAAATGACAGTAATAGAATGGATTGAATCAGTAAAGTCAGTCACTGTGTTATCTGGTAATTTCAAAGCTGTTGATGAAACTCCATCTCTTTAGCCACTACAAATAAATAAATATACAAGTAGACCACAATCTGATACGATCTGTAAAATATTAGATGATTGAAACATATAAAAAGCACAACTTGGTGGGTTGGGAAGAAGAAGAACTACAATAACAAACAAGGATTATAGAGATGTCTAAAGGATCATAGTATAGTGAGTGAAAAGTCAGTGAAAGAAATCAAAATCTGAGTAAACCAGAGATGATTTGTGATTGAAAATAGAAATTTTAATTAATTTAAGAGAAAGGCTTCTTTGATTGTTCATAGTAGCTAAATCTACCCAGGAAACCCTCGGAAGAGGCATCAAAGAAGAGAAAAGAGGAGAGAGAGTTCTACCAAAGTTAAAAGAGCCAGATCTGATAATAAAAGAAGCATAGAAAACAGATTTAGGTTGTGGAGTTGATGATGAGGAAAATCTGAAAACGGAGTTCCTGAATAATTGTTTCCCCTGGCAAATTATTCTCAAATTTTTCAGAATAATACAGAAGCACAGAAATTAAGGTTTTAAACCCACTCTTTTCATTGGTTAGTTTTATATAAATTTCTCTCATTTTTGCAACATATGATTCTAAAACAGACCTACAACATACAAAAGAAATCAAATGCACCTTCAAGGATCTATGACATATCATCACCCTGTTAAGAAATTGCGAAAACTAATCAGTTAATACAAATTGCAATTGCTTCTAATAACAACTTTCACTGTAAAAAGATCACTGAACAATGTATGATAACAAAATGCTGGTAATGATGTGATAAGATCAAAAAATGCACGATTCAGAGATTTTCTTATACTATGAACCCTAAAAACGAAAAACGCTTAATTATTGATGATTACTATAAACACCTCACTGAAACAGATTGATTGAACAAACACATGAATGTATACATGTATACAAAACCATGCACGAAACCGAGGGCTAAAATTGCGATATCAAATCGATTATACGGATACATACATGTATGTATACATATATATGGTACCTGATCGGAATCGCTACCGGGAGTCGCCGGAAATCGGAGAATCGAGGAGAGATAAGGCGGCAACGGAGCGATCCAGCCCTGGAGAGAGATGCTATGAGACAAAGATGAACCACAGATCAGAAGCGATCAACGAGATCCGTAGAGAAGAACCATTGAGTTCATATATCGAATTCATAGTGAAGAGATATATGAAAAGAAATTAGGGATTTGAGAGAGAGGGTGAGAGTGAGTGATGAAACTGATGCTTTTTTTGGTTTTTTTTTTTTTTTTGGTTTTTTTTGGTTTTTTTTTTTTTTGATAGTCCGACTATTGAGTTCAAAAATTAATATATAAAATATAATAATATATTATTTTGATTTATTAGGACCAATTAAAATTGTAGGAAAAAGTTACTGATCTTTTTACATTCAGAAAATTTGTCCAGAAAATGTAATAATATGATTAAATATATATATTTTTTAAATTCTTTCATTTTGTTCTTAAAAGTTTTTTGCAGACAAATTATTTTTGTCCCCAAAAATTCATCTTTAAAACCTTAATTTCTTGTACTGGTTAATTGGCAATCTCGTTGGATAAAACTCTATTCAGTTGTATTTTTATTTGCTCTATTGTATCTTTGAGTTATGAGAGTTTAGATATAAATCCAATTGGAGTTGTACTTGTGCAAAGAAGTTTGTACTGACATTCCGTATCTTGACTGACTTATTTGCCACTTTATACTAAACAGCGCCCCTGAAGTCAAGAAGAGCTCAAAGTTGTTTGACTGCTCGAACAGTCTTTTGTGCGCTCGAGTGGTGAAGTGGTTCAACCAGTACTTTTGGATGTGTTCTGAACTTTTGGAAAAGATGTTTCACAGCTCGAGTAATGGATGTTGCGTTGGAGCGGTTGACCTATATGTGAGCACGGCCTTTAGTCAAACCGCTCGAGCAGTAAGGTGTACGCTTGAGCGGTCTTCGCGGCTCTACTTAGTATAAAGTGTGTCGTTTGCTATTTTTAAGGTTTAACCCGTTTAGATTCTCAAATAGGAGTAAAATACAAAGTATCCTATATTGGAGGGTGTTTTATATGAGTTTCTTTGATGTATAAAAGGTAATTCATTGATCAACGAATTACATATTGACAAACATCAATAATTATTTCATTCTTTCATTCACAAAAGAGAGATATTCATCGGTGAATTTCGAGAAACTTAGGTCTGAAACTTTGGTGAATTCTGGAGTAGTTTATCGTCGTGGATTCGACATTGACATTGTGGATTCAACGTTGGACAAAGTAATTTCAAGGTAAAGATGGTGTTGATGAGACACATTGAATTTCGTTCAATTCGGTTGTAAATTCGCTAAGTAATTAAGAGATTTTATGTATAATTCTTTTTGTCTTCTTAGTGGATTGTTTTATGACTAACTCGCAAAATTTTTTTTTTTTTTTTATCACAATTAGAGAAGTCCAATTGTGATTTTTTTCACGTCAAATCGTTATGCCGATTTGTTATTAATTGTTTGATTAAGACTACTATTTATTGTTTAAAATTGAATTATAATCACAAATCAATATCCGGGAAATTTTTTAGGATTGTCGGTCTCTTTCAGATCATCTTAATGATTCAAACCATTTATTTTATAGAGTCCACCAAACAGAAGAAATAGGTTCAATTATCCATTACAGTGATGCGTTTGCCATAGAAGCTTTCAACAAGAAATAGTTTCATAATCCCTACAATGTGATATTTGCAGTGCAAAACAAGAGAACATAATAATAATACATGGATAGGCTATTGAATCGGAGCTTACCATCCAAAGAAAGAGATAAAAAATGAAAATGAAAATTATATTACAATTAATAGCCAAGAAACAATGACGAATGGAAGACAGTCTAAAACCTTTGCCGGGGTGTATATTATAAACCCCACGTTTACGATCAATTGACTTTTGCCAAATAATTTTGTGGCAGACTCTCAAAATCTGCTCACACTATATAGGTTTGATTTGGCCTCTTTGGACCGCGTTTTCTTCGTGGGTTGGCACTGATCATGCAAGAGAAGGCATTGACAAGCTCAGAATCTTCTTCAGTAATCAGAATCTTGGCTGCGCTAGGGTCAGCAAGGAGTTGTTTGGCAACAAGGTATCCTGCAATTGACCAGGTCTGGAACAACCGCGATTGTTTCCCAATGAACCCTGCTCTTTTGGTGTCGTAATATTCAGGCCACTTGTCTATGGATACGCGCTCCTTTGCAACCTCGACTACTTTTGCAGCAGTTTCTGGTCTATTCATCTTAATGCATGCAACAGTGAGCTGCAGAAGACCAGTTAAATTATTACAACATACTGCTTCTAATTTTTACACAAGAACTACTATATACTATGTTAAAAAATCAAATTAGACAAGCACAACTCCATTTAACCATAATTTCCGTTATCATCAAAAAAGATAAAGCATTGTCAACACTAAACTATTACTAGAATGATACCCAGAATATGTGAGTGTAACAATGATGCAGATCCACATATATGAAAATAGTGTATACCCAGCCGGTCATCCAACACGGTGCTAACGAAACATCATTAGAATTTAGAAAGGAAAAGAGCAAACATCCTAAAGTATAGACTCATGTTCTGACTAATAGAGAGTATATGTTGAGGGTTCAGAAGTATCTTAAAGCAACAGAGACCTCAGATTGTGAGGATGTGAGGGCTGTGAGGATGTGACAAGGATTATATTAAGGGTTGTGAGGATGTGATGTAAATTTGTATAACATAGTTCCTTCTCAAACTCTAAAATGGCCCTAATAGATAGTAAATTTAGCATTGTCTGGTGTTTCTTCAAAGATGCATGATCAAAAAAAATTTTGAAGTACCAAAAAATAACAAAACATTTTCTGTGTTACATTGGAAGAGTAGGTCTTCCATTGAAGTTAACCACTTGGAAACCACAAAAATACGCAAAATAAAATGTTTCCTACAGCATTTGACGGCAGTACATCAAAATCTTAATAATCAATAACAAGTGCAAACTTCGCACAAATACAATGAAATAGTCATGTACAAGCATGGACATGCAGAGACTTGGTGATAATACTAGTCCTACAAAAAATAAAATTAAACATAATAAAAGACTTATTTCCATGCTATGTAATGTTTCATCAAATTAGTGGGACAGTTATAGAAATGCACCAACCGGATTGCTGGGTGGGGTGGAGCTCAGGTTTTTATTTTTTATTTTTTATTTTTTTGAACACTGGGTAGGGGGCTAGGTTTCAAACAGTGAAAACTGCATTAAAAGAGGTAGTACTAACATCACTAGCATCTTAAAGATGCTATGTAGAAGCAGTACAGACTCATTTCAGATACTGTGTAAAACGTGACAAATAACTCACAAAGAAAGCCCACTCTACCAGTAGATCAGTTTTTATAATCCAGCTGTAGTTGGAATTAAGAATGAGTCCAGAGAGAAGAAAATTATAACCCCACAGAAAATTAGAAATGAAGTGGTGCCAGTTACAAGTCGATATAACACAGTAATAGGCTCCTCAACTCAACCCACCATGGTTTCTGTTAAGCATCAATTGAATCAAGAAACTTAAAGAAGCAATAAAACATGAGCATTTAGCACCACACCCAAAAATCAAAGGCAACTGACTACCTGCCAGAGTAAAGTAGGCCAGGCACTTGCATTATGGTAGGACCAAGGACTGCACCAAAAACCACAAGGATGGTGAGATACAATTTTTTTTTCTTTTTTTTAAGCCTTTCAAGGATGAAGAACTATCACTTCTTCAAGGTAGAAATATTACGTGTTCTTTGGATCACTGCCTGTAATAATCTGCCACTCCTGACCTTCAAGAGCAGGATAACATATCTTGAATGGCATGTCTGCTACCAAATCTGCCCACTTGGCTTCAATGAGATCCAATATTGCGTGTGACTGATCTGCTGTTGCAAGACTACTCACCACAGACCACAAGTTTCCAAGAGAAAAGAAACGGAAATCCATGTGAGCGGGTTGTAAGTTTCCAATTAAATAACCTCCTTTATTAGGCATCCATTCCACAAGCCAAGGAGAAATCTGATCTGGGTAGATGTTGAACTTGTTCACAGCATCATATGAGTGCTCTTCTGTCTTGTAGCTAGCGGTAAATCTCATTGAGTTTTCTCATATCAATCCAATAATACTCTCTGATATGGAACGATAATGCCACAAGACGATTGTTCAGTGCTCGGATTAGGTCAGCTGATCCATCCCCCAGAGCAAGCATTTCACGTGCACAAAGTAATGCTGAATAAAATAGTGCCTGCAACAACAACAGGAAACACCCTACCAAAATAATACCGTTTTATCTTACAAAGCATAAAGATGATTAAAATAGAAGAAAATCCACCCTGGTACAGTTTACATATATCCAACATATAAGAGAAACATTTCAACAAATAAATAAATAAATATCAACAACATTTTGCTGGTGATGTTTAAAGAACAATCAGTACCACATAGATGTCAAGATTTGTATCAAATTTTAGATTTAAATTTTTTATCAACCTCTCTAGAATCATTAACCTTCAGCATAGTCAACCACAACTAAAAAGAACCACCTCTCTAGGACAATCATTTCTAACATTAGCATTGGCAATACGTCTTTCATAGATACACACAATGGCTGTAGCCCAAGAAACTTTCTTGTTAAAAAGAAACTGAAAACACATCCAAATAACAATAATATGAATGATTTACTAACCTGAATTTCCAGAGGGTGACCATGAATCCCCATGCGGCGATCTATCATACAAGAACCATCTGTCACTAATAAAGTTGGGAACATATCAAAACCATCAGCAAGACATAGCCTCAGAATCATTTTAATTCCAGTTTGGACATCAATTCTCTCCTGAACTGAGAGATCTCCAGAGCATTTTCCATATGCACGCAACAGTATAATCCACCACAATCCTGGAATTAATATCATAAAATGGAAAAAAAAAAAAAAAATTGCATAAAATTCTAATACCAGGATATGTATACTTTGCTTAATAGGTTTTTTGAAATGATATGTTTATTTACCAGAATCAACAGGTGCAACACGACCAATTGCTGCCTCTCCGAAATCAGGATCCAATACCTCCTCCGTTGCTGAGTCATCACCATCCAAGGGAACTGTGTGCACGTTGAAACTAGCAGGCATCAATCCTTGACCAGGACTATGACAGTCCATAGTTTTCTCCCAGCTCTACAAAATAAGGACTACACAAGTCATGCACAATTATACACTAAAATGATCAATATATATTTGAATCACATAATTAACTATGTCAGTAGTATGCATTACAAGTAAACACCTGTGGATCCAAGTACACAACTAAGGATTACATATATGCAGTGTATTTGTGACTAGTCAGCTTCCATATGACATGAAATCCAGAATGGCATAGGCCCCATTGTTCTATTATTCAACTAGACATCTTACATACAAATGCATGCAAGGAGCGTGTAACTATGTTACATGGAAAGTGTAGGAAATTAATGTATTGATATTATTGATTGATAGATTGATATCAATATACATTTTTGTGTGTTTACAATGGAGAGAATGATCTCTCTTTTATAGGAAGAATGAGTTACAAATGGAGGAATTAAATTAACCTAAAATGGAGCACTAAACAACTTAATGGAGCATTAGGGTAAATGGAGCACTTGCTTCTTGTGGAGCACTAATGGAGTGGAGTAGGTAGGTGGTAGTAGGTGGTAGTGGTAGGTGGTAGTAGGTGGTAGTGGTAGGTGGAGTAAGTTATAGGTTTTTACATTCAACAGCCCCCCTCAAACTCAAGGGGGTTAGGAACTAACCAACTTGAGTTTGGAGAGAGTAACAAAACAGGAAAAATAAAATGACAAATAAAATAAAAGAGGATAGGAGACACTGTATGGTCGTGTCAGACCGTTGTAGAAGACAGTTTATGGAGTCATGTCGGACCGTTGTAGAAGATAGTTTATGGGGTCATATCGGACCGATGTAGAAAACAGTTTACGGGGTCATGTCGGACCATTGTAGAAAACAGTTTACGGGGTCATGTCGGACCGTTGTAGAAAAACAGTTTACGGGGTCATGTCGGACCGTTGAAGAAAACAGTTTACGGGGTCATGTCGGACCGTTGTAGAAAACAGTTTACTGGGTCATGTCGGACCGTTGTAGAAGACACTATAAACAGTTTACTGGGTCATGTCGGACCGTTGTAGAAGACACTATAAGGCTGTGTCGAACCGTTGTAGCAGATAACCGAAATCAATGTCGGGACAGTTTACAGAGTCTTGTCGGACCCATATAGGAGCTAACCGGAATCAATGTCGGGACAGTTTACAGAGTCTTGTCGGACCCATAAAAGTTGCACCCTCAAAAGGCGTGCCCAATCTTATCAAAAGGCGTGCCATCAAAAAGCGTGCCATCAAAAGGTGTGCCCGACAACCATCAAAAGTCGAGCCATCAAAAGGCGCGCCATCAAAAGGCGTGCCATCAAAAGGTGTGCCCGACATCCATCAAAAGGCGCGCCATCAAAAGGCGCGCCATCAAAAGGCGTGCCATCAAAAGGTGTGCCCGACATCCATCAAAAGTCGAGCCATCAAAAGTCGCGCCGCTTTGTCGTCTTGCGCTGAGAGGCGCGTGAGGCGCGTGTCTGCCTTGCCTATTTAAACAAAGGCGAGGCTGAGGCTGAGGCTGAGACAAACCAGTTGAAACCTCTGAAAAACTCTCTGAAAAAACTCTTCGTTTTCTGAGAGTTGTATTGCTGAAACACTGTTGTTGCCCTGAAAATGGCTTCTTCGTCCCGCCCCGTAACCCAGAACATAGCCTCTTCGTCCCGTGGTCTTACTCTCTTTCCCGACCTCAACGAGGCTACAAGAGAGATAGCCGGGGCAGTTGCCCTTGAACCGCAACCAAGCGCCCTTGGACCAAGCCCTCCTGGTTTTGCGCCGTTGAACTATCCGATGGTGGCAGTTGAGCAGATAATGGCTGCTCAGTCGGATGTTGAGGCGAATTATTACACATTAAGGTCATGCGTTGAGACCATGACGGCGGTCAACAACCTGTCGCACCGGCTTCAGAGTAGAACTAAGGAGGTGCAGCAGTTAAACGCCCAACTGGCTCTGCTCCAGGGCATGTATAAGGATGCCCGAGCAGAGATATGTGGGCTAAAGGCAGAAAACAAGGAACTGAAGCGGAAGGCCACCGTGATGCTCAGATTTGGAGGGCCGCCATATGTGGCGTGGGAGGAGCAGCATGGAGGCAACATGCTCGGGGGCTTGGGAAACACGGAGGCAGTACCGGCAAGGGACGCCCAAGACAAAGGCAAAAAGAAGAGAACAACTGAAGAGGCGAAAAAATAAGGCCGATTTTTTGTGGTGGTTGGAGAATTTGTTTGTGGGTTTTTTTTTTTTTTTTTTTTTTTTTTTTTTTTTTTTTTTGTAAAATGGTGATCGGATTTGATCTCGACAGAAATAAAAAAAGAGGTTGTGATATGTGGAATGTTTGTGGTGGTGTTTTGGTGTGTTTAATAATAATAATAAAATAAAATAAAAAAATAGAGAAAGAAAAGAGAGAATATTTTGTGGGTGGAGGATGTTGGTAAAGTAATACAATATGAAAGGGTGGATGGAAATGATTAAAGTGGGTCGGGTGGAGAGATGATGATAATGTTTGGAATGAGTGGGTGCAGAATGGTGGCACGGCAGTGATCAATCACTGCTGCTGTTAATGATGTTTGGTACTCCTTAAGTGTTTCTGGTGCAGAAAATCGATGAAGAGCATCGTCAATAGTATGGACAGCTTCATGGGAAATATCAAGATGAAGCAAAAGAAATGGTTGAACAGTAGCAGAGGCTTTACTTCCTCTTGCCTTCACAACACTTCTCAGTTGCCCTCCAAAAATTGCACTTAGCTCTGAAGGAACAAAATTCTGTGTTCTCGTGACTGCAGATTTGTTCTTTGGGCCAACGGTTTCCCATTCATCATCTTCTGCAGAAGAAACCAGAGATGAGTTTCCCCCATGTGAGCTTGATAATTGCCCTTCAAGCTTAAGTAATTCATCATGCATTTGATCCATGACAAAACTTAGAAATTCCTGTGCATCTTCCTGCCTTGGCCGGCCTGAAAAGCTATTAGGCACATCAGGAGTAAATTTTTTAGCACCCCTTCAAATATGGTGGGGCTGAAAGGCCTACCAGTTTCAAGTACAGTAATATCTCTCTTCTTCAAGCTTGCATCCTCGGGCAAATCAAAGTCAGCAACAAACTTGGCAAATGCAGCTAGTGTTGGATAGTCAACCTTGGAAATGTTGCGACTTCTTAGTCCTTGCAGGAGTTGAATAAAAGGAGAACATGACAGAAGAGCCTGTAGAGTTGCATTTAGAAAGCATAAATTTCCTGAGTTGATTAAGCCTCGGGGTAGCAAGTCCTTATGAATATCAGAAGGATTAGAACCTATTGGTCCTCTTGAAGAATCCAGCTGTCTGCTTGGTTCACCATTGAAACAACCAAAAGATAATCCAGTCACAACATTTGAAGAATCAACTTCCAATTCTTTCTTTTCCACATGCTTCTCAGTCTTTTCAGATGACTGTTTGAGCCATGACCGCAGCAGAGAGCATAGGAGAGAGAGGAGTCGATTGAAGACATGAACTTTCATCATAGCTAATATTTGTAGCACCAGGGGCAGCAGACAGGTTCATTGGGAAGTTGCCGGGGATGCTGGTTGAACTTCCAAAGCCACCATACCCAGAAGCTATAGCAGCAGATGGAGGCAAAGTGTTGTTGAAGAAGCTGTCAGGGAAGAAGAAATTAGGACATTTGGGTTTGTCCGGCGGGCGACCAAGGCGAGACTGCCGCCCGCCGGTGAAGCGGAATTACTAAGTTGTTAACTTAGCTCTGATACCATGTAGGAAATTAATGTATTGATATTATTGATTGATAGATTGATATCAATATACATTTTTGTGTGTTTACAATGGAGAGAATGATCTCTCTTTTATAGGAAGAATGAGTTACAAATGGAGGAATTAAATTAACCTAAAATGGAGCACTAAACAACTTAATGGAGCATTAGGGTAAATGGAGCACTTGCTTCTTGTGGAGCACTAATGGAGTGGAGTAGGTAGGTGGTAGTAGGTGGTAGTGGTAGGTGGTAGTAGGTGGTAGTGGTAGGTGGAGTAAGTTATAGGTTTTTACATTCAACAGAAAGCATATTGCTTTAGTGAGCGGGGATGAGGTACGCCACTTTTTCTATTTAATAAGTAGCAGAACACAGTATGCCCTTCTTTTCTTCTTTGGTAAGTACGAGAACATGGTGTGCTGCCCTGAAACAAAGTACACTAGATGCAGACTTGTACAAGTCTCATAGTTCCAATTGGAGAGGGGTTTTTGTTGTCATACTAGTTTTCTTTTTCTTTTCTTTTTTTGGGCAGGTTTTATTAGAATTGTTGCCCTTTTTTAAGAAATGCAAGAGTGATTTTCTTTTAACATGTCATCAATAATGAAATAATATTATGAAAATTCACTGTTTATCGTGTTCAAACTTTCTTATACTAGAATTAGTTTCCAAAAACATGAGCATTCAGAAAGTGTATCTCATGTGATTTAAGTCATTGATGCTCTATGACCCTTTATTTAACTCTTTTTGTTTTTGTTTTTGTTTTTATTTTTATTTATTTTTTTTTTTTTTTAAATTTACAGAAAATGCATCTTACGATAGCAAATCATTTTGACCCAAACTTAATGCGTACAGATGCACGCATTCACCATCAGGCAAGCCCAGGGAGAGTTAAAAACAGAGGCCTCTAGTTCTAGACTGCTCACCTCAGCCAACTGAACTATCCAGAGACAGGTCCATCTGTCAGATTTCAATTTAACGAACCATTTGAAGTTAAACTGGTATTTGACCACTACCATGGACAAATAACGCAGTACATTCGATTTGCAAGCTTATTTCTTCAAAGGTAAAGTTCAGATCATGTATTTAAATCATGAACAGAGTCAACATACTAGTTGGAAAGAGTAGAATAGAAGAAGAAGACTAGTAAACCACACATGTTCATTTCGAACAACTACACTATTAACAAAAAGTCATAGCAACAAACAACACTATTGATACTTCGGGAAAATCCAAAACAGAATTATGAGTGAAACAGTTCTAACCATTACAAAACAGGATATGCAAATAATTTGTCTGGCAGATCAAGTGCGTAATAGAACCATTTACCTGCAGTTGCAATGTATGAAGGATGAAGTTGCGAACAATATCATACTCTTCTTTCAATAAGAAAGCTATACCGGAAGGTATAAAGTCACGGATAAAGACCTGATCATAATTCAGAACATTGGAACTGGTTGGGTCCTTCGCAGCTATTGTTCCAATAGGACTACCACAATAATAAACCATAGATTCCCGGAGCAATTCCCATGCCTCATCCTCAATAGAGTCGACACAAACCTTGTGCAAGGTATCTCTTACTGGTTCAACTGCAGGTGCATTGCCATTGGATGTAAAGACTTCTGTTTCCTGTTTTGATTCTTGAACCTTCTCAAAGTCTAGAATGTCAGGTCCATTCACAATACCATTAATTGTACTTAATTTCTTTGCATTATCCACATACCATGTTCGATTTCCATTATCTGCAGTTGATCCACTCACTCTTTCAGCCTGCTGACAATTGCAACTAATAAGTACTGATCGATCTATTAAATTGTTTCCAAATGGAACCTTGCCTATGGCTGGAAACCAATGATTACCAAAGCTACTTCGTAGCTTGCTTGAACAATTCAGTAATTGCATATACTTTGAGCCCCTTTCTTTCTATATTTAACAAAGGATTTAGAAAGAAAATCTGAGTCTGATATGCTAAAGCATTTGTCAGAAAAGAAAAGACGAGGCAAAGCCCCACCCAAAACTTGCATAACTGCTTCAGAAGTGCCCATTGCTATAACCACTATCTAGTGAAATTAATAGTGACCAAATTAAACCTTTAAAACACGAGATCTCCGGTTTGTTTTGGGACACCTGAATAATACACATTAGAAACCAACGAAAAAGAATAAGAAGATAAATTTCAAGATTAGAAAATGGCCAGGAGGATTTCTATATTGTCAAAATTAGAAGAATGAGATCACAGTACATTAATGTAAAATGTTGAAAATAAACATACATATGCATTAGTACATATAAACAATGCAGTGTTCCATTTTAATCAAAGGAAAATAATGGCAAAGGAAAAATAAAAGTAATTCCAAATAAGAGAAAGCTAAGATTGAGCCAAAGATAACTACTGGCTTTCATGAGATGAGTTTTATTTTATGTTGGACCAAGAACAACAGCACAAAACATAAGGCAAAATTTTATTTACTATGGTTTCCATTAATTTTCCTTCCAACCAATCAAGATCAGCAAAAATTTGGCTCAAGTTCCAAAGAACAACTTCGCAAATTTATTGATCTCACAGGATTTACAAATCAGATTGTCCATGAATCTAAACTTTCAAAGATCTGTATCCGTCAAACAAGCAAGAATGAACAATATAACAAAATTAATCAGAAACATGAAAGAACAACAGTTTAACATGTTCAAAAAATTCCAAGATGCCGACAACCACAAACTTGTAGCAAACCCATTTTAATCTTACTTCATATAAATTTGCAGTACCAGCAGAACAATCAATAACAGGCTCACTAACTCAAACAGTTTCACTACCGATTTAAAATAAAAAATAAAAATAAAAACCATATCACTTTCACCCAAATCTTGCTTCATTTTGCTAAAAACAAATTTAAAAATTCTTCCATCGAAGCATACCCATTTCATATTCACCAACATTTAATCCAATGAAGGAAACAAAAACACCCAATTCATGGCAAAGTTGAAAGCATATATTGGCATCATTGATAACAAAATAAAATAAAATTTGCAGAAGAAAGAACAAATTTAGAGTTAAATACACAAATATATTCCAAAAAATTAATCAAAAATGCCTTCTTTACCTGATTGAAGAACAATAGAGACGAGAAACGAAATGGGTAGTTTCAGAAACAAAAAGAGAAAGAGTAATGCAAGAGAACAACAATTTGGATCCTAAATAATTTACCCACAACTGGCAAAAGAAACAATTTGGATCCGTAAACAAAAGAGGTAGACTCTTCCAAAAGAGAAATTCGAAATCAGAGAGAGAAACGAAGCAAGCAATGGTGTGTGAATGTAGTACAACAATCGTTATCGGGCTTTTTAAGAAGCAAAAAGCACATGTGACAATTTTTTTTGTGTTGTGTTGTGTTGTGTTTGTGAAAGCAGCACTGCTAGGGTCCGAATTTGGGTGCCTCTAATGGCTCAAATTTTTCTATCAGGTATAAAAAAAATAAAAAATAAATAAAATAAAATAAAATTATTAAAATTAATAATTTGAGCCATTTGAGCCACAATTTTTAAGACCATCAATCATTTTCTTTGTGAAAGTTACGTGGGGGTGGGACTCGGATCACAAGATGTTCTTCTGCGGTTATTTTTCACCAAACCGTGTTTAATTTTGTTTTTTTTTTTTAATATTTCTCTTTTTCATTAAATATTATATTATTAATAAAGTACATGTTTCATATTTTATTTTTATATTTTTTGATATGGTATACATCCAATTCATGGACGTTTTTTTTTTTTTTTTTTTTTTTTTTTTTTTTTTTTTTTTTTTTTTTGAGACTCATATCGTCCGTGCATTGAAATTCACTCTATCACTTTTGAGATCTATTTATATTATGATGTA
The DNA here is from genome assembly GCA_030407325.1 of Camellia japonica. Lineage (NCBI taxonomy): Eukaryota > Viridiplantae > Streptophyta > Magnoliopsida > Ericales > Theaceae > Camellia > Camellia japonica. The sequence goes on along the minus strand of JAPPVO010000002.1, from coordinate 203,302,080 downwards.
TTTTATTAAACAATTTATCATCAAATGTATAATATATTAAGTTTTATACTTTCTTGTCTTCAAAAAAATAGGTACTTTTTTATAAATTCTTTTCCACTTACTTATGTTCCTTTTAATCTACATTATTTTTTTATATTTCAATAAGTTCTATAAGTGACATAGTTATCAAAATATCCCTAATAATATTCACATTTATAGTGTGAATGTTCCGTGACGTGAATGTTCACACCGTCAATGTAAATATTTACACTGTCAATATGAATATTCACATCACTAAATTATTAACCGTTCAAAAAATATTTGTAATTGTTAGCTGTATATTATTATTATACTAGTAGTATCATAACTGTATCTCTCTATTTGTCTTTGTATCTCTCTCAATCTCTATCTCCTTACTTATCTAGGTTTTCTTTCTCTTTCTGCCTATATATAGAGGCTTCTCTTATTGTATTATTCATTCAATTCAATACAGAGTTTATTCTTTCTCTTCTCTCATTACTTTCATAACATGGTATCAGAGCCAACAATTCTCTCCTAATTTTTTTCAGTTTGCTTCTGTCCTGGTGTTGTTTCTCCTGGCCTCTGCGTATTTTGTTCATCCGTATTTTCACGTTTGCACTATACCCAGCTCTTCGTCTCCTCCTGACGAAGCCATCGCCACCAAAATAACTACCATCGGCCTCTCCACGCGCTCTCACGCGCTTCTATACGAGTGGCGCGTCGCTTTCCGCGTTCTCACTCTCACCACGCTCCGTCCGCTACAGCCACGCGGCTTCCGCTCCAGCCGTTTCGCCTCTCGGCTCGACATCGGCTTCCGCTTCAGCCAACTGCCCTTCGGCTTCCGTCCCAGCCGATTCTCCATCGGCTTCCGCCCGGCTTCCGTTAGCCGCGTGCTGCCTCCGCCCGGCTTGCCCAGCCGTTTGCCTGGATTCTCAGCTGCTGACGTCATCCTTCTGCAGCCGCTGACGTCAGCCCTACACAGCTAAAAAAAAAAAAAAAAAAAACCCTCATTGTCCCTAAGGTTTTCCAGTCTTCTGAATCTGTTGGTGACCTTCGTTTTACCACATTATGGATCGTACAGAGCACATCCAATCTGTCTCTGTTATCCTTGATGGGTCCAATTATGTTAGTTGGGCTCAAGCTCTCTCTAGCTTCATTAAAGGGAAACGCCTTTGGCGGATTATTACTGGTACTCTTTCCAAACCCACCAAAAAGGAGGATGAGACTGACTCTGCATTCGATGACCGTCTTGACGACTGGGAAAGTAAGAATTATCAAATCATCACATGGTTCCGGGCTACATCAGTTCCTTCCATCAACCTTCAATTTGGACGCTTTCAGGACGATGACTCCATTGTCTCTCCTGCCAAAGCAATTTGGGATTTTTTGAAGGAACGTTATCAGACCACTGGCCATGCTCATCAATATCAACTATTGCAGACTCTTCATCACATGCGTCAAGCACCCGGTCAGTCTCTCAATGACTTTTTATCCCAGATGTCGTCCGTTTGGGACCAGCTCGCTCTTTCTGAACCTCCATGGGCTCATTCTGATGATGCACAGCTATTTATTACTTATCGGAATCATCAGCGACTATTACAATTTCTTATGGCTCTTCATAACACTTTTGAGCCCGTGCGTGCTTCTTTGCTTCATCGTCTGCCTTTGCCCACTTTAGAGCAAGCCATTACCGAGCTCCTATCCGAGGAGACTCGTTTTGAGAGTCTCAGATCTCATACCACAGATTCCGTTCTTGCTACTCCATCTTCTCAGAGTTCCTCATCTTCACAGCCTCTCATCTGCAGTTATTGTCGCAACCGAGGCCTGCCAGCCACTCATTCTCTTGTTCACTGCCAGGTTCGCGAATGCTTGACTTGTCATAAGACTGCTCCGGGCCATCTCCAAAGCCATTGTCCTCGAGCTCCCTCCACTACTTCATCTAAGAAAGGGACTTCTCGTTCTGGGTCTCAGTCCAAATTTAACCACGGTTCTCGCTCTGCTGCTGTTGCCTCTGAGAGTTCTTCTGCTCCTTCTTTTTCTATGGATGATGTTGAGTCCCTTATCCACCAGGTTCTCAACAAATCGGGTACTCCTCCTTCTACTGCTCTTTCAGTAACCTCAGGTAACTCTTCATGGTATTTTGATTCCGCATGCTGTAATCACATGACTTCTGATTCCACCCTATTTTCTTCTTTGTCCTCGAGCTCTTCTGCTCCCACTATACACACTGCTGATGGTTCTCATATGCCTGTTAGTCATATTGGCCAAATCTCTACTTCCACTGTGTCCCTTTCTGATGCTTATCATATTCCTTCTCTTAAAATGAACCTTATCTCTGTTGGTCAATTATGTGACCTTGGTCTAACTATTACTTTTTCTGCTACTGGTTGTTTGGTGCAGGACCCTCAGACGAGACAGATCCTTGGGATAGGCCGTAAGCATGGACGTCTGTTCGAGCTTCTCCACCTTCGCAGTCCGCAAAAATCATCTCCTGTTGCTGCTGCATCTACTATGTCTCCTTTTCATCTTTGGCATTGTCGCTTAGGACATGTCTCTTTTAGTCGTTTAAAAAATTTAGTTTCTAGTGGTCAGTTAGGTCGTGTCTGTGTTGACGATGTCGATTGCTTATCTTGTCAAATTGCTAAACAACCTGCTTTACCTTTTAATAAAAGTACTTCTATTTCCACTGCTCCTTTTGATCTTGTGCATTCAGATATTTGGGGACCTTCTCCCACACCTACCATGGGGGGGTCTAGATATTTTGTGATTTTTGTTGATGATTTTTCTCGCTATACTTGGCTTTTTCTTCTCAAAAATCGCTCTGAACTTAAACAGATTTACTATAATTTCTCTGCTATGGTCCACACTCAGTTTTCCTGTACTATTAAGCTTTTTCGTTCTGATAATGCTAAGGAGTACTTGGATTCTGATTTTCTTTCTTTTCTTCAGGCTCATGGTACTCTTTCTCATCGATCTTGTGCAGGCACTTCCCAACAAAATGGACGAGCCGAAAGAAAGCACCGTCATATTCTAGACACTACTCGGGCTCTTCTCCTTTCTTCTTCTTGTCCTGAAAAATTTTGGGGGGAAGCTGCCCTTACTGCTATCCATACCATCAATCGAGTTCCTACCCCTGTCATAGCTAACACAACTCCTTACGAGCGTTTGTATGGTTCTCCTCCTGATTATACCACTCTTAAAGTTTTTGGTTCTGCTTGTTTTGTTCTCCTTCAGCCTCATGAACACACTAAACTAGAACCTCGTTCTCGTCTTTGTTGTTTTCTGGGGTATGGTATTGAACATAAAGGGTATCGTTGTTGGGATCCTATCTCCAAGCGTCTTCGTATTTCTCGTCATGTGGTCTTCTGGGAACACAAAATGTTCTCCACTCTTTCTAAGTTTCACCTACCACAGTCCACCCACTCACCGGTCTTCACTGATATTTCTATCGATTTGTTTTCTAATGACTTTAATGCAGATTCTGATCCCATGCTTTCACAGCCGCCTATGCCTATCGTCCATCCTGAGGATCCTGTGTCAACTGATGGCCCTCCGCCTTCTCCGGCTCCGGTGGAGGTTCCCCCGGCCCCTATTTCCATTGAGGTTCCTCCTCCACCTGAGCGTCATTCTACCCGGGTAAGGCAACCTTCTGCTCTTCTCCGTGATTATATTGTTGGTTCCACTGCTTTTTGCTCTCATGAGCCTACTTCTTATCAAGAAGCTTCTTCTGACCCTCGTTGGCAACAAGCTATGACTGATGAGCTGCAGGCTTTTGAACAAACTCATACTTGGGACGTAGTTGATCTTCCTCCTGGCAAGCGTACTGTTAGTTGCAAATGGGTTTACAAGATCAAAACTCATTCTGATGGTTCCATTGAGCGTTACAAAGCTCGCCTTGTCGCCCGAGGATTTAGTCAAGAATATGGGATTGACTATGAGGAAACATTTGCTCCTGTTGCCCGTCTTACTTCAGTTCGCAGCTTACTTGCTGTTGCTGCTGCTCGCCACTGGCATCTTTCTCAAATGGATGTCAAGAATGCATTTCTCAATGGTGATCTCACTGAGGAAGTATTTATGCAACCTCCTCCTGGTTCTTCTGTTCCCTCAAACAAGGTTTGCAAACTCCGCCGTGCTTTATATGGTTTGAAACAAGCTCCACGTGCCTGGTTTGCCAAGTTCAGCTCTACCATTCGTGACTTTGGTTTTTCTTCCAGTGCCCATGATTCTGCCTTGTTTATCCGTAAGACGAAGCAGGGTACTATTCTCCTTCTCCTTTATGTGGATGATATGATCATCACTGGAGATGACACAGTGGGTATTTCTAGTCTCAAACAGTTTCTTCATCGCCAGTTTGAGATGAAAGATTTGGGTGCACTTAGCTACTTCCTTGGCTTGGAAATTTCTCAAGATTCCTCTGGTTATTTTCTCACTCAGGCCAAGTATACTTCTGATCTTCTGAGTCGTGCTAACCTTTCCGATTGCAAGACTGTCACTACTCCAGTTGATCCTCAGACTCGTCTTACACCTCTTGACGGCCCCTTATTGTCAGATGCAACTTTATATCGTCAATTAGTTGGTAGTCTTGTCTATCTCACAGTTACTCGTCCAGACATTGCTTATGCTGTTCACATTGTCAGTCAATTTATGACTGCTCCTCGCTCTCCACACTATGCTGCCCTGGTTCGCATTTTGCGCTATCTCAAAGGAACTTTGTTTCATGGTCTTCACTATTCCCCTCACTCTTCTCTACAGCTGCATGCTTTTTCTGATGCCGATTGGGCAGGGGATCCTACCGATCGTCGTTCCACTACCGGGTTCTGCTTCTTCTTGGGTACTTCTCTCATTTCCTGGCGTAGCAAGAAGCAAACCCTTGTTGCTCGTTCTAGTACTGAGGCTGAGTATCGTGCTCTTGCAGATACTACTCAGGAGCTTGTGTGGCTTCGTTGGCTTCTTTCTGACATGGGTGTCTCTCATTCCGCTGCCACTAATCTTTATTGTGACAATCAAAGTGCTATTCAGATTGCTCATAACGATGTCTTCCATGATCGCACCAAGCATATTGAGATCGATTGCCACTTCATACGACAGCATGTTGCTAGTGGCCATGTTCGTCTTCTCTTTGTTACCTCTGCTGATCAGACTGCTGACCTCTTCACCAAAGCTCATCTTCCAGGCCGCTTTTCTGATCTCCTCTCCAAGCTCAAATTGATATCTGATTTACCACCTTGAGCTTGAGGGGGGGTGTTAGCTGTATATTATTATTATACTAGTAGTATCATAACTGTATCTCTCTATTTGTCTTTGTATCTCTCTCAATCTCTATCTCCTTACTTATCTAGGTTTTCTTTCTCTTTCTGCCTATATATAGAGGCTTCTCTTATTGTATTATTCATTCAATTCAATACAGAGTTTATTCTTTCTCTTCTCTCATTACTTTCATAACAGTAATGATAGAAATGTCCATAAAATACTTTAAATATGAGAATTAGGAATTAGTAGATTAAATGTTCAAATAATAAGACTTATTAAAATATAAGAATATCTTATGGACTAATTGAGATACAAACACTTGAAAAATGATTTTCTAATAAATCTCCTCAAAAAAAAGTATAGGTCCCATACCTTTTTTTTTATATTTTTTGGGCAAAGATAAAATACATATGTATTTATACTTTCCAAGTTTGTTTACACAATTATAGAATTATGTTATGGTAAAGATATGTACCATAGGTAAGTTATGTCATTTATAAGTTTAATTATTATAAATGACATAATTTAATTTTTTTTTTTTTTTTAAAGTTATAACTAAACACTACAAACGTAAAGCATAACAAAGAAGTCTTATTTTATAATCAAAATAATATCATAATAAATCATAATTAACAATACAACAAATCATAATGAAATACACAAATGTAGTAACTAGAGGTGATATAGAATTGGGTACTGTCATGGTGTGCAACTTACACCTTACACTTACGCCTTTTTCTGTTTGCAGTCCTGCTTTTGTTTTCACCTTTCACTTACATTTTTTGTGTAAGTGGCACATGATGTGCAACCCTCAAGAAAAGTCCTATAGAATTTCCCCACAATCTATAGTTAAGTTTGATGAAATGCACAAATGATAGGCACATGTGCAATAATATCATTATATTGATTTATTATTTTGATATAAAATAAAACAAAATCATGAAAAAATTTATAATTATAATTATTAATATTTATAATTTTTTTTCATTAATTTGTAATTACTTTTTTAAAATTTCAATGATGTGATATTTCTCTAAATAATAAACACAAATAATATTATATCATATAACTCGGTAATATAAACAAATATATATATATATATATATGGTGATCTTGTCCTAACTTTTATTTATTGGTTAAAGTGTTGAACCTAGTACTGTTTGTTAGAATTTTGGGGACAACTTGACAGATATTAAGTGATAAATGATGTGGGACAATACTACACAGAACACCAAATAATCACTCAATATAAACAGTGTTTTATATCTCGTTATCAACTTTTTATAACCTTAAAATAATATATTTTTATATTTGAGAAGTTTGAATTAGAGGTATAGATTAAATATAATAATATATTTTACTTCAACATGTGATATTTTTTGTTTAATTTTGATTAAAAGAATTAGTTTTAAAAATAAATAGGAAAAAAAAAAACCCCATATAAACAAGAACGGCCAAAATGAAAGCGAAAAAAATAAAATAAAAATCGAGGTAAAAAAATGATAAAAGATAAAAGAGACAAACTTTCTATCATCATTTTGCATCACCATAATTTATTTGTTGTCTAGAAATAATCATTACAAATTTAATAGATCAAAATAATTTCTTGTCAATTTTTCAGTCATATAAACGGTAAAAATTAAATAATTTAACTAAAACCTGGATGATACATAACAACTAATATTCATAATTTCCAAGTTGGCACCTAATTTATATGTTGTGTTATGCAAAGGGCTATTTTGGAATCTTACAGCTTTTAATCTATTTTGAATTATATTATTTCTTATATTTTTTCAAAAAAAATAAAAAATTAATTTTTAACCATCTTCCTAAAACAAATCAAAGAAATCACAAATATTCCTGACCTCTAACTATGACAAAGAGTATCATACAAGAAACCTAACTATGATTATTCCTAAATATATCTAGGAAATCAATACTTAATATATCTAGGAATACCACATTTACATTAACATCCCCCATTAAACTCAAGGAAAATAAATATCGTGAGTTTGGAGAGAGAACCAAAACATGAAATAAAACTAAATAAAATAAAAGTCAAATAGATTGCAAAGTCCAGACGAGAGTGTAAGCGTGCTTGAGATACATTAGAGGCCAAAGCTAATGCCGAGAAACAGTTTATGGTCGTGTTGGACCGTTGTAGGAACTAACCGAAATCAATGTCGAGACAGTTTAAGGTCATGCCAGACCGATGTAGGAGCTAATCGGAATCAATGTCAGGACAGTTTAAAGGGGTCATGCCAGACTAATGTAGGAGCTGACCAGAATCAAGGTTGGGACAGTTTAAGGTCATGCCGGACTGATGTATGAGCTAACTAGAATCAATGTCGGGACAGTTTAAAGGTGTCGTGCCAGACCAATGTAGAAAACTGGATGTTGAACCAGCAAGCGTAACACACACATAACTTATGAAGTAGTGTTGAATAATGATAACAACAGATAACTGAGTGCGTTAGGGGACGGCTTGGATTGTGCGCCAAAGAAGGCAGTTTGGGTTGTGCGCTAGAGAGGGCGGCTTGGATTATGCGCCAGAGAGGGCAGCTTGGATTGCGCGCCAGAGGAGGCGGCTTGGGTGGTACGCCAAAGGGGGTGACTTGGTTGGTTCGCATGGTATATAACCATGCTCACCATGATATATGTATAATAAAAATTGTGTGCCAGAGGGGGCAGCTTGGATTGTACGCCAGAAAGGTGGCTTGGGTGGTGCGCCAAAGGGGGCGACTTGGGTGGTTTGCATGGTGTATAACCATGCTCACCATGATATAGGTATAATACCCCCCCTCAAACTCAAATAGGTTTGAAGATAGAAGCCTATTTGAGGTTGAAACAGAGGAAAAGACAAAGTGGAGCAGAAACACACAAAAAAGAAAAAGAAAAAATGGATTGTAAGCAAATATATATATATATATGATAGAGATATTTTGAGTAAAAATAAGCCAGCGAATAGAGGAAGAGATCACCACGAAGCGATACTAAAAGAAAAATATAGCAACGGAATAGGTTGAGGTCCCGCGGGCGGTCAAGCTAAGGTTACAACTGCCGGTAAGGCGAAGAACACCAAGAGCTTAACTTATAGCTCTGATACCATGTTAGAATAGTAGAGAGAGTGAGTGAGAGAGAGAGAGAGAGAGAGAGAAAATAATATGTACTGTATTTAATGAATTAATCCTATACAATAGAAGGCCTATATACATAGGCTGAGAAAGAATATCCTAGTAGAAACCTAACTATGACACAGAGTATCCTATAAGAAACCTAACTATGGCTATTCCTAAATATATTTAGGAAATCAATACTTAATATATCTAAGAATACCACATATACATTAACAATTAATATGACTCATTATTTAAAATAAAATAAAAAAACAATTGGCCAAAACAAAGCAAAAGAAAGAAAATCTGTAGTTAATTCATTTATAATCAAAACATCTATATAATAAGGGAGCTCTGTTTTTTTTCCCAGATGGGACATCTATCCTAAGTGTCCATCAGATTGAATGGTTGAGATTAATTTGAGATTTTGTCTCTTTTATCTTTACCGTTGGATATAGATTCAAAGTTGAAACCATTTCAAACCCATTTCAGTGTTACTCCCCCTTTCACCGCCCAAAATTTCAAACCCATTTCACTATTTCTCTCTCTCTCTTTCTCTTTCATTTCAAACCCATTTCAATCCTCCACCTTCAACACCCACCTTCCTCTCTTCACATCTCCACCATCAGTTTGTGAGCAGAGACCACCTTCCTCACAAACCCTCTTTGGCGATTGAGACTTCGAGGTCGAGAACCCTATCTCTCATTAGATACCACCTTCGAGCAGAGAACACCTTCGAGAACACCTTCCAATGGGTATCCCTCATTACAAACCCTATCTCTCTCGCTTTCATTCTCTCTCTACCTTTGTATAAACAACTTTCAATAATTATTTATTTTCAATAATTTCCATGTTAATTTTTAAATTTTGTGTTGATTTCCATGTTAATTTTTTTCGATGTCTTTTGTTTTGCTATCATGTAAATGTAAATTTTGTGTTTTAAGTTATCAATTTTTATAGTTATCAAACTTCTTTTTTTGTTTTGTTTTCTTTTGTTGCTGAAAATTTTGTGTCTACCAAACATGTTTCCTAATTTTATTTTTTTTACTATTACCTAATTTTATGTCTACCAAACATGTCTACCAAACATATTCCCAATTTATTTGTGAGATACAGTTTGTGATAACTTATTGTATCCCACAAACTTATTTTTGGGCGGTGAAAGGGGGAGTAACACTGAAATGGGTTTGAAATGGTTTCAACTTTGAAATGGTTCCAACGGTAAAGATAAAAGAGACAAAATCTCAAATTAATCTCAACCATTCAATCTCATGGACACTTAGGATAGATGTCCCATCTGGGAACTTATTGTATCCCACAAAATTATTGGGAATAAAAGACATACAAAAACTGAATATGGAGAGTATCTCACAAACTGTTGGGAAATTGAATATGGATTCTAATATCATCTTTTTCATCGAGTTGAAATTTGCAAGAATATATCATGTGTGTAATCTTGCTTGTAATTGATATAGCCTTTTTTTTTTTTTTTTTTTCTTTAACCACAAACAACCAGTTTCTTTTCTTCACTCCCTGGAAGGGCTGAAATCCACTACAATTTTGTGTTTTGTAGCTCTGTTTTTGTTTTAGTTCAGTTCTGTTTTTGTTGCTCTAGGCTTTCTTATTTTAATGACATCCAAAAAATTAGTCTGTGTTTTCTGTTTTTGTTGTTTTTGCTTTCAGTTCAGTTCTGAATTAATCTATTTTTGTTGCTTCAGGCTTCAGTTCAGTTCTGAAATCCACTAAAATGCATTGTGTTTGCTTAGTAGGCTCACATTAGACAGCATGATGACTTCCTAAGAACAGTGATTGATCATTAGACAGCTTGAGGACTTCCAAATATTGTGGTAAGAATTCGTTTCAGCATCTTGTAGACACCCCATTTTTGACCGTCCTCAAGACTTGGATGTCACCGCTTGAACACTCGGTGATTATCCATGTTTGTGTTCGTTTGGAGTTCCCAGAGTTCTCGGCCACGCGCCTTGCCTCAGGATCTCCGAACTCGACTGTTTTGTGTCTGGTTTTGCACCAAACACTTGTGTTTTGCCTTGGAGGGGCAGGGAATGCCTTGTGAGGCATCCCCACACACCACCGGCACTAGCTAGAGGCCACCGGCTGGTTTTTTTTTGCCACCGGCAATATATATTGCTGGTCGGCACTTTTTGTTGCCGGTCGGCAGTCATTTTTGTCAAAATGAAATTTTTGGCCAGCCGACTACTGTTCATCTGCTTTTTCAGATATTTTAGGGCAGCTGTTTGGCATTTTGTTCCCCTCCATACACGTGTATGGAGGGATGCTCTTCTTGTTAGCTTTCTTGACAAGCTTTACAAGGTTGGTTGTCTATAAGAGGAGCCTTCCTCTCTTGGCATTAGAGTTAGACATTTTAGAGAGAAAAACATTGCTAGAAGCTCTGGTTCTAGGGTTAGAACTCATATACATTCTATCTCTATCTATTTCTCTTTTGAGTGTTCTAGGTGCATTTGTTCATAGTATTGCATACAAACACCTACCATTACACCTTTCCTTGGCTATTGAGGTTCTAAGGGATTATTTTCAGAGTTTTGGGGATGGTTTAAGCTCAAGGAGACAGCTGGTCCTCCCTTTGTGAAGAAGGTCAACGAGGGTAAGAAACTAGTCATTTTTACCCCATTTTTGCATCCTATTTCTACCTATCTTAGAGCTGTTTTTGTGTTTAGTGTATAACATAAAAAAGTTCTGTTTTTAGGCCCTCTTGATTTTTTGTTAAGAGTGTTTTGTGGTTTGGGTGTTTTTGACCACCCTTAGGCCTTGAAAGGCCCCATTTTGTGCTATTTTGTGCAAGTTTCGAGACTTTGGTGTTTGGGCCTCTTCACCACTGAAATCTTGAGGGATTTCAGTGGTGGGGATGGTGCCTTGAAGTCTCCAAAAGGGGAGGGCCACCCCCTCTCCTTGTTGTCCTTGAAAGGGACCATTTTTGGCCTCTTGAGGGAGCCTATGTTAGAGTGTGTGTTGATCATGTCTAGGCTGCATTTCATGCTTATTATGCCATAATATAATCATGTCGTGTGTTGGTTTTGGTACACCATGCATGCTTAGCATACCTACCATGTAATGCCTTGTAATTGCCTTAATATGCCTTAGGTTGTTAGCCTTTGTTCGAGCATGTTTTAGGCTTAGCCTTGTGAATGTTTTGTGCTTATTTTGCCATGCTTTAGGTCTGTCCATAGTTGTTTGGATCAATTTTGGCATGCTTAGTATAGCTCCTTTGTATTTGTGGCTTGTCGGGCTTGTATGCCTCAAGTATGTGAATGTGTAGCATGTGTTGATTGCATCATTTTGGTGGTTTGGAACCATCCAACATGTAATTTCAGTCCCTTTGGCATGCTCATATGCTTGCCTTAGTTGCCTCTTTGTCGCTTTGAGAGCATGTGTTGTATGCCCTATGTTTTGACCATTGTGCATGCCTTTGAATTTGAGCCACTTAGATGCCATCTAAGTGGTCCTTTGGCCTTGTTTTAACATGCTAAAAATCTGTTTTTAGTTGTTTAATGCATGCCATGTTTGATTATGCTAAATGTGCTTCAAGGCTTCATGACTTGCCTCAAGTACTTGGACCATGCTTGCATGCTTATGCTTGTCTCATTTGGGTTGGTTTGGCACCACATTTTGACATGATTTTAAAGCTTTTCATTCCATGCCAATTGTCCATGTTTAGCCTCTTTCAAGTGTGTTTGAGAGTTGCTTGTTTAATGCTTAGGTTTGTGCCTTAACATGTGCATGCGTGTGTGTGTGCTTAGCCTTCATTTTTGGGCACTTTGGCTACTGATTTTGGGCCTAATTGGAGTTGCCTAAGTCATGTTTAAGTCCACCCCTTTGCTTGGTTTACATGCTTGCCTTGTATGTGTGTTTGCATACTAGCATTCTTGTTTGCATCCCATGTTGCATATCTAGTTGACATGCTTAGGATTGCACACATAGACATGCATGCCTTGTCCCTTGATTTGGTGATGGGAATTGGGCCCCTTTATTTGTTTGGTTTGCATTTCATTTGAAATTGAAGTGCACACTTGATTCTTTAGGCCATCATGCATGGAAATGCGTGATTGGTGGCCCGAGAATCGAGGCACATCCTCCCTTGAGTCGCAAACATGATAGGGGGCATGATTGGTGCATACATAGCTTGAATAGCATTGCCATGCAAGATTCTGTCCTCTGCTGCTGTGAGTTGCAGGTTCTGCAGGCATTCTTTGCCGACCGGCAACATATTGTGCCGGCCGGCAGTAAATCAACAGCCGATGGATGAATTTTGTGCCGGTGACCACAGTTCATTGCCGGTGGTAATTCTATTCAGCCGGTGGTATTCTCCAGTGTCCAGAGAGGCATTCCTGAGACTTTGGCAGTTTTCAGAGGAGCAAAGCAGGGAAAACAGAGGCAAACTATGCATGGCAGTGCGATTCCGAGCAAATCCCGAGCACGCGCTGCATCTGACCCGCTTCCGAGGGCTTTACTGTTTTAATTAGATTAATTAATTTGTTTAGTTAATTTGTAATATTTAATTAGCTTGTTTAGTTAATTTAATATCTGTATTATTCTTTTGGTCCCTCCGAGCGAGGGCGAACTTGTAATAAGCGTGTGTGAGTGGTGTGTATGTCTTCCAACCCCACTTCTTTCTTCCCTTTTATTTACCCGCTTACGATGGTAGATTAGGGCACGTTTATTTTAGCATACCTTATGCAATGCATGCGTGCATCCATACATTTGTTTTACATGCACCGGGCTCGGTACATCATACAAACCGCATTGTATTTTCAATTTCCAAATTGAATACGTGTATCGAGTTGTAGCATCTCACATGCCATTTTAGGGTTAGCCGAGCCTATCCTAAACTGCATTTCTGTATGTGTTGCATTAGCCACTTAACATGAACTAGGGCATGCATTTTTGCTAACTAGTTTATTGTTTTGGCACGGAGTACAATGTAAGTATTTATGCTTTAGCATATCGCATGCGTGTGAATGTTAACATAACGGCATAATTACCATGTGGCTAAATGCTTATATGAGATAAACTGTTTGAATGCCCGTGGGTGGAGGTTGGATTGCTTGAGTTGGAAAAACTCGTTGAAATCCGTGTTTTAGCCTACGTGCGAGTAGCAAATTCCAAAGCGCTTTTCAAAACAAACGGATATGCAATGCTTGTTTCCAAATTAGACAATCTAGTCTATACTTGTTTGCTGCGCGCATAACATAGTAATTCTAGGCTAATAACCAGAATAAGAACACATAACATTTTCAAAATCGGATATCACGGTTAGTAGAGGCCGGTCTTCGGACCGGGCGAAAGGGGGTGCTCATAGCTGACCTTCCCCGATCGTACCCAAGCTCCCGAGCCAAGGCAACTTTGGTAATGACGGACACGTGGCCTTTGGCACCGAGTTCGGGTTTCCTAAATTTCCCCATTAAAAAATATTTAGGTGGCGACTCTGTATCTGGCAAAGCAGTCCATGTTCGGCACTTCTTTTCAAAATCTGTTTTTCTCAAAACGATTTGCCAGAGTTGGACTCTTTGGTTCAGATTAAGAACCGTGACAATTTGAGTCCGAACTGTAGTAAACCCAATATGAACGGAACGGGACTTAACCCTCCCGGGGCGTTCGGGGACGTCTACACATCTCTGCAACATCATCTCTTCCCGTTTCTCTCTTGCTCTCTCTTTAGCATGCCACTTCTCTCCGTTTCAAAGCTCACCTATTTCAGCATCTCTACACTGACATGGTTTTGGTTTTTATTTTGATTATGAAATGGGTGTCTATGGTTTCGGTTTTACGACGCCCCTTCTCTATGACACATGGTTTCAGTTATGATTTTGATTTTCAAATGGGTTTCTATGATTGCGATTTTTATTTTGATATGGATTTCGAATCTCTGTATTTCGGTTTTAAATGGTTTCTTGCATCTCTACATCGACATGGTTTCGGTTTTAATTTTGATTTTTAAATGGGTTTCTATGATTTCGGTTTTGGTTTTGAAATGGGTTTCTAATCTCTGTATTTCGGTATTTATGTATTTCTGCATCTCTATGTCTGCAGCTCTATATTTTGGTTTTGGAATGGGTTTTAGGTTGTGTTTAGTTTCATGTGTTTGCTAACTACATTACATTGTAAGTCCTGACCATGGTTATTAAAATCGCGATCCGGATCGTAGGATCGTACTACATTGCTAAAATGATCCAGATCATTGTAGGATCGGTGTTATAATAGGATCACAAGTAGGATCGTGTAGGAGCATATGGGATCGTGTAGGATCGTAGGTAGGATCGTAAGTAGGATTGTAGATTTTATGATTTTTCACCTTATTTTTAATATGAATTATTTTAATTTGTTTTTTTATCTTTTTTTTTAATAGAAAGTAGGATCTTACGATTTTCGATCCGATCCTCCGATCCGATCCACCAGACTCTCTCACCGATCCTACGATCCGATCCACCAGACTCTCTCTCCGATCCCAACCTTGGTCCTGACATTCAAACTGTTAGTTTTCATTTCATCTTGCAAACTATTTGGTGTTCTATTTTGGGACAACAAAATGTTCTGCTTGCTAACTGTTAGTTTTCTTTTTATTCTATTAATAAATTTTATCTCTTTTTCAAAAGGATTAAGAAAATGCTAAGGTGTCTTAACAAAAAAAAAATTGGTATGGTTCTTCAATCAAAATTGAGTTTGTTTTTGGAATATTTAGCAAGTAAAGCAATCCCAATATTATTTTGGAGCATGCATAACCTACTTTTTCTTATAAACTGAAAGTGTATTTTTGTAGTTGCTATGGTCCATTTCTTATTCTCTCTCTCTCTCTCTCTCTCTCTCTCTCTCTCTTTTTTTTTTTTTTTTTTTTTTTTTTTTTTTTCAGGACCTCTGAATCTCATTTGTGATTGGCAGCAGTATGCATTGACAGGTGTGCTTTGTTTGGTGTACTCTACAAAATTTAATCGAGTGTGACATAGGTTTTAAAATTTCTTATTGTTGACATAAATTGAAAATTTTCATTCTTTCTATAAAATTTTGTAGTGCTTTCATTCTATTAGTAATCCATTATATTGTCATTGCTAAGTTTTGGTTGCCAAATCCTTGGACACATTATTTGGAGTTCGGAGATGTGGAGATGAAGATGGGAACATGGTGGATACATCTATTTTGGATTGAAAGAATTAGTTTCCGCTTGCTTAGATGGAAATTGTCACCATAAAGTTACACTCTATCTATAAGGCATTGGTTTAAGTTGGGATTTAAATATATTTAGGAATGGCTTTAGTCACAAGTAAATTATCTATTGGATGGGTCTGGAAACCTTTTACTTTGGCCATTTTGTTGGATCCAATTTCGATTTCTTTGTTAAGATTTTCTATTTAAAGTTTTGATAAATATGGGAGTGCCTTTCTCCCTTTAATAATTAGTTTTCCTAAACAATTTTGCCTTTTATTATATCTGTTTCATTACTCTTAAAATTTTAGAATTTTTTTTTTTGGTCTATTACTTATTGGGTCTTTTGTTGGATCTTTTGGTATTTTGTGCTCTTTTTTTTTTTCTCTCCCTTTTTTCCCACCCCTCTCCTCCTCTTCTCTCCTTAATCTTTCTTTCATTTTAATGGTGGTATTGTGGAAGTCTTTGTACCTTTCCTGTGAGTGGTTTCAGTAGATGTATAATGAAATAGAATGACTTTTGCATGATATGAGAAGCCTATTATAACAGTTCATTAGAATGACTTTTGCATGATGGCTTGGTTTCTATATTTTGCTATTTGTTACGGCTTTGGGCTGTGAACTCCCTAGCATAGTTTCCCACCCATAAAAAAGTGTTGGCTTGACTATTGGGATGACTTCAATTCCATATCAACTAAGAGGAAAATGTGCATAATGAAAAAAAAAAACAGAAAAAAATATTAACAAAAAAAATTGCATGTCTTAAGATAATATATATCTTTGTAAATTTTGAGTTACTTTAGGAATAACGTTGTGCTAAGTTTTGAAATTCATATTGTCAAAATTGATATTTATGTCAATTGTGATTTTATTTGGGTTTTTGGTTTATATACATTTTATTTACATAGAAACTATAAATTGCAAACATTTTTTTCCCTTCCCCGTCTCTATCGCATTTGTTGTCCCATTGTTCTTCCTACATGTGAGCTCATTTTTAAAAAAATATGATTCATGTGTGCTCATTTTTTGTCAAGTGCTTTAGAGGAGAAAGTAGATGAGGAAAATAGGTCAAGAACATGGGAGCATGTACCACAAGAATTAACATAGTTTTTAGCAGTTAGAAAGTTCATTGCTTACTATGTGACGTGATTTGGAAATACCAAACATTAGTTATTTTTTATTTCAAAATAACTTTAATCCATTTGACTTTTTCATTTTAATTTTTCTTTTAGGCACTGGCAACTGTTGACTATTGTATGACTTTCAAATCCTTTTAATTTGGGTATTTTTTAGGAATTTTTTTTATAGAGAGAGTAAATCTCACCATTTAAGTGGTCTTTATATGGGAGTGCTTTGTGGTTATAGCAGTGCCTTTTTTATAGAGAGAGTAAATCTCACCATTTAAGTGGTCTTTGTAGCAGTGCCTTTTTTTCTCTACTTTTCTCACTATATTTCGGGTTTATAATCTGCAAAGAACTATTAAAATGTGATTGGTAGCAGTACCACTAGCAGGTGTACATTGTTTGGTAAGATTGTAGAGCACTAACTAATGTGCATTTTAATTTTAATTTCATTTTTTGGGATTGCAAAGCACTTGCTGGTGTGCTTTATTTGGTGTTTAGTAATTTTTGTTTTTTTTTTTTGGATTATAAAGCTTTAACATGTGTACAATAGCTCTGGTTTGTGTGTTTTGTTTAGTTTTACCATTTTTTCTTGACTTGCTTAGCAGGTGTGTTTTTTTAATTTTATTTTTGTGTTGACGTGAGGTTTATACTTTGGTAGGGCATGTTTTGAATAGGTTTATTTTTTGTATTAGTTTTTGACTTTTTATCTAATGTTTCAAATTTAACCAATATAGATAGGAATTCAATTAATCTTTGTTTTTTTTCTTTTCTCCTTGAATGACACTTAGGGCATGTTTGATTGGTAGTATTAGTGGTACTATTTTATTAACCTGTTAATCAAACAAGGCCGTAGTTTGAGTTTTATTTATTGCATAAAACACATGTTTATTACTTTGTATAGCATTTTGATAACATTCGAATTTATTAGTTTGTAACATTCGATAACATTTGAATTTTATTAGTTTGTAAAATTAATCTATTAGGACTTAAATTAATCTATTATTAGTTTGAATTTTATTAATTTTATTAGGAGTTAAATTAATTTTACAGATGTGGTAAGTATGGAAATCTAAACCACATTTCGTATTTTTCAAAGCCCAAACCCCCTCTTTATATATGATTCCAGTATGTATATATATATTGAGAAGCCATATCTAAGAAAGCCATGTCTAACAAAACCCGTGCCAATTAGTTAACAAATTGAAGTAGGTTTCTGCTTTCTAGGAAACCAAACAGAGGGCGTTTTTTTTTTTTTTTTTTAATAAACAAAATGAAAAATTGGAAGAAGAAAATAAACATACCTTCCTCTGCCTCTTAAGGCATGTTTTTTTGTGTTGAATGGGTTTATTTTTTGTATTAATTTTGACTTTTTATCTAATGTTTCAAATTTAACCAATATAGATAGGAGTTAAATTAATCTTTTTTTTTTTTTTTCTTTTCTTTTCTCCTTGAATGACACTTAGGGCATGTTTGATTGGTAGTATTAGTGGTACTATTTTATTAACCTATTAATCAAATAAGGCCTTAGTTTGAGTTTTATTTATTGCATAAAACACATGTTTATTAGTTTGTAAAATTAATCTATTAGGGCATGAATTAATCTATTATTAGTTTGAATTTTATTAATTTTATTAGGAGTTAAATTAATTTTACAGATGTGGTAAGTATGGAAATATTCTTATTCGTCAAATATGAAAATATATTCGTGTACAGTTTTAGTGTTGAGGAGTGCTCTTACTAATTGTGTTTTTCTTTTTATCATTCTGTCTCAGATTCCTTTAATTTTGCTTCTCAAGCAGATACTCAGGTTAGGAAGTCTCTCCATTGCAATTCTTTATTAGTTCCTTGCTTTCTTTTTCGAATTGCAGTGGGTTAATGAATGTTTGGATTAATGAATGAACTCTCCTAGAATGTTTGGTCTTCGAATTTTCAATAATTAGATTACACATTAAGCTTTTAATTTGTAATATGATAGGTCTTTTTTTTTTTTTTTTTTTTTTTCCATCTCTCTTAGGTTGTATTTGGATTTAGGATTTGAAGGGAATTTGTTGATTGAAAGGAAAAGGGAATATTAAAAAGTTAATCCTTTTTATTTGATGACCCTTATTTTTTTTGCTTTTAGTGAATTGTTTTTAATTTGCTTTTAAAATGTTTAGGCTTCTCTCTCTTTAAAAAGAGTCTAGTTTATTTTGCTGTTTCAATTTTATTTATGGAATTTTTCAAACAAAAAAAAGACTTTTTAGATGTTTATCAGGACTTTTGAAAAAACTTAAACTTATTCTAAAAATTTGTTTTACTAACTTTTTAATGATTTTTATGAGAGTATTACTCCTTGGAGTAAATAAGCTACTGTGTAGTATACTTTTTTGAAAAAGGCATTTGCAATTATATAGATCATACAAAAGGTATTTGTAATTTTTCAGTTACAGTGTGGTGAGCCCTTTTATAAATTTTTATTGTAGTTTTTTACTTATTTTTTTTTCACATTTTAAAATACAAATTTAGTAATTAAATTTCTGTAATTAAGTTTTGCTAAAATTTTATTCATTAGTATAATTTATATTTTTTTTTATAATTTACTTAGTTGTTAGTAGGAAAAATGGGCAATACAATCCATAAGAATTAACCTTTGTCAGTGCAAAGTTGCTATATAGAATCAATCACAAAATCATGTATTGCTATAGTTCTACATTTTGGTCAATAGAGAAAAATTATGAAGATTTCTATGAGAGTATTTAATTTTTCTTCTATCCTTTTTAATGTAATTTTCCTTCTATCCTGTAGTAGGTCAATTTCTCCATCTGTGATATTCATGCACAAACGAACTTCTTAAACTAGGTTGTTAACTAAAATATGTTAGGAGGTTGTTAATTTTGTAGCGATTAATTTTCTTTATGGCAATTAGTAAACCTCATTTTGCCTTCATACAGTTATCTTTGTCAAATTTACATAACCAAGCACTTTCAGGTTGAGACACCATTGACCTTCAACCGCTAATTATGGACAACATTACTATATTTGGTCACGTAAGTTGTTTTCTTTTTTATTTATTTGAAAAAAAAAACATTTTTCTTATAAGCAAAAGTCAATTTTCTTTTCTTTTCATAATTTTTTTTATCTAATTCCTTATAACAAAATTCTCTTTTCTTATAATTTACAGATGGATGGAGACCTACGTCGAACTGTAATACTGATTCCTTTTACTCATTTTCTTACATGTATAATTTTTTTATTTTTTTACCTCTAATTCTTTTGTATTTTAGGTCCAATTTCTTCAAGAAAGAAATGTTAATGTTGTTATCCGTGATGAGCGTGACCTTAATGTCATCCGTGTTCGAGAGGTAGGCCCAATTTAATTATATAGATTTTTTTCATTCAAAACACCGTATACACCGTATATTCTTATTTATAGATTTTTAAAAACTTTCTACAATTTAAAAGGAAATCAAGGTTCTTTAAACTTTCTACAATTTAATCAAGGTTCTTTAAATTTTTATTTTTTTTTTTTTGTAGGCAAAAGAAAAGGAAATTGCCAAGGCATTGTTGAAGAAAAACGAAAAGACCACCGTTTCGGGCAAGGAAAAGGAAAATGCATGTTCAGTAGTATGGCTCTTCAACATTTCCATTTAAAGTTCTTTTTTTGAAATATTTATTTTGGACCATGAACCTTGATTATTTATTTATTTTTAAATGTAAAATTGACATACTACTTGCATAGTGACATATACTATTCTTATAGTAAACAGTTTCATATAAATTTGTGAAATGTTTTTTTTGAAGCATACTAAAATAGGATTTGTACAAAAAACATTGCATATTGTTTTAAATTATTATTATTCTTTTTTGGCTTTTTGCTATTGACAAGAGAATAAAAAAGGAATATAACAAAAAAGAATGAGGGGAGGAGGGATACAGAATGAAAAAGTTTTCAATTTTTTTACAAAATATCAGAAGGAAAGGGAATTAAGATAAAATAAATTAATAGAAATGAAAAATGAAGAGAAAAGTATAAAACAGTAGATGATAAAATTTAGGCATCTTATGAAATTAATCTTCATGTTTTAGGCACATAACAATAATGTTATATCGAAAGCTACATTGGCTCAACGTGCACGTCGAGAACGTGAAAGAAATGATAAGGCAAGCTCTTCATATCAATTGGGACAACGTTCGCGACGTGAACGAGAAAGATCGAGAGAACTGATTCCACCAAGCACAACTAATACTCCACCGACTCAGAAAGGAGTAATGTTTACACATCTACCTTCGCCAAGCACATCTTTAGCTTCACAAAGGAATTGATAAAACATTGTATTTAATTCTACAAATACATATTCTTATTGTTAAGATTTTATTTAACAAATTTTATTTTCTACACAACAAATATTTGTAGGCCTACTCATGCAAACCCATTGCTCCATGAGACTAGGAATATCGGTGTTGTTATTCGTGATGAGTGCAATCTTAATATTATCCGCAATTCTAAGGTAAGTATAAATATCAAGTTCAAAATGTTCTTTTTTCGTAATCTTAATAAATTCTATAAATACATGTTCTTTTTCGTATTCTGAATAAATTTTATTTATTTTTGGTAGGCAAAGGAAAAGGAAAAGGCCAAGGCAATGTCTAAAGGAAAAGAAAAGGCAACTTCTTTTGACAAAGGAAAGGAAAACGCATGTCCAATGGTATATATTCAACATCTTTAAAAAAATATTTATCGAGTAAAACAAAGCCAATCATATTGTTTAAGTGAACATTGATCATGTATATTTTTAAAAATATAAACTGTGTTGTCAATTTTTTTTGTGTGCTCTTTGTTTTCTGTACACTCAAACAAAGTATTTTTAGCTCTCTTTAACATTTCCTAAAAAATAATTGTAACCTTTATCAACTCCAAGAAAAACTTTGTCAAAAGGTACAATTTATTTATTGATAAATTTGTTATTTTAAAAATATTTTACTATATGTGTCGACTTTTGTAGGATTGGGTTAAAAAATATATGGAGCTCAAAAATATAAATACAACTAGATTGCTTCGATGGGGATGTAACAAGGTAATTTCAATTTGAAAGTGTTTTGATATATAACTTTTTTATTTGCTAATATACTAACTTTTTTATTTTCATAAATTAATAGATTGTCGTGCATGTTCCTCACTGGGGATACATACAAGTTGATACGAGGACTTTTTGGAAAGTGATGAGGCGCTCCTAGGATTTCTAAGAAAGAACAAGTTTGAATCTCATATTTATTTTTGTGAAAAGCGTACATATGCTAGCTACGATCCATATTTTGTAAAGTTTCCGATCGATGTGAAATTTATTACTTACAATAGTTTTGTAAAGCCTTTTATCTATGTGAAATTTATAACTAAGTTTAGATGTATGTTAGATAATTTTCATTTGAATTATTGATTTATGCTATGAGTTTGTTTTTGTAAATGTTACACACTAGGTGATATATGTTTTTGTAAATGTTAGATATTTTTTCTTCCTAATATGCTCTTGAATTAGGTTAAACAAAACTAATCATATTTTTATTTGGTTATCTTTTTATTAGGAAGGGTGTTGCATTTTCTTTGTATTACAGAACATTGGTTGGTGTGCTTAATTTGTTATTTGACATTTTTTTTTGTATTGCAGAGCACTGGCTGGGGTGCTTAATTTGTTATTTGGCATTTTTTTTTTGTATTGCAGAGCATTGGCTGGTGTGCTTAATTTGTTGTTTATTTTTTTCTATTGCATAGCATTGGCTGGCGTATTTCGTCTGATTTTTATATAGATATTTTTGTGTTATGGGATTTACATTTTGTTGTTTGTTTAAAATCTTATGCTTTTATTATGCTTGAATTTTACGTAGCAATTATGTGTTTACTTTTCACTATTTCGTTTACCTATAAATTTGGAAAATTTATGTTCAAATTGATTTTTTCACCAAGCAGCATACAATTTATTTATTTTTCATTTATTTAATTTTCTACACAATAAACTGACCACCAAACCATAAAAATTGGTAGATTTTAACCATTACATTAAAATTGATGCAAAACTATAGCTTTGAGATCTCTCTTCTTTACTTCAACCAAAACTCACTATCTAAAAAAATGTGGATATAGAAATTTATTTGGGTACTGTTATTGGCTAGGATAATAAAATGCTTATTTTCTATTACAAATTGCAAGTGGGTTACATAAACAAAAAATACTACAATACACCAAACTCTTTTCAAAAATCTAATTATAAAATTCATTTGAAAATTTAAAACCATACGGATCATCTATTTATATTTTCACCTCAAATTTTTTTGAAAAACAAATTAAATAAATTAATTTTAACCCAATAATTTTATATTCAATTAATGGTCACCGTGCCTTCAGGCACGGGCATACCCTAGTATATTAATATGACTCATAATTAAAATAAAATAAAAATGGCCAAAACAAAGCAAAAGAAAGAAAATCTCATGACGAATCAAAAGATTTTTATTTTACAATTAGCTTGGCCAGGTTGGGCCTCTTCAAATTATTGAGCTTATTTTATTTTTTTATAATCAGATTTGGCCTTTATAAGTTATTGAGCCTATTTTATTTTTGTAGGGGGTCAAACAATTTGGAGACCCTTCTGGGACGCCAAGGCAGTTGCCTGTGGCCTAGCCACAAGACCGGACTTGATAGTGTGTAGTTTGTGGGTTCAATTTTTATGAAAATAAATTTGATATTTATAATTATTTTTATTTTTATTTTTATTTTTATTTTTATTTTTTATTATGAGGTTATAAGTAATAGTTTGTTTCTTTCCAAGTTTGAGTTTGGATTGGTAGTGATTGTTGGGTTTACTGACTATAAATTTTCTAACTATTGTCAACTTAATATAATAATTCTTATATTTATAATTACTCTCTTCTCAATTAAAAAATAAAAATATAAAAATCCCCAATACCAGTGTGTTTGGTTTCAGTTTTCTGAATTAAGTTTTTAAAAATTGAGTTTTTGTTTTTTGTATTTTTTTTGTTTTAGTGAATATTTTTTAAATTTTAAGCAATTTTTTTTTTTTACTTTTTTAGATGCACCTCACTTAAATATATTTAAAAAAGCTCCCATGGTGTTCTATTCCATTAAGTCCACAAACTATTCTTATAACCTAGTTAGTCCCATGTATTTATAGTTTTATTTCATAAGGTCATTTTTTCCTGATTTAGATTTTTTATTGGACTATTATACCCTTATTTTACTTTATTCATATGTATTACACACAAAATAAGATATACACATTTTTCATATTTTGCTATTTTTGATATATACGTTTTTCATTTTTTTCTCTTTCTGTTTTAGCAATCCATTTTTTGCTCTTTCTAAAAAAATGTGAATGTTCACATTGATTTTATAATCTCTAAAAATATGACAATATCAACATTGCCATAACCACAAACCATCATTTCTATGTATACACAAACATGAAATATACGTTTATGCACAATCAAATTATTGATGTGAGTATTAACATCACGAATAAAATATCAAATATATTAGTTTAGTCACATGAAACTAATAGTTATGTGTACATAATTATAAAGGAACAGAAACCAATGTAAATATTAGCATTGACTTTGTAATAGCAAACATTTTGATAACATACTAGTGTACCTTATTAGGCGCAACGAAAATAATTAATTCTGGTTCTTTTGTTCAATCAATACATATTCCAATATTTTTACAAAATTGCAAAGAATGTGCAGTTCACATCCATTAGTAGTGGATACATTGGTTTTGTACGTAAATCATGGGATTTGTATTGGAGAAAACCATAATATTCACATCAATAATAGTTTTTGGCATGCTTGTATGCTTTCAACACGCGTACGATGACATCATCAAATTTCATACATTTGGCGTGGTTGATCTTAGCGTTCATCAATGCATCAAATAATATCTAAAATGGAGTTTGCCTCAAAATAGTTCAATTGAGTCTCTGAGAACTTGGTGCTCGTCATCAATTTAATTAAGCCTATAATATTTGATCGGTGTGGTAGTTAACACAACGCATGTTGATGTGGGTGCTCCTCTCTATTGGCATGTTATCATCTTTGACATGGTAATCCTATCTATTCATCTTTGTGCGGAATTTAGGGCAACATTTGCTACATGGACATGCACATTAGTGAGTGTCTATATGAACATTCAAATTGTTAACATCACAAAACAGTTAAACTTAAACCAGTAGTTAAGGTTCACATCAAAATCGAACTACAATTAGAAGACACTTTATTATTTGAAGGTTATCTTGATGTGAATGTTCACAATATATCATACAAATGGGTAGATCCACAAAAATCATGTAACAAATTTTTTCACAGCATGGGCCATTAAGACATCACCAACATATCATTGATTTCAAAGTATATCATATTGACAAGAACATAATTTCTCAACACAAAGGAAACATTTACATACTATCTCAATAGTAACATTCACATAACCATATTGACCAAACCCATGTACCAATTATTTTAACAATAAGAATAATGTGAATGTTCACACTGACATTCACATAAGCCATATTGTGAATAATGTTAAACTTTAGAAAAATCTAATTAAGCCATAATTATAGCAACGCAAAACCATTATGTTTAAAATAAAAATGGTTTGTATAGTGTTAACATGCACAGAAAAGCATTGAACAATATATGAATATTCACACAAATTACTGAGAGTACAAAAATGACAATAAACCTCATAAGCAAACACCATATGATATGAATGTTCACAGCCATTAACAGGGGGGGTGGTCAATTTAAGCCGATTGTGAATGTTCACATCCAAATAACATACAACAACAACAACTAAAACAAGTGAGTGGTCCACAATTGTGT
Source organism: Camellia japonica (assembly GCA_030407325.1). Lineage (NCBI taxonomy): Eukaryota > Viridiplantae > Streptophyta > Magnoliopsida > Ericales > Theaceae > Camellia > Camellia japonica. The sequence goes on along the minus strand of JAPPVO010000002.1, from coordinate 203,276,550 downwards.
TTTTCATGTGAATGTTCACTACTATTATTAATAACAACAATAACAACTGTTACTATAATCTATTTTCATGAAAAAAATCATATAATTGGGGATGAGGGGTTCACATCCAATCATGAATAGTATTAATAACAATAACGCACGATTAAGGGTTGGTTTGGGATGTTCTAAAAAAGTGCACTTTTTGACTTATTGGCTTATTGGGTTGGATTTGGATTGGGTTTGATGTGATGTGTTAGAGAAGTGATGTGATTTAAATAAGATGATGTGACTCAAATAGGATAGTGACTTTTTGACTTTTTGTATTATTTAGGTTATGCCAAACTTGACCTAAGAGAATAACAACAATAATATGAGCTTTCACATAGAATCAAGGGATATGTATGGAAATCTACATTGGTGCAAATTCAAGAAGAGTTTTAGGGTTTGTATAGAAAATAGGTGATGAATACTTACGTTTGGTGACCATTTTGATGGTTTGGTTGCCACAAGTGGTCTGCAATGGTGATTCCAGCAAAGATGGAGACAACAATGGTGATTTCAGCAAAGAATGACACAAAGACGATGAACATTGCGATGAGACGATGAGAGGGAAAATAAGGGATTGATGACTAGGGTTTAGGGTTTTGAAAGGTTGAGAGATCTTCTCCTCGATTTTCTAGAGAAGAAAGAAAGAGAGAGAGAGACAGAGAGATTGTTATTTGGTTCAAAGATGATGAACGTGGGTTTTGGCTTGAGGTGTTTTTGGTCTTTATATAATAAATAAGATCTAATGGAATAATCTAAAACGTTTTGGGTTGTATAGTATAAAACTCTTATAAAGGGGATTTACTAAAAAAGCTCCCAAGTAAAATATTTTTAAAAATTAATAAATACACAAAAATACGAAAAATATACTGAATTTTCGTATATTTTTTATATTTTTGGTATTTAGTGAATTGTTTAAAGATTTTTTTTTTACAAAAATTGATACTTTTTAAGTGTTTTATGTTAGTGTGTGTCTAAAAATAAAAGAAAAAATATAAAAAAATTTAATAAAAACAAAAAATACCGAAAAAAAGAAAGTAAAATTTTCTAAAAAGTATTTTCAAAAAACTAAAACCAAACTCTAATGTCAGTCAGCATAACTCCTAGTGCTCGACTCCCCAGTAATGATCCATCCACATTTAAATTCAGCACTCTAAAATTACATTTTTATCACGACTATTATTATTTATTACATAAAATTAATATAAAATGATATGATTTTTTTTAATTTTATCACTTTAAAATTACAAATCTACAAGGTGCCTTATGCTTTTAAAAAGTCACTTTCACATCATTTTAATAAATAATTATATATAATTTCTTTTATAAAAAATATCATTTTCCATTTAATACTTATAACACAGGTATACTTGCATAAAAATTACAAGTGCTCACTCTAAGCTTCTGTATGTTTTACAAACATAAGAGCACCTGACTTGCTCACACACATTACTTGCATTAATTACAAAAACACACCACTCCACACTAGCAAGGAACACCTTATTCTGACCAGCAGCTTTGATCCACACACTAGCACCACTGTTTTACACAAATGGGATTGGGAAAAGACTCCTCATACCTAGTAGAGCACGCCATTGCCATCACTTTGCTCCCAATGTCTAGGAGGAGAGGAGATTGCAAGAATACAAATAAACACACAGGTATGCCTGGCAATACAAAAACAGGGATAATAATCTACTTGTAACTTTCCTCAAACACAAGATAGAGTGTGGCACCAAAGGCTATCATGGTAGATAATATGGAGGGAAATAGAGTTAGGAGACCAAAAATTAATCTCCTTGGAAGGGTAACAAGAAAATCGTCTTCTGCATAGCGAGAAGTAAGGATGGACAAGAACAACAACACAAAAGTTATGGATGAGGAAAGAGCGAATGCTCAAATTTGCCAAAGATTAAGAAGGACGCTCTTTGTTAAAAATTTGCATCACCATTGCTGTTGTTTTCCACCTGGTACTGTAATTGCAGCTGCAATCACCACAGTGACAATGAGAGTTGCTACAATCGAGCATGCATTGGCTCTGTCTTTCATCCACGGCTCCCCTTCTTCACCAACTCCTTATGTTTATCTGTCTTCTTTGTTTCTAGACACAGCATATGTTTTCCACTTCCTGTATAATTTATTTTATTTTTTAAAAAAAGTAACTAAATGAACATAGTATTGCATAATTTAAAATAAAATGAAACACTAACATGATTTTCATGTCATTAACAATAATGTGGCAGTGACATTTTTTATACTTTGAACGCATGTGATGGATCTATTGTTTGAAAATGTTTTTTTTTTTTTTTTAAATGTCACATGTAGTACAAGTTTTGGACTTGCAACAAACTTGGATAGATATGTCATTCTGTATAATAATTTTATAAAGCAATTCTCTTGATATAGCATTACATACTTGTAATAAGTAATTGGTAATCATTTTATGTAATTAGTATGGAGTTTGGGAAGATTACCTTAAACCATTGCAATTCCCGCTGCATTTGAAGAGCTACACCCACTCTACGATAGAGTTGTCATTCTGTATAATAATTTTATAAAGCAATTCTAGCATTACATACTTGTAATAAGTAATTGGTAATCATTTTATTTAATTAGTATGGAGTTTGGGAAGATTACCTTAAACCATTGCAATTCCCGCTGCATCTGAAGAGCTGCACCTGCTTTACGATAGAGTTGTCATTCTGTATAATAATTTTATAAAGCAATTCTCTTCATATAGCATTACATACTTGTAATAAGTAATTGGTAATAAGTAATTGGTAATCATTTTATTTAATTAGTATGGAGTTTGGGAAGATTACCTTAAACCATTGCAATTCCCGCTGCATCTGAAGAGTGCACCTGCTTTAGCGATAGTAGTTGTCAATTCTGTATAGTAATTTTATCCATTGCAATTCTTCTTGCATATGCAGCATTACATACTTGTAATAAGTAATTGGTAATCATTTTATTTAATTAGTATGGAGTTTGGGAAGATTACCTTAAACCATTGCAATTCCCGCTGCATCTGAAGAGCTACACCCGCTCTACGATAGAGTTGTTGTTGAGGTGCCAAATATCCAGCCAAATGCAGCGCATTGTTCTTCAATTCATCCCATTGTGACAAAAATATAGTCTTGGACTCTGCAACTTGATTTATGAGGTTGAACACATTTTCACGACAACACACAACTGCATGATGGAATATGGATTACTTCTTCTGGCTTTGAAGATGAATTGCATTAAGGTATGACCCTAAATCGCTTCGACAATTTCATGAATCCCAGCTGATATTGCTTGGAATAATGGTGGCGAAAATATCTTTTCCGCACTTGAGTAATTTGATTTTACGATTTCATTGCAAATGAATTTGACAAGCTTATGTGCATCATGATGTTCCATTTTTTTTTCTTGGCACTGTAATTAAAATGACTCTTTAAGGATGTAATAATAATAATAATGATAATAGTCTAGCATGAACATATAATAGTATTCACTTCTTACCAAAATTTTCTCTGACTCCCCAAAAGATTGCATGAAATCTTTTCTTCACTGTACAAGATACTAAACCAGTCAAAAACGGAGAGGCAAAGCAATGGTGATGAACAAATCTCTAGTAATTTTTTAACTTGCGTTTGGATTTTAGATTTGAAAAGAGATTTATGGACAGAAAGAATCAAAAAAAAAAGAGGAAAGAAATAAAAAATAATTTCGATTTTTGTCATTTTTCCCGACTTTTTCCCTATTCTTACCCTATTTTGAGATAGTCTAATCATTTTTGTTGTGACAATTTCGTTCAAAGATTGAGTTTGAAGGATGTTTTGTGTTTGAGAAGAAACTGATTCTCATTAAAGAATTATCTTGTAATCTATACATCATCTTATACTTATAGAACTCTATTACAGAACTCTGTTACAGAAAAACAAACTACCAAACTATTCAACAAACTAACAAACTATCCAACTCAAGCTTCAGTTGAACAATAGCAGTGCCTAGTTAGTTAGTTAGTTGGATAGTTTGTTAGTTTGTTGAATAGTTTGGTAGTTTGTTTTTCTGTAACAGAGTTCTGTAATAGAGTTCTATAAGTATAAGATGATGTATAGATTACAAGATAATTCTTTAATGAGAATCAGTTTCTTCTCATGGTATCAGAGCCTAGAGAGCTCTAACGAGCAAGGTCTTAATGGAGTCTTCATCTTCACTCTCTTTGCCTTCAAATCTTGGAATTCTGATTTCAAATTTCACTTCACTCATCACAGTGAAGTTAGATTCAACAAATTTTCTTATATGGCGTAATCAAATGCAGAATCTTCTGTGTGCTACAGACCTTCTCAGCGTTGTTGATGGTTCAATTCCATGTCCAGATCCAGATATTCTTGATTCTCAAGGCAAAAGTATACCTAATCCAGAGTTTGTGAAATGGAAAAAAATTGATGCTCACCTGCTTAGTTGAATCTGCAACTGTGTAGATAGAGATGTCGACTCAATACTCTTATCAGTGTTGAAACATTTACTTTGAAAGACTTTAGTTTCAAGCTTTTATCATTTAGACAGAATTTATCCATCATTACTTATTAAAATGTCAAATTGAAGCTACTTCATTCCAAATGCTCAGTACCTAATGCCTATGATCCCATTTCATTATTTTTAATGAACTGTAAATAAGAAACTAATCATGATTACTTATGCAACTGAAATCACATAAAAAATCTCATTTAAAAAAAAAATGTAAACCATTTAGAAGTTTAAATAAAAATTAAAAATTTCTAAATTCCTAATTTATTTGGAAATTATGTGGTGGATTTGAGGCAAGCACGTTTAATATGTTAATTAATAATTTAATTTTTTTTTTTTTTGAGTAAATTAGTGATAAATCCAAGCTAAGGAGGGCATAAAGCATTAAATCCAGTGGATATTTTTTGTTGGTGAAAAATCCACCTTGTGAAATAGTTTGGTGAGAAGTCCTTATATTTGTTTTGAAAATATTTTGTTTTTAATTTTACCCTTTAATTTATCTATTAACTTTTGTGACTATCTATTAAAAAAATTTCCTATCTATTCAATTTTTTCCTACATGTTCAATTTTTTTACCCTGTCTGTTTAATTGTTTAATCTTTTCAATTCAAATTTCCCTTACTTGTTTAATATTTTGTATTGTGTTGAAATACAAAGTTATTTGTTGAAATTCAAAGAGTGATATGTTAAAATGCCAAGCCAATTTTGCATGTTTGTCTATTTGTTATATGTTCAATTTTTTTATTTGTTAAAATAGCAATTCAATTTGTTTATCGGTTTAAACAGATCTGATCTACTGAAATAGATCTGATCTGTTTAGTTTTTTTTTTTGTGTGACTATCCTTTGTTCTACCCCTATCTGTTGCAATTTGTTTTTTCTTCATCATTATCATCATCATCAACAACAACAACAACAACAACAATAACAATAATAAACTAAAAAAAAAAAAATCTAATCTGAGATATCTATAGATCCAGATGTACCATAACACCAACAATAATAATCAATAACAACAATAACAATAACTAGAAAAAAAACTCCATGGTCTAGATGTTCACTCCACACCTTCCTAATCTACTCTTCCTCCCTCAAATCCTTCCAATCCTTTCCAGATCTGTATGAAGAGATCTGAAGAGATTATCATCATCATCATCATCATCATAAAATAAAGAGCCAAACCATCGAATAGTGTAAAAAAATTGAACGAACAAACAAACAAACAAAATAACACACGTTCATCAATCACTGTTTAGTTTAGTTTTTAAAATGAGTTTTTATATTTTAAAATATAAGTTTTTGAAAAGAGTTTTAAAAGCTAAAAATTTATTTAATTATGAGTTTTGAAAATAGTTTTGGGATTATTTGTAATTTTTTTATTTATTTAGTTCAATAGATGAGTGTAGAGAAAATTTAATTGATTGAGGTGTAGAATGTAAAAAGAGAGAGAAAAAGTGATTGATTGATTTATTAATAATAATAAAAAGAAAAGGACGGCACGTTCTAGTGGTCGATGGTTGGCAGTTCGACGATGACGCCACGAAATTGATCAAAGTGGACGGCGCGTTGGCCACCGTCGATGGTGTAGAAAGAGGAGTTGAAGACGGTGGTGTCAAGAACGAACCATAGACAACAGAGGCTCCGATCGAATTTGGAGAGGGAGAAGGAAAGAGAAAAGAGAAGAGAGAAGAAAGAGAGAGATAAATGAGCGAGTGAGAGATGAGAGGGGTTGCTTTAGGGTTTGGTTTACAAAATAATCTATAGGGCAAATTACCAACACCCCATCGAGGTTTGACTAAAATATGGATTTTCTCCTGAGATTTGAGAAATTATATCCCGTCCCCTAAGGTTTATATTTGCATAACAAATTGCCCGCTCATTTGTTATGCAATTTGTTATACATAATATATATCATTTGTTAATGCAAATAAATAAACTCTCAGGGCCAATTTGTAATTTCCCAAACCTCAGGGGGAATTCGTATTTTAGTCAACCTTTGAGGGGGGTGTTGGTAATTTGCCCTAATCTGTACTATTTATAAAAGTAAACATCTCTTATGTAAGCCATGATTTCTTATACTGCCATGTGTGTTTTTATTTTAAATAATAAAAATATAGATGAGGGAGGGGATAAAATTATGACAAATGAAAAAGACTATTACCGCTTGACTAGCACACAATATATAATAAAATATTTATTTTATTTTTATATATACACACGTATCGCGTTAACAATATATAAATATATATATATATTATATAATATTTGACTATTTATATTATTTATATTTAGGGCTTGAATCTTTTTGGACGAAAGAAAAAAGAAATCTAAATTTAGAATTTTTTTTTATTAATTTAGATAATAAACTTTATTATTTTATGGGATTTTTATTGATAAATGTCATTTAGAAGTGTTCTAACCCAAGAAATTCATGAAGGAATTTTTTAACCCACTTAGTCTCTTGTATTTATACTTTTATTCCATAAAATCATTTTTCTTGATTTATACTATTTTCTTAAACTCTTAATATTGATATTTAATATTGGAGAGGGAGAGAGGGAAAGGACCAAGGCATAAGAAATTTCATATCAATTAAATAAATAGATGTTATTATTTATTATATTATATAATAATGTGAATATATTTTTAATTGACAACATATTAAAAATAATGTGAATATTCTCTCTCATCTAATGTGAATATATTTTTAAATACACAACATAATAAAATAACGTTCATTATATTTTTAATGACAACACATTCTTATTCACAACATATAGTGATGTGAACGTTCACAACATGTAAACATCTCTCTCATCTAGTATGATATGAACAATTCATATTCGTATGTTTTAGTATGAATATTCACATTATGTAATTAACAACACAATGATAAAAATTCATTTCAAATTAATGTGAATATAATGATGTGAATATTCATTTCAATTACATGATGTGAATGACAACACAATGACAAAAATTCATTTCAAATTAATATGAATATAATGACAGTCAACATCCTAATGCATGAGAATTATCAAAACATAATGACAATCAACATTAAATATCAATAAGGACATGAGAGATTGAGGGTGTTTTGGTCTTCTTACCTCAAATAGGATCTAAGGCCATGTTTGATTTCACAAGACTAATAGTGAGGTATTAATAATCCTATCAAATTAATGTGGTATTAGCTATCCAATTGGATTAGTAGGATAAATTATCCTCTTATCCATTGTTTGATTTGCATGAGATAAGAAACTTATGAATGTAGGATTACAACTATATTTATTTTATTTTTCAATCTTACCCTCCATCAATGTTTCTTCACAAATTTTACTTTACCAAAATTTCTTCATAAACGTGATTTTGAAAAAAATTATAAATAAATAAATAAAAGCAAAATTAAAATACAAAAAACAAAAAAACAAAGACCATGTTTGGTTTGTTTTTTATTTTATTTTAAATATAAACTAATTTGATAAAATAAATACAAAAAAATATTTTAAAATTTATAAAAATTATTTTTGGCCTTCTAAAATATAAAATTATATAGATTTAATAATAAGTGTTTTAATTTTTTTTTATTTCTTTCACCAAATTAATTTTCAAAACAAGTTTATAAAAACCAAACCAAACATGACCACCACCCACCCACACAAAATGGTAATTAAACACATGCAAACATGTCCACACACACACACAAAATGGTAATTAAACACATGCAAACATGGCCTAAAAGTACACATGCAAAATTATGTTTGAACGTAGATTTGTCTAAACACAGATTATGTTTGATTCACCCATCAGAACCACATGTAATAGATTATGTTTTTTGTTTTTTTGATCCACCAATCAACTCAAGTTCAATATTAAACTAAGAAAAACAATGTTCACAATAGTGTGTAGAATAGTGATGTATGTAAACTAGAAATATAGCATCTCCAATATCTTCTACACAACTAAATTCTCACATTATCAAATACTATTATATATTCTATTGTGTCGAATAAACCACAATCCCCAACATGTGTACTCATACGTGCCCTCCCAACAAAAGACATACCCACTCCAATTTGTCAGCATCGGAGAGACTGAAAAAGAAGTCAATTCGCTGAGCATCTTTGACAATGAGAGAACCAACTGTCAACCTTTGAGTTGATGTAAGGAGGAGCTTCAGAAGTTCAGCATTGACACTCCTTCTAGCTTGGGATAAGTCATGTTGCTATCCAATCCTTTTAACAATCTCACCCAATCTAGTGTCCGTTTTGTCCAAAAAAGAGCCGAGTGTCCCTGTCATTGTAGCAATATTACTTGCAATTCCTTCAATAGTTCTGCCTCTTTTTGTTCCTCCCTTGCTAAAGGTAGAAGAGTTGGATGCATTTCCATTTGTAGACATTGAACACTCGAAGTCAGCAACATTGAATTGCTTAGCTGGAGAACCATCACCCTTCTTTTCCATGGCTTCTTCCACAGCAATTGCTTCAACTGCATCTATGGGATCTTCAGCTAATTCACCAGTGGCTCTGTCTTTGCCAAAGAGAACAAGCCAATCTTCATAATATGGAAATGACTTGTTTCGCATAGAACTCGCACTTGGTTGTCTCTACACAAGTTCAAAAGAAAGAAAGAACATTTAAGCATGCAGCACATAAACAAAAGTACAGGGAGTGAATATGTACTTGGAGCTCTTTCAACAAGAGCTCAAATTAAAGGTAAGCTAAATGAGATAAAATTGAAATGAAGATGAATGGGATATCTAGTAGTTATGATGAGATGAACACTAAAACATAGAAGAAAAAAACTTACCCGAACAAAGTTTTCCCAAACATCATCACTGTCAACAAGAACCATTTTCTCAATGTCATCCAAAACCCGCTAAGCCATTTCCAAATAGTGTTTCCTCCAAATTTTTATCTTTGACTCAATGTGGTGACCTTTTAATATCCAACCTAGATTGGTACCTCTCCAAGGCAACATGTAGTACAATAATGTACACACCACATACATAGTTAATAGATGACACAACTTCTTGGAGTGCTTCAAATGCTTCAAATAGGTCCATCGTACTGTCTGAGCATTCATTATTGTCCATCTACAAATGCTTCAACTAACACATCAGATCTAGTTAGTGTAAGAGATTAGAACAATATGTATTTCTGATGGGTACTGAAAGAGCTCCCAAAAGATTGCATTAATTCAAATCTAAACACATTCAATATGATTACAATTTTTTTCTTACGCATAGATTTTTTTTTAATTTAAAATAGCAAGAGAGAAACATATCATATATTTAAAAATTATAATGAGCAGTCAAATTTGCAGAAATATAATAAGGACTATGACTCATTGATCAACAAAGAAAAGATGAACTTTTCCCTGATATGAACTTTTCCCTTAATAACAACAAAAAGATGAAGGAATGACCTTAACCTTAATGATAGAAATGATATTCACACAACAAAATAACTAAATAACTAGGTGATTAATTAGTTGGCAGGAGACAGGAACTGCATTATAAAACAAACAAAATTGCAACATCAACTCAACCAGGCCCCATCCAGATTCGTCATAAAAAATTTGTGAGGTAATTCCAAACTTCCAAGGTTTTGTATACTATAACATCCATCAGAAATGGTAGTACCCAAGTTCTATGACAACCTAATAATGGTTCTGTTACTAAAGCAATTTTGTCCATAGCAACCTTCCCTCACAATATTGTATCAGCAAAAAGGGCCCATCACTTAATGGCTAACAAACACAGATATGTAAAAGACACAAATACGACATGATACGGACATGTTGACATGACAATTTTCAAAAAATCACGGCACGATATAAGTCACAACAACAGTAATATATATATATATATATATTGTGGGGATATATTTTCTGAGTACCAACACGTGGCAAGGTGACACCGACGTGTCAGCCGAGGTGCCACGTGTCCTGGTCGTGACGCCGAGGTGAATCTCGGCAAGGCCGAGGTTATCTCCGAAGATATCGGAATCTGAGATAAGTGGATAAGGGATAAGAGTCCTATAATGAAAAGGGAACTCAACCTGGATGAGGGACAAGAGTCCTAGAATGAGAGAAGACTTCAGTTTGTATTAAGATAAGACTCTTAGAGAGTTTATCCTAATCTTACTGGGAGTCCAAGATTAGCAGTAATCCTGAGTCCATAGAAGTTAGGCTTCTATTGGGACTAGGTTTATGTTGGCTATAAAAGAGAGGCACCCCCATGGGTCTAAGGTATGTTTTTTATGCTCAAGCTAGTGAGTTTAGCACTATTGATTATCTTTGAGAGATATTGAGTACTGACTTGATCGTCGGAGTACCCCCGGGTGGCGAACCACCACCGAAGTCTTCTCTTTCTGTTGCAGGTTACTCAGGTGCCATCTATTCTGCCGGTGCTCTCTAGCTGGATACTAAGATTACAGTGTGGTCAGATTTTCACCCATACAATTTGGCGCCGTCTGTGGGAAAGAAAGGAGAATAGATGGCCAATGACGGACAGAAGGATCAGACTAGAGACAACGCTCCTGCTGGGAATGGGAGACCTATCAACCTCGACGTTGAAGAGGACAACCGCAACACAGAAACTCGTGACCAGAGTCACGGAGTGAAAGACGCCGGCCAGGAAGGTGACGCACCAAAGACAACAGATCGAAGTGGATACTACAACGAAGATGACCTCCAGGTATGGAAGGATAGATACCTGCGGAGGAACGAAGACCCTTCCAGAAGGGATGCAAAGACAGGGAGCATGAGCGCTCCCAAGGAGATAACATTCAAGTATAGAAGAACTTATCCTGAGTGAGCAGATCCCGATTCCAGATCCTGGATCCCAGATCCGAAAAGACATGATCTCAGCCTAGACAAGTAGGCCCGAGAAGACGAGAGCTCAGCCTAAGTGAGCAGATCTCGGATCCTAGAAGACATGATCTCGGCCTAGATGAGTAGGTCCGAGAAGAGAAGAGCTCAACCTGAGTGAGCAGATCCAAGATTCTAACAGACAAGATCTCGACACTTAAGTCCAAAAAGAGAAGAGCTCAGTGAGCAAATCTCAGATCCCAGAAGATAAAAAAGAAAACACACAAGGTTGGACTGCAGTTAGCCAGGTTGAAGACCTTTTATAAGGTTCGCAAAGGAGTATATGGAAGCCATGCAGGGGGCAGAGAGAAGAAGAATATGTTTACCACTTGTTGAAATTTGTAGCAATTTACAAGTTGGTTAAACAGATATGATGTTTACCACTTGTTAAAATTTGTAGCAATTTACAAGTTGGTTAAACCGATATGATGTTTACCACTTGTTGAAATTTGTAGCAATTTACAAGTTGGTTAAACCGATATAATGTTTACCACTTGTTGAAATTTGTAGCAATTTATAAGTTAGTTAAACCGAGATGATGTTTACCACTTGTTGAAATTTGTAGCAATTTACAAGTTGGTTAAACCGAGATGATGTTTACCACTTGTTGAAATTTGTAGCAATTTACAAGTTGGTTAAACCGATATGATGTTTACCACTTGTTGAAATTTGTAGGAATTTACAAGTTGGTTAAACCGAGATGATGTTTAACACTTGTTGAAATTCTGTGTGAATTTACAAGTTGAAGTTAAAACCGAGATGATGTTTAACACTTGTTGAAATTCTGTGTGAATTTACAAGTTGAAGTTAAACCGAGGTCATGTTTAACACTTGTTGAAATTCTGTGTGAATTTACAAGTTGAAGTTAAACCGATGTGATATTTAACACTTGTTGAAATTCTGTATGAATTTACAAGTTGAAGTTAAACCAAGGTCATGTTTAACACTTGTTGAAATTCTGTGTGAATTTACAAGTTGAAGTTAAACCGAGGTCATATTTAACACTTGTTGAAATTCTGTGTGAATTTACAAGTTGAAGTTAAACCGATGTGATATTTAAGACTTGTTGAAATTCTGTGTGAATTTACAAGTTGAAGTTAAACCGAGGTCATATCGGAAGAAGATTGGTTTAAACACTTGTTGAAATTCTGTGTGAATTTACAAGTTATAGTTAAACCGAGGTTATGATAAAGGAAGATGGTTTAACACTTGTTGAAATTTTGAGAAAAATTTACAAGTTGAAGTTAAGCCGATGTTATGATAAAGGATGATGGTTAAACACTTGTTGAAATTTTTGAGAAAAATTTACAAGTTAAAGTCAAGCTCAAGCAATATCTGCGTACTTGCCGAGACTACCAGGTTGTCAAAACTTGAAATATGGCAAACTGAAGTCTTGATAGAAGACATTGAGAAAGTGACAAGTCCTAAGCAACACTTGTGAAAATATTTGTTACAATATTTTCAAGTGTTAGGATAAGGCCGAGATGAGCAAGATTAGAAGTTGTGACAGAGGTATTTTACCCGAAGAGATTGCACAGTCAAGGTGTACTTTGAAGACATGCAAATTATTCTAAGTATAGAATCATACAAGAGCAGAAAAAAGAAACATACATTCAAAGAAGAAATCAGAGAAATGCATTTAAAGAAGAAAGAAGGCATTTCGGCTTGAACATTGAAAAATAAATTATTCAGACTACAAAAATGGCACGTCAGTCGAATTAAAAGCATACAAAGACGGACAAAGTACAAGGTACAAGGTACAAGGAGTAAAAGAAGGAAACAAAACTACTCGGCATCAATGGCAGGATATAGAAGACAGTTGGGAAGACTTCTCAGCAGCCTTCTCGGCCTCGAGCTCAGCATCGATCTCCCGAAGAGTTTGATCAAGGCTCTTCTCGGTGATTGGCACCTCGGAGTTTGAAGGCAAGGATTAAAAGCAAGAATCTGGAAAAAGACACAGAAAACAGAAACAAGAATGTAATTCGTAATCAAGAATGGTGAGGAAGCTATCAGGAAATCAAGACAAAAAGATTGCACAGGTGTGTCAAGCCAAGAACAGTGACAGAAATCAACAGATGTGTGAACAGTGTGTATTCAAGAAGATGATTTGGAAACAACGGGTAAAACAGCAATGATGATTAACAATGAAGCAGAGCTTCTTGGAAAGCAACAAGAAATAAAACCAGGAGGAACAGTGGCTTACCAGAAAGAGGGAAGCCGGAATGAGAATTGCTGAAGTCTGACGACAATGACAGAATGACGTAAGCTTCACCGGAGGAGAGGAACGAAGACAGTTGCAGAAGCTTGAAAGCTTGGAACAATGACGGATTTAAGCAAAAGAGCTGGAAAGAGAAAAAGCCAGAGGATTGAATGAAAAAGGAGAAAAATAGTCAAGAAGACAACAAAGTTCAAAAATAAAGCCAAGTGCACAGGCACTAAGTAAGTATGTGAAGAACAAGAAAGTAATGACCCAGACACGATGCTAGCAACAGAAAGCGGATATGACAAGAACAGTGCCAGGCATTCAAACAATTCAAAACTTGAAGACAGACGAAAATAGAAGGCAACAGATGGCAAGTAAACAGATTCAGAAGAGTTATGAAAGATTGAGCTTAATAGCAAGTAAAGAGTTTGTGAACCTACCAAGTGAAATGAACGCCGATATGAAAATCGCCGGAGTCAAATAGATGACTGGAAATCGGGAACTCACTAGAGAGTGTGAGTGAAGCAGTTGCAAAGCTCTTGGAGTTTACGAATTAATGGAACCAGAACCTCGGCTAGGAGGTGCGATTTCAAGTAACTTGGAAAGCATAAAACTTGATTCTTGACACCAGTGGAGAGTAAAGTCCAGGGAAGTTTGAGGTCGACGAGTTTGATCTCGGACAGAGGGGCACAGATGAACGAACAGTGTAGGTTCCATCACCTCAGAATGCCGAGGTAATAGAACCTAGGGGGCAGTTGTGGGGATATATTTTATGAGTACTAACACGTGGCAAGGTGACGCCGACGTGTCAGCCGAGGTGCCACGTGTCCTGGTCGTGACGCCGAGGTGATCTTGGCAAGGCCGAGGTTATCTCCGAAGATATCGGAATCCGAGATAAGTGGATAAGGGACAAGAGTCCTAGAATGAAAAGGGAACTCAACCTGGATGAGGGACAAGAGTCCTAGAATGAAAGAAGACTTCAGTTTGTATTAAGATAAGACTCTTAGAGAGTTTATCCTAATCTTACTGGGAGTCGAAGATTAGCAGTAATCCTGAGTCCGTAGAAGTTAGGCTTCTATTGGGACTAGGTTTATGTTGGCTATAAAAGAGAGGCACCCTTATGGGTCTAAGGTATGCTTTTTACGCTCAAGCTAGTGAGTTTAGCACTATTAATTATCTTTGAGAGATATTGAGTACTGACTTGATCGTCGGAGTACCCTCGGGTGGCGAACCACCACCGAAGTCTTCTCTTTCTGTTGCAGGTTAGTCAGGTGCCATCTATTCTGTCGGTGCTCTCCAATTGGATACTAAGATTGCAGTGTGGTCAGATTTTCACCCACACATATATGATACGGCCATGTTGATGCAACAATTTTCAAAATAGCAATACATGACATGGATCACAACAAATAAATAAATAAATAAATATATATATATTATATTAGTTAATATATTAATTAGTATATATAGTATTATTATTATTATTAATTAGTATTATTATTATTATTAGTATTATTATACAAAAACTAATACGCACAACTTGAGATTAAAAATTAAGTTCTAAAATGGAGAAAACTACTAGTGATCAAGCCAGAACTGAACTGAAACAGACAGCAGCTAAACTCCATGGGATTTCAAAGCAAGAATCAAAGTGAAAGTTACAAACACTTGATGGGCAATAATCAAACACTTCATGAGCATGTTTCAATTGTTTATGATGAGTTTCTCACTTGAACATAAAATCAAACACATGGAGGGCAGAATTTTAACAATAGAATCAAACACAGATCTAGTATATAACATATCAAAACCATCAAAACATTGTTACAACTACATAGATCTATGTATATATATACAAATACATCTCATAAATTCTGACAATGATGTTTATCATAAATTTTGAACCAAACATGTAAAATTAATTGTTGAAATAGATAAAAATCTGGAAAAAAATAAATGGCGAAGATGAAATCTCACCGGTAATGAGAGTTTTTCAGTGCCGACGGTGAATTTTCCGGCGAACGAAGGCTAAAATCGGCACACCGAGATGGAGATCTTCACGAAGGTGGAGATCGCTCAGCAAAGCTGCTGAGTCTTTGCTGGGTAGAAATGATACGATTTGGTTTGCATTTTTGCTTATATAGTCAGGGTGAAATAGTCTTTTTACTTTATTTCCCCAATTCGGGATATATAATCCCACACTAACTCCATTACTAATAATCCTACAAATTTGTTGGATTAATTATCCTAAACCAAAATGTTAAACAAACAGAGGATAATTGGGTCCACGGATTAATAATCTCAATCTCATACTCTAATCCATCCAATTAAACACACCCTAATAGAATAGTCAAAAAGAATATAAATTGGATGAAATAAAATTCTTAAAATGAAAATTTATCAAAAAAGATCCCTATTTTTATATTAGTTTTTAAAAATTTATTAAATAAGTGTGACAATGTAAAAGTATTGTTGTATGACGACCAAATAATTTCTCGAAACCACAAGCCCCGTTTAAGTTCTTGAGGCTGTTATGATTGGATTGAATGAACTCCTATCCTACGTCGCCTGCCCTCCTCCGCCACCCTAATCGCTGCCTCCTACGTCCTCTTCTCCACCACCCCCACCGAGTCCGAGACCCAACCCAATCAGAAATTGAGCCGATTTCGAACACGCAATTGAGCGGTCCAACGGGTCTTTGAGCCGAATTGTGAACCGGAAGTCCTGGTGGCAGTGCGGTGTTAGATTGGCTTCTTGAGGCGGCGGTGCTGTTTGGGAATAATTTGATTGCTGATCCAAATGTGTCTGAGATTCATCTTCGCTTCTCAGCCTCAACCATCAAAGAAGGTGAGTGTTTCTTGTGATATTCTTTTTGCAGATGTCGGAACATTATCGTCTTTGAATTACGCACTATTCTTATATACAGGGTTTAATTGCCGCATCTTGAAAAAATAAGTGAAAATAAAAGTTACTTTTAGGCTTGTGAAAGGCTTGATTGTTTCGATGGATC
Source organism: Camellia japonica (assembly GCA_030407325.1). Classification (NCBI taxonomy): domain Eukaryota; kingdom Viridiplantae; phylum Streptophyta; class Magnoliopsida; order Ericales; family Theaceae; genus Camellia; species Camellia japonica. Next base: position 203,259,927 of record JAPPVO010000002.1, on the reverse strand, counting down.
ATTGTTAATGATGCTTAGGGAGAATTAACATTTACGTCTCTTTAATTTGTATTTGAACTATTATTATCCTTACTCACAGAATTCCAAATCTTTACTGGCCCCGTTTGAAAAGTTGGCTATTTTAGTTTTTAACTATTTTAGTAGGCTAAAATAATTATGTTTGGAAAGAAAGTTAGATTTTTTTTTATAATTAAATGTAATGTTTGTGAGAGAAAAAAATAAAATGATTATGGATTTGATATAACATTTTGTTTTAATGACTATTTTAACTTATTTTTGTCTTTTAGTACTATTTTAGCATAAAAGCCAAATAAAACTTCTTCTCAAATGTGTTTTTTTGTGTTGGGGGGGGGGGGGGGTGTTGGGGGGTTAGTTTACATGGACTTGAAAAATATAGAAATTTTATCTCTTATTCATGTGAGAGGATAGAGATGTTTCTTTACTAGTACCATAAACTCATGAATTGCATTAGCACCACACTAGTTATAGAGTTTTGTCTAGGTTAGTCTTTTGGACTTTCTTGTATTAAGCTCATGACTGCGGTTAGTTTAAATTTTAGAGCAAAATCCACTTTATCTAATGTTATTTGACCTTAGAATACTGACACTTGTCATTTAAAAATAACTAAAAAAGGTCCAAAGGCTACAGTGAGATTTGAGATTCAAAGCTTTACCGCTGTACACACCATAAATGCAGCCGTTGGCAGCATTCTCAATATCCGGTTTCCTTTTATGCTTTGTGATGTTTTCCAAATTCAGAGGAACACCTGAAGGAGAGAACAAATATAAAGAAATTATTATATGACAAATATAAAGAGTGTTGTTGGGACATTGTTTAATATTGAAATTAAAGTATAAAATGTTTTGAAAATACGTGAAAATATTAATTTCAACAAAAATAAATGTTAATTGTAATTAACCCAAAATTAAATAAATAAATCAGCAATAGAGAAAAATTGCAGAATAGGTAATGCATAGAGAGGAGAGTGAAGGGGCCAAATACACTAACATGAATAGATTTTGTTTTGGAAGAAGTTGAAGGATGCTCCACTTCGGAATGAAGAAGACTTTTGAGCAATTGCCATCAAAGAATGATGGTCAAGGGGATCCTTTTCTTTCTCTGGAATGAAGAATGCTAACTCAGGTTTGTCTCAAAGCAAAGCTAGAGCAATGTCTGTAGGATTAACAAAAAATAAAAAAATAACAGTTAGTTAATTGAAATTAAGTTATATATTCTAGTTTAAAACTCTCCTATCGTGTTAACAACGTACTCACCATAAAGTCCACTAATGATCAGCTGATGCAAAATTCTAAAACCTGATTCACCATCAAACGGTGTAGGATTCCACCAGAGATCATCTATCCCTTTCCTCTTACCATCCTCCATTTGTTTTGGATTTTGAGAATATGGAATGCCATCTGTGATAAACAATAACCTTTTATTATTAGGTGAATAAACTCTAAGTTAAAGCTTAATTTCCATTTGTGATATGGAATGCCATCTCATTGATGACACCTACAAATGCTCTCTTCCTACATCGGCCAAATAATAATGATAGAGGCATTCCACTCTTTAATAAAAGGTTATTGTTTTGGTCTCTAGTCCCAGATCACTAGAACAGGTTGTTTTGAGAAATTTTACTCTTTATATTTAAATGCCTTGGGTAAAACATGGACAAAAGGACCTGAAGTATGTTTTTGTGCCACTTTGGTATTTAAATTTTGATTTTGTCAATTTCATTTTTGAAATTTTAAATGTAAGTTATGTGTATCTAAAATAATACAAAATGAATAGTTTAAAGATCAGAAGTCTTAATTTCATTTATTAAGGCCTCGTTTGGGAACAGGCTAATTTAGTAACTTTTTGGCTATTTGGCTAAAATATGAGTTAAAAAAAACTAGTATGTTTGGGATGACTTTTTGGCTTTTTACGAAAAGATGTGCAAAAAGTAGAGAGAAAAGAGAATCTTTGACTTTTTGGTATGGGTTGTTGGCTTTTTGGCTAATTTAGTAACTTTTTGGCTTTTTGGCTAAAAAGGAGGGTTCCCAAACGAGGCCTAAGATATTGTTTGTCTATTGTGAATCTCATGGGATGAGATTGAACAAGGGCGAACGAATGATTTGAAGTTCTTACTTTTACACTCAAACTTTCATTCAAATTTTACTTTTTTAGTCCCTTTATATGTTAACTTTCACTCATATGGAGTGATAGGAGAAGCACATTGAAACTCTAGTTCAAATTTGATAACTTAATTGTTGCAATTATAAGATGAGTGATCGAAGTAAAATTTAAGTCAAAATTTGAAGGTGAAAAGGGTAGTTACCCTTTATTTAATTATTTATTTTTATTACAATTGAATATGTATCTGTATTTCTATCTATTAGAAAATGCTATCCTACGACAAAATGTGTAAATTTATTATAAAATTTTAAAACATCAACCACAAAATGCGTATGTGACGCCCCAAAATTTAGGGACATCATAATAAAATTTAGAACTTAAAATTAATTTTTTTAATTAAGAACTCCTCATCAATGTTGCCACCAATATTACCAGCACCCATTAATTAACAACCCAGAAATTAAAAGTTCTTAAATTACAATTCCAATAAAACTTAAAACTTAGTCTTAGTACATAGAAATAACACAAATATAAAAATAAAATAAAAAAAGCTAGAGAAAAACTAGAAACTTAGAAAAATGGTTCATGGAACTTGAGCACTCTTCAAGCTAACCAAGGCTGAATGTCGCCTTGTAAAGCATCGGTGTTTCCTTTCGGTTTCTTCGGTACCTGACATAAGACGCCAGGGCAACGGGAATGCCAATGAGCGATGAGCTCAATAAGATACTACAACCCGAAAATACCCACCCCGATAATAATATTCACAATTAATGAATATTGTGTAGTAACAGAATAACAAGTAGCATTTAATAAGCATAACAAGAATGCTATCAATTGAAATAATAATAATAGATAATAAGAACCATGTCAAGTGGAAGCACTATTTCATCATAAGGAAAAATGTCAACTTTTCTTTTAAATTTACATAGATTTAGTTTATCAGGTAAGTTTAAGTAACTCCCCGCGGAGTACTATTTCTACTTAACCGCTAAGCAATGGCCACGGGCAATTCTGACTCTCTCTTGATCAAATATTCAAATATTACTTGTTGTAACTACCAATGATGCTCACATACCAAGGTTACGTACTCGAGTCGTGACATCACGGTTTGCCCCAAGGGAACGGTCTATGTTGTGACACCCGCACCACCAACCTTATATCGCCTATACCAATAAGAGCCGAAATACTTTCCCATGCCATGTTAGGGTTCACAACTTACTTGTGCAAGACTTTAAATCGGGCTCATTCCATCACTTTTAAAGTTTAATGCATCAGTTCAATTTCGTATTTCTTTACTTTGTTAAATTCGCATTTTGATGCATGTACGAGTTTTAATTTGCAAACCACAGTGACATAAGGTTTATATAACACAACATAATCATGTATGACAACCAAAATAAATATGATAGAATGTTTTAGGAATCATCACAAAATTTCTTAGGAATTCACACATTTCTTCTTTCAACACTGTATGGTTAGACAAAAAAAATATGAAACCCATACCAAACGAAGTTCAACCATTACAATATTTTAACTGGTGCTAGTTCATCGAGTTAGGAAAATATTTTGAGAAGAATACCAGGGCTAAAAATGATTTTAAAATGGAGAAATAAAATTTGGAAGAAAAGGGACAGTGAGTTACAATAACTTCCTGCACAGGTGATCTGTGTTTGAAAAATAAAAAGGGGCCTCAAAAGGTGTCAAAAAGAGGCATGGTCAGAACGGTTTGCTAGATATTTGAGTTTAGAACATTTTTCCAGAAGAGTTTGAAGACTGAAAACCAATGGAAGATGGTCAAATAATTTTTTTAAGAAAACTGACCGATTTTGTCCCGTTTTAGTAAAACTACAATTTCTCCTTTTAGACTTATCCATTTTTTGTGAAATCAGCGGCAAATGAAAGATAACTCTTATATCTAACTATCCCAAGTGGTCGTGTAGAAAAATACCATTTGCAGAGAAAATGAGACCTGTTTGAAGTTACTGTTTCTGCTGTGTGGTGAACAACACTTCAGACAAATATTTATTTCGGTAAGAGAATGGTGTCCAATGATTTTATTAAAAATTTCACGTGTATAGAACACCTATATATACTCCAAGTACCAACAGATTTTTAACCCAAGTTATTTTCAATTTATTAAAGCATTTTACCTCCGATAAAATCTGAAACAGTGAAGGAAATATAAGTTTTGAGTAGAAATGATCCAACCCTATCTCATTTTAACCCCATGCAAGATTATTTCAAACAACGAAGAATATTTGAACACATAAGAAGATAAAATCAGTAGCTAAACCATCTGATCTATGCTTGCAAGAAGGATAGAAATCATATAATCATAAGATTATCATTCTATCAAAATGTAAACATGCATTGAGCTATTCTTGCTATATGTGTATTAACAATGCACACTCTTGCATATTTTTAGTATATAGATTCAATGAAAAAAATATCTAAGACAGAATAGAGGTTGAGTATCCTTACCTCAAAAGCACACTCTTGCATATTTTTAGTATATAGATTCAGTTAAAAAAATATCTAAGGGAGGATAGAGGTTTAGTATCCTTAACGCAAGAGCTTTTTACAAACTATTCTCAAAATTTATTTTGAAATGGTGACCACCAAGCACCCTCTCCTTTTCCTCTCTTTTTCTTTCTTTTCTACTCTTTCTTTCTTTGTTTCTCTTTGCTCAGTCGTGGAAAATAAAAAGGACTGAATAGTGTTCTATATGTAGGAGTTTGGAGACAATTTTTATTCTTATTTTTCCTCTTGGCTTGGGAATTATTATCTATAAGGTAGGCCTAGAGTGTAAAGGCATGCATGCCTTAGCATGCCTCCAGCAGCCTTCTTGGGAAGGTGGGGGCCGAATTCCTCTACCCAAAATCTGACTTTGCATTTTTTTATTTTTTTGGTTGAGTACAAAATAAAAATCAATGTATATATATAACCTAGTCACTAGATATTTTACTTCCTACTATCCTCTGATTAATTTAGTTACTATTTATTTAAATCATTTAGTTTTCACAACTGTATTTAGATATCACATAAAATAAATAAATTTATTTAAAGGAGTTTAATATTGGTATTAATCATGATGCTATTAACATTTAATTTAATAGTTTAATAATCATTATTAATTGACTTAATATTATTATTAACAAACTAATTAGTTGTCTAAAAATTCAAGTTCTTACAGTGTAACTATACAATTAGGGTGGGTATCGGCCTGTTGGCCCGCTCGACCTAGTCCTATTTTTTTTTTTTAAGGCTTGAGGATGTTATTTTATCCCATAGGACCAGGCAACATTTTCAGCCCAATAAATTATTGGGTTAGGCTTGGGATTTATATTTTGGGGAAATTACCTACAGGTCCCATGTGGGACATGTGGAGTCCATTTAATCCCAAAACTTTTTGAGTGCACTAAAAAGTCCTTTCCTTTATCTCTCTGGTTTTTGCCTCTCTTGTTACGTTTTCTTCTTTCTCTTTTTTTCTACATTTTTCTTTCATCCTCTTCGTCATAGACGATGGTGCAATTGTTGCTTCTCTCTTTACGACCTGCCGATCTGAACGTCTATGCCGATCTGAACCTCTACGGCATCACCGTCGCCACTTTCTCCACCACGCAGATCGATTATTGACGTCGAAGATCTGATCAGAGTGACCAGATTTGGTACGATGCAGAACTGAAGAACAAGAAGACGATGAAGAACAAGAACAAGAAGACGCTCATCCTCAGATCTGTGCTTAGATTGAACAGATTTGTGTATATATCTTTGTCAATTTCTCTCTCTTTCTCTCTTTATTTACATATTTTTTTTGGGATAGTTGTTGATCTATGGTTGTTGTTGTTGATGATGAAATAGATCTATAATATCATTGAAACAGATCTGTAATGACTCAGATTTGTACAGCTATCACACAGATTTGTAATGAGAAAATTTTCGAATTCTGAACAAGTAATTTTCGAGTTTTAGTTACAGGCGGTGAAAACTGTAAAATTTTGCAGTTTGAAATTTTTTTTTTGTGCTGGAATGAATCATGGTTTAAAACTGTAAAATTTTGCAATTTTATAACATGCTTTAGAACTGTAAAATTTTACAGTTTCATAACATGTTTTAAACATTCCGACGACTTCCCGGCGATGTTGAACATTCCGACGAGTCTCCGGCGACCGTTTGTCGGAAGTCCGACGGTAGTAAGATGTGAACAGTGTCTGTAAATTAAAAAAAAAAAAAAGGATTTTTTGGTAACAATTAAAAATATGTTGGACTAATTGGTGCAAGTATTTTGTTTTGGGATTAGCTGGGTTTTGAACTTGTTACATGGGACTTATCAGTAAGTTCCCCTTATATTTTCAACTCAGTTTGGCTCGGCCTGGCCCGACCCACTATTTAATTAATTAATTTTATTAAAATATATATATTTTGGGATCTAAACTTTATCTTTGTTGATTTTTCGAAATTCACATTTATAGTGATGCTTGATTAAATTTATTTTAAAAAATTTTCAATTTAAACAAAAAAAAATTTCAATTTATAATGATGTCAGTATACTTATTTAATAAATGTAATGTGTGATTGAATTGAATTATAGAATGTTTAAATTTTTTTTTTTAACATATAGCCCAATTGGTGAGCTTAGGATTTATAATTATTTTTTGAGCTGGGTTTGGATAAATGTAGAGGCCCGATGTTAGGCCAAGTTGGGCTTAGACAAATACAAAATTCATTATTATGTAGTGTTAACCTAACTCAGCCTGACGAATGCCCGCCCCTACTCACAATGCAACAAAATGCTAGCTATCATTAATGTTGGCAAACAAGTAAAAATAATTAAATTAAAATGCATAAAAAATTATGTTAAGATTTCAATTTGTTTTTTTTTTTTTTTTTTTTTTTGTCACTAATCTCCCTTAATTAACATGACCTCTTATTTTGACCCGTTATTTACATTGAACTTGGAAAAATTGTCAAAAGAAAACTACCATCAATGGAAAAGTATGGTTGAGATTTAAATTATATATTATAAAATTTGTATACAAAATAAATTAAAAAACATTGACATTTCTGAGTAAAAATTATGGATATAGTATTAATGGTTGAAAAGCAAGCGTAAGGTTGAGCATTCCGAAAATTTCCTCTAATTTGGTACACATCTCTTTAGCAGTTCTACTCTGCACCACTTGTTCGGGTATATCTTTGGATAGTGTAGATCTGATCCATGCCCGTAGTTGAGCATCTGATCTTTTCCATGAGCTGTAATCCTCGTTCTCTATCTCCTTCACACCCTTATCACCACCACCACCACAACCGGCCGCATCTGAGACAGCGATGGTGACCCTTTTCGCTGGACCAAACCCACTAATCCTTCACTCTTAATTAGGTTGTACATATGTTGTCTCCACTCTGAGTAATTGTTTTCAGAGACTGACAGACTTTTCTTCACAAACTCAGACACTACTGGGTATTCCACAATGGCGGATGAGTAATTTCTTGAGGAAAAGGAAGAAGAAGTGATGTAATTGGCTTACTGAACCATTTCTCCAACTTTTCCCACAACCCTTTAGCAGTTCTGAAGTATTTTACTTCTTTGCATATGCCTTGGGTGAGTGTGGTTCGGATCCATTTCTGTAACAGATAGTCTGATCTTTTCCAGGGCCTGTAATTCTCACTCTCAGAGTCCTTTTTTCAGGTGGAGCCTTAATAGTGCCATTGATGAAACCGACCAAGCCTTGTTCTTCAATGAGGTTGTGCATTTGTTGTCTCCACTGTTGGTAGTTGTTTCCGGTGAGACTGTCGTCGACAAAGTCCCACACGTCAATCTCTGATGAGGGATATGGGTACTTTGTGGTGGACGGGGAAGCCATTGATGGATGATGGTTTGAGATTTTCTCTTCGAGGATCAAATGTCTGATACAATGGAGATCGGTAATTTTTAGTGCCTTTATCTCGTCAACTGTCATACAGCTTCCAAACTAGTGTGGTGGAAAAAATTACTGTGTTTTAAATAGTTTGATCATCTAGGATAATTGATTAGTAATTTTGAATAGGAAAAGTAAAATAAAATTTATTCTAATCGTTGGTTTATGTGTGATTGGGTTCAAAAGGCTGGTAGGCAGTGAGTGAATATGGGGAAATTATTCAATGTTTTCGGAGTATCACGTGTCTGTACTTCTTAATCAATCATCATTCAATATGCTCCCTCACATTCACTAATCACCCAACACAATATTCCACTCACCTAACTTCTTCATCAATCACAATGCTATGGAATACAACATTTCTATACTCCAAAATTACTAAATAATTACTCGTGAATATGTGACATCGTGTTTGTACGATAGAGATTGAAGTATAGTGTGGTCTAAATTGCAGAATAATTTTTTTGAGTAAAATTTGTAAGATTGTAATATTAGTAAAATTATTATAAAATAATATCATGTGTTAAATAAAATAAAATTATTTGAATTAAAATAATAAAAATAAAAAATGAAATTTGGATCAAATTAAAAAGATTAAAAATAATAATAATTAACCCATAATTGTTTTGGTTTTTTCGAAAACATCCAACGGAGTTATCAATGATTGAAGATATAGGGCCCTGGTAATAGAAAAATCAGAATAAGTAAACACCATACGTGTAAAACCTTCCTTTGGAAAGAAACATTGTGGACAAATTACCAACACCCCTCGAGATTTCATTAAAATATAAATTTCTTCTTAAGGTTTGAGAAATTATAAATTATCCTCTGAGACTTATATTTGCATAATAAATTATTTGTTATGCAATATAAATCTCGGAGATAATTTGTTATGCAAATCCAAATCTCAAAAGGCGAGATGTAATTTCTCAAATCTCATGGGAAAATCCGTATTTTAGTCAAATCTCAAGGGGTGTTGGTAATTTGCCCAAACATTTTTTGATCGGCACTTCCTTTTCTGGCAATTAATTGTGTGGACCTACTTGAATGGAAAGGTTTTAGATGCTGATTTTGCTATTTTAATAGGCAAATTGTGTTTTTTATCAATTAAGTTTTTATAATTTTAATTATAATAAAGGATTAAATAAAATTGTTCATTCATTCTCAATAAAGTAATTAAAGGGTGGCATTCTTTATAATTTTTTAATAGATATAATCGATTAGATTAAATCGATAATATATAAAAAAATTAAAAGATAAAATTGACACAATTTTAAAATTTTATGAATCAAATTAATACATACTAGTTCTTGATTTCCCTTCCCTTTACATTTTCTTCTCTTCCCAAATATCTCCTCTAATCCTCAATCCAAACATACATGAGTGGAAACCGTGCCAATTAGAGACTTGGGAGAAATTTCAAATAAATCTCTTTTATATATCTGAATAATTTATCATATTTATTAATTTTTAAATTGTAATTTTTTTATTATTTACTTATTTATTTATTTATTTATTTATTTATACATATTTACTATTACAATTAAGATGAAATTGTCACCTTTAATAATTTCTTACATATTTAGTTCTTCCCAACACCCAAAATAATGTTACATTTGATTGTTAACTATTCACCCAAAAAATTGGGTTATTTTTCTATTTCTGAATTAAAATTACAGTACTATATATCCATTGTTACATTATTTTGATAAAAAGTTGTATATAATTCTATAACGTTATTAGCTTATTCCTTTTATTATTATTAATAACACAAGTAACATTATAAGTGCTCATCGAGAGAATTCTAGAGAAGAAAGGAGAGTAGGAACCACTGAGTATATAAACAATTGTTGAGCTGAATATTAGAATAGTAGAGAGGGAGAGAGAGAAAGGAAATAATATGTATATGTATTGTAATCAATGAATTAATTATATACAATAGAAGGCCTGTGTATATAGGCTGAGAAAAAGTATCATATTAAAAAGCTAACTATATCTTTTCCCAAATATATTTAGGAAATCAATACCTAATATATCTAGAAATATATACCATATACACATTAACATCTCCCCTCAAACTTAAGGAGAATAAACATATTGAGTTTGGAGAGAGAAACTAAAACATGAAATAAAATTAAATAAAATAAAAAGCAAAGAGATTGTAAAGTTTGAATGGGAGCACAAGGGCGCTTAAGATATATCAGAGGTCGGAGCTAATGCCGGGAGACAGTTTATGGTCATGTTGGACCGTTGTAGGAATGGGAGCGCAAGGGCACTTAAGATATATCAAAGGTCGGAGCTAATGCTAGGAGACAGTTTATGGTCATGTCGGACCGTTATAGGAACTGGCCGAAACTAATGTCGAAACAATTTAAGGTCATGCCGGACTGTTATAGGAACTGACCGAAATCAATGTCGGGACAGTTTACGCGGTCATGCATGACCGTTTTAGAGACTAGATGTTGAACCAGCAACCGTGGTACACACATAATTTATGATGCGGTACTGAACGATGATGGCAACATATGACTGAGTGCGCCAAGGGGCGGCTTAGATGGTGCACCAGAGGGGGAAGCTCGGGTTGTGCACTAGAAGGGGCGGCTTAGGTGGTTCACATGGTATATCACCATGCTCACCATGATATAGATATAGTAGCCCCCCTCAAACTCAAATAGGTTTGAAGATAGAAACCTATTTGAGGCTGAAACAAGAAATACACAAAGAAATGAATTGCGAGTAAAATATATATATATATATATATATTTGAGATAGGAATAAACTAGTGGACAGAGAAAGAAATCATCACGAACCGATACTGAAAAAAAATATGACAGTGGAATAGGTTGAGGTCCAGCAGGCGGCCAAGCTAAGGTTGTCGCCCGCTAGTAAGGTGAAGAACACCAAGAGCTTAACCTATGGTTTTGATATCATGTTAGAATAGTAGAGAGAGAGAGAGAGAGGAAATAACATGTATATGTATTGTAATCAATGAATTAATCCTATACAATAGAAGGCATGTATATATAGGCTAAGAAAGAATATCCTACTAGAAACCTAACTATGACTATTCCTAAATATATTTAGGGATATATACAATATATACATTAACACTGAAGATTATACATATGGAGTCTCTCAACTTGTTTTGATGTTTGACCTAGTAGAGCATATCAACATCTTGCTTAACAAAAATGGTACAGTAGGTGGATTTGAACATGTCTACAAGGAGAGGAAATTGCTGGAACACGAAGAAAGTTGCAGGTGTACCGAGCAAGACAAGTGTGGCTCGTCTTTTTTGGCACCACCTTTCGAAAAGGGTTTGAAAGAAAAGGCCTCACAGTTCGGACTCCCGCGGTTCTGAATCTAGTCTCACAAGTGCAATGTGAAACTGATAAGCACCAAAGAGTCCAAATCCGGCAAATCGTTTTGGAAAATTAATTTTGGAATCAAAAATGCCAAAATTAGACTGCTTTGTCAGATACAGAGTCGGCATCTAAATATTTTTTTTTTATTTTTGGGAAATTTAGGAAACCCATGACTCGTACCAAAGGCCACGTATCCGTCATCACCAAAGTTGCCTCAGCTCAGGGACTTGGGTACGAGAGGGGAATGTCCAGAAATAAGCACCCCCGCTCTCCCGATCAAAGATCGGCCTCTACTAATCATGATATGATATTTTATAAACATTATGTGCTCTTGTTCTGATTATTAAATTAGTTTTACTATGTGATGCGCACAAGCAAGTATACACTATGTCACGAGAATTGAAACATTTGAAGTCATGTTTGTTTTGCGAAAAGGGTTTGAATTTGCCACCCTCAAGTGGGCTTAAAAGATGCGGATTTGCCACCAAACACAGTGGGTTTAAAACATGATTTGCCACTTAACAAAGTGGGCTTAAAACTCACATTCATTGAATCGTTCCAATTCAAACAACAAGCCTTCATCCACAGGCATTCATGCAATTATATCATTTAAGCACATAGTCTCATGGCAACATTCACATACATGCAAGTATGCTAAAACGTAAAACTCACTTAGTACTCCAAGCTAGGAAAATATGAGTTAGAAAAATGCATGATTCCTAACCATACAAAGTGTCTAATGCAACACATGCGATATGCAATTAATAGGCTCGGCTACTAATATGGCATATGGATTGATTTGAACAACATGCGATTAAACACGTATTCAAATAAGATATCGAAACGGCAATGCAGTTTGAATGATGCGCCGAGCCTCGGTGCATACAATACAAGATGAATGGATGCAAGCATGCGATATGCTAATTAAAACATGTCCCTAATCTAACCATCAAAAGCAATTAAATAAAAGGAAGAAAGACGTGGGGTTGGAAGACATGCACACACGCACGCACACTTATTACAATATTATGCCCTCGCGAAGGAGGGTCCGAATAAATAAGCTAACCAACTAGCTACGCTAATTAAGCTAACTATTACAACACTTAAAATGAATTAACTAACTATTCTAAGCTAATTAAATGTTACAAATCAAATTAATTAGCTAAACACTTAACTAACTAATTACAAAGCAATTAAGCTAATTAATTCCAACATAAATTAATCAACTAATCTACTTAAGTAATTACAACATTTGCAAGCATTAGCTACAACTAATTAACTAGGCAAGTTAACTAAATGGCCTCAGGAAACGAGAGATGCATGCATGCTCGGTTTCTCCACCCGAAAAGCCACCGTTTTGCTGCTACGAGCCTCTGTCTGCACATTTGAACACTGAAAAGGCTGCCTACTTCCAGAACACCTCTACTCCAACTCAGGAACTCACTGTGCAAATTTCATTGGTGGCCGATAGGGGGCCGGTCGGCTACTGGTGGTGGCCGGTCGGCTACTGGTGGTGGCTGGTCGGCCACTGATGACATAAACTCCTCTTTTTGCTGCAACAGAGAGCAGACAAAGTAAAACAGTGTATTCTCACAGATTATGTGCACACTTTGCCTCTCCTTTTCATGGGGAGATCAAAGGAGGGACAACATTTGGTTTTACAAACCATCAATCAAGCAATTTCATTGCATGATGGTTTGTGAAACCAATTGTGCAAGTTCACTGAATGCAAAATGAGACCAAAGGATCACCACCCTATCATGCATGATCAAAGGTAATGGAGACCAAGGAAAATGGCACATTTCATCATTTTTGAGTATGAAATGTCTCATTTTCCTTGTGTTCAAACTAACGTCCAATTTGAACACATGCAACGCAACACAAAACATGCTCTTGCCTCTTTTACTTGTTATGTTTTGTTTACTCATTTTAATTACCAAGCCATCCTTTAATCAATTAGTCCAAATGGTGGGTTGTCCTCTAATGGAAAGAAGGCTCAAACTACAAGTTGTTTTGGGCATGAAAGAGGCATTACACTGTTGGTAATGAACCCCCTAAGGGATTAAACCATTAGGTGTAGCACCTCTATTTCACACTTAGGCAAACAAGTGGTTTGAAACCACTTTCAAAGCAAAACAAAAGAGTGAAGAAATGAGGGAGATTGCAGAAATGATTAAGTGCTGAAAATGAGTGATAAAAGCATAAACAAATGCTATCAACTTAAACAAGAAAGTTTCTAAGGCCTAGAACACCAAACTTGTGAGGACTATTACACTAGAGGCGTACAAAATAAAGCTCAAATGTAGCCAACAGCTCAAAACATTCCTAAATTAGTCCAAAACAAGTCCTAAAACATGCTGGAATTAAGCTAGAAAAGGCTAGATTAATAGGCTAAAATAAGGAGCATGCTAGACTAGTAAGCAAGATACAAGGAGGGGAGGCTAACCCCTCTAAATTTGGACTTCAAAATATGTTTTTAGCCACTGAAATAGCTCTGAAAAACAGTGTTTAAAAGCTCTGAAAAAGATGATGCAAGGGTGGAAAACACAAGGGCAAAGGCCTCCAAAACAAGGTACAAAGAAGGGCTATCAACCCCTCGACCTTTAATGGCCTTAGGACCCAAGCTTCAGCCCAAAAACATAGAGTTTTTATAGCCCAAAATCAGTTGGAAATCATGTTGGACTCAAGACACGAAAAGCTAAAATATTAAGTTAATGGATGGGGTTGTACTACAACTATGCAAAATAAGACTCAAACAAACTAACTAGCCCAAAACAGAGCTAAAACGGGTTATTTCAGAGGCTAAAACATGATGGACTTGAGCTAAGTTAAGCTAAAAAAACATGCTAACATGTAAAGCTAACTAGGCATGCAAACAAGACACAAGAAGGGGAGGCTATCCCCTCCAATTTTGAACTTCAAAATAAGGTTTTTACCACTAAAAAATCTCTGAAATTCAATGGTTAAAAGGCCTAAAAAAGTTGGTTTTAAAGTGATGAAAAATGGTACAAAAGCTTAACATACAAAGGAGCAATAAGGGTGGACCACCCCCTAACTCAAAGAGACCTCAAACCAACACTTTTAAGTCACAAAAACAAAGTTTTTGACAGTTCAAAATCAGCCCCAAAACAGTTGAAAGATGGCAACACAAATATGAAAAACAAGTTTAAAGAGTAAAGGTTATACCTCTTGAAGGGAAGAGTGATTCTAGGCCACAATTCAAGCCAAAACCCACTTAAGGAGTTCCAAGAGAGCTTCAAGCAACCTCAGCCCAAAGATGAACCACTTTGGTGAAGGGTTGATAAGTTAAAGTTTGAAGTATTCAAGCTTCTAAGCACAAAAGCTTAAGAGAAAGAGAGAAGTCTAAAGAAAGAAATCTAGAGAGAGAGACTCCCAAAATTTTTCCAACCTTCCAAAATTGGGGAGGAACCCCCTTATTTATAAAAAAATCACCCCTTGAGCTTAGAAACATCTCACCATACACGCGTATGGAGATGCAGCTCAGTGTGCAATAGCTGGCACAACTGTCAATAAATATCTGGTAAAAGGCATTGGTGGCCGACCGGCCACACCCATGGCCGACAGAGTCACCCCATGGCCGACAGCCTTGGTTGGTGGCCAACAGGTCACCAAGAGGTCCAGACACCAAGTTTTGGTCCAAAACAAGGCACAGAAAGGACAAGGTTCAAAGGCTCAAAGATAGGGTATTCCGCCGAGGACTTCAGGTGCTCAAAACGAACACAAACACACAAAATCATCGAGTGCACGAGCGATGACGTCTAAGTCTTGAGGACGGTAAAAAATGGAGTGTCTGCCTCTCTTTGACAGAACTCAGAAGTCATGAGATGACGGGAGTGAATGTCAAAGCCTAGAGACGGCCCATTTTTGATAAGGCCGAAGACTTGGACAAACAAATAAGCAAGACAAAGAACGGTTGCGCCCGTAGGCTGCCTACATATCCATTTGCAAGGAATCAAACCAGCTTAGTTCTAGGGCAAGATGCAAGATGATATACAATTATAATAAAACAATGTAAATGATATACAATGTGACAAAATCATCAAACCACAAGCAGTATAAAACACACAAATACCATAAAGGGATGGAGATGCAAAATAAAACTACGTTTACCACAGAAAATGTGCCGGAGCATTCTAACCACAATTCTTGCGAAATAGGTGCATGCACATGCAGAACTATGTGTTTCGTAGAAAGAGTAAGAGTACAAGTAATTGGATGGTATGATATAAGTGAGGAATGATCTGCTAGGGAAAGATAATGATTCTAAATGCTGAATGCAACAAGAAAAAATACGATACAATGGATGCAGTGAATAAGGCGTAAGTCGAACCACATTTTACCTAGAAAAGGTATGGACACAAAACAAACCATGTCTAACACAGAAAAGGTGCCAAAACCCTCAGACCATAATTCTTGCAAAATAGGCTCATACACATGTAGAGCTATGTTTTAACGTGAAAATGTATGGGTACATGCCAAACCAAGCTTAACATGGAAAGGATGCAGACAATAAAATGGATACTGCTGTAGATGTATGCAATAGATGTGATATGCAATAGAAGTAATAGATGATAGATGCGATGTAGTAGCTAGGAAGTGAAAGTACCTTACAGGGGCAATCGGTGATGAGTCACCTTATGCTGTTGGGGATCTTCCGCTTCTTTTGGTTGAACCACAGGTGCCACTTTTTCTTTGGCTATGGTCGTAGTTTTCCCTATTCTCCAACATGGTGACAGACTAGGTTGGTTCAGTATCCAGAATTGAGGCGCACACAAGCTACCTCAACCTATGGGGCTGCCATACAGATATCAAGCCAAGGATATACCCCTGGGTATTTAAACCAAACTTTAGTCTTGGAAATTCCGAACATTTGCGTTCTAGGCATCGGCCATTCGAACTCTAGTTTCCACCGTCTCAGTTGATCTCCTAGAAACTCACCGCAAACACAGGCAGGTGGCTATACCAGACCATCGGTTGTCTCCCCGGTCATCCAGATTACACAAAAAATAAAAAGCAGCAGCTATGGTTTGGACACAAATAGCTTTAGTAAGCACTCTCTCTCTCTCTCTCTTTCTTTTCTGTAAATTTGCACAGAAAATCGAAGAAAAAGGTTTACTCCATCATCGTCTTCTCAAGCTTCTTCAGGTAAAATCCACCACTCTCTCAATCTCTCTTCCAAAAATTACTATTCTATTTTAGCTCAAAACCAAAGCTATTTGTGTCCTATTTGCCTCCAAATCCAACTTTCTCTTCATTTTCCATCACTCTCTCTCTCTCTCTCTCTCTATATATATATATATATATTATATCTGTATATTTATTGTTAATCGTATGTCTTCCTATTATAGTGTTATTGTGCTGGAAATTAAAATTTTCTCACTTGTTCATGTGATTGATTGTTTAGTTCTTTACATCTATTTGCATACAAATTCAGCTTAGTTAGCTTTATCTCATTTTGTTTTATTTTTTTTTTTTAGAATTGGATAATTTGTTGTTTAGCTCATTGGCAATTTCTTGGTGAACTTTTTACAATTTTCGGTTCGTAAATGTGTACAACACAGCAAAAGGGCTGTTTGAATTTGAGAGCTACAGAGCTGAGGCTTGGGCTTCCTGGATCCCAATCCCCTGAAAGAGCAGCAACCATGGATTACACAGAAAATGAAGAGCAGCAGCAGCCATGGAGGGGAAAAAAAA
The DNA here is from genome assembly GCA_030407325.1 of Camellia japonica. Taxonomy (NCBI): domain Eukaryota; kingdom Viridiplantae; phylum Streptophyta; class Magnoliopsida; order Ericales; family Theaceae; genus Camellia; species Camellia japonica. Next base: position 203,242,808 of record JAPPVO010000002.1, on the reverse strand, counting down.
AATTATTTTTCATGTCTAGTCGATCGGCCGGTCGTCCCTCCGGACGTCCACTGTTTTCATAAAAGTTACAGTGCACCCGTTAGAGTTGCTGGTATCAGATTGAGGAACTCGTCTTTTTTTTTTTTTTATGAAAAAAATGGTGAACCGTTGGAGATGTTCTTAGATGACAAATGATAAAAGAGTGTTGCTGGGAGATTGTTTAATATTGAAATTAAAGTATAAAATGTTTTGAAAATACGTGAAAATATTAAAAAAAAGTGTATTAATTTCAATAAAAATAATGTTAATAGTAATTAAGCCAAAATTAAATAAATAAATCAACAATAGAGAAAAATTGCAGACTAGGTAATGCATAGAGAGGAGAGTGAAGGGGCCAAATACACTAACACGAATAGATTTTGTTTTGGAAGAAGTTGAAGGATGCTCCACTTTGGAATGAAGAAGACTTTTGAGCAATTGCCATCAAAGAATGGTGGTCAAGAGGATCCTTTTCTTTCTCCGGAATGAAGAATGCCAACTCAGGTTTGTCTCGAAGCAAAGCTAGAGCAATGTCTGTAGGATTAACAAAAAAGAAAAATAAATAAATAAATAACAGTTAGTTAATTGAAATTAAGTTATATATTCTAGTTTAAAACTCTCCTATCATGTTAACAACGTACTCACCATAAAGTCCACTAACGATCAGCTGATGCAAAATTCTAAAACCTGGTTCACCGTCAAACGGTGTAGGATTCCACCAGAGATCATCTATCCCTTTCCTCTTACCATCCTCCATTTGTTTTGGATTTTGAGAATATGGCAATAAGTGATTGGCACTAGTCAGAGAACGAGACAAGAATTGAGACAAATGACCGGTGGTACTCTTAGGCTTTGTCCCATCATCATCATTTATAGTAGTGACCCTTAACAAGTAAAGACACATCTCTCTATTCCCACGAGAAGCTGCATAAAGCAAAAGGGTTATTTGGGGTGTTCTAAATAAGTGCACTTTTTATCTTTTTAGATTAAAAAATTGAGGAAGAAAATATAGATTTTTGGGTTAACTTTTTGACTTTTTATGAAAAAATGTGTAATAAAAAATTGTAAAAATTAATTTGTAGGGAAAAATTAGGATTGAGAGTTTTGCAGCTGTAATTGTTGACTTTTGGTAAATAGTGTTAATTTTTTAACTTTTTAAATAATTTTTTGACTTTTTACAATATGCCAAACTTGACCTTATTGTAGTTTTGAGCATTTGGCAGGTACGGGGTTATTTTTCACTAACAGTTCGGCTGCCTCAATGTTGCCAGCTCCTGCAGCCCTGTGAAGTGCTGTCCTTTTTCTGGTGTCACCTAGAGCTAGATCTTCTGGTAACATCGGCCAAATAATAATGATAGAGGCATTCCACTCTTTAATAAAAGGTTATTGTTTTGGTCTCTAGTCCCAGATCACTAGAACAGGTTGTTTTGAGAAATTCTACTCTTTATATTTAAACAATAATGCTTGAGATCACTAAAAGTGGTGCTCTAACAGCACCACTAGTGATGTGACAATGGACGGAGCCCACTGCTTATGTCTTATTTTTTGTTTTTAAAGTGCTTGCCAACTCATTAGTGATGCTTTAGAGCACCACTTTTAGTGAGATGTATCATTACCGATATTTAAATGCCTTGGGTAAAACATGGACAAAAGGACCTGAAGTATGTTTTTGTGCCACTTTGGTATTTAAATTTTAATTTTGTCAATTTCATTTTTGAAATTTTAAATGTAAGTTATGTGTATCTAAAATAATACAAAATGAATACTTTAAAGATCAGAAGTCTTAATTTCATTTTATTATTATTATTATTATTATTAAGATATTGTTTGTCTATTGTGAATCTCATGGGATGAGATTGAACAAGGGCGAACGAATGATTTGAAGTTCTTACTTTTACACTCAAACTTTCATTCAAATTTTACTTTTTTAGTCCCTTTATATATTAACTTTCACTTATATGGAGTGATAGGAGAAGCACATTGAAACCCTAGTTTAAATTTGATAACTTAATTGTTGCAATTATAAGATGACTGATCGAAGTAAAATTTAAGTCAAAATTTGAAGGTGAAAAAGGTAGTTACCCTTTATTTAATTATTTATTTTGATTACTGTTAGCTGTATATTATTATAGCTGTTTCTTATCTATTTGTATCTCTCTCCATCTCTTGTATTTGTATCTCTTTCAATCTCTATTTCCTTAATTATCTAGGTTTCCTATCTCCTTACTTATCTAGGTTTCCTTTCTGCCTATATATAGAGGCTTCTCCTATTGTATTATTCATTCAATTCAATATACAGAGTTTCTTCTTTCTCTTCTCTCACTACTTTCATAACATGGTATCAGAGCTAAAAATTCTCTCCTAGTTTTTTTTGCAGTTTGCTTCTGTCCTTGGTGTTGTTTTTACTGGCTTCTGCGTATTTTGTTCATCCGTATTTTCACGTTTGAACTATACCAACCTCTTCGTCTCCTCACGACGAAGCCATCGCCACCAAAATCACTACCATCGGCCTCTACACGCGCCCTCACGCGCGTCCAAACGAGTGGCGCGTCGTTAATCCGCGTTCTCACTCTCACCACGCTCCACACGCATTGTCTCAGCCGGCCTCCGTCCGCTACAGCCCCGCGGCTTTCACTTCAGCCCTCGGCTTCCGCTTCAGCCGCTTCGCCCTCAGCTCGTCATCAGCTTCCGCCTCAGCCGACTCCCCTTCGGCTTCCGCCCCAGCCGATTCTCATCGGCTTCCGCCCGGCTTCTCTTAGCCGCGTGCTCCTCCGCCCGGCTTGCCCAGCCGTTTGCCTGGGTTCTCAGCTGCTGACGTCAGCTCTCTGCAGCCGCTGACGTCAGCCCTACACAACCTACCTGCTGACATCATCCAGCCACAAGGCTGACATCAGCCCTACTTGTCCCTAAGGTTTTCCAGCCTTCTGAATCTGTTGGTGACCTCCGTTTTGACAGTTATGGATCGTACAGAGCACATCCAATCTGTCTCTGTTATCCTTGATGGGTCCAATTATGTTAGTTGGGCTTAAGCTCTCTCTAGCTTCATTAAAGGGAAACGCCTTTGGCGGATTATTACTGGTACTCTTTCCAAACCCACCAAAAAGGAGGATGAGACCGACTCTACATTCGACGACCGTCTTGACGACTGGGAAAGTAAGAATTATCAAATCATCACATGGTTCCGGGCTACCTCAGTTCCTTCCATCAACCTTCAATTTGGACGCTTTCAGGACGATGACTCCCTTGTCTCTCCTGCCAAAGCAATTTGGGATTTTTTGAAGGAACGTTATCAGACCACTGGCCATGCTCATCAATATCAACTATTGCAGACTCTTCATCACATGCGTCAAGCACCCGGTCAGTCTCTCAATGACTTTCTATTCCAGATGTCGTCCGTTTGGGACCAGCTCGCTCTTTCTGAACCTCCATGGGCTCATTCTGATGATGCACAACTATTTATTACTTATCGGAATCATCAGCGACTATTACAGTTTCTTATGGCTCTTCATAGCACTTTTGAGCCCGTACGTGCTTCTTTGCTTCATCGTTTGCCTTTGCCCACTTTAGAGCAAGCCATTACCGAGCTCCTATCAGAGGAGACTCGTTTTAGGAGTCTCAGATCTCACGACACGGATTCTGTTCTTGCTACTCCATCTTCTCAGAGTTCCTCATCTTCACAGCCACTCATATGCAGTTATTGTCGCAACCGAGGCCTGCCAGCCACTCATTCTCTTGTTCACTGCCAGGTTCGCGAATGCTTGACTTGTCATAAGACTGCTCCGGGCCATCTCCAAAGCCATTGTCCTCGAGCTCCCTCTACTACTTCATCTAAGAAAGGGGCTTCTCGTTCTGGGTCTCAGTCCAAATTTAACCACGGTTCTCGCTCTGCTGCTGTTGCCTCTGAGGGTTCTTCTGCTCCTTCTTTCTCTATGGATGATGTTGAGTCCCTTATCCACCAGGTTCTCAACAAATCGGGTACTCCTCCTTCTACTGCTCTTTCAGTAACCTCAGGTAACTCTTCATGGTATTTTGATTCCGCTTGCTGTAATCACATGACTTCTGACTCCACTTTATTTTCTTCTTTGTCCTCATCCTCTTCTGCTCCCACTATACACACTGCTGATGGTTCTCATATGCCTGTTAGTCATATTGGCCAAATCTCTACTTCCACTGTGACACTTTCTGATGCTTACCATATTCCTTCTCTTAAAATGAACCTTATCTCTGTTGGTCAATTATGTGACCTTGGTCTCACTATTACTTTTTCTGCTAATGGTTGTTTGGTGCAGGACCCTCAGACGAGACAGATCCTTGGGATAGGCCGTAAGCATGGACGTCTGTTCGAGCTTGTCCACCTTCGCAGTCCGCACAAATCATCTCCTGTTGCTGCTGCATCTACGATGTCTCCTTTTCATCTTTGGCATTGTCGCTTAGGACATGTCTCTTTTAGTCGCTTAAAAATTTTAGTTTCTAGTGGTCAGTTAGGTCGTGTCTGTGTTGACGATGTCGATTGCTTATCTTGTCAAATTGCTAAACAACCTGCATTACCTTTTAATAAAAGTAATTCTATTTCTACTGCTCCTTTTGATCTTGTGCATTCAGATATTTGGGGACCTTCCCCCACACCTACCATGGGGGGGTCTAGATATTTTGTGATTTTTGTTGATGATTTTTCTCGCTATACTTGGCTTTTTCTTCTCAAAAATCGCTCTGAACTTAAACAGATTTACTATGATTTCTCTGCTATGGTCCACACTCAGTTTTCTTGTACTATTAAGCTTTTTCGTTCTGATAATGCTAAGGAGTACTTGGATTCTGATTTTCTTTCTTTTCTTCAGGCTCATGGTACTCTTTCTCATCGATCTTGTGCAGGCACTTCCCAACAAAATGGACGAGCCGAAAGAAAGCACCGTCATATTCTAGACACTACTCGGGCTCTTCTCCTTTCTTCTTCTTGTCCTGAAAAATTTTGGGGGAAGCTGCCCTCACTGCCATCCATACCATCAATCGAGTCCCTACCCCTGTCATAGCTAACACAACTCCTTACGAGCGTTTGTATGGTTCTCCTCCTGATTATACCACTCTTAAAGTTTTTGGTTCTGCTTGTTTTGTTCTCCTTCAGCCTCATGAACACACTAAACTAGAACCTCGTTCTCGTCTTTGTTGTTTTCTGGGGTATGGTATCGAACATAAAGGGTATCGTTGTTGGGATCCTATCTCTAAGCGTCTTCGTATTTCTCGTCATGTGGTCTTCTGGGAACACAAAATGTTCTCCACTCTTTCCAAGTTTCACCTACCACAGTCCACCCACTCACCGGTCTTCACTGATATTTCTATCGATTTGTTTTCTGATGACTTTGATGCAGATTCTGGCCCCATGCTTCCACAGCCGCCTACGCCTATCGTCCATCCTGAGGATCCTGTGTCAGCTGATGGCCCTCCGCCTTCTCCGGCTCCGGTGGAGGTTCCCCCGGACCCTATTTCCATTGAGGTTCCTCCTCCACCTGAGCGTCATTCTACCCGGGTAAGGCAACCTTCTGCTCTTCTTCGTGATTATATTGTTGGTTCCACTGCTTTTTGCTCACATGAACCTACTTCTTATCAAGAAGCTTCTTCTCACCCTCTTTGGCAACAAGCTATGACTGATGAACTGCAGGCTTTCGAACAAACTCATACCTGGGATGTAGTTGATCTTCCTCCTGGCAAGCGTACTGTTAGTTGCAAATGGGTTTACAAGATCAAAACTCATTCTGATGGTTCCATTGAGCGTTACAAAGCTCGCCTTGTCGCCCGGGGATTTAGTCAAGAATATGGGATTGACTATGAGGAAACATTTGCTCCTGTTGCCCGCCTTACTTCAGTTCGCAGCTTACTTGCTGTTGCTGCTGCTCGCCACTGGCATCTTTCTCAGATGGATGTCAAGAATGCATTTCTCAATGGTGATCTCACTGAGGAAGTTTTTATGCAACCTCCTCCTGGTTCTTCTGTTCCCTCAAACAAGGTTTGCAAACTCCGCCGTGCTTTATATGGTTTGAAACAAGCTCCACGTGCCTGGTTTGCCAAGTTCAGCTCTACCATTCGTGACTTTGGTTTTTCTTCCAGTGCCCATGATTCTGCCTTGTTTATCCGTAAGACGAAGCGGGGTACTATTCTTCTTCTCCTCTATGTGGATGATATGATTATCACTGGAGATGACACAGTGGGTATTTCTAGTCTCAAACAGTTTCTCCATCGCCAGTTTGAGATGAAAGATTTGGGTGCACTTAGCTACTTCCTTGGCTTGGAAATTTCTCAAGATTCCTCTGGTTATTTTCTCACTCAGGCCAAGTATACTTCTGATCTTTTGGCTCGTGCTAACCTTTCCGATTGCAAGACTGTCACTACTCCAGTTGATCCTCAGACTCGTCTTACACCTCTTGACGGCCCCCTATTGTCAGATGCAACTTTATATCGTCAGTTAGTTGGTAGTCTTGTCTATCTCACAGTTACTCGTCCCGATATTGCTTATGCTGTTCACATTGTCAGTCAATTTATGACTGCTCCTCGCTCTCCACACTATGCTGCTCTGGTTCGCATTTTGCGCTATCTCAAAGGAACTTGTTTCATGGTCTTCACTATTCCCCTCACTCTTCTCTACAGCTGCATGCCTTTTCTGATGCCGATTGGGCAGGGGATCCTACCGATCGTCGTTCCACTACTGGGTTCTGCTTCTTCTTGGGCACTTCTCTCATTTCCTGGCGTAGCAAGAAGCAAACCCTTGTTGCTCGTTCTAGTACTGAGGCTGAGTATCGTGCTCTTGCAGATACTACTCAGGAGCTTGTGTGGCTTCGTTGGCTTCTTTCTGACATGGGTGTTTCTCATTCCGCTGCCACTAATCTTTATTGTGACAATCAAAGTGCTATTCAGATTGCTCATAACGATGTCTTCCATGATCGCACCAAGCATATTGAGATCGATTGCCACTTCATACGACAGCATGTTACTAGTGGCCATGTTCGTCTTCTCTTTGTTACCTCTGCTGATCAGACCGCCGACCTCTTCACCAAAGCTCATCTTCCAGGCCGCTTTTCTGATCTCCTCTCCAAGCTCAAATTGATATCTGACTTACCACCTTGAGCTTGAGGGGGGGTGTTAGCTGTATATTATTATAGCTGTTTCTTATCTATTTGTATCTCTCTCCATCTCTTGTATTTGTATCTCTCTCAATCTCTATTTCCTTAATTATCTAGGTTTCCTATCTCCTTACTTATCTAGGTTTCCTTTCTGCCTATATATAGAGGCTTCTCCTATTGTATTATTCATTCAATTCAATATACAGAGTTTCTTCTTTCTCTTCTCTCACTACTTTCATAACAATTACAATTGAATATGTATCTGTATTTCTATCTATTAGAAAATGATATCCTACCACAAAATGTGTAAATTTATTATAAAATTTTATAACATCAACCACAAAATGCGTATGTGACACCCCAAAATTTAGAAACATCATAATAAGATTTAGAACTTAAAATCAATTTTCTTAATTAAGAACTCCTCATCAATGTTGCCACCAATATTACCAGCACCCATTAATTAACAACTCAGAAATTAAAAGTTCTTAAATTACAACTCCAATAAAACTTAAAACTTAGTCTTAGTACATAAAAATAACACAAATATAAAAATAAAATAAAAAAAGCTAGAGAAAAACTAGAAACTTAGAAAAATGGTTCATGGAACTTGGGCACTCTTTAAGCTAACCAAGGCTGAATGTCGCCTTGTAAGGCATCGGTGTTTCCTTTCAGTTTCTTCAGTACTTGGCATAAGACGCCAGGGCAACGGGAATGCCAATGAGCGATGAGCTTAATAAAATACTACAACCCGAAAATACCCACCCCGATAATAATATTCACAATTAATGAATATTGTGTAGTAACAGAATAACAAGTAGTATTTAATAAGCATAACAAAAATGCTATCAGTTGAAATAATAATAATAGATGATAAGAACTATGTCAAGCGGAAACACTATTTCATCATAAGGAAAAATGTCAACTTTTCTTTTAAATTTACATAGATTTAGTTTATCAGGTAAGTTTAAGTAACTCCCCGCGGAGCACTATTTCTATTCAACCGCTAAGCAATGGTCACGGGCAATTCTGACTCTTTCTTGGTCAAATATTCAAATGTTACTTGCTGTAACTACCAATGATGCTCACGCACCAAGGTTACGTACTCGAGTCGTGACATCACGGTCTGCCCCAAGAGAACGGTCTATGTTGTGACACCCGCACCACCAACCTTATATCGCCTATACCAATAAGAGCTGAAATACCTTCCCGTGCCATGTTAGGGTTCACAACTTACTTGCGCAAGACTCTAAACCGGGCTCATTCCATCACTTTTAAAGTTTAATGCATCCGTTCAATTTCGTGTTTCTTTACTTTGTTAAATTCACATTTTGATGCATGTACGAGTTTTAGTTTACAAACTACAGTGACATAAGGTTTATATAACACAACATAATCATGTATGACAACCAAAATAAATATGATAGAATGTCTTAGGAATCATCACAAAATTTCTTAGGAATTCACACACTTCTTCTTTCAGCACTGTATGGTTAGACAAAAAAATATGAAACCCATACCAAACGAAGTTCAACCATTACAATATTTTAACTGGTGCTAGTTCATCGAGTTAGGAAAATATTTCAAGAAGAATACCAGGGCTAAAAACGATTTTAAAATAGAGAAATAAAATTTGGAAGAAAAGGGACAGTGAGTTACAATAACTTCCTACACAGGTGATCTGTGTTTGAAAAATAAAAAGGGGCCTCAAAAGGTGTCAAAAAGAGGTATAGTCAGAGCAGTTTGCTTGATATTTGAGTTTAGAACATTTTTCTAGAAGAGTTTGAAGACTGAAAACCAATGGAAGATGGTCAAATAATTTTTCTAAGAAAACTGGACCGATTCTGTCCTGTTTTAGTAAAACTACAATTTCTCTTTTTAGACTTATCCATTTTTTGTGAAATCGGCGGCAAATGAAAGATAACTCTTATATCTAACTATCCCAAGTGGTCGTGTAGAAAAATACCATTTGCAGAGAAAATGAGACCTGTTTAAAGTCACTATTTCTGCTGTGTGGTGAACAACACTTCAGACAAATATTTATTTCGGTAAGAGAATGGTGTCCAATGATTTTATTAAAAATTTCACGTGTATAGAACACCTATATATACTCGCAGCACCAACAGATTTTTAACACAAGTTATTTTCAATTTATTAAAGCATTTTACCTCTGATAAAATCTGAAACAGTGAAGGAAAAATAAGTTTTGAGTAGAAATGATCCAACCCTATCTCATTTTAACCCCATGCAAGATTATTTTAAACAACGGAGAATATTTGAGCACATAAGAAGATAAAATCAGTAGCTAAACCATCTGATCTATGCTTGCAAGAAGGATAGAAATCATATAATCATAAGATTATCATTCTATCAAAATGTAAACATGCATTGTGCTATTCTTGCTATGTATGTATTAACAATGCACACTCTTGCATATTTTTAGTATATAGATTCAGTGAAAAAAATATCTAAGAGAGGATAGAGGTTGAGTATCCTTACCTCAAAAGCACACTCTTGCATATTTTTAGTATATAGATTTAGTTAAAAAAATATCTAAGGGAAGATAGAGGTTTAGTATCCTTACCTCAAGAGCTTTTTACAAACTATTCTCAAAATTTATTTTGAAATGGTGACCACCAAGCACCCTCTCCTTTTCCTCTCTTTTTCTTTCTTTTCTACTCTTTCTTTCTTTGTTTCTCTTTGCTCAGTCATGGAAAATAAAAAGGACTGAATAGTGTTCTATATGTAGGAGTTTGGACGCAATTTTTATTTTTATTTTTCCTCTTGGCTTGGGAATTATTATCTACAAGGTAGGCCTAAAGTGTAAAGGCATGCATGCCTTAGCATGCCTCCAGCAGCCTTCTTGGGAAGGTGGGGGTCGAATTCCTCTACCCAAAATCTGACTTTGTATTTTTATGTTTTTTTGGTTGAGTACAAAATAAAAATCAATGTATATATATAACCTAGTCACTAGATATTTTACTTCCTACTATCCTCTGATTAATTTAGTTACTATTTGTTTAAATCATTTAGTTTTCACAACTGTATTTAGATATAGAAATTTAATCACATAAAATAAATAAATTTATTTAAAGGAGTTTAATATTGATATTAACCATGATGCTATTAACATTTAATTTAATAGTTTAATAATCATTATTAATTGACTTAATATTATTATTAACAAACTAATTAGTTGTCTAAAAATTCAGGTTCTTATAGTGTAACTACACAATTAGGGTGGGTATCGGCCTGTTGGCCCGCCCGACCTAGTCCTATTTTTTTTTTGAAGGCTTGAGAATGTTATTTTATCCCATAGGACCAAGCAACATTTTCAGCCCAATAAATTATTGGGTTAGGCTTGGGATTTATATTTTCAACTCAGTTTGGCTCGGCTTGGCCCAACCCACTATTTAATTAATTAATTTTATTAAAATATATATTTTTGGGATCTAAACTTTATCTTTGTTGATTTTTCGAAATTCACATTTATAGTGATGCTTGATTGAATTTATTTTAAAAATCTTTCAATTTAAACAAAAAAAAATTTCAATTTATAATGATGTCAGTATACTTATTTAATAAATATAATGTGTGATTGAATTGAATTATAGAATGTTTTAAATTTTTTTTTAACATATAGCCCAATTGGTGAGCTTAGGATTTATAATTATTTTTTGAGGTGGGTTTGGATAAATGTAGAGGCCCGATGTTAAGCCAGGTCGGGCTTCGACAAATACAAAATTTATTATTATGTAGTGTTAGCCTAACCCAGCCTGACGAATGCCCGCCCCTACTCACAATGCAACAAAATGCTAGCTATCATTAATGTTGGCAAACAAGTAAAAATAATTAAATTAAAATGCATAAAAAATTATGTTAAGATTTCAATTTTTTTTTTTTTTTTTTTTTGTCACTAATCTCCCTTAATTAACATGACCTCTTATTTTTGTTAGCATCACCCGTTATTTACATTGAACTTACAAAAATTGTCAAAAGAAAACTACCATCAATGGAAAAGTATGGTTGAGATTTAAATTATATATTATAAAATTTGTATACAAAATAAATTTAAAAACATTGACATTTCTGAGTAAAAATTATGGATATAGTATTAATGGTTGAAAAGTAAGCGTAAGGTTGAGCATTCCGAAAATTTCCTCTAATTTGGTCCACATCTCTTTAGCAGTTCTACTCTGCACCACTTGTTCGGGTATATCTTTGGATAGTGTAGATCCGATCCATGCCCGTAGTTGAGCATCTGATCTTTTCCATGAGCTGTAATCCTCGTTCTCTATCTCCTTCACACCCTTATCACCACCACCACCACAACCGGCCGCATCTGAGACAGCGATGGTGACCCTTTTCGCTGGACCAAACCCACTAATCCTTCACTCTTAATTAGGTTGTACATATGTTGTCTCCACTCTGAGTAATTGTTTTCAGAGACTGACAGACTTTTCTTCACAAACTCAGACACTACTGGGTATTCCACAATGGCGGATGAGTAATTTCTTGAGGAAAAGGAAGAAGAAGTGATGTAATTGGCTTACTGAACCATTTCTCCAACTTTTCCCACAACCCTTTAGCAGTTCTGAAGTATTTTACTTCTTTGCATATGCCTTGGGTGAGTGTGGTTCGGATCCATTTCTGTAACAGATAGTCTGATCTTTTCCAGGGCCTGTAATTCTCACTCTCAGAGTCCTTTTTTCAGGTGGAGCCTTAATAGTGCCATTGATGAAACCGACCAAGCCTTGTTCTTCAATGAGGTTGTGCATTTGTTGTCTCCACTGTTGGTAGTTGTTTCCGGTGAGACTGTCGTCGACAAAGTCCCACACGTCAATCTCTGATGAGGGATATGGGTACTTTGTGGTGGACGGGGAAGCCATTGATGGATGATGGTTTGAGATTTTCTCTTCGAGGATCAAATGTCTGATACAATGGAGATCGGTAATTTTTAGTGCCTTTATCTCGTCAACTGTCATACAGCTTCCAAACTAGTGTGGTGGAAAAAATTACTGTGTTTTAAATAGTTTGATCATCTAGGATAATTGATTAGTAATTTTGAATAGGAAAAGTAAAATAAAATTTATTCTAATCGTTGGTTTATGTGTGATTGGGTTCAAAAGGCTGGTAGGCAGTGAGTGAATATGGGGAAATTATTCAATGTTTTCGGAGTATCACGTGTCTGTACTTCTTAATCAATCATCATTCAATATGCTCCCTCACATTCACTAATCACCCAACACAATATTCCACTCACCTAACTTCTTCATCAATCACAATGCTATGGAATACAACATTTCTATACTCCAAAATTACTAAATAATTACTCGTGAATATGTGACATCGTGTTTGTACGATAGAGATTGAAGTATAGTGTGGTCTAAATTGCAGAATAATTTTTTTGAGTAAAATTTGTAAGATTGTAATATTAGTAAAATTATTATAAAATAATATCATGTGTTAAATAAAATAAAATTATTTGAATTAAAATAATAAAAATAAAAAATGAAATTTGGATCAAATTAAAAAGATTAAAAATAATAATAATTAACCCATAATTGTTTTGGTTTTTTCGAAAACATCCAACGGAGTTATCAATGATTGAAGATATAGGGCCCTGGTAATAGAAAAATCAGAATAAGTAAACACCATACGTGTAAAACCTTCCTTTGGAAAGAAACATTGTGGACAAATTACCAACACCCCTCGAGATTTCATTAAAATATAAATTTCTTCTTAAGGTTTGAGAAATTATAAATTATCCTCTGAGACTTATATTTGCATAATAAATTATTTGTTATGCAATATAAATCTCGGAGATAATTTGTTATGCAAATCCAAATCTCAAAAGGCGAGATGTAATTTCTCAAATCTCATGGGAAAATCCGTATTTTAGTCAAATCTCAAGGGGTGTTGGTAATTTGCCCAAACATTTTTTGATCGGCACTTCCTTTTCTGGCAATTAATTGTGTGGACCTACTTGAATGGAAAGGTTTTAGATGCTGATTTTGCTATTTTAATAGGCAAATTGTGTTTTTTATCAATTAAGTTTTTATAATTTTAATTATAATAAAGGATTAAATAAAATTGTTCATTCATTCTCAATAAAGTAATTAAAGGGTGGCATTCTTTATAATTTTTTAATAGATATAATCGATTAGATTAAATCGATAATATATAAAAAAATTAAAAGATAAAATTGACACAATTTTAAAATTTTATGAATCAAATTAATACATACTAGTTCTTGATTTCCCTTCCCTTTACATTTTCTTCTCTTCCCAAATATCTCCTCTAATCCTCAATCCAAACATACATGAGTGGAAACCGTGCCAATTAGAGACTTGGGAGAAATTTCAAATAAATCTCTTTTATATATCTGAATAATTTATCATATTTATTAATTTTTAAATTGTAATTTTTTTATTATTTACTTATTTATTTATTTATTTATTTATTTATACATATTTACTATTACAATTAAGATGAAATTGTCACCTTTAATAATTTCTTACATATTTAGTTCTTCCCAACACCCAAAATAATGTTACATTTGATTGTTAACTATTCACCCAAAAAATTGGGTTATTTTTCTATTTCTGAATTAAAATTACAGTACTATATATCCATTGTTACATTATTTTGATAAAAAGTTGTATATAATTCTATAACGTTATTAGCTTATTCCTTTTATTATTATTAATAACACAAGTAACATTATAAGTGCTCATCGAGAGAATTCTAGAGAAGAAAGGAGAGTAGGAACCACTGAGTATATAAACAATTGTTGAGCTGAATATTAGAATAGTAGAGAGGGAGAGAGAGAAAGGAAATAATATGTATATGTATTGTAATCAATGAATTAATTATATACAATAGAAGGCCTGTGTATATAGGCTGAGAAAAAGTATCATATTAAAAAGCTAACTATATCTTTTCCCAAATATATTTAGGAAATCAATACCTAATATATCTAGAAATATATACCATATACACATTAACATCTCCCCTCAAACTTAAGGAGAATAAACATATTGAGTTTGGAGAGAGAAACTAAAACATGAAATAAAATTAAATAAAATAAAAAGCAAAGAGATTGTAAAGTTTGAATGGGAGCACAAGGGCGCTTAAGATATATCAGAGGTCGGAGCTAATGCCGGGAGACAGTTTATGGTCATGTTGGACCGTTGTAGGAATGGGAGCGCAAGGGCACTTAAGATATATCAAAGGTCGGAGCTAATGCTAGGAGACAGTTTATGGTCATGTCGGACCGTTATAGGAACTGGCCGAAACTAATGTCGAAACAATTTAAGGTCATGCCGGACTGTTATAGGAACTGACCGAAATCAATGTCGGGACAGTTTACGCGGTCATGCATGACCGTTTTAGAGACTAGATGTTGAACCAGCAACCGTGGTACACACATAATTTATGATGCGGTACTGAACGATGATGGCAACATATGACTGAGTGCGCCAAGGGGCGGCTTAGATGGTGCACCAGAGGGGGAAGCTCGGGTTGTGCACTAGAAGGGGCGGCTTAGGTGGTTCACATGGTATATCACCATGCTCACCATGATATAGATATAGTAGCCCCCCTCAAACTCAAATAGGTTTGAAGATAGAAACCTATTTGAGGCTGAAACAAGAAATACACAAAGAAATGAATTGCGAGTAAAATATATATATATATATATATATATTTGAGATAGGAATAAACTAGTGGACAGAGAAAGAAATCATCACGAACCGATACTGAAAAAAAATATGACAGTGGAATAGGTTGAGGTCCAGCAGGCGGCCAAGCTAAGGTTGTCGCCCGCTAGTAAGGTGAAGAACACCAAGAGCTTAACCTATGGTTTTGATATCATGTTAGAATAGTAGAGAGAGAGAGAGAGAGAGGAAATAACATGTATATGTATTGTAATCAATGAATTAATCCTATACAATAGAAGGCATGTATATATAGGCTAAGAAAGAATATCCTACTAGAAACCTAACTATGACTATTCCTAAATATATTTAGGGATATATACAATATATACATTAACACTGAAGATTATACATATGGAGTCTCTCAACTTGTTTTGATGTTTGACCTAGTAGAGCATATCAACATCTTGCTTAACAAAAATGGTACAGTAGGTGGATTTGAACATGTCTACAAGGAGAGGAAATTGCTGGAACACGAAGAAAGTTGCAGGTGTACCGAGCAAGACAAGTGTGGCTCGTCTTTTTTGGCACCACCTTTCGAAAAGGGTTTGAAAGAAAAGGCCTCACAGTTCGGACTCCCGCGGTTCTGAATCTAGTCTCACAAGTGCAATGTGAAACTGATAAGCACCAAAGAGTCCAAATCCGGCAAATCGTTTTGGAAAATTAATTTTGGAATCAAAAATGCCAAAATTAGACTGCTTTGTCAGATACAGAGTCGGCATCTAAATATTTTTTTTTTATTTTTGGGAAATTTAGGAAACCCATGACTCGTACCAAAGGCCACGTATCCGTCATCACCAAAGTTGCCTCAGCTCAGGGACTTGGGTACGAGAGGGGAATGTCCAGAAATAAGCACCCCCGCTCTCCCGATCAAAGATCGGCCTCTACTAATCATGATATGATATTTTATAAACATTATGTGCTCTTGTTCTGATTATTAAATTAGTTTTACTATGTGATGCGCACAAGCAAGTATACACTATGTCACGAGAATTGAAACATTTGAAGTCATGTTTGTTTTGCGAAAAGGGTTTGAATTTGCCACCCTCAAGTGGGCTTAAAAGATGCGGATTTGCCACCAAACACAGTGGGTTTAAAACATGATTTGCCACTTAACAAAGTGGGCTTAAAACTCACATTCATTGAATCGTTCCAATTCAAACAACAAGCCTTCATCCACAGGCATTCATGCAATTATATCATTTAAGCACATAGTCTCATGGCAACATTCACATACATGCAAGTATGCTAAAACGTAAAACTCACTTAGTACTCCAAGCTAGGAAAATATGAGTTAGAAAAATGCATGATTCCTAACCATACAAAGTGTCTAATGCAACACATGCGATATGCAATTAATAGGCTCGGCTACTAATATGGCATATGGATTGATTTGAACAACATGCGATTAAACACGTATTCAAATAAGATATCGAAACGGCAATGCAGTTTGAATGATGCGCCGAGCCTCGGTGCATACAATACAAGATGAATGGATGCAAGCATGCGATATGCTAATTAAAACATGTCCCTAATCTAACCATCAAAAGCAATTAAATAAAAGGAAGAAAGACGTGGGGTTGGAAGACATGCACACACGCACGCACACTTATTACAATATTATGCCCTCGCGAAGGAGGGTCCGAATAAATAAGCTAACCAACTAGCTACGCTAATTAAGCTAACTATTACAACACTTAAAATGAATTAACTAACTATTCTAAGCTAATTAAATGTTACAAATCAAATTAATTAGCTAAACACTTAACTAACTAATTACAAAGCAATTAAGCTAATTAATTCCAACATAAATTAATCAACTAATCTACTTAAGTAATTACAACATTTGCAAGCATTAGCTACAACTAATTAACTAGGCAAGTTAACTAAATGGCCTCAGGAAACGAGAGATGCATGCATGCTCGGTTTCTCCACCCGAAAAGCCACCGTTTTGCTGCTACGAGCCTCTGTCTGCACATTTGAACACTGAAAAGGCTGCCTACTTCCAGAACACCTCTACTCCAACTCAGGAACTCACTGTGCAAATTTCATTGGTGGCCGATAGGGGGCCGGTCGGCTACTGGTGGTGGCCGGTCGGCTACTGGTGGTGGCTGGTCGGCCACTGATGACATAAACTCCTCTTTTTGCTGCAACAGAGAGCAGACAAAGTAAAACAGTGTATTCTCACAGATTATGTGCACACTTTGCCTCTCCTTTTCATGGGGAGATCAAAGGAGGGACAACATTTGGTTTTACAAACCATCAATCAAGCAATTTCATTGCATGATGGTTTGTGAAACCAATTGTGCAAGTTCACTGAATGCAAAATGAGACCAAAGGATCACCACCCTATCATGCATGATCAAAGGTAATGGAGACCAAGGAAAATGGCACATTTCATCATTTTTGAGTATGAAATGTCTCATTTTCCTTGTGTTCAAACTAACGTCCAATTTGAACACATGCAACGCAACACAAAACATGCTCTTGCCTCTTTTACTTGTTATGTTTTGTTTACTCATTTTAATTACCAAGCCATCCTTTAATCAATTAGTCCAAATGGTGGGTTGTCCTCTAATGGAAAGAAGGCTCAAACTACAAGTTGTTTTGGGCATGAAAGAGGCATTACACTGTTGGTAATGAACCCCCTAAGGGATTAAACCATTAGGTGTAGCACCTCTATTTCACACTTAGGCAAACAAGTGGTTTGAAACCACTTTCAAAGCAAAACAAAAGAGTGAAGAAATGAGGGAGATTGCAGAAATGATTAAGTGCTGAAAATGAGTGATAAAAGCATAAACAAATGCTATCAACTTAAACAAGAAAGTTTCTAAGGCCTAGAACACCAAACTTGTGAGGACTATTACACTAGAGGCGTACAAAATAAAGCTCAAATGTAGCCAACAGCTCAAAACATTCCTAAATTAGTCCAAAACAAGTCCTAAAACATGCTGGAATTAAGCTAGAAAAGGCTAGATTAATAGGCTAAAATAAGGAGCATGCTAGACTAGTAAGCAAGATACAAGGAGGGGAGGCTAACCCCTCTAAATTTGGACTTCAAAATATGTTTTTAGCCACTGAAATAGCTCTGAAAAACAGTGTTTAAAAGCTCTGAAAAAGATGATGCAAGGGTGGAAAACACAAGGGCAAAGGCCTCCAAAACAAGGTACAAAGAAGGGCTATCAACCCCTCGACCTTTAATGGCCTTAGGACCCAAGCTTCAGCCCAAAAACATAGAGTTTTTATAGCCCAAAATCAGTTGGAAATCATGTTGGACTCAAGACACGAAAAGCTAAAATATTAAGTTAATGGATGGGGTTGTACTACAACTATGCAAAATAAGACTCAAACAAACTAACTAGCCCAAAACAGAGCTAAAACGGGTTATTTCAGAGGCTAAAACATGATGGACTTGAGCTAAGTTAAGCTAAAAAAACATGCTAACATGTAAAGCTAACTAGGCATGCAAACAAGACACAAGAAGGGGAGGCTATCCCCTCCAATTTTGAACTTCAAAATAAGGTTTTTACCACTAAAAAATCTCTGAAATTCAATGGTTAAAAGGCCTAAAAAAGTTGGTTTTAAAGTGATGAAAAATGGTACAAAAGCTTAACATACAAAGGAGCAATAAGGGTGGACCACCCCCTAACTCAAAGAGACCTCAAACCAACACTTTTAAGTCACAAAAACAAAGTTTTTGACAGTTCAAAATCAGCCCCAAAACAGTTGAAAGATGGCAACACAAATATGAAAAACAAGTTTAAAGAGTAAAGGTTATACCTCTTGAAGGGAAGAGTGATTCTAGGCCACAATTCAAGCCAAAACCCACTTAAGGAGTTCCAAGAGAGCTTCAAGCAACCTCAGCCCAAAGATGAACCACTTTGGTGAAGGGTTGATAAGTTAAAGTTTGAAGTATTCAAGCTTCTAAGCACAAAAGCTTAAGAGAAAGAGAGAAGTCTAAAGAAAGAAATCTAGAGAGAGAGACTCCCAAAATTTTTCCAACCTTCCAAAATTGGGGAGGAACCCCCTTATTTATAAAAAAATCACCCCTTGAGCTTAGAAACATCTCACCATACACGCGTATGGAGATGCAGCTCAGTGTGCAATAGCTGGCACAACTGTCAATAAATATCTGGTAAAAGGCATTGGTGGCCGACCGGCCACACCCATGGCCGACAGAGTCACCCCATGGCCGACAGCCTTGGTTGGTGGCCAACAGGTCACCAAGAGGTCCAGACACCAAGTTTTGGTCCAAAACAAGGCACAGAAAGGACAAGGTTCAAAGGCTCAAAGATAGGGTATTCCGCCGAGGACTTCAGGTGCTCAAAACGAACACAAACACACAAAATCATCGAGTGCACGAGCGATGACGTCTAAGTCTTGAGGACGGTAAAAAATGGAGTGTCTGCCTCTCTTTGACAGAACTCAGAAGTCATGAGATGACGGGAGTGAATGTCAAAGCCTAGAGACGGCCCATTTTTGATAAGGCCGAAGACTTGGACAAACAAATAAGCAAGACAAAGAACGGTTGCGCCCGTAGGCTGCCTACATATCCATTTGCAAGGAATCAAACCAGCTTAGTTCTAGGGCAAGATGCAAGATGATATACAATTATAATAAAACAATGTAAATGATATACAATGTGACAAAATCATCAAACCACAAGCAGTATAAAACACACAAATACCATAAAGGGATGGAGATGCAAAATAAAACTACGTTTACCACAGAAAATGTGCCGGAGCATTCTAACCACAATTCTTGCGAAATAGGTGCATGCACATGCAGAACTATGTGTTTCGTAGAAAGAGTAAGAGTACAAGTAATTGGATGGTATGATATAAGTGAGGAATGATCTGCTAGGGAAAGATAATGATTCTAAATGCTGAATGCAACAAGAAAAAATACGATACAATGGATGCAGTGAATAAGGCGTAAGTCGAACCACATTTTACCTAGAAAAGGTATGGACACAAAACAAACCATGTCTAACACAGAAAAGGTGCCAAAACCCTCAGACCATAATTCTTGCAAAATAGGCTCATACACATGTAGAGCTATGTTTTAACGTGAAAATGTATGGGTACATGCCAAACCAAGCTTAACATGGAAAGGATGCAGACAATAAAATGGATACTGCTGTAGATGTATGCAATAGATGTGATATGCAATAGAAGTAATAGATGATAGATGCGATGTAGTAGCTAGGAAGTGAAAGTACCTTACAGGGGCAATCGGTGATGAGTCACCTTATGCTGTTGGGGATCTTCCGCTTCTTTTGGTTGAACCACAGGTGCCACTTTTTCTTTGGCTATGGTCGTAGTTTTCCCTATTCTCCAACATGGTGACAGACTAGGTTGGTTCAGTATCCAGAATTGAGGCG
The DNA here is from genome assembly GCA_030407325.1 of Camellia japonica. NCBI lineage: Eukaryota > Viridiplantae > Streptophyta > Magnoliopsida > Ericales > Theaceae > Camellia > Camellia japonica. The sequence goes on along the minus strand of JAPPVO010000002.1, from coordinate 203,222,577 downwards.
CACACAAGCTACCTCAACCTATGGGGCTGCCATACAGATATCAAGCCAAGGATATACCCCTGGGTATTTAAACCAAACTTTAGTCTTGGAAATTCCGAACATTTGCGTTCTAGGCATCGGCCATTCGAACTCTAGTTTCCACCGTCTCAGTTGATCTCCTAGAAACTCACCGCAAACACAGGCAGGTGGCTATACCAGACCATCGGAAGTCGTTCGGGCACGACAAACACTAAGGCCTCGTTTGGGGACTAACCGGTTTAGCCAAAAAGCCAAAAAGCCAAAAAGTTACTAAAAAAGCCAAAAAGCCAACAACCCATTGTAGACACCCCATTTTTGACCGACCTTAAGACTCAGACGTCACTGATTGAGCGCTCGGTGATGATGCCTATTGTGCTCGTTCCGAGGTCAAGGAGTCTCGGCTGAGAGCCTTGCCTCCAAACTTCAGGACTCTTTTGTGCTTTGCCTCGGTTTGCGAACCAGGTCCTGTTTTCTCTGTTTTTCTCTTCCCGAAGGGAGGGAGAGGTCTCGTAGACCATCTCTCAGTGGCCGTAGGCTACGTTTTGTGGTCGTAGACCACTTTTCCCGTTTGGAGACCAGTTTCCGGTTTTCGGAGCCGTCGGCCGCGCGCCTGGGTTCGGGACCGCTTAACTATCTCCGTTTGCTCCGGTTTTTGGCACACACCTTGTTCCTCTCTTTAGAGGGACACTGTGGCCCGGGAAACCACCTTTGGGGTCACACGTCGCTTCCGGCGCTTAATAGTCAGTTTTCGGGGCCCCGGGCTGCGCGTTTTGGCCCCCGAACCTTCGTTTTGCATCGGTGTGGGTTCATTTTTGGCATGGACCCTATTTTCATTGGTAGGAAGGTGGTACAAGGGTGGGAGACCACCTTTTCTTCTTGGAGACCACCTTTCTCTTCGGAGACCACTTTTTTCTCTCCTCCAGCCAGTTTTCTTATCGGGAAACTGGTCTCCCTCACTTTTGGGCCATAATTTCTGGTCTCCCATATCACCACTGAGTTGTATTCATCTGGGAGACCACCAATATGGGTAGGCCGACCACCTTTTGTGATTGACCCTTTTGAACCTTCTTTGAAAGCTGGTTTTCCTCACTCTTGAGCCACATTTTCTGGTCTCCTATACCACCACTATGTTGCATTCACCTAGGAGGCCACCTTTTTGGCATGGCCGACCACCTTTTCAACTTGACCCTTTTGACCCCTGGTCAGCCGACCAGGGCAAATGGTCAGCCGACCACTTGAACTGGTCGACCATCCATCTCCTTTTTTGTCTCCCTGAGTGCAATCCAGCTGTGCCAGCTGTAACAGGTCCGCGAGGGAACTCACGGGTTACAGTTCGGACTCAATTTGTGTCGGTTCTAAATTTGAACCAAAGAGTCCAAATCCGGCAAATCGTTTTGAGAAAACAGATTTTTGAAAGAAGTGCCAAACATGGACTGCTTTGCCAGATACAGAGTCGCCACCTAAATATTTTATTTTGGGAAATTTAGGAAACCCTGACTCGGTGCCAAAGGCCACGTGTCCGTCATCACCAAAGTTGCCTCGGCTCGGGAACTTGGGTACGATTGGGGAAAGTCAACTATGAGCACCCCCTCTCGCCTGATCCGAAGATCGGCCTCTACTAACCGTGATATCTAATTTTGAAAACATTATGTGTTCTTATTCCGGTTATTAGCCTAGAATTACTATGTTATGCGCACAGCAAACAAATATAGACCAAATCGCCTAAGTTGGAACAAAACATTTCATGTTTGTTTTGAAAATGGTTTGCTACTCGCAAGCAGGCTAAAATGCAGGTTTTGCCACCCTCAAGTGGTCTTTAGAAAAGACGGTTTTGCCACTATTTAGTGGGCTTAAAAAAGAACTCACAGTTTCATGCATTGTTCCAACTTAAGTGATTTGACCTCCATCCACAGGCATTCAAGCAGTTATATCACATAAGCAACTAGCCTCATGGTAATCATGCTATTATGGCAACATTCACACGCATGCGATATGCTAAAGCATAAAAGCTTACCTAGTACTCCAAGCCAAAACAGAAACTAGTTAGTAATCAAATGCATGATCCTAGTTCATGTTAAGTGGCTAATGCAACACAAGCAAGGATGCAATCTTAGACAGGCTCGGCTATCCTAAACATGGTATATGGAATGCTACAAATAACATGTATTCAATTTGGAGTTGAAGTACGATGCAGTTTGTATGATGTGCCGAGCCCGATGCATGTGAGACAAATGTATGGATGCACGCATGCATAGCATAAGGTATGCTAATTTAAACATGCCCTAATCTACCATCATAAGCAGGTAAATAAAAGGGAAGAAAGACGTGGGGTTGGAAGACATGCACACACCCACGCACACTTATTACAAATACGCCCTCACTCGGAGGGACCAAAATAAATATACAGACCGAATAAATAATTAACTACCCTAGCTAATTAAATATTACAAACCCTTAACTAATTAACAAATTAATTAAGCTATTTAAAGCAGTAAAATGGCCTCGGGAAGAGGGATGCACGCATGCTTGGATTGGCTTCGCCCGGAAACTCGCTGCCATTGCACTGTTGCCTCTGTTTACACTGCCTTTTCTTCTCTGAAAACTGTCAAAGTCCCAGGGAACCTTCTATGAGCATTGCAAAACATCATCGGCTGGGAGGGATGGCCACCGGCCGTGTAAAATAGTCACCGGCTGTCAATGATGTTATCGGCCACCCATATAGTGCCGGTCGGCACTATATAATGCCGGTCGGCACAAAATTCCTGCAGGAGACAGTTTTGACAGCAGCAGCAGACAAGCAGTGTATGGCATGGAATTTCAAGGCAAATGTATGCACGGACACACTCCCTATCATGCAATGGACTCAAGGGAGCATGGCCCTCGACCCCCGAGCCATCAATCACGCATTTCAATGCATGATGGCCCAAAAGCCAAGTTAGCAACTTTGATATCAAATGGCATGCAAACCAAACAAACACATAAAGCCCAACCTCTATCACTTGATCAAGAGGCAAGGCATGCATGCCAATGCAATGCAACCTAGGCATGTGATCTAGTATGCAACATGGGCATGCAAATGAACAATGTATGCTAGGCGCGCAACCTAAACATGTAAACAAACATGGTATGCAACAACATGCAACGATGGACTTAAACTAACGTGGATAACTCACAAGCATGCAAATTTCAGCAGCAAAATGAGGGGCAAAACATCCCCGAAACATGGCGAAATGGAACCAAATGCATGGAATCACTCCCGAAATGCAAAACTAGGTGCATGAAATGGCTTATGGCTATATCAAATATGCAAGATATGAACATGAAGTATGAAGACAGCAGCTAGACAGCCCCAAAATAAGCATGTTCATAGTACAAAGCATGGCAAGACAGTAAGCACAAGTGGGACTAACATGGCATGCAAAAATGGCTCCTCAAGGGAGGCAATGAGGCAAGTGATAGATGCAATGCTCAAACAGAAAAATGTCCTTCTACAACACTGAAGAGGGACCAAAAATATGAACATTTACAGTAGATGACAAGTCCCAAAACAGTATACACACATGCTCAAAATGCAATGCAAGATTAAGGCCCACAAAGGGGTATAACATGAAGTACCAAAAGGATGCACCAAACAGCCAAATACCCTTCATGAGACATGTAGAGGGGGTCAAACTAAGACCCTTTTCAAGCCTGTCGAAGACCCAAAAACAGAAACATGGTAGGCTAAAAAGACATGCAAAAAAAGGGGACCAAAGAGGGGTAATGAAGCAAGTCATACATGGGGGTCCCAAACAAGGTTGAGCCCTTCTTCAATGTTGAAGAAGGGCTCAAAACAAGCCTCTTTACAGTTTACATCGAAGCCCAAAAATACTTGTAAATAGGGCTAAACAATGAAGCTAAAAAATGCAAGTTTAAGGGAAATGGATGCTTACCCTTGAAGAGCAGCAAACCAGCACCCCTTGGTCCAAGTTTCTGAGCTCCTAACCTCTGCAAATGACCTCCAATGTGCTGGAATGGATGATGGAGGTGTTGTGCTAGGTGTTGTAGAGCAAATGATGCAAGAACCAAGGTGTTTGGAAGCTTGGATAGGATAGATATAGAGGGTTGTAGATATATATGTTAGATATATATGTCTACTCTCTGGTTTTTTGCTCCAAAAACTCCAACCCTAGACAAAGGAGAAGAGAAGTGCTTATATAGGCCAAGTAAAGCACTTATCTTAAGGGCTAAGTAAATGGAAAGGGTCAAAGGGGCAAAGGGGGTTCAAAGGGGGGGGGTGCAAGGCTTCTAGGAGAAGCTAATACAGCTGGCCAAGCTTCTCCAAGAAGCTTGGCCAAAGGGTTCAAGCTTCTAGAAGCTTTAAGGGGTTCAAAGGTGCAAAAGGGTGCAAAATAGGCACATGTATGCACGGGGAACTGGTTCTGTGCATCCCAGCTGGCACTGCTGGGATGCACCATGCCTGCAAGAGTCAAAAGGGTCAAATCGGCCATGAAAAGAGGTCATCGGCACAATAAATGGCCGGTCGGCACAATATATTGCCGACCTGCACTTTATTCTGGCCGGTCGGCTAAATATAGTGCCGGTGGGTAGCCGGTAATGTCAAAAAGTGCCGGTGGATGGCCAGATTGAAGCCCCGGAAGTTAGCTTTCCAATGGCGCAAACCTTGCATCAAAATTCCTCCTGTACAAAAAGTTATGCCCTTTTCCGTGAAGCCGCGCAAACTCGATCCAACCGGGATGATGCCCAGCTTCAACCCATCATATCTCCTCCACCCGGACTTGGCTCTAGGAGATTCTTGAACCAAAAATGAAGCCCCGGAAGTCTTCTTTCCAATGGTAGTGGCCTCATAGCTAAATTCCAAGTATGCAATTGAATAAGCCTGATTCAGCGAGAGCCGCTCGACTTTCTTCTACCCGGATTCGTGGCGAACTTCTTCTCCAACCTATTTTCTCCCCTCCTCTCCTCTTTTCTTCAACTCCAAACCCCTAAACAAAGTGTTTTGAAGGGTTTGCCTCTCTCCTTGCCGAAGAAACTGAACCTGTGCCCTGCACATCTCTCAACACCGAGCAAACCATCAGTAATGCCCAAGTCTTGAGGGCGGTCAAAAATGGGGTGTCTACACCAGCTGGGAGGCATTTGCTCTGAGGATTGACCCTTTTGCTTTAGCTTCTTAAAGAAGTTGAACCCTTTACTCTAAGCTTCCAAGAGAAGTTTGACCTTTTCTTGGCTTCTTGAGGAAGCTTGACCTCTTTACTCTAGCTTCCTCAAGAAGCTTGACATTTTTCCTTTAGCTTCTAAGAGAAGCTTGGTCCCTTTGCTCCAAGCTTCTAAGAGAAGCCTTGGACCTCTTCTTCTATAAGAGAGACCCTCCTCTCCACTTGCAAGGGTTGAGATTTTTGTGTCTAAAGCTTACACACTTCTCTCTCTATATCTCTCTTTTGCCTTCAAAACTCCATAGTTCTTGGCCTATCACACACCACCTCCTATCCTAACACCTCCACTACCACTCTAAACACCTTGGAGCTAATTTTCAGAGGTTGAAAGCTTGCTACATCGGTCCAGAAACTGCTGGCCCTCTTCTCTACAAGGGTAACACTTCATTTCCCTCTTTTTGACATTATTTTGCTTTATATCTTAGCTCTATTTGCAAGCATTTTTGGGCTTCATCATAAACTGAAAAAAGTCTTGTTTTGATCTTCTAAACATGTTTGTTTAAGACCATTTTTCTGTTGGAGGTAATTTACCCCCTTGCATGCTTCATTCCATCCTGTTTTGAGCTATGCCTTAGGGCCTTTGTGTTGTGCTTTGTTGGCCCTTTTGACCACTGAAATTCAGCGGATTTTCAGTGGTTATCATGTGTTTTTGAGCCTCAAAATCAGAGAGGGGTGACCCTCTCACCCCTTGTTTTGTTTACTAGCATTATTTGCCTTACAAAGGAGCCCCTATTTGCATGTTTTCAAGCCATGTTTCAGGCCACTTTTTGTGAGTTTTGTGACCCGCATGAACTCTGTCCAGAGCCCATTTTTCCATATAAAGTGTCTATTATGCATGTGTAGAGCAATCCTATTCAAGGCCTTTCAAAGGGGCTTTTATTTGCATGTTTCCTAGACTCTTTTCAGGGCCTTTTTGATGGGTTTTAGGGCCCTCACAACCTCTTTCTAGAGGTGGTTTTGCCATTTTGCATGTCCACCATACATGTGTAGAATAACCCATTGAATGGCCTTCCAAAGGAGCCTATCATTCTTGCATGCATTGACTGAGTTTCAGTGGGTTTTTGGGCATATTTTGGCATGGAATACTTCTGTTTTTGGCTGGTTTGGTGAGCTCTCATATGCTTCATATAGTCGTAGCACAACTCATGGTTCACTAGCTTTCTTTGCATGCTTTGTTGACCCTTGATTTTAGCACTTTTTGGCTATGCCTTAAACTTATGTTATGCATATTTTGGACTGCCTTAGCTCCGTTTTTGGGTCTCATGGTCGAATGATGTTTGTTTTGCATGCTTGTAGTTCAATACCCATGCTTAACTTTGAGTTTTGAGGCTCATTCCATGCATATACTGAGGTGTGTTCATGTTTTGGGTCCATTATACATCATATTTCACAGCTTGTATGAATGCCATATTGTCATGTTTTCTACTCCTTAAGTGTGCTTGAGAGTTGTCCACGAATGCCTTGTTTTCGGACCATTGAATGAGCTCCATTTCTTTGTATTCTGAGCCATCATTTTAGGCCATTTCCCCACTGTTTCAGACCTGCCTAGGGTCTGTTTGGGGTTGGTTTTGCCATTAGTGCATTGCTTTGGGTACCTCTAGTGTAACGCACTTCACTAGTTTCGGTACCCAGGCCCCCTAGCATGTATTGTGTGACATATTTGCATGTTTCGGGACCATCTTTTGTGCCATTTCAGAGCTGTATCATGTGTCATTCTATGCCATACTTCATCCTCTGCCATGCTTAGTTAGAGTTGCATGTTATGCCTTAGGATCGGTCTTTTGCATCCGTGCATGTTTGCATGTGTTTCGGTCGTCTCATTTCCATCATATGGCCACTGATTTGAGTGTGGCTGAGGTTCACTCATATTGGTGTAAGTCCATCTTACATTGAGCATGCCATTTAGTTCATGATTGTTGCATGTTTAGCCATTGCATTGTCTATGCTTTAATCATATCATTAATAGTCTTCATGTGCGCATGATAACCTTCGTATGTGCATTGTGTATGCCATTGTAGTTCATAGTATTGCGTATGCTAAGTTGCATGTTAGTCGCATTGTGTATGCCATGCATATTGCATTGTGATTGGAGTAGGGTTTAGTCCAAACACAGGAAACGAGAGACGTTTCGTATTCAAAGTGACGAAACGTGTCTCAATTTCCGGTCGCCGACACTCCAGATTATCCATGATGGAGTTTAGGCCTTGTTGTGTTTTCATGTGCATTCACATCACATCGAGTCATGCATTTCGACTCCTCGGCCATCATGCATAGAGATACATGATTGGTGGCACGAGGATCGAGGTCGTGCATACATGTGTGAAAAATGCTTTGCCATGCCCCTTTCTTGCTCTCTGTTGCAGCAAATCAGAAATCAGCAGCCTTCTAGAGCTTTGCACAGCATTCCGGGATTAATTGCAAACAAAGGCAAATCGGGGCATCGCGAGGAATTTCCCGACGAGGCGACTCGAGCAAGCATGCATCATTCATCATTCGGAACAGAGCTGAGGCGGTCCATGGATTAGCATACTAGTTTATTTCATTTCTTAGTTAATTTGTTAATTAATTAGGGTTTTGTACTTATTTGGACTGTATTATTTATTCGGATTGTACACTATTTATTCGGACCCTCCGAGAGAGGGCAATGTTGTAATAAGTGTGCGTGTGTGTGATGTATGTCTTCCAACCCCACGTCTTTCTCCCTTTTATTTACCAGCTTATGATGGTTAGATTAGGGCATGTTTCAATTAACATACTTATGCTCGCATGATTGCATTCATTCATTTGTTTTGCATGCATCGGGCTCGGTGCATCATACTAACTGCATTGTATTTCAATTCCAAGTTGAATACTTGTTAGTTGTAGCATTTCACATGCCATCTTTAGAATAGCCGAGCCTACTATAGTTGCATTTTTGCATGTGTTGCATTTGGCATATCTGTATAGTTAGGATTATGCATGGATTTCTAACATAACTTTTGTTTTGGCTTGGAGTACTCGGTAAGTGTTTATGCTTTAGCATCCTTGCATGTGTGTGAGTGACTGCCATGATAGCATGCTTACCATGAGGCTATGTGCTTATGTGATATATCTGACTGAATGCCTGTGGGTGAAGGTTGGGTTATCTGAATTGGAATAATGCATTGATTGTGAGTTTTAAGCCCACTAGATAGTGGCAAAACCATGTTTTCTAGAGCCCACTTGAGGGTGGCAAAATCTGCATTTTAAGCCTACTTGCGAGTAGCAAACCACTTTCAAAAACAAACATGAGATGTTTCGTTCCAATTCAGGCGACCCAGTCTATACTTGTATGCTGTGTGCATCACGTAGTAAATCTAGGCTAATAACCGGAATAAGAGCACATATGTTTTCAAAACTCGATATCGTGGTTAGTAGAGGCCGATCTTTGATCAGGCGAGCGGGGGTGCTCATGAAATGACCTTCCCCAATCGTACCCGAGTTCCCGAGCCGAGGCAACTTTGGTGATGACGGACACGTGGCCTTAGGCAACGAGTCAGGTTTTCCTAAATTCTCCCAAAATAAATATTTAGGTGCGACTCTGTATCTGGCAAAGCAGTCCATATTTGGCACTTCTTTCAAAAAATCTGTTTTCAAAACGATTTGTCGGATTTGGACTCTTTGATGATTCATCGGTCTTGCATTGCACTCTGCAAGATTAGATACAAGACCGTGACATTGAGTCCTGAACTGTAGTAGGCCCAAATGAACAAAACGGGGGGGATTCCCTCCCGGGACGTTCGGGGACGTTTACACCCATATCAAAAAGTTAAAGATTCTCTTTTCTCTCTAATTTTTGCACATCTTTTCGTAAAAAGTCAAAAAGTTATCCCAAGCATACTAGTTTTTTGTAGCTCATATTTTAGTCAAATAGCCAAAAAGTTACTAAATTAGCCTGTTCCCAAACGATGCCTAAAGGAATTTCACCTTTAGAGGATTTAAGGTCTCCTAGACCGGAGGATTTAAGGTCTCCCAGACCGGAGGATTTAAGAGAGTGCGATGCACGGGAGAGTGCGAATCTAGATGTAGGATTTAAGGTCTCCTAGACCGAGAGTCCGATGCACGAGAGAGTGCGAATCTAGATGTAGGATTTAAGGTCTCCTAGACCAAGAGCCCGATGCACAAGAGAGTCCGATGCACAAGAGAGTGCGAGTGATACAAAAATACAAGGTGCACAAGACAATGCAAGTGAGATGCACAAAAAAGTGCGATGAAATGCACAAACATAGTGCAAGTAAGATGCACAAAAAAGTGCGATGAATGTTCTATGCAAAATGAGAGCATGTTCTATGCAAAAGATAAGAGCATATAGAGAGGTATGAGCAGTACTCAACGTAATGTGTCATGTACCTTATGAGATGAGTTTAGGGTAACTTGCCACAACTTATTGAAATGTAACACAAAGGGAGACAACTCGACAAAACTCTGTTAAGCACAAAACAAAGTCAAGAGCAAGAGCAACCAATCACGCAGTTCAAAGCAACCCATGTGTATGAACATGTAGGCATAATACAAAGTACATGTATTAATCAGAGGGAATATTGCAATCCCCATGAGAGTTTCGAAATGGTCGGAGACAGTTTTCAAAAGTTGAATTATATCAGAATCATCATGGGGGTAAGCCACCCTAATCCAGGGGAAAGTGCCCAACAGATGACTTTGGCAGACTGAGAGATAGGTTGGATCTATGCCCCTTGTTCAATTGTTCAATTGATGACCCAATCAGATGCACTGAAAATTGCCCCTAGTGTCCAATCATTGGCCACCAGTTAGGTTCATGCCCCTTGTTCGATTGATGGCCCGATCGGATGCACTGAAAATTGCCCCTAGTGTCCAGTCATTGGCCACTGTTTTCACCATTATGTAGACACAAGTAATGGGGATCATCAAATCCGTTGTCAACCCATCAGACTTATGATTCTCCTCTGCTCCAGCATGTTTTGAGAATTTACTTTAGTCTCCTCCAAAGCAGTGATAGATTCTTCATATGTACTTTGCAATGATCATGAACGCGATGCCCCTTCTATGGGCACTTTCAACTCGTTTATGAATTCCACATATGGAGTTGTTTTTAAGTTTGGAGCGAACTTCCGTGTACGGAATTTTGACCATACCACTCTATTGAACTTTGAGCGACAAACACATTAGGACGACTCGATGAAGAGCACCTTTGAGCAACATACAAGTTATGGTGACTCGAATAGCGACATGTTATAGTGACTCGATACAGAGTACAGACTGAGACAAACACTAGGCACGACACAACAGAACTCACAACTGACCCAAAAGCAGAAAAAGACTCGAGGTAACTGATCATTCATAGCGCCTCTAGCTTTACTTATGCTCCCTTTTAAAACTCAATTTCGCAAAACCCGAGTTTTGATTCCTTTTTTGTTCAAGATAGAGGTTCTACTGATAAGTTCAAGTATTGAAAATTTCTCTACTTGTTGACTCAAGTTAGTTCTTTCTTACCCAGCACAAGTATGTGATATGCACAGCAGTCGATGTAGCTCATAGATTGATACGAAGCTGACGACATGAATTGGGCAAGATGGTCAGGTTCGAGATGGATGAGATGGATATGGTTAAGACCGAGCTTTAGGATGAAGTTGCCTACGTATCCCAAGATGGGAATCAGGTCAACGTAGTTCATGGTGAGGTTCACTCGGGTGTTAACACTCTCCTTTTACGCTCTAACTTTTACCAAAGTCGCCCCTTTGGGGTTTTCAACCTTGCGAGCTATATTTTTTTTATTTCTCATTTTTCAATGCTCTAACTTTTGCCTAGGTCGCCCTTTCAGGTTTTCGGCCTAGCGAGCCTCTCAAAGGATAACATTACAACACTTGTGGTGAAATTTGATCAATAATCATCCTTGCCCTAACACTGGAATTGTCTTCGCCTTGATTTGAACTTGGTTCTCAATTCTTTTATGCATGCCTTCCTCCTTTCTTTTCACTCCATTATAAAAGTTGGTTCTTCCCGCAATGTGGTACCTTCTTACATTGGCTTCCCAGAATTCAGACAGAAGTTCTCTTCCTCACAGTTGATTGGATTTCATTCCAATGGATCATAGTTGATTTGATTTCATTCCAATGGATGCCCATGGCTTGATGGTTGACTTCTTTTCCTTTCTTTGCTTTTCTTTTCTTCTTTTCTCTTTCTTGTTTCTTTTCTTTTCCTTTCCTTTCCTTTTTTCTCTCTTTCTTTTATTTTCTTCTTTCTCTTTGAAATAATGAAAACACCAGGAGAGAGATTCTATGATTTGTGAGGTCTGAAAGCCGCCTTGTGCTTGCCAACATGATCGCCTAACGACGAAGAGAACCTCCAGGACAATGTAAAATACCACGCACAATTCTAAACCCATCTTTGCAAGTTTTTGCAAAAGAAACAAGTTAAAATTTTGAAAGCATGAATGATTTTGCGCCGATAAGTCAGAATTGACTCAAACCATTCGAGGGATCCTTCTCAATGCTCGAGCTTATTAACAAAATCTCATTCAAAAACAAATTCAAAGCTCTTTTTCTATTTGCAAAGGTCGCACATGCATCACTATAGACACAACAAAATGATCAAAAACTTGACTCCCACTTTTTATAAAGATGAGGACCTGAGGGTACACAAGAGCGACTCAAAGGAAAAGACATAACTGACACAACAACGTAAGAAATTTAGAAAATAAAACTCACAACGCATCTATTTACAACTCATAACAAAATCAGTACCCTAGAAACAATAGAGGTTTTCACTCTCCAAGTCCATGGGTAGTCCACGGGCAGAATTCAAAAACAACTTCAAGTAACCCACAGGAGGGTTGAGAAGGGTCCAAATCTGCCTTCAGTTTGACAATACAATCATCAACACCCTGTAGGATCTCACAGATTAATCCTTAAAATTACATTGTCCACACACAACTTCTTGACCGAAGCAATTATTTTTTCACACCATGCCCCCTAAGTCAGAAGGTCCTTTCCAAGTGCTCTTGATAATTCCCCTAGTTGAGACTAAGGTTTGCCATTCCATCCATCAGTGTTGGCATCGATGCTTCATTAAGCTTGACCTCATCAAGATTAAGTAAACTTTCCATCTCGTCAAGGATTTTGTTCCTTTTGCTCAGATCAGAAGATTCAAGAATGAACATACTGGATTTGGGTTCATTGGCAGGTATGCTGTGTTGGCTAGGGTAATGGCTGGTTGTTGGCAAGTTATGGGTGGATTTTATGTTATGGAATGGTAATCTATTGCGGTCAGGGAGAGGGTTATTGACAGCTTTGGGATTTTCAAGTGGGGTGATGACTTTGTTGTCAATCAAGTCTTGAATTGCATGGCGAAGGTGAAAGCAATGGTCAGTATAGTGACCATACTGTTGGTGGAATGTGCAATATTGGGTAGAGTTGTGTTTAGGTGGGAGAGGATTAGGGAGAAGTCGAGGATTGAGCGGTTTGAGATACCCTTTCTTCATCAGTACCTTCAATGCGCAAGTTAGGCTCATATGGAGTTGGGTGAAGGTTCGCTTTTGGGAGGAAGAAACACTAGGCTTAGAAACATTAGCAAATGGGTCGGCGGGTGTTGGTCAGGTATTCATGGGCTTGGGACTGGAATTAGGATAGGTATTTCTGGTAAAGCATCCATTTTCATTATTTGCCTTCTGATTCAAAACGCTCTCATCCTGAGCAACAAAAGTGTACTCCATAGTTTTTGCAACAACTGTAAGCACTTGCTGTTTGTTCAGTCCTTTGACCTTCAATGCCTTAATAGCCCACTGAAGTTGTGCATAAGGATCAATACTTGTCCCGATTTTGTTCTTGCCACTTGCTTCTGCTTGGCCAAGGGATTGGGTGGCTATATCAAAGCGAGACCCATTTGTTGTTGATCTGTCATCACCCAGACTTCGGATAGTTTCGAGTTGGTCTTTTTCAACTACAGCTCGCCCTAAGATTGAAGAGCTTGGTGACGGGATCGAAACCCCAAATGTTAAATCTGCCACTGTTCCTTGAAGGTCTTCAATCATTCCCAACATCTCAGCAATAGTGGGTTCGCCCATTTGGCACCCTTGGCATACCTGAACCGGATTGGGTGCATCCATCATGCACAAGTCAATGCTTTCTAGAATGAACATCTCAGGCTTGGGTAAGTGGGCCGAGGTGATGTATATACTGGGGTTGAAGGTAGATGGGAGTATATGGATGAGGTTAAGATAGGCAGGAGATATTTGGTCATGGATGGGAAGTGGGTTGGTGGCAACATTGAGGTCGTGAGGTGGAGCTATCGTCTGGTTGTCAATGAGATTCTGAACCTCATGACGAAGGCGATAGCAACGATCGGTGCCATCACCGCGCTGTTAATGGTAGACACAGTATTTGGTGGGGTTATGTCTAGCAGGGAGTGGGTCAGGAAGTGGTTGGGGGTCAAGGGGTTTGAGATACCCTTTTTCCATCAGGATTTTTAGTACACTGGTTAAGCTCATATAGAGGGGAGCGAAAGTTCTACCCTGAGCTCAGGTTGGGCTAGCCGTTTGTGGGCTTGTTTTGGCAAAAGGACCGGCTGTGGCGAATGTATTGATTTCAATAGGTTTGGGAATAGCATTGGTACTCTTGGAAAACACCCTCCTTGTTGGTTCACTTGTTCTGGGAATAATCCCTCTATTAAATGCATTCTCAATCTGAACCCTTATGACATGCAAATTTTTGAAAGTGAATAGTAGAGCAACTATTAACTTTTGCAGCATATTAGGCTCAAGGTTCTGCATCACTATCCGCACTTGGTCCCTTTCAGAAGGTCGATCTGTCATTTGTGCGGCCTTTGCTCTCCACCTTGCAACAAATTCCACAAAAGGTTCTGTAGGATTTTGGTGGGTTGCTTCAAGCTCTTGAGTGGTCATTTCAACTTGGGCATTGTAAGAATACTGATCGACAAATGCCTTAGCCAACTCTTCTCAGTTCTGCTTCATTTTATCCTCTAACTTGGTATACCAAGTGGCTGCTATGCCTGATAGGGTTCTTCCATACAGAGAGAGTTTCTGAGGCTTAGTCAGACCCATCGGTTTTAGGATATCCAAGAAAAGTCGGATATGTACCATAGGATCTCCAGACCCGTCGAAACAGTCAATGTGTGGCATTTTGAATCTATCTGGGAGTCTTACGGCAGCCTCAGTGTATCCATCCTCAATGTTAGGAATGGAGTTAAATCCCTGTGCCTTTTTGAATTGCTTCTCAAGTTTAGCAATTTTTAATGAGGTCAGGTCGAGATCATTAACATCAATGGGAGAAAGCCTCTTATTATGCTGCACCAGGGGTCTGAAAACTCGAGCTTGAATCAAGCTTTCTCGAGGATCTAGGCTCTGCAAACCTTCAACTGGCGGAGGTGGGTCAAAGTTCGGCTGGGGACCCAAGACTGGATGTGTAGCAGATGCCCCAGATGGGCGTTGTATTTCAGTGTTAGTCTCATCTTGGATGGTAATTCCCTGGTTGAAGGCCGTTATCATGGCCACAACTTCTTCCGGACTCTGTGTCATCATGGGTCTGTTGAGTTGGCAATCGAGGGAAATGAATGGGTGTAAGTTGAGAGCTGACTGACTCTAACCCGGTTATACTTGATGTATCTGAACCGGATTAGTCTAAATGGGTTTGACTGAATTGGTCTTTTCCAGAGTGGGTCTTTTGGCATTGGCTGGATCTTTTCTGAGCTGGCCTTTTAAGGGTCAGATGGACTAGATCTTTGCTGAATGGTTTTTTCTAGGATTGGATGGATTACGATGGGTCAAGGTTTTTCTGGGTTGGATTGGGCTTGGCCTTTGCTGAATTGGGTATTGCTTTTTCACTGGCTCAGACAATCCTGGCATTAAAAACAAAATGCCCCATCAGATTAAGATACCGGATATGCTGGTCAAAATAAAACAAGATACAATTTGGACCCTGGTTCTGGTTCTGGTATTTTTCCACCATATCAAACACAAACCTCTAGATTTTGACCCAAATCTAATTCTGATATGACCCTCAAGTTTGAAAGGGAATCGCCTCAAAATTAAGACTCTCCGAGGATTGCATCATACATTCCCAAAGAGTTCACATTTTGCACAAAAGCACTCAAAACACCTCTATGAGAGGTTAGGGTTTCCCTGTCCTAGCTTTGGAGTGATCTACAGCTTTACTACTCAAACAAGCAGTATCACATCATCCTGCATATGGGAGAGTATCCTGTCCTAAGTTGGAACAGTCACTATGGCTTTACTATATGTAGCTAGGCCAAATGGTCAAAGAGGGTACCACGGCAAGACTACCTAATATACCTCTCGCACCTAACACCGAGAAGTGAAAGGAGGATCAAATGGTACAGCGGTAGTCCAGATACAAGGGTTGTGTTCCCATCATGGCAGAGCCCGCAACCGGTCAACCTTTTGGCAAGCTTGTCCAAGCGAGCCTCCAGCAAACCGTTTAGGAATAGCAGATGGCAAACACTGTGACTTAGGCACACCGATGCAAATACAAATACAAAGAAACACATAAGTGTAGATAAAATAACATATCATGAGTTCGAGTCAAGTTCTCTAAATCCCCAAAAGAGTCGCCAGAAACTATGGCTTGCCTTTTTCGGCACCCCTCCTTCGGAAAGGGTTTAAAAGAAAAGGCCTCACAATTCGGGCGCCCCTCCTTCAGAAAGGGTTTGAAAGAAAAGGCCTCACAATTCGGGCTCCCGCGGTTCTGAATCTAGTCTCACAAGTGCAATGTGAAACTGATAAACACCAAAGAGTCCAAATCCGGCAAATCGTTTTGGAAAATTGATTTTGGGATCAAAAATGTCAAAATTGGACTACTTTGTCAGATATAGAGTTGCCAACTAAATAATTTTTATTTTTGGGGAATTTAGGAAACCTATGACTCGTGCCAAAGGCCATGTGTCCGTCATCACCAAAGTTGCCTAGGCTCGGGAACTTGGATACGAGAGGGGAAGGTCCTGAAATAAGCACCCCTGCTCGCCCGATCAAATATCGGCTTCTACTAATCATGATATGATATTTTATAAACATTATGTGCTCTTGTTCTAATTATTAAGCAAGTATAGACTACATCGCACAAGCAAGTATAGACTATGTCGCAAGAATTGGAACATTTTAAGTCATGTTTGTTTTGAGAAAAGGGTTTGAATTTGCCACCCTCAAGTGGGCTTAAAAGATGCGGATTTGCCACCAAACACAGTGCGTTTAAAACATGATTTACCACTTGACAAAGTGGGCTTAAAACTCACATTCGTTGAATCATTCCAATTCAAACAACAAGCCTTCATCCACAGGCATTCATGCAATTATATCATTTAAGCACATAGCCTCATGGCAAGCATGCTAAACATGGCAACATTCACACACATGCAAGTATGCTAAAGCGTAAAACTCACCTAGTACTCCAAGCTAGGAAAATATGAGTTAGAAGAATGTATGATTCCTAACTACACAAAGTGTCTAATGCAACACATGTAATATGCAATTAATAGGCTCAGCTACTAATGTGGCATATGGATTGATTTGAACAACATGCGATTAAACACGTATTCAAATAAGATATCGAAATGACAATGCAGTTTGAATGATGCGCCGAGCCTCAGTGCATGCAATACAAGATGAATGGATGTAAGCATGCGATATGCTAATTAAAACATGTCCCTAATTTAACCATCAAAAGCGATTAAATAAAAGGGAGAAAGACGTGGGGTTGGAAGACATGCACACATGCATGCACACTTATTACAACATTATGCCCTGGCGAAGAAGGGTCCGAATAAATAAGCTAACCAACTAGCTACGCTAATTAAGCTAACTATTATAACACTTAAAATGAATTAACTAACTATTCTAAGCTAATTAAATGTTATAAATCAAATTAATTAGCTAAACACTTAACTAACTAATTACAAAGCAATTAAGCTAATTAATTCCAACATAAATTAATCAACTAATCTACTTAAGTAATTACAACATTTGCAAGCATTAGCTACAACTAATTAACTAGGCAAGTTAACTAAACGGCCTCAGGAAACGAGAGATGCATGCATGCTTGGTTTCTCTACCCGAAAAGCCACCGTTTTGCTGCTGTGAGCCTCTGTTTGCACATTTGAACACTGAAAAGGCTGCCTACTTCCAGAACACCTCTACTCCAATTCAGGAACACACTGTGCAAATTTCATTGGTGGCCGATAAGGGGCCTGTCGACTACCACTGGTGGCCGGTCGGCCACTGATGACATGAACTCCTCTTTTTGCTGCAACAGAGAGCAGACATAGTAAAATAGTGTATTCTCACAGATTATGTGCACACTTTACCTCTCCTTTTCATGGGGAGATCAAAGGAAGGACAACATTTGGTTTTACAAACCATCAATCAAGCAATTTCATTGCATGATGGTTTGTGAAACCAATTGTGCAAGTTCAATGAATGCAAAATGAGACCAAAGGACCACCACCCTATCATGCATGATCAAGGGTAATGGAGACCAAGGAAAATGGCACATTTCATCACTTTTAAGTATGAAATGTCTCATTTTCCTTGTGTTCAAACTAACGTCCGATTTGAACACATGCAACACAACACAAAACATGCCCTTGCCTCTTTTACTTGTTATGTTTTGTTTACTCATTTTAATTACCAAGCCATCCTTTAATCAATTAGTCCAAATGGTGGGTTGTCCTCTAATGGAAAGAAGGCTCAAACTACAAGTTGTTTTGGGCATAAAAGAGGCATTACACTATTGGTAATGAACCCCCTAAGGGATTAAACCATTAGGTGTAACACCTCTATTTCACACTTAGGCAAACAAGTGGTTTGAAACCACTTTCAAAGCAAAACAAAAGAGTGAAGAAATGAGGGAGATTGCAAAGATGATTAAGTGCTGAAAATGAGTGATAAACGCATAAACAAATGCTATCAACTCAAACAAGAAGGTGTCTAAGGCCTAGAACACCAAACTTGTGAGGACTATTACACTAGAGGCGTACAAAATAAAGCTCAAATGTAGCCAACAGCTCAAAACAGTCCTAAATTAGTCTAAAACAGGTCCTAAAACATGCTGGAATTAAGCTAGAAAAGGCTAGATTAATAGGCTAAAATAAGGAGCATGCAAGACTAGTAAGCAAGATACAAGGAAGGAAGGCTAACCCCTCCAAATTTGGACTTCAAAATATGTTTTTAGCCACTGAAATAGCTCTGAAAAACAGTGTTTAAAAGCTCTGAAAAAGATGATGCAAGGGTGGAAAACACAAGAGCAAAGGCCTCCAAAATAAGGTACAAATAAGGGTTATCAACCCCTCGACCTGTAATGGCCTTAGGACCCAAGCTGCAGCCCAAAAACATAGAGTTTTTATAGCCCAAAATCAGTTGGAAATCATGCTGGACTCAAGACACGAAAAGCTAAAACATTAAGCTAATGCATGTGGTTGCACTACAACTATGCAAAACAAGACTCAAACAAACTAACCAGCCCAAAACAGAGCTAAAACAGGTTATTTTAGAGGCTAAAACATGCTGGACTTGAGCTAAGTTAAGCTAGAAAAACATGCTAACATGTGAAACTAACTAGGCGTGCAAACAAGACACAAGGAGAGGAGGCTATCCCCTCCAATTTTGGATTTCAAAATAAGGTTTTTACCACTAAAAAACCTTTGAAATTCAGTGGTTAAAAGACCTAAAAAAGTTGGTTTTAAAGTGATGAAAAATGGTACCAAAGCTTAACAAACAAAAGAGCAATAAGGATGGACCATCCTCTAACTCAAAGAGACCTCAAACCAACACTTTTAAGTCACAAAAACAAAGTTTTTGACAGTTCAAAATCAGCCCAAAAACAGTTGAAAGATGGCAACACGAATATGAAAAACAAGCTTAAAGGGTAAAGGTTATACCTCTTGAAGGAAAGAGTGATTCTAGGCCACAATTTAAGCCAAAACCCACTTAAGGAGTTCCAAGAGAGCTTCAAGCAACCTCAGCCCAAAGATGAACCACTTTGGTTAAGGGTTGATAGGTTAAAGTTTGAAATATGCAAGCTTCTAAGCACAAAAACTCAAGAGAGAGAGAGAGAGAGAAGTCTAAAAAGAAAAATCTAGAGAGATAGACTCCCAAAATTTTTCCAACCTTCCAAAATGGGGTAGGAACCCCCCTATTTATAGAAAAACCACCCCTTGAGCTTAGAAACATCTCACCATACACGCGTATGGAGATGCAGCTCAGTGTGCAACAGTTGGCACAATTGTCAATAAATATCTGGAAAAGGCACTGGCTGCCGTCGGCCACCACTGATAGCTGATCGGCCACACCCATGGCCGACAGAGTCACCTCATGGCCGACAACCTTGGGTGGTGGCCGACAAGTCACCAAGAGGTCCAAACACCAAGTTTTGGTCCAAAACAAGGCACATGAAGGACAAGATTCAAAGGCTCAAAGATAGGACATTCCGCCGAGGACTTCAGGTGCTCAAAACGAACACAAACACACAAAATCATCGAGTGCACGAGTGATGACGTCTATGTCTTTGAGAACGGTCAAAAATGGGGTGTCTACAACAAGCATAGGAAAGATTAGTGTTTTAATTTGCTCCCTAATAGTTAAATTATTCTTTTTTTAACTGTAAAACATTTTGAGATTTAAAATTTTATAAAAATAAAAATAAACATCAAACAAGTTTTTATCGATAATTTTTATAAACATAAGCAATAAATTATTTTTAAAAAATATATATTATTTACACTAAGACCCCCTCAACTATTAGCTAATATTACTTTACTCTCTTCATATATGAATCACATATATTTGACCCTCTTAACTATAAAAATATATTACTTTCACCCTTTGTAAACCCTCTCCAAACCACCTCCAAAAAGGTTGTATTTATATGATTTTCATAGTTGAGGAGTCAATGAGTTTATAGATAAATAAGGTAAAATAACATTTTGTAGTAGTTAAAGGGTCTTAGTGTAATTAATACAAAAATAAACGTTAAAAACAAGTAGTTTTGGGTTGTTTCTAAAACAACAAATATCTAATAGTTACACATGAATGAAATTAAAAAATATATGGAACCTGGTAATTAATAAGAAAAGAGCACGTGAACCGTCCTTCACATGCAATTCAATGGCTTTTTAGCAATGATCAATGTTGATAAACCTCCTAGAGCCAAATCCACCCAAATCCCAACTAGTTCCAAAACAGATTGGACTCAGTAGATAACATTTCTATGGCAAAAAATGTATATGGACCTACTTGAATTGTTAAGGTTCTATTAGATGCCATTAGTGTATTTGTCATGTGATATCTATTGGTTGTGTTTGGATTGAGTTGGGTCGGATGGCTTCTCATTTGCCGGATCGGGTTGTATCGGGTGACTATAACATCATTTTTTTAGGAGTGTCGGCAGATCGAGTGGCTTACCATCCGTCCAAACTTAGGCGGATTGGGAAAATTTATCCACATTCATCCGCCCAAACCATTAAAATCGTCCATTCTGTAGCAGATTGGTTCAGGTCATTCGGTTCTGGCAAATTGAATGGATGTTTGTCCAACCTTAGATTTAAGTAAGGATTTAGAAAAGAATATATATATATATATATATAAGTGAAATGTAACTATATTTCATTCACATTTCACACCACATTTTTCTTTTTTCTTTTTAAATTGTATTTGGATTTAAGATTTGAGATTTATAGGGGAAAAAATATAATAAAAAAAAAGTAAACAAAATAGAATTTTTATTTTCCTCAACAAATCATCTCAAATCCTTAATTCAAACATCTAACATTTTTTTTTTTATTAGCCAAAAAAAACTTCATTAATGAATAAATGTACAACCATTTGAATTATGTCAACAAAAAAGAGGAAATGCAAAGAGCATCACAATAGACCTACGCCATCCTAACCATGTTGGCACCGTGAGGCCTACCTGATCCTATGCTAGCACAATCCCAAAGTTAGTGAGAGACCAACACTACAACCAAGAAAAACAAACAATAGAACTAATAAACCAGCCCAATCCCTAGGCCACCCTCATTAGCAAATCACCCCCAACTCATTGCATCATAATTCCTTCCAAGCACATCCTGATCTGCCTCAAATTAAGAATTAAGCACATCTTGATCTACCTCAAGTTAAGAATGAAGTCATTGGCTGTAAAATGAAAATCCTTAAAGAGTGGTTTCAACGACAAAGCTATCATAATCTTAATCAACTCACACAGCTCAATCCGATTTGGATTAGATGCTCTGAAAACACTCTCATTTCTATGTTTCCAAACTGACCACAACATAGCCAATGGGATAGCACTCCATATCTTCCTCTCCATCTTTTTCATCCTCTCCCCTGCCCACCATAACAGCAGATAATCCACAGAACCTATTAAAGCACTTTGAACATCCCACCATTTCAGCATTTCGTCTAACATGTGATGTGTGGAGACAATAACAAGAAAATAATATAGTAAAAAAAAAGGGTAATGTTACGGTATACACCCTTAATAGTTTGACCTAAATTTCATTTTAGTTTTTATAGTTTCAATCTAAACAATTTGATCCATATATTTTAAGTCTATAGGACGAAAAAGAGTAATTAACTCAAATAATTATTTGTTCTATTTAACAAGAAAATAATAAAGTCAAAAAGGGCTAATGTTATGGTACACACCTTCAATAGTTTGATCTAAATTTCATTTTAGTTCTTATAGTTTCAATTTGAACAATTTAATCCCTACACTTAAAGGGTGAAAAGTGTAATTAACTCAAAGAATTATTTGTTCTATTTAACAAGAAAATAGTAAAGTCAAAAAGGGATAATGTTATGGTACACACCCTTAATAGTTTGACCTAAATTTCATTTTAGTTTTTATATTTTCAATTTGAACAATTTGATCCTTACACTTTAAGTCTACCGGAGTGAAAAGTGTAATTAATTCAAATAATTATTTGTTCTATTTTTTTTTTTTTTTTTGGACATTTATTTATAAATCTCTTTTCACCTACTTATGTTCCACTTAATCTAAATTATTTTCTTATGTTCCAATAAGTCTTCTGGGTGACATAATTATCAAAAATACCCCTAATAATAATAGGGTGAAACGTGCATTAATATTCACATTGACAAGGTGGATATTTTATAATGTGGACATTCATATTGTCAAATTTATTTAATGTGAATGTTCACATCACCAAGTTGCTAAGGGTTTAACAAATATTTGTAAGGATAAAATTGTCTATAACCTTAAATATGAGAATTAGGATTTAGTAGATCGAATTTCCAAAATAATCAGACTTATTAAAATATAAGCATATCTTATAAACTAATTAGAATACAAATACTTGAAAGAAGATTTTTTAATAAATTTCCCCTTTTTTTATAAAAAATTAAATATAAATACCATTTGTGAATCCCATCGTAAAAGAAATAGAGAGAAAATGGCAAAACCAATACCAACTACTATAACTCACATGCATGACCACCACTCACATATTTTGTTAATGAAATTTGACAACATTGACAAAATAATCAAACAGTAATAACTCATTAGTTACAAAGCAACTGAATATCTTATTAGTCATTGCATTGCACCACCAAATCAAATAGCCATTGTAATTTGAAATACCATTGAATACTAGAGGAGTTTGGCTGAAGATATGTTTTCACATTCTCAACATTTGATGTTTTTTACCTAGCAGAGCATACGATCACTTCGCTTGCCAAAGATGCCCGAACCCGAGATGGATTTTATCATCACTACAAGGAGAGGAAATTGCAAGGCTGCAAACAAGGTCACAGGTATGCAGGAGAATCCAACGACGGGAACAAGAATCCAAACCTTATTATCTCCAAACATTAGATAGAGTGTGGCTCCAAAGGCAATCATCATGGACAATATAGAGACAAATAACATAACAAGACCAATGATTAATCTTTTGGGGAGAGCATAGAGAAAATCCTCTTCTGAGTAGCGAGCAGTAAGGATGGACAAGAACATCAACACAGAAGTAATGGATGAGAAAAGAGCCAATGCATCAAATATGCCGAAGATTATAAAGGCTTTATGTTTGGAAAAATATGGATGTCCGTCATTGTTGTTGTTTCCACCTGGCACTGTAATGGCAGCCGCAAAAACCACAGTGACAATGAGGGCACCTACAATTGTGCATGAAGTGGCAGTGTCTTTCATCCACCTCTCTCCTTCCTTTACCAACTCCTGGTGTGTACCAGTAAATACTTCTGCAGGTGTCATTCCATTAGTGTTCCTCACTTCTTTGTCTCCAGGCTGTACCAATTTTTCCACTTCCTGTACAAATTAACAAAAAATAGCTTTCGAATGATAAAGCCAATTTTCATAAAAACTCAATGACCTTTAATCTGAGCAGTGGGAAAGGGGTTGTCATGAGACATATCAGAGAAAGTTTTTGCATCAAAACTTGGGGATTTTGGAATCAGAAAGCAACTTTCATCTATTTCAGACTTAGATGTTTTTGGATCATAGATTTAGATAAGGATTGAAAAAGGGAAAGAGAAAATGTGAAAATAATGTGAATGAAACATATAAGAAGAAAAAAAAAATTTGATTTTCCTTTCTATTTCTAAATCTCTATCCAAATCCATGATTCAACACAGCTTTAAGATCAACAACCTCTAGTTTGAGTATGGTAGGGGTTGTCCTAAGACATCTGAGTTGACAAAGTTCATAGCTAAAAACATGGATAGTAATATGGGCATATGTAACTTGTGTGGTAAAGTCAAGTAATTAAGAGAAGAATGAAATATAAAGAAATTGCTTGATCATTTTATTTATTTCCTTTGGGGAATGGAAAATTTTACCTTAAACCATTGCAATTCGCGCTGCATTTGTAGAGCTGCACCAGCTGCACTTACTCTGAGACTGAGTTGCTGCCGACGTCCCAACAATGCAGCCAAATGCAGAGCATTGTTCCCTGACACGTCTTGTCGTGACAGAAATATATAACTAGCCTCCTCAAGTTGATATACGAGGTTGAACACATTTTCACGACGACATGCAATTGCATATTGGAATATGCTTTGCGTCTTTGTGGTAGGAAACTGAATCATAGTAGGGCATGACTCTATAATATTTTCAACAATTTCATGAATCCCAGCCGATGTTGCTTCTTGTAACGCTTGTGCAAATATCCTAACAACTTCTGGGAATTTTTTTTTTTGCAACTTCCATGCAAATGCATTGGACAAGCTTCTGTACTTGACGGTGTACCAATTTCTTTTCTCGGATGTGCTTTATGTGTGGCACTATAATTAAAATGAACTTTTTTTAAAGATTTAGTTAAAAAAATGAATTATAGTCTAGCAAAAAAAAAAGGGTATATATTCACCCCGATCCCTACCAATTTTTTCAACAACTTTCCAAAACATCGTACGCAATCTTTGATTCACTGCACAACAAATACTAAACCAGTTAAAATATGAGAGGCAATAATGCCATGGTGGCAAACTTACTGCTACCAAATCAAAGCCAAGATTTCAAAAACATAGATTTTCAATCACAAGTAATGCTCATAATGAATCATTTTAATCAATGATTATAAATGTATTTTTTTCCCAACCTATGATTTAAATTTTATTATTACTTTTTTGTGGATACGCATTGTGGTATGGATTTAGTAATAAGTGAAAAGGGATGACATGACACAGCAAAATGAAATGTATTTTCCTTTTTGACAATCGTGGAAAGCAAGAGGGCTGCGAGTTGGAAAATTTGAGGAGAATGATAAATTCTTTGGGTTGTTTTGTTTGATTGACAGGTTTAGAGGGGGATTAGTGAGGTTTTTGAAATTACACTACATGTCAACATTCTTTGTTATCCAAAATGCCAATTTTACCATAAAAAATAATGTTTAATAAACAGTCAAATTTTTCCTACAACCAAACACACCATATTTCATTAATTTTTTGTCCCTATAAATATATGGTATTTTGTGGGGATGGAGTTTCATTAAAGGTTACCATAAATTAAGCAGTCGATAGGATTCTTAATATCTCCTCCGCTATGGGGCTTTGCAATGTTTTCCAATTCCACAGGAACATCTACATGAGAGAGAGAGTGGAAAGTTCAGTGAATTATTTTAGTCTAGCAAAATAATTAGCAAAGATATTGAGCACAAATATTGTAGTAACAGAGACAATAAATAATATACAGACAAAAACATGAGTAGAGAAAAATAGATGTAAGATTTTGAGAGTTGCATTGTCACTATCTTAAAATTGTTTTTCATTCCCTCGTAAAGTTACAATTAGAGTAAAGCATTTTTAAGATAAAACTCAAAATGCTCATAACGTCTTTCATCCAATGTTCATTACCATCCAAAACTTGAATCATGTCAAGAACCAGAGGTGCCCAAAACATATAAAATATACAAAAGTACTACAGAATGTAAACATAAATTTCAGAACATGAAACTTCATGTTTCGGATCATCTACCATGTATATCATCAAGAAATCAAGACAAAAAAAACTTACCCGAATCCATCGATGAACGGTTAAACGGAAGCGTCTGATTATCAATAAAACCTTTGATATTGACTTTGTTAGTGCCTTCTAATCCTTTCTCTTTTGGTGTCTTATGTTTCTCCTTGAGAGGATTTTGAAGAAGAATGGCAGTTTTTCACCATTGGAAGGAATAGGGACCATAACAAAACTTAAGGCTGAAATTGGTTTTTAAACCATGTAACGGTGTGGCAGTTTGTTTTCAAAAGGAAAACCAACTTAACCAATTTGTTTTAATTTCTATTTCTGCCCCTCATAGAAATAGAAATTACTCAACTAGTATCTACACATTAGGTCCATAACACATATACCCTTAAGCCTATTAACTAAATTGACTCACTTAAATTGTGGGCTTCTTATAAATGATAACACCACATTTAAATATGTGGTCCCATTGAGACATTATCTAACATAGAACTCTCTAAAAAAACATTCCACCTTTCAATTCACTCTTCTTCTCCAAGATAACTCGTAATTTGTGTAATGGGTCTCATCACTCATATTTATATCAAATGATGTGCTAACACATAAGGTGGTACATTTGAAAATGATATAAAAAAGTAGTAAGTGTAGCATTACTCTTTTCAAAATAGGTGTAGAGGATGGGTTTATATTGGAGTTGTATAATCAATAGAATTAATAATGAATTTAATCCTTCATAAATATTAAAAGTTTCTAATAAATACATATTATGTACAATATTAATTTGTAATAAAACTATAATTATTTTATCAAATATAATTTATTTTTGTTAAAATATCCCAACAAATTATGCTCGTATAAAATGATTTATGGATTGAAATTCATAGAATTTTTTTGCTTAACTAGATTATATATCCTCTTTCCTTAACTAAAGTGCAAGAAAGTACAATTTTGGGAACTACTGGTATAGTTAGTCCATCATTTTGCCAACAAATGGATTAAAAAAAAAAACAATAAAGAAAATTTTAAGAATAGGTAATATGTGATGACCTGAAATAAAATTAAATAAAATAAAAATGTGATGGATTTTTTTTTTTTATTTAAAAGCAAAGAGTGAACCACGTGGGGGAGGGCTGGAGCATCTCTTGTAAAGAATCCCTTTGCTGATATAGTTGGAGCATTGGAAAGCACCCTTTAATAAAAATAAAATAAAAGTAAAAAGGAACATGAGGATCCTTCATCATTCTTTCGGTGGTATACATAATGAACATAGAGAGAGCATCTGTGTGGCAGCAGAAAAAGAAGAGAAAAATAAATAAAAGAAAAGATGGAATCAAGGTGGGGGCAATAGAAATTTTTTTGGGTGAAAGATAAAGTAAAAGGGAGTGGGTTATGCTTTCGGTGGTGGAGTGCTCAAGTGGTGTATTGTTTTTAGAGAGAGAGGGAGAGAGATTTATTCAATGGCCAAGAATTCGAGACCAGGGAAATTATCTGTATACCTTTACATGCCCAACATCATTGGATACATAAGGGTTCTTATGAGCGGCTTTGCCTTCTACATTTGCTTTCAGACAAAAAGCTTTTCTCAGTTCTCTATTTTGTTAGCTTTGTCTGTGATGCCTTGGATGGTTGGTTTGCTCGCAAATTCAATCAAGTTTCGGCCTTTGGAGCGATTTTGGACATGGTTACAGATAGGATTAGCACTGCTTGTCTACTGGTAATTCTCTCCCCGATCAAATGGCCACCGACTTCACAAGCTCAGTCGACTTCGGTCTGAAACTCTCGAAACGTTTGTACTGCGGCAAGGACCAGTCCCTCTCGTCGTTGCCGAAGATGACGGTAATGGAGACGTCGTCGGAGAGTTATGTTCCGACGGCAGTGATGGTTTATGCTGTGTTATCTGAACCATCGATGGTGGATAATTCTGATGTACCGAGCTACCAGTTGCACGTTCACGGCTGGTGTGATCTGCCGGTGTTGATTTGTTTCATGCATAGGAAAATCTAATGCCCTTGTCAACAAGACGCCTATACTGGTAATCTCCAAGAACAACAACGATGAAGCTTGGATGGAGAAGAATCTGGGCTTCGTAAACTACGACAAAGGCTTCGAGTCCAAGGCGATCGATTCCACAAGGATTGGATCATCACGCAAGTGGTTCACAAGGTTTTGGAGCTCAATCATTGGCACGACATTCAAGGATTGCTCAATCGTTGGCATGGAAGGTTTGCCAGAAACAACTTTCCTCTTTCTTATCAGGGTAATCTAAAGGTGTATAAGCCTGATGCTGAAACTCACAATGCCCTCATCAATGCACATGGTCGAGCTGGTCAATGGCGTTGGGCAGTGAATATTATAGAAGTTGTGCTTCGGGCATCTATTCCTCCTAGTCGATCAACATATAACAACTTGATCAATGCATGTGGATTTAATGGAAAATGGAGTTGGGCCTGATCTGGTGACACACAATATTGTTCTGTCTGCTTACAAAAGTGAAGCTCAGTATTTGGAAGTCCTGTCCTATTTTTGAACTAATGAAAGGGACAAATATCCGTCCTGACACCACTACCCTTAATATTGTGATACATTGCCTGATAAAGCTTAGACATTATGGGAAAGCTAATTGATATTTTCAATTCAATAAAAAAATAAAAGAGCAGAGTGTCATCCTGATATTGTGACATTCACTAGCATGATTCATTTGTATTCTGTTAGTGGATAGATTGAGAATTGCAAGACTGTTTTAACACCATGATTGTGAGATGATGATCGCTGTGAATAGGGTTGGAGGTTGATTGTACCTGTGACAATGATGGGGTACAATGTATTTATGAGAGTCAGTATGCTGAAATGAGTTCAAGCAGTGGTGTTCTTGGTGAAGAAGCTGAATCTGGTCTTAGGTCCATGTTCTTGAGGCCAAAAATAGGTAAAGGTTCAAACTTTATTTTCTTGACAAGTGATTGCTAAGTATATTATATATGCATATTTATATATTTATAATTGTAGTGGTGGGCCTTGTTTGCATAGGTGGTATTTGACCTATATACCTCTATTGTGAGATTGTGTTATATGGGCCGTTAGATTTGGTAATTGAAGTGGACCCCACGTGCATGGCTGCTACAATTTCTGTTGGGGTCGTAAATTGAAGTGCTTTGGAGTTTTGCATGTTTTCCTCGTCGAACTTGAGGTAGGGATTTTCTTTGAGTCGTATTAGTGCGCTTTAGTTTGGGGTTATTTAGTTCGTATTCTTTAGTATTTTAAATTAGTAGTGACGTGTAGTTTTCATATTGGTTCAGGGCACTAGTTGGACTTTTACACTCTATTCGATTCGAGGATTATATTATTTCGTTTCCAGGTGAGTAGTTTCATGCTACATATTTTTATAAATGTTCCCCTACCCTGAACTGTTGGAAAATTAAATTGTTGTTTCATGATTAAAGTGTTTTGATAATTATTATATTATCAAATGAATCAAATTATTTCTGAAACATGTGTGAACTTGGCATACTGTAAACTATTTGTTTTGGTCTCATGTTTATAATGATGAACTACCATGTTTTTGCGAAACTGATGTGTATTGATTATTGGGACCATGATGTGTATTTAGTCCAGGGAACTTATTCCACTGTGTGCGGTGACTCTGGCCACTAGGGAACAGATCCGGTTTAGGCCGTGATGACTCTAGTGCTCAACGATTGTAAGGAACAGACCTCTAAAAATAACTAGGTGACCTTCAATCGGATCGACTTTGAGAAAAGGCCCAGGTGCCGCGTCCGGATCCTCTAGAGTGATTATGTAAAGTGATCCTCTAGAGTGATCCTTCAGGGAGCGACACGTGTCCCATTAACGGAACCAATGGCTGAGATGATGCCTAGACAAAACGACGTCGTTTTGGTACCCAAAAAAAAAAGAAAAAAAAAAGAATTCAGAATTTCAGATTTGCAGATCAAGAGAGAGCATGAGGAAGAAGAAGCCATTGATGGGGTCTTCGAGGTTTCTTGGGAAGTAACAGCATGAGAGAAAGAACACAGTTATATATAGATTTCCATGGATGAAATTGTTGCAAACCCATTACAGAGGCGTCCGGATCCTCACAAGACGAAACCATCCAGGAGAAGAGAGAAGAGCTTATGGTTTCACCCACTGGTGGAATCCCAACTTCCAGAATAGCCCATTTTCTCAAACCCACAGTAGATTCCATTAGAGCTGTTCCTTCTCTTTCTTTATCCTCCAAACCCACCATTTCTGATTTCAAGAAAACCCAGTTCCTGGATCGGCGATACCCAGCTGAAAAATAGAAGACGTGGGTGGATCGCTTGCTTCCTCTACACCACCATACATGGAAGAAAGCAGGTATGTATGAAGCAATCTTGGGTTCTACTTACAACATCCACTTTCTTCTTCCTCAAATCCACTTTCTTCTTCTTGATCTGCAAATCTGAAATTCTGATTTTTTTTTTTTTTTTTTATTTGGGTACCAAAACGACGTCGTTTTGTATAGGCATCATCTCAGCCATTAGTTCCGTTAATGGGACACGTGTCACTCCATGAAGGATCACTCTAGAGGATCACTTCACAGGATCACTCTAGAGGATCCGGACGCCCAGGTGCCACCCTGAGGATGACTCCTAGTTCGGTATTGGATCCAACGGGGCTTATAGCCTGAGAAATGTGTGGCAGATTATTTGTTTTTATTGGTACCCAGAAAATTATTGGTGTTCATGTTATAATCTGTGAAAAATGTCATTTAACATGTTCTTGCAAGACATGAGTATTTTAATGTCATTTAACATGTTCTTGTGAGACATGAGTATTTTAATGTCATTTAACATGTTCTTGCGAGACATGAGTATTTAAAGTATTGAACTGTGGAACCTTCTTTTTGAAACAAATAGTATTTGTCATTTAACATGTTCTTGCGAGACATGAGTATTTTAAGTGTTGAACTGTGGAACCTTCTTTTTGAAACAGATTGTATTTACCAAACTGTATGCCAAACTAGTTTCTGTGATATATATTTTATTTTGGAATTGAACCCTGTTTTCAGAACTGTATTTACTATCCATGTTGTTACTCACTGAGCTATCAGCTGACTTAATTTTTATCACTTCCAGGTGTTAGAAGGACTTAGAGTGGACCCATGGCATAGCGGGGACTCGATTGCATGGACCTCTAGGGCATACATTTATTTGTTTTAGGTTGCTTATTGAGTTTTGTGCATAAATTGTGGTATGTCACTGGATTGAGTGTTGATTTATTTATTCCTGGGTTATCATCACAATTATTCTTTATGGTTTTGGGTTCATGTTTAGGCTTACGTGTGCCTTGGGCTAAGTCCCTGTGGGCCACGGCCGGTCATGCCCGGATTTGGGGTGTGACAATTGTGGTATCAGAGCTGTAGATTTATCGAGTTACATATCTTGCATTTCATCATTTAGACGAGGTTTGAGTCCTTATAGTCCTTAGTAGGGTGTGGTTGAGTTAGTTTTGTTCAAACTTGTGTTGAATCATCCTGGATTTCATTTTGAAGGTTAAGAGTTGGCACCCAGATGTTTACATGGATTGTCTATTCTTTGTGAGCCTTTGATGTTTGTATTACCGTGTCTACTCCATTAGGAGAAACAATTGTATTGGGAGATATCTGTAGATCTTGTGTGGTAAACTTGGATGGTTGGATTTTTCTAGTGGATTTGATTTCTTTGGAGATGAAGGATTTCGATGTGATTTTGGAGATGGATTGGTTGACAAAGTATCATGCCTCTGTGGATTATTTTGGAAAGAGGGTAGTTTTTGCTATGTCAGGCAATATGAATTTTTCTTTTAATGAGATAGGAAAGGGTCTTATATCTATTTTATCTCTTCCCTCTAGGCTAATCGAAAGTTAAGTAAAGGGTGTCATGATTATTTAGCTTGTGTGGTGAGTATTGAACTGCTAGGATAAAAGTTAGAGGAGTTACCTGCAGTGAGTGATTGTATTGATGTTTTTCTAAAGGATCTACTTGGATTTCCTCTAGATCGTGGGGTAAAATTTTCCCTTAACTTGGTCCCTAACACAGTACTTATCTCTAAAGCACCCTATAGAATGGCAC
The DNA here is from genome assembly GCA_030407325.1 of Camellia japonica. Lineage (NCBI taxonomy): Eukaryota > Viridiplantae > Streptophyta > Magnoliopsida > Ericales > Theaceae > Camellia > Camellia japonica. Next base: position 203,190,804 of record JAPPVO010000002.1, on the reverse strand, counting down.
CATTGGAGTTGGGGAAGTTACAAACTCAGTTACAAAAATTGTTAGTCAAAGGTTTTATTAGGCCTAGTGTTTCACCTTGGGGAGCACCTGTGTTATTTGTGAAGAAGAAGGATAGGTCTATGAGGTTGTGTATTAACTATAGGGAATTGAACAAAGTCACAATGAAGAATAGGTGTCCTTTGCCATGTATTGATGACCTATTTGACCAATTGCAGGGAGCTAAGGTATTCTTTAAGATGGACTTAAGGTCAGGCTATCACCAGTTGAAGATAAGGGATGAGGATGTTCCTAAGACTGCTTTTAGAACCCGTTATGGGCATTATGAGTTTTTGGTGATGCCTTTTGGTCTCACAAATGCACCAGCCGCATTCATGGATTTGATTAACAGAGTATTCAAACCCCAACTAGATAAATTTGTGGTAGTGTTTATTGATGACATCCTAATTTATTCGAGGAGTAAGGAGGAGCATGAGCAGCATTTGAGGGTAGTACTGCAGATCCTTAGGGAGAAGAGACTATATGCAAAATTTAAGAAGTGTGAATTCTGGTTGAGCAGTGTATCATTTTTGGGTCATGTAGTGAGTAAAGATGGGGTATTTGTGGATAGCACCAAGGTGACAACAATTGTTGATTGGCCACGACCTACTTCTGTGACGGAGGTATGTAGCTTTCTAGGGCTTGCTGGGTATTACAGACGGTTTGTGGAAGGATTCTCCCGTATTGCTTTACCACTTACCAATCTCACCAGGAAAGGGGAAAAGTTTGAGTGGAATGATGATTGTGAGCGTAGTTTCCAAGAGTTTAAACAGAGATTGACATCAGCTCCAATCCTTGCCTTACCTACAGATAGAGGTGGTTTTGTGATTTATAGTGATGCTTCACGACAGGGTTTAGGATGTGTGCTCATGCAGCATGGGAAGGTGATTACTTATGTGTCATGATAGTTGAAAGTACATGATAGAAATTATCCTACGCACGGCTTGGAGTTAGCAGCAGTGATTTTCGCTCTTAAGATCTGGCGGCATTGTTTGTATGGAGAGTCATGTGAGATTTACACTGATCATGAGAGTTTGAAGTATATTTTCACACAGAAGGAACTAAATTTGAGGCAAAGAAGATGGCTTGAGTTACTAAAAGATTATGATGTGAATATTTTATATCACCCGGGGAAGGCAAGTGTGGTTGCAGATGCCTTGAGTAGGAAGGTTGTAGTTGGAGATATAGCTGCTTTGTCTATTGAGAGTCGTTTGGTGGAAGACATGAGACGTTTGAGGCTTGAGGTTGTTACACCTGGTAATAGGGCTTATTGTAGTCAATTGACAGTTCAGCCGACCTTGAGAGAACGGATTCGTTTAGCTCAGGAGATTGACCCCAGTGTGAGCGTATTAAAAGAGAGATGGCAGAGGGTAAGCACGTAGACTTTGTGGTTAGTGATGATGGGTTGCTTAGATTCCGTAGCCGAAATTGTGTTCCTGCTAGTGGTGATTTGAGAAAGGAGATTATGATGAAGGCACATAGTTCTAGTTACAGCATTCATCCTGGGAGCACTAAGATGTATCGAGATCTTCATGAACATTTTTGGTGGAATGGTATGAAGGGAGATATTGCAGAATTTGTGGCTCAGTGTTTGGTGTGTTAACAGGTTAAAGTAGAACATCAGAAACCTGCAGGGAAACTACAACCCTTACCTATACCGGAGTGGAAGTGGGATCATGTTGCCATGGACTTCGTGTGTGGATTACCTCGTACTAGTAGTAATCATGATGCGGTTTGGGTAGTTGTGGATAGATTAACCAAGTCAGCACATTTTATTGCAGTTCGGATGGACTATTCTCTAGCTCAATTTGCACAGTTGTATGTGAAAGAGATTATTAGATTGCATGGTGCACCAGTGTCAATAGTGTCAGATCGGGACCCTCGTTTTGTGTCTAAGTTTTGGGGTGCGTTATAGTCAGCTATGGGTACTCGTTTAAATTTTAGTTCAACTTATCACCCTCAGACAGATGGGCAATCAGAGAGGACCATTCAAACCCTTGAGGATATGTTGAGGGCTTGTGCTTTGGAGTGGAGAGGTAATTGGGTTGATTATTTACCGCTCATGGAGTTTGCCTATAATAATAGTTATCATTCTAGTTTGGGAGTAGCTCCTTATGAGGCTTTGTATGGGAGGAAGTGTAGGTCTCCTTTGTGTTGGTATGAGGTTGGTGAGAGGCAAATGTTAGGACCTGATTTGGTGGAGGATGCTACATAGAAAATTATCACCATCAGAGAGAGATTATTGATTGCTTAGAGTAAAAAAAAAAAAAAGAGAAGAAAAGAGCAAAGCTAATTTTATTGAAGTCAGGGGATGACATCCCCGATTACAGAAGCAACAACAACAGCAGCAACAACAACAACAACAACAAAAAAAAAAAAAAAAAATCTTGTTTTGGATGACAGCCTCATGCCGATTTTCACTTACTCGACTCTCCCACCGAGCCCTTCCTTTTTTTGTCGCTTCGGGAGACTTTTGAAGGCGCTGCCTCAATACGTACAGGACCGCCGGGGGATTTGACTCCCTGCTGGTTGATTTTTGAAGGCTCTGCCTCTGTATGTGCAGGAACGCTGAGGGATATGACTCCCTGCTGGTTGTCAAAGGTGAGGTACGGAGGTGCTCCGAGTCAGGTCATGACGGTGGTTTTTCGCTTCAACTCTTTGTTCTCTGCCTTTAGGGCGCAAATTTCTGCTCGCGCATCTCTGTACATGCTCTGGAGTAGAGAAAGTTGGGAGTTTAGCTTTTGTACTTCAATGGTTCTATTCTGTAACCGGTGAGATAATTTGGTAACCGCAGTCACGGTTTCCATGCAAGAGCTTAGTGTGAAGTGGTTGGCCTCAATATCAGATTGAGCAGCCATGATTTGCTCAACTGATGTCATAGGAAAGCTAGGAAGAATGGGAACAGGGGCACTCGGTCCAGGAAGGTTAGAAAGGGGAGGAGCAGGGACATTTGGTCCAGAGGAGCTCGGATCATTGAGGTCCGAAAAGAGAGTGAGGGGGCGAGATGAGGCCATGTGTGGTGAGAGATGTAAAGAGCAAGAAAGGAGAGTTAGAGAAATAGCAGAGAACAGACTGAGTTTCGAGATAACTTTTCTCCTCTGTTCAGTCTCTCTTTTCTCTCGATGAGGAGGAGGAAACAGAGGAGAGTGATGAAGAGGGAGATGGAAAAGGGTGATGAAGAAGAAAGGGAAATGAACAAATAAGTAGAAGAGGAAGATGCTGGTTCAGAATAATACTGAAGAGAAGAAGACAAGATGGAGAGAGAGTCGAGGCGGGCAGTAATCGATGAAGTCGACTTTTGTCGGCCAACAGACGTAAAAACAAACCGCGTGGCTGACGCAGATATCGAAAGAAGAGAGAAAAGCGGGAAAGTTGTATACATATATGTATATATATTGCATATTTATGTGTTATATACATTTATTTGACTAATCATGTCACAAGAGTGACTTGGTGGAGTGGTCTGGTTTGGCGTCTAAGGATGGAGAGGTTGAGCCTGAGGTTAATGGTTCGAACCCCGCAACGAGTATTTCTTCTATTTTGTTTTGTTCTGATGTATATGTGTCTCATACATATATATAATTGTTTGGATATCTGATCACAAGAGTAGTTTGGCTCAGTGGTTTAGTTTAGTGGTTTGAGCTGTGGCCTAAGCTTGAAGTCAGGAGTTCGAAACCCCATATCTCTGTATTCGTATTTTATTTTCCTTTTTGCGTGTTTTGCTTACGCACAATGACGTCAGCTAACGGAATATTCCGTCGAAGTAACAGCATATACTTGCTGACGTCCGTAGACAGAATATTCCTTGTCAGTAACGGTATATTCCCCAAAGGTATCTGTGTATACGTACGTATCTGTGAATCTTCTCCGTATTCGCCCGTTTGTGTCTGTGTATCTTTTGTTCGTATTGGTCTCTTGGTGAAAATGTTGTGGAGACACCACAGGGTTGAGGAGGTGACTTGAGAACGTGAGGATGAAGTTCGCGAAAAGTATCCGGACCTTTTTATTGATGTTTGAGAGTTGTGATAGAAATGTTATTTTGATATTAGGATGTACATTGAATTTCCTTTGGAGAGATTTTATTATAATTTGGGTTTAATCTCGTGGGATATCATGATATCAGTATAAGGAAGAATAGTGTTGGTAAGGTATTGTCTGTTTTGTGACGGTTGACGATCATTATTTGAGTTGGTGGTTAATGCTTTTGAAGAATTATTATTTCGTTTTGTTAAGGTCTCAGAATGGTGACAGTTATTTTGGCCTTGAGATGCATGGTGTATTAGGCGATGGAAATAGTTCGTTGAAGTTGGATTATCACCAATAAGGTATGGCGTCTTGGTATTTTGAGGAGTCATTTTATTATACTTAAGGAAATGAGATCCTATCTTGTAACTTTGGGTTATCAATGTGAGTAGAAAAATCAATTAATGGTTTATACTAGTACAGATTTTATAATCAATTGTTGAGCAAAAGTAATGGTTTGGTTTGTTAACGGTAAGACTGGTTGAGACTCATGTAGTAGTCGAAGAATTTTTGTTGGTGCATTGGTAAGTGCTTGAGTGAGTTTGTGAGTAACGGTAGAATGTATTACATCACTTGAGTTAATTTCGAGGACGAAATTTCTTTAAGGAGGGTATGTTGTGATGACCTGAAATAAAATTAAATAAAATAAAAATGTGATGGATTTTTTTTTTTTTTTATTTAAAAGCAAAGAGTGAACCACGTGGGGGAGGGCTGGAGCATCTCTTGTAAAGAATCCCTTTGCTGATATAGTTGGAGCATTGGAAAGCACCCTTTAATAAAAATAAAATAAAAGTAAAAAGGAACATGAGGATCCTTCATCATTCTTTCGGTGGTATACATAATGAACATAGAGAGAGCATCTGTGTGGCAGCAGAAAAAGAAGAGAAAAATAAATAAAAGAAAAGATGGAATCAAGGTGGGGGCAATAGAAATTTTTTGGGTGAAAGATAAAGTAAAAGGGAGTGGGTTATGCTTTCGGTGGTGGAGTGCTCAAGTGGTGTATTGTTTTTAGAGAGAGAGGGAGAGAGATTTATTCAATGGCCAAGAATTCGAGACCAGGGAAATTATCTGTATACCTTTACATGCCCAACATCATTGGATACATAAGGGTTCTTATGAACGGCTTTGCCTTCTACATTTGCTTTCAGACAAAAAGCTTTTCTCAGTTCTCTATTTTGTTAGCTTTGTCTGTGATGCCTTGGATGGTTGGTTTGCTCGCAAATTCAATCAAGTTTCGGCCTTTGGAGCGATTTTGGACATGGTTACAGATAGGATTAGCACTGCTTGTCTACTGGTAATTCTCTCCCCGATCAAATGGCCACCGACTTCACAAGCTCAGTCGACTTCGGTCTGAAACTCTCGAAACGTTTGTACTGCGGCAAGGACCAGTCCCTCTCGTCGTTGCCGAAGATGACGGTAATGGAGACGTCGTCGGAGAGTTATGTTCCGACGGCAGTGATGGTTTATGCTGTGTTATCTGAACCATCGATGGTGGATAATTCTGATGTACCGAGCTACCAGTTGCACGTTCACGGCTGGTGTGATCTGCCGGTGTTGATTCTGTTTCATGCATAGGAAAATCTAATGCCCTTGTCAACAAGACGCCTAATACTGGTAATCTCCAAGAACAACAACGATGAAGCTTGGATGGAGAAGAATCTGGGCTTCGTAAACTACGACAAAGGCTTCGAGTCCAAGGCGATCGATTCCACAAGGATTGGATCATCACGCAAGTGGTTCACAAGGTTTTGGAGCTCAATCATTGGCACGACATTCAAGGATTGCTCAATCGTTGGCATGGAAGGTTTGCCAGAAACAACTTTCCTCTTTCTTATCAGGGTAATCTAAAGGTGTATAAGCCTGATGCTGAAACTCACAATGCCCTCATCAATGCACATGGTCGAGCTGGTCAATGGCGTTGGGCAGTGAATATTATAGAAGTTGTGCTTCGGGCATCTATTCCTCCTAGTCGATCAACATATAACAACTTGATCAATGCATGTGGATTTAATGGAAAATGGAGTTGGGCCTGATCTGGTGACACACAATATTGTTCTGTCTGCTTACAAAAGTGAAGCTCAGTATTTGGAAGTCCTGTCCTATTTTTGAACTAATGAAAGGGACAAATATCCGTCCTGACACCACTACCCTTAATATTGTGATACATTGCCTGATAAAGCTTAGACATTATGGGAAAGCTAATTGATATTTTCAATTCAATAAAAAAATAAAAGAGCAGAGTGTCATCCTGATATTGTGACATTCACTAGCATGATTCATTTGTATTCTGTTAGTGGATAGATTGAGAATTGCAAGACTGTTTTAACACCATGATTGTAGAAGGTGTTCCGGTGATGATGTCGCTGTGAATAGGGTTGGAGGTTGATTGTACCTGTGACAATGATGGGGTACAATGTATTTATGAGAGTCAGTATGCTGAAATGAGTTCAAGCAGTGGTGTTCTTGGTGAAGAAGCTGAATCTGGTCTTAGGTCCATGTTCTTGAGGCCAAAAATAGGTAAAGGTTCAAACTTTATTTTCTTGACAAGTGATTGCTAAGTATATTATATATGCATATTTATATATTTATAATTGTAGTGGTGGGCCTTGTTTGCATAGGTGGTATTTGACCTATATACCTCTATTGTGAGATTGTGTTATATGGGCCGTTAGATTTGGTAATTGAAGTGGACCCCACGTGCATGGCTGCTACAATTTCTGTTGGGGTCGTAAATTGAAGTGCTTTGGAGTTTTGCATGTTTTCCTCGTCGAACTTGAGGTAGGGATTTTCTTTGAGTCGTATTAGTGCGCTTTAGTTTGGGGTTATTTAGTTCGTATTCTTTAGTATTTTAAATTAGTAGTGACGTGTAGTTTTCATATTGGTTCAGGGCACTAGTTGGACTTTTACACTCTATTCGATTCGAGGATTATATTATTTCGTTTCCAGGTGAGTAGTTTCATGCTACATATTTTTATAAATGTTCCCCTACCCTGAACTGTTGGAAAATTAAATTGTTGTTTCATGATTAAAGTGTTTTGATAATTATTATATTATCAAATGAATCAAATTATTTCTGAAACATGTGTGAACTTGGCATACTGTAAACTATTTGTTTTGGTCTCATGTTTATAATGATGAACTACCATGTTTTTGCGAAACTGATGTGTATTGATTATTGGGACCATGATGTGTATTTAGTCCAGGGAACTTATTCCACTGTGTGCGGTGACTCTGGCCACTAGGGAACAGATCCGGTTTAGGCCGTGATGACTCTAGTGCTCAACGATTGTAAGGAACAGACCTCTAAAAATAACTAGGTGACCTTCAATCGGATCGACTTTGAGAAAAGGCCCAGGTGCCGCGTCCGGATCCTCTAGAGTGATTATGTAAAGTGATCCTCTAGAGTGATCCTTCAGGGAGCGACACGTGTCCCATTAACGGAACCAATGGCTGAGATGATGCCTAGACAAAACGACGTCGTTTTGGTACCCAAAAAAAAAAGAAAAAAAAAAGAATTCAGAATTTCAGATTTGCAGATCAAGAGAGAGCATGAGGAAGAAGAAGCCATTGATGGGGTCTTCGAGGTTTCTTGGGAAGTAACAGCATGAGAGAAAGAACACAGTTATATATAGATTTCCATGGATGAAATTGTTGCAAACCCATTACAGAGGCGTCCGGATCCTCACAAGACGAAACCATCCAGGAGAAGAGAGAAGAGCTTATGGTTTCACCCACTGGTGGAATCCCAACTTCCAGAATAGCCCATTTTCTCAAACCCACAGTAGATTCCATTAGAGCTGTTCCTTCTCTTTCTTTATCCTCCAAACCCACCATTTCTGATTTCAAGAAAACCCAGTTCCTGGATCGGCGATACCCAGCTGAAAAATAGAAGACGTGGGTGGATCGCTTGCTTCCTCTACACCACCATACATGGAAGAAAGCAGGTATGTATGAAGCAATCTTGGGTTCTACTTACAACATCCACTTTCTTCTTCCTCAAATCCACTTTCTTCTTCTTGATCTGCAAATCTGAAATTCTGATTTTTTTTTTTTTTTTATTTGGGTACCAAAACGACGTCGTTTTGTATAGGCATCATCTCAGCCATTAGTTCCGTTAATGGGACACGTGTCACTCCATGAAGGATCACTCTAGAGGATCACTTCACAGGATCACTCTAGAGGATCCGGACGCCCAGGTGCCACCCTGAGGATGACTCCTAGTTCGGTATTGGATCCAACGGGGCTTATAGCCTGAGAAATGTGTGGCAGATTATTTGTTTTTATTGGTACCCAGAAAATTATTGGTGTTCATGTTATAATCTGTGAAAAATGTCATTTAACATGTTCTTGCAAGACATGAGTATTTTAATGTCATTTAACATGTTCTTGTGAGACATGAGTATTTTAATGTCATTTAACATGTTCTTGCGAGACATGAGTATTTAAAGTATTGAACTGTGGAACCTTCTTTTTGAAACAAATAGTATTTGTCATTTAACATGTTCTTGCGAGACATGAGTATTTTAAGTGTTGAACTGTGGAACCTTCTTTTTGAAACAGATTGTATTTACCAAACTGTATGCCAAACTAGTTTCTGTGATATATATTTTATTTTGGAATTGAACCCTGTTTTCAGAACTGTATTTACTATCCATGTTGTTACTCACTGAGCTATCAGCTGACTTAATTTTTATCACTTCCAGGTGTTAGAAGGACTTAGAGTGGACCCATGGCATAGCGGGGACTCGATTGCATGGACCTCTAGGGCATACATTTATTTGTTTTAGGTTGCTTATTGAGTTTTGTGCATAAATTGTGGTATGTCACTGGATTGAGTGTTGATTTATTTATTCCTGGGTTATCATCACAATTATTCTTTATGGTTTTGGGTTCATGTTTAGGCTTACGTGTGCCTTGGGCTAAGTCCCTGTGGGCCACGGCCGGTCATGCCCGGATTTGGGGTGTGACAATTGTGGTATCAGAGCTGTAGATTTATCGAGTTACATATCTTGCATTTCATCATTTAGACGAGGTTTGAGTCCTTATAGTCCTTAGTAGGGTGTGGTTGAGTTAGTTTTGTTCAAACTTGTGTTGAATCATCCTGGATTTCATTTTGAAGGTTAAGAGTTGGCACCCAGATGTTTACATGGATTGTCTATTCTTTGTGAGCCTTTGATGTTTGTATTACCGTGTCTACTCCATTAGGAGAAACAATTGTATTGGGAGATATCTGTAGATCTTGTGTGGTAAACTTGGATGGTTGGATTTTTCTAGTGGATTTGATTTCTTTGGAGATGAAGGATTTCGATGTGATTTTGGAGATGGATTGGTTGACAAAGTATCATGCCTCTGTGGATTATTTTGGAAAGAGGGTAGTTTTTGCTATGTCAGGCAATATGAATTTTTCTTTTAATGAGATAGGAAAGGGTCTTATATCTATTTTATCTCTTCCCTCTAGGCTAATCGAAAGTTAAGTAAAGGGTGTCATGATTATTTAGCTTGTGTGGTGAGTATTGAACTGCTAGGATAAAAGTTAGAGGAGTTACCTGCAGTGAGTGATTGTATTGATGTTTTTCTAAAGGATCTACTTGGATTTCCTCTAGATCGTGGGGTAAAATTTTCCCTTAACTTGGTCCCTAACACAGTACTTATCTCTAAAGCACCCTATAGAATGGCACCATTGGAGTTGGGGAAGTTACAAACTCAGTTACAAAAATTGTTAGTCAAAGGTTTTATTAGGCCTAGTGTTTCACCTTGGGGAGCACCTGTGTTATTTGTGAAGAAGAAGGATAGGTCTATGAGGTTGTGTATTAACTATAGGGAATTGAACAAAGTCACAATGAAGAATAGGTGTCCTTTGCCATGTATTGATGACCTATTTGACCAATTGCAGGGAGCTAAGGTATTCTTTAAGATGGACTTAAGGTCAGGCTATCACCAGTTGAAGATAAGGGATGAGGATGTTCCTAAGACTGCTTTTAGAACCCGTTATGGGCATTATGAGTTTTTGGTGATGCCTTTTGGTCTCACAAATGCACCAGCCGCATTCATGGATTTGATTAACAGAGTATTCAAACCCCAACTAGATAAATTTGTGGTAGTGTTTATTGATGACATCCTAATTTATTCGAGGAGTAAGGAGGAGCATGAGCAGCATTTGAGGGTAGTACTGCAGATCCTTAGGGAGAAGAGACTATATGCAAAATTTAAGAAGTGTGAATTCTGGTTGAGCAGTGTATCATTTTTGGGTCATGTAGTGAGTAAAGATGGGGTATTTGTGGATAGCACCAAGGTGACAACAATTGTTGATTGGCCACGACCTACTTCTGTGACGGAGGTATGTAGCTTTCTAGGGCTTGCTGGGTATTACAGACGGTTTGTGGAAGGATTCTCCCGTATTGCTTTACCACTTACCAATCTCACCAGGAAAGGGGAAAAGTTTGAGTGGAATGATGATTGTGAGCGTAGTTTCCAAGAGTTTAAACAGAGATTGACATCAGCTCCAATCCTTGCCTTACCTACAGATAGAGGTGGTTTTGTGATTTATAGTGATGCTTCACGACAGGGTTTAGGATGTGTGCTCATGCAGCATGGGAAGGTGATTACTTATGTGTCATGATAGTTGAAAGTACATGATAGAAATTATCCTACGCACGGCTTGGAGTTAGCAGCAGTGATTTTCGCTCTTAAGATCTGGCGGCATTGTTTGTATGGAGAGTCATGTGAGATTTACACTGATCATGAGAGTTTGAAGTATATTTTCACACAGAAGGAACTAAATTTGAGGCAAAGAAGATGGCTTGAGTTACTAAAAGATTATGATGTGAATATTTTATATCACCCGGGGAAGGCAAGTGTGGTTGCAGATGCCTTGAGTAGGAAGGTTGTAGTTGGAGATATAGCTGCTTTGTCTATTGAGAGTCGTTTGGTGGAAGACATGAGACGTTTGAGGCTTGAGGTTGTTACACCTGGTAATAGGGCTTATTGTAGTCAATTGACAGTTCAGCCGACCTTGAGAGAACGGATTCGTTTAGCTCAGGAGATTGACCCCAGTGTGAGCGTATTAAAAGAGAGATGGCAGAGGGTAAGCACGTAGACTTTGTGGTTAGTGATGATGGGTTGCTTAGATTCCGTAGCCGAAATTGTGTTCCTGCTAGTGGTGATTTGAGAAAGGAGATTATGATGAAGGCACATAGTTCTAGTTACAGCATTCATCCTGGGAGCACTAAGATGTATCGAGATCTTCATGAACATTTTTGGTGGAATGGTATGAAGGGAGATATTGCAGAATTTGTGGCTCAGTGTTTGGTGTGTTAACAGGTTAAAGTAGAACATCAGAAACCTGCAGGGAAACTACAACCCTTACCTATACCGGAGTGGAAGTGGGATCATGTTGCCATGGACTTCGTGTGTGGATTACCTCGTACTAGTAGTAATCATGATGCGGTTTGGGTAGTTGTGGATAGATTAACCAAGTCAGCACATTTTATTGCAGTTCGGATGGACTATTCTCTAGCTCAATTTGCACAGTTGTATGTGAAAGAGATTATTAGATTGCATGGTGCACCAGTGTCAATAGTGTCAGATCGGGACCCTCGTTTTGTGTCTAAGTTTTGGGGTGCGTTATAGTCAGCTATGGGTACTCGTTTAAATTTTAGTTCAACTTATCACCCTCAGACAGATGGGCAATCAGAGAGGACCATTCAAACCCTTGAGGATATGTTGAGGGCTTGTGCTTTGGAGTGGAGAGGTAATTGGGTTGATTATTTACCGCTCATGGAGTTTGCCTATAATAATAGTTATCATTCTAGTTTGGGAGTAGCTCCTTATGAGGCTTTGTATGGGAGGAAGTGTAGGTCTCCTTTGTGTTGGTATGAGGTTGGTGAGAGGCAAATGTTAGGACCTGATTTGGTGGAGGATGCTACATAGAAAATTATCACCATCAGAGAGAGATTATTGATTGCTTAGAGTAAAAAAAAAAAAAGAGAAGAAAAGAGCAAAGCTAATTTTATTGAAGTCAGGGGATGACATCCCCGATTACAGAAGCAACAACAACAGCAGCAACAACAACAACAACAACAAAAAAAAAAAAAAAAATCTTGTTTTGGATGACAGCCTCATGCCGATTTTCACTTACTCGACTCTCCCACCGAGCCCTTCCTTTTTTTGTCGCTTCGGGAGACTTTTGAAGGCGCTGCCTCAATACGTGCAGGACCGCCGGTGTAGCTCGGCTTTTCGCGCCCCCTTTCGGAAGAATGAAATAGCCCTTACAGTTCGGACTCCACTCGTGTGTTGGTTCTGAATCTGATTTCACAAGTGCAATGTGAAACAGTGGAAACACAGAAAGAGTCCAAATCCGGCAATTGTTTTTGGAAAATCGATGTTTGAATCAAATGCCAAAAATGGACTGCTTTGCCAGATTTCAGAGTCGCCACCTAAATATTTATTTTGGGAAATTTAGGAAACCCATGACTCGTGCCAAAGGCCATTAGTCCGTCGTTACCAAAGTGTCTTGGTTCGGGAACTTAGGTATGAGAGGGGAAGGTCAATAATTGAACACCCCACTCAGCCGATCAAAGATCGGCCTCTACTAATCATGATGTGGTTTTTATGTACAATATATGCTCTTATTCTGATTATTTAATAAATCCTAAAATTTATTATGTGAAGCATACAAGGTATAGACTAGTTTGCTCAAATTGGAACAATTCAATTTCATGTTTGTTTCTTGAAAAAGGTTTGAATTTGCCACCCTTAGGTGGGCTTAGTTTGCCAGGTTTGTGAATCTTAAAACATACATTCGTTGAATCATTCCAATTTAAGCAACAAGCCTTCATCCACAGGCATTCAAACAGTTTATCATTTAAGCAATTAGCCTCATGGTAGGATGCTAAACATAATAAGAAAATTATGTACAAGCGGGATGCTAAAGCATAACAACTCACATATTTACCGACGTCCCGCGAACAAGCTACAAAACAAAGTTAGAAAATATGCATGATTCCTAACTGTACAATGTGACAATGCAACACATGTGATATGCAATTTACTAGGCTCGGCTACTAATATGGCATATGAGATGATTTGATCGCATGTGGTCTAAGCATGTATTCAGAGAAGTATTGAAACGACAATGCGAATTGAATGATGAACCGAGCCTTGGTGCATGCAATACAAGTGGATGCAAACATGAGTATGCTAAATTAAACATGATGCCTCTAAACTAACCATCATAAGCTGGTAAATAAAAGGGAGAAAGACGTGGGGTTGGAAGACATGCACACACACACGCACACTTATTACAAGTTTGTTTTCCCTCGCGCAGGAGGGTCCGAATGAAGTAATGCGCCCTCACGCAGGAGGGTCCGAATGAATTAATACGCCCTCACGCAGGAGGGTCCGAATGAAGTAATTATTACAGATCCAAATGAGGGAGAGAGGAGAGAAGAAAATAAAATAAATAAAACCTCACAACACTCAAAATAAAAATAAAATAAACAACTTCATCACTGGCACATGTCACTCCTGTGCGCATGTCCCGGGTTTCGCAACATCACATGATTCACATTTTCCAGATTCAAGCGGCAAACCAAGGAACGGATTTGAAATCTGACTAGCATGGCTTATAGGGAAATCACTATCGGATGATGTGCAAATTTCCTGAGAGTGTAGAGAGAGAAAGAGTGACTATCTCTTCGTAACTTCGGAGTTGTACCTGTCAAGAGAGAGAGAGATTGAGTGGGTGCCCCCCTCAAAGAGAGAGAGCAACCCGGGTGTGCTGCAGAGAGAGAGTTAACTAATTAATTACATTAATTAATATTATAATGAACTAACTAATTAATTAACACTAATTAATTAATTACGTATAAAATTCTAATTTAATTAATTAATTTATACCATTCTAATTTATAAAATTTGAATTAACTATTTAATTAATTACACTAATTAATTAATTAGTACATTTATAAAACTTAAAATGGATTACACTAATTAATTAATTTATAAAATTCACTATCTAATTACCTAATTACCAACTTAATTAATTATAAAACGCTAATTAACAACCTAATTAACTAATGAATTAATTATAAAATTCTATTTAACGACCTCAGTACCTAATTACCTAAGTAATTAAAATTCTAATTAACTTAACTAACTAAATACACTAATAAATTAATTATACGATTCTGATTAATTACTTATAAAATTATAATTAACTAATCTATCTAATTAAGTACAGTGTAACTAATTAAATTAATTAACTAATTAATTATAACATGAATTAACTAATTAAATAACTAATTTAATTCAAGCTAGAGAGAGAGAGAGAGAGAGAGAGAGAAAAAAAAAGGTGTGTGCTGGGTCTGTGTGTGTATGGTGGTGATGGTGTATGAGTGAGCTGTTGTGTGGTGCCGAGTGAGAGGGTGGTGTGTGCCGTGGAGAGAGTAGTGAGGGTGTGGGTTTGCCGAGTGGTGTGTTATGTGCTGGGTGTGTAGGTGTGTGATGGCTATGCATGGTGGTGGTGCTGTGTTGGTGTATCGGTGTGTTGGTGCCGAGGGAGTGTGAGAGAGAGGTTGGTGGTGTTGCTGCTGGTGTGGAAGGAGAGAGAGGTTGGTGGTGTAGCCGTGTGTTTTTACATCCTGCTTAGAGAGAGAGACCAGCTGGGTTGGTGGGTTGGTGGTTATGCCGAGGGTCTTTCGGGCTTGGAAGTGAGTGGCGTGGTGTGTGGGAGGTGGGTTGGTGATGAAGGTGCTGGTTGTGTGGGTTTGTATGGAAGGTGTATGGTGTGGGTGTTGCATGTGGGTTGGCCATGGTGGTGGTGGTGTTGAGTGTGTTGGGTGGCTGGGTTGTGTTGTGGTCGTGTGGTGTGTGTGTGTGTATGCCGTGTATGCTGTGGTAAGGTGAAGTTGGTGTTGGGTGTGCATGGGTGTGTAGCTGTGAGGGAGGAGAGAGGGAGAGAGAGTGCATGCATGTGTGTGGGCCGTGGGTGTGTTGGTGCTGGGTGTGTTGCTGCCATGGTGTATGTGGTGTGTTCTGCCGTGAGAGGAGGTGTAGGATGTGTGTTAGCTGGGTTTGTGTTGTGAATGGGTTGTGGTGTATGGTGTGTTGAGAATCGTGTGTGTTGTATCCATGTGTGTAGGTGTCTATGGTCAGTGTATGGTGGTTGGGTTGGTGGTGTGGTGTGATCGGGGAGAGAGCTGTGTGTGTATTTGGTTAGCTTAGATCAGGCCTTCCTGCTCATTCCCCATCATCCACCCCCGAGAGAGAGAGAGATGTGCCTCTTTTTCAATTGTTCTCCTCTTCCTCCCTCCAAACCGTGTGTGTGTGAATTTTTTAGCTCAGATCCCCGGACCTCTCTTCCCCTCCATATGTGTCTTTCTCCCTCTGCCTCTGTGTGGTTGTTCTCCCCCCCCTGGCTTGTGTCTGAGTGGGTGTTTGGTTCTGTGTATGGTTTGTCTTAGTTGTGGGTGAGTGAGGTGAGTGCAGGGTGTGATCTGCCGAGAGGGGCAGTGAAGTTCGTGGGTTTGGGATGTGTGTGAATGGTGTATATCAATGGTGTGTGAATGGAAGTTGTCATGTTAGCCCCCTCAGAGAGAGAGGTTGGTATATCTCTCCATGGGTGTGAGTGGGTGCATGTCCCTCCCTCCACTCAGCTGCTGTGCCGTGTGTGTCCCTTCTTGGTGAGTGGGTGTCCTCTTTTTATCATCAAAATGCTATCCACTCCATTTCTTTTTTAGAGCACTCACTCCATCATTCTTATATCTCTCATCTCTCTTTTGCAACTCATCCTCCACCAGCATCCATAAAGCCACCGCCCCATTTTTTTATTTTCTATTTTTTTTATTCTTTTATTCTTTTCTTCTTTTTTTTTGTTTTTATTATTTTTTATCAAATATCACATGTCATATAAACACACCTAAAAATTTGTACAAACACACAAAATTATATAAAATTATACAAAATGATAAATTCAAATAAAAATATTTTAATTTGACCAAAAATGGGTGAGTTTCGGGATTTGAAATTTCAATTTGATTTTTCTGCTGAGAAATTCATAAAATGGCATATTTCAATTTGCATCATGGGGTGTTTAAAAGAAGGTGCCCAAGTCTTAAGGGTGGTCAAAAATGGGGTGTCTACAGCCGGGGGATTTGACTCCCTACTGGTTGATTTTTGAAGGCTCTGCCTCTGTATGTGCAGGAACGCTGAGGGATATGACTCCCTGCTGGTTGTCAAAGGTGAGGTACGGAGGTGCTCCGAGTCGGGTCATGACGGTGGTTTTTCGCTTCAACTCTTTGTTCTCTGCCTTTAGGGCGCAAATTTCTGCTCGCGCATCTCTGTACATGCTCTGGAGTAGAGAAAGTTGGGAGTTTAGCTTTTGTACTTCAATGGTTCTATTCTGTAACCGGTGAGATAATTTGGTAACCGCAGTCACGGTTTCCATGCAAGAGCTTAGTGTGAAGTGGTTGGCCTCAATATCAGATTGAGCAGCCATGATTTGCTCAACTGATATCATAGGAAAGCTAGGAAGAATGGGAACAGGGGCACTCGGTCCAGGAAGGTTAGAAAGGGGAGGAGCAGGGACATTTGGTCCAGAGGAGCTCGGATCATTGAGGTCCGAAAAGAGAGTGAGGGGGCGAGATGAGGCCATGTGTGGTGAGAGATGTAAAGAGCAAGAAAGGAGAGTTAGAGAAATAGCAGAGAACAGACTGAGTTTCGAGATAACTTTTCTCCTCTGTTCAGTCTCTCTTTTCTCTCGATGAGGAGGAGGAAACAGAAGAGAGTGATGAAGAGGAAGATGGAAAAGGGTGATGAAGAAGAAAGGGAAATGAACAAATAAGTAGAAGAGGAAGATGCTGGTTCAGAATAATACTGAAGAGAAGAAGACAAGATGGAGAGAGAGTCGAGGCGGGCAGTAATCGATGAAGTCGACTTTTGTCGGCCAACAGACGTAAAAACAAACCGCGTGGCTGACGCAGATATCGAAAGAAAAGAGAAAAGCGGGAAAGTTGTATACATATATGTATATATATTGCATATTTATGTGTTATATACATTTATTTGACTAATCATGTCACAAGAGTGACTTGGTGGAGTGGTCTGGTTTGGCGTCTAAGGATGGAGAGGTTGAGCCTGAGGTTAATGGTTCGAACCCCGCAACGAGTATTTCTTCTATTTTGTTTTGTTCTGATGTATATGTGTCTCATACATATATATAATTGTTTGGATATCTGATCACAAGAGTAGTTTGGCTCAGTGGTTTAGTTTAGTGGTTTGAGCTGTGGCCTAAGCTTGAAGTCAGGAGTTCGAAACCCCATATCTCTGTATTCGTATTTTATTTTCCTTTTTGCGTGTTTTGCTTACGCACAATGACGTCAGCTAACGGAATATTCCGTCGAAGTAACAGCATATACTTGCTGACGTCCGTAGACAGAATATTCCTTGTCAGTAACGGTATATTCCCCAAAGGTATCTGTGTATACGTACGTATCTGTGAATCTTCTCTGTATTCGCCCGTTTGTGTCTGTGTATCTTTTGTTCGTATTGGTCTCTTGGTGAAAATGTTGTGGAGACACCACAGGGTTGAGGAGGTGACTTGAGAACGTGAGGATGAAGTTCGCGAAAAGTATCCGGACCTTTTTATTGATGTTTGAGAGTTGTGATAGAAATGTTATTTTGATATTAGGATGTACATTGAATTTCCTTTGGAGAGATTTTATTATAATTTGGGTTTAATCTCGTGGGATATCATGATATCAGTATAAGGAAGAATAGTGTTGGTAAGGTATTGTCTGTTTTGTGACGGTTGACGATCATTATTTGAGTTGGTGGTTAATGCTTTTGAAGAATTATTATTTCGTTTTGTTAAGGTCTCAGAATGGTGACAGTTATTTTGGCCTTGAGATGCATGGTGTATTAGGCGATGGAAATAGTTCGTTGAAGTTGGATTATCACCAATAAGGTATGGCGTCTTGGTATTTTGAGGAGTCATTTTATTATACTTAAGGAAATGAGATCCTATCTTGTAACTTTGGGTTATCAATGTGAGTAGAAAAATCAATTAATGGTTTATACTAGTACAGATTTTATAATCAATTGTTGAGCAAAAGTAATGGTTTGGTTTGTTAACGGTAAGACTGGTTGAGACTCATGTAGTAGTCGAAGAATTTTTGTTGGTGCATTGGTAAGTGCTTGAGTGAGTTTGTGAGTAACGGTAGAATGTATTACATCACTTGAGTTAATTTCGAGGACGAAATTTCTTTAAGGAGGGTATGTTGTGATGACCTGAAATAAAATTAAATAAAATAAAAATGTGATGGATTTTTTTTTTTTTTTATTTAAAAGCAAAGAGTGAACCACGTGGGGGAGGGCTGGAGCATCTCTTGTAAAGAATCCCTTTGCTGATATAGTTGGAGCATTGGAAAGCACCCTTTAATAAAAATAAAATAAAAGTAAAAAGGAACATGAGGATCCTTCATCATTCTTTCGGTGGTATACATAATGAACATAGAGAGAGCATCTGTGTGGCAGCAGAAAAAGAAGAGAAAAATAAATAAAAGAAAAGATGGAATCAAGGTGGGGGCAATAGAAATTTTTTGGGTGAAAGATAAAGTAAAAGGGAGTGGGTTATGCTTTCGGTGGTGGAGTGCTCAAGTGGTGTATTGTTTTTAGAGAGAGAGGGAGAGAGATTTATTCAATGGCCAAGAATTCGAGACCAGGGAAATTATCTGTATACCTTTACATGCCCAACATCATTGGATACATAAGGGTTCTTATGAACGGCTTTGCCTTCTACATTTGCTTTCAGACAAAAAGCTTTTCTCAGTTCTCTATTTTGTTAGCTTTGTCTGTGATGCCTTGGATGGTTGGTTTGCTCGCAAATTCAATCAAGTTTCGGCCTTTGGAGCGATTTTGGACATGGTTACAGATAGGATTAGCACTGCTTGTCTACTGGTAATTCTCTCCCCGATCAAATGGCCACCGACTTCACAAGCTCAGTCGACTTCGGTCTGAAACTCTCGAAACGTTTGTACTGCGGCAAGGACCAGTCCCTCTCGTCGTTGCCGAAGATGACGGTAATGGAGACGTCGTCGGAGAGTTATGTTCCGACGGCAGTGATGGTTTATGCTGTGTTATCTGAACCATCGATGGTGGATAATTCTGATGTACCGAGCTACCAGTTGCACGTTCACGGCTGGTGTGATCTGCCGGTGTTGATTCTGTTTCATGCATAGGAAAATCTAATGCCCTTGTCAACAAGACGCCTAATACTGGTAATCTCCAAGAACAACAACGATGAAGCTTGGATGGAGAAGAATCTGGGCTTCGTAAACTACGACAAAGGCTTCGAGTCCAAGGCGATCGATTCCACAAGGATTGGATCATCACGCAAGTGGTTCACAAGGTTTTGGAGCTCAATCATTGGCACGACATTCAAGGATTGCTCAATCGTTGGCATGGAAGGTTTGCCAGAAACAACTTTCCTCTTTCTTATCAGGGTAATCTAAAGGTGTATAAGCCTGATGCTGAAACTCACAATGCCCTCATCAATGCACATGGTCGAGCTGGTCAATGGTGTTGGGCAGTGAATATTATAGAAGTTGTGCTTCGGGCATCTATTCCTCCTAGTCGATCAACATATAACAACTTGATCAATGCATGTGGATTTAATGGAAAATGGAGTTGGGCCTGATCTGGTGACACACAATATTGTTCTGTCTGCTTACAAAAGTGAAGCTCAGTATTTGGAAGTCCTGTCCTATTTTTGAACTAATGAAAGGGACAAATATCCGTCCTGACACCACTACCCTTAATATTGTGATACATTGCCTGATAAAGCTTAGACATTATGGGAAAGCTAATTGATATTTTCAATTCAATAAAAAAATAAAAGAGCAGAGTGTCATCCTGATATTGTGACATTCACTAGCATGATTCATTTGTATTCTGTTAGTGGATAGATTGAGAATTGCAAGACTGTTTTAACACCATGATTGTAGAAGGTGTTCCGGTGATGATGTCGCTGTGAATAGGGTTGGAGGTTGATTGTACCTGTGACAATGATGGGGTACAATGTATTTATGAGAGTCAGTATGCTGAAATGAGTTCAAGCAGTGGTGTTCTTGGTGAAGAAGCTGAATCTGGTCTTAGGTCCATGTTCTTGAGGCCAAAAATAGGTAAAGGTTCAAACTTTATTTTCTTGACAAGTGATTGCTAAGTATATTATATATGCATATTTATATATTTATAATTGTAGTGGTGGGCCTTGTTTGCATAGGTGGTATTTGACCTATATACCTCTATTGTGAGATTGTGTTATATGGGCCGTTAGATTTGGTAATTGAAGTGGACCCCACGTGCATGGCTGCTACAATTTCTGTTGGGGTCGTAAATTGAAGTGCTTTGGAGTTTTGCATGTTTTCCTCGTCGAACTTGAGGTAGGGATTTTCTTTGAGTCGTATTAGTGCGCTTTAGTTTGGGGTTATTTAGTTCGTATTCTTTAGTATTTTAAATTAGTAGTGACGTGTAGTTTTCATATTGGTTCAGGGCACTAGTTGGACTTTTACACTCTATTCGATTCGAGGATTATATTATTTCGTTTCCAGGTGAGTAGTTTCATGCTACATATTTTTATAAATGTTCCCCTACCCTGAACTGTTGGAAAATTAAATTGTTGTTTCATGATTAAAGTGTTTTGATAATTATTATATTATCAAATGAATCAAATTATTTCTGAAACATGTGTGAACTTGGCATACTGTAAACTATTTGTTTTGGTCTCATGTTTATAATGATGAACTACCATGTTTTTGCGAAACTGATGTGTATTGATTATTGGGACCATGATGTGTATTTAGTCCAGGGAACTTATTCCACTGTGTGCGGTGACTCTGGCCACTAGGGAACAGATCCGGTTTAGGCCGTGATGACTCTAGTGCTCAACGATTGTAAGGAACAGACCTCTAAAAATAACTAGGTGACCTTCAATCGGATCGACTTTGAGAAAAGGCCCAGGTGCCACCCTGAGGATGACTCCTAGTTCGGTATTGGATCCAACGGGGCTTATAGCCTGAGAAATGTGTGGCAGATTATTTGTTTTTATTGGTACCCAGAAAATTATTGGTGTTCATGTTATAATCTGTGAAAAATGTCATTTAACATGTTCTTGCGAGACATGAGTATTTTAATGTCATTTAACATGTTCTTGCGAGACATGAGTATTTTAATGTCATTTAACATGTTCTTGCGAGACATGAGTATTTAAAGTATTGAACTGTGGAACCTTCTTTTTGAAACAAATAGTATTTGTCATTTAACATGTTCTTGCGAGACATGAGTATTTTAAGTGTTGAACTGTGGAACCTTCTTTTTGAAACAGATTGTATTTACCAAACTGTATGTCAAACTAATTTCTGTGATATATATTTTATTTTGGAATTGAACCCTGTTTTCAGAACTGTATTTACTATCCATGTTGCTACTCACTGAGCTATCAGCTGACTTAATTTTTATCACTTCCAGGTGTTAGAAGGACTTAGAGTGGACCCATGGCATAGCGGGGACTCGATTGCATGGACCTCTAGGGCATACATTTATTTGTTTTAGGTTGCTTATCGAGTTTTGTGCATAAATTGTGGTATATCACTGGATTGAGTGTTGATTTATTTATTCCTGGGTTATCATCACAATTATTCTTTATGGTTTTGGGTTCATGTTTAGGCTTACGTGTGCCTTGGGCTAAGTCCCTGTGGGCCACGGCCGGTCATGCCCGGATTTGGAGTGTGACATAATAGATAAGAAAGAATATTGAAGAGACTAACACATATAGATTAAATTCTGCCAAAAGTTTAAGGAGGTTCCACTTCGAAATGAAGAACATTTTGCAGCAATTGTCTCCAAAGAAGAGACTTCTTCTATGCATGCCAAATTAGGGTAGCGCTGAAGCAAGGTTAGAGCAATGTCTGTAAGATTAATGAAAAATATGTAATTAGTAGGAAGTTATTCAATTTTAACAATATCATACCATTTTTTATTATTTTTTTTCCAATTTCAAGTTCATTTTATGAAAATGTGAAAAATATTGCAAAAAGTCATTTTTGCCATTCAAATGTCAAATTTTAGCCTGCTACAATGACAAAAAAAAAAAAAAAAAAAATTATAATGGATAAATTAAAGCTATAGTTCCTAAAGTTTAACACATTTTTGTTTAAGTCCCTAAAGTTTCGATTTTGTTAATTAAAATTTTAAAATATTAAATTCAAATCAATTTAGTCATAATACTTTAGTCATTGTGTCATTTTGGTCTTTATAATTTTAATTGGTTCAATTTTGATCCTAAATTTATAATTTCGTGTCAATTTGTGTAGTTAACACGTGTCGCGTTTTTATAGGCAAAATTGTAAATTTGTTCAACTTACTAAGTTAATCTCAAACAACTAGCGGCCATTTTTCTTCGAAAACTCTAATCGGTGTTATTAATTTGACTAATTTGACCAAAAAAATCTAAAATTAATGATCAAAATCGAGTTAATTAAAATGACAGAGACCCAAATGGCACAATAAGCAAAATATAGGGATTATCGATCTAGTTTACTCTAAAGAAAATGAAACATAACCTTCTAGTATTGAAAGGCGAAACTGACAAAATTGATACTTTAGGAATCAAAATGACACAAAATATATACTTTATGAATCATAGTTAATATTTATAATTTTTCCATTAACGATTTAAACAACGTTTTGAAATTGGATTAGATTAACTCAAATTGACAACTTTAAGACCAAAATGACTGAAGGGACTAAAATGACAAGGAAAAGAACATATAAAATAATTTTTAACCTTTAAACTATTAGAGGACTATCGTTGTAAATTTACAGTTTCAGTTAATAATCACTTACCATAGAGTCCAGACCTACACAGATCACGCAACAGCACAGCACCTAATTTATCGTCAAATGGTTGACGCTGTTGGTCTTGTTTTGTGGCGTCCAATAAGTAAAGAACAACCTCTCTTTTCCCACAGGCAGCAGCGTAATGGAGAGCTGTTCTTCCATGAAAGTCACCAACATTAGACAGTGTTGGGTTCTTCTCTAGCAACAGTTTGGTTGCCTCAATGTTGCCCACTCCTGCAGCAATGTGAAGGGCAGTATGGCCAAGGCCATCATGTTGAGCAAGATCTTCTGGTACCATCTTCTCCAACAGCTTCTTCACAAAATGGTTTCTTCGAATAATCCTAACGGCGATCATGAGTGCCGTTTCTAAAAATCGAGTGATGGGATCCCTGACTGCATCTGGTACTTCTTCTATGAATTTAATGGCGCTCTCCCAATCACCTTTGATTGCCGCTATTTCCAGTGG
The DNA here is from genome assembly GCA_030407325.1 of Camellia japonica. Classification (NCBI taxonomy): domain Eukaryota; kingdom Viridiplantae; phylum Streptophyta; class Magnoliopsida; order Ericales; family Theaceae; genus Camellia; species Camellia japonica. Next base: position 203,167,385 of record JAPPVO010000002.1, on the reverse strand, counting down.
CTGATATGCCAAAAGAAACTCCTCTGTTTCTTCGTCTGTCATCCATTTAACACGTACGTCACTACAACATATAATAATTAAGAATTTTACCAACTAAACATTTTTTTTTTTTTTTGCCTCCAAACAAAGTAAGAATTTTATTGAAAAAAAAAAAAAAAACTTAGGATATTGACTCCCATTGTCATGAAAAGGTTGTTGGGAAAAAATAATCAACTTGTTTGATTTTGGTTTTCAAAAAAACATTTTTTAAAAAATTTTACTTTTTTGTTTTCCATATTTTTTTTGTTTTCAATGAATTTTTTAATATTTTAAGTAATTTTTTTTTAATTTTTAGACACGCCTAACATAAATACACTTAAAAAGTAGAGAAAATTATTTATAAGTCCTATTAAGAAGAGTTATGTTACATATGGTCCTACTAAAAAACTTACATTCTCATAAGTCCTATGGGAAGTTTGTTGACACATTTACCCTCAATATTAGTTGTTAATATCATAAATAATAGTAAAACCATATATAGGAAATTGAATGTTACCATAGATCATATCTATATAAACGTACGTAACGTAACGTAACACCTACATAAACGTAACGTGACACCTATGATCTATGGTAACATGCAATTTCCTATAGATCATATGTACATAAACGTAACGTGACACCTACATAAACGTAATGTGATACCTATGATCTATGACAACATTCAATTTCCTATTTGGGAAATTGAATGTTACTATAGATCATATCTACAGAAACGAAACGTAACGTAACGTGACACCTACATAAACGTAACGTGACACCTATAGGAAATTGAATGTTGTCATAAATCATATTTATATGAAACGTAACGTGACACAAATATAAACCAACAACATTTTCACATTCAATTTAAAAAAATAAAAACTCATTAAGTGTACGAAACGTAACGTGACACGTTACGTTACGTTTATGTAAGTGTCACGTTACGTTTATGTAGGTGTCATGTTACGTTACGTTTATATAGGTGTCACGTTACGTTACATTTATGTAGGTGTCACGTTACGTTACGTTTATGTAAGTGTCACGTTACGTTACGTTTATGTAGGATCTTGTAATACATTCCTATCTAAATAGGACTTGAAACTCTATAAGAAATTACACAGGACTTAGCCTACCATAAGTGTCTGAAAAAAGGACTTATAAATAAGTCTCTCCAAAAAGTATAATATTTGTAAAAAAAATCTTTCCAAAATTCACTAAATATCAAAATTACAAGAAAAATATGAAAATTCAGTACATTTATCATATTTTTGTGTATTTCTTAACTTTTAAAAATATTTTTCACAAATATTTTACTATTTAGGCACATCTAAATAAGGTGCATCTAAAAAATTAAAAAAATTGTTTAGAATTTTAAAAATATTCACTAAAAACAAAAAAAAACACAAAAAATAAAAAACTCAATTTTCAAAAAACTGAATTCAGGAAACTGAAACCAAACACACTGAATAACACTTTGCTTGGTTCAATTTTTTCAAAAATACTTTTCAGAAAATCCTATTTTTTGACTTTCCGTGTTTTTTTGTTTTTACTGAATTTTTTTAATATTTTAAGTAATTTTTTTTACTTTTTAGACATACCTAACATAAATATACCTAAAAAGTAAAAAAATTGTGAAAAAAAACCTTTTAAAAATTCACTAAATACTAAAAATACAAATAATAATAATAATAATAATAATACAATAATTCAATACATTTTTTGCATTTTTATGTATTTATTAATTTTTTAAAATATTTTTTCATAATTTTTCTACTTTTTAGATACATAAGGTGCATCTAAAACGTTAAAAAAAAATGTTTAAAATTTAAAAAATATTCACTAAAAACAAAAACAAAAAAAAAACACAAAAACCAAAAAACTCAATTTTTAAAAAATTTAATCCAAAAAACTTAAACCAATCACACTGAATAATAATTTTTAGCCACAAAATTTTACAACAATTTTTCGCTACCCCTTCAAATTTAGGTCTTGTTTGGGAATATGCTATTTTAATAATTTTTTTACTTTTTACGAAAAGATATTCAGAAAAATAAAAAGAGTGGTGTGATAACTTATAATAACTTTTTGACTTTTTAACTAAAATGATTACTCCCCAAACGAGGCCTTAGTAGTACTAATTTTAAGAGTTTCAAATGTAAGGATATATTACACTAGTACTGTCTCTAGTTTCAGTGAAATTTCACTTTGATTTTCATAGTTCAATTTAAATAATTTTAGTCTTTACATTTTTAATTTGCTTTATAATCTCTCCGTGTTAATATTTTGAAGAAAAAAAAAATCACATATATGGACCAAAATAAAATTCAAAACAAATTATAGCCTTGTTTAACAACTTGGATTTTAACTAAAATAATTAATAAGGCAAAATGTCATATCTTATATATCAATTAATCAATTTTTCTCTCACAATCATCTATTGAACTACAAAAAACAACAAAAACAAAAACAAAAAAATTTTACATATCATCCAAAATACAACTTCTTTCTCGACTAACCAAAATAACAATTAAAATAATCAAATCGCCCTTACAGTTCTTGTAATTTATTTTAAATTACACTTTAGTCCCTTTAATTGCATACATGGTAATTTTTTTCATTTTAAATTATAATGGTAAATGATGGAGGAATCATATCTTAACGAAATTGAATATGTTATAGAAACTAAAGTGACACTTTATTTAAACTACATGACTAATGATGTAATTTATCCTAATTTTAACAGAGAAGAGGGACTTTACAAAAACAAAACTTGTGATTGATTTGATGTATATGTAGAGTAGTTTTCGAGATAAAAAGTACGAAAACTTGTTTGGTTTACTTTTTTTTAGAAATGATTTTGGAAAATTGTTTTGGGAAGAGAGTTTTAAAAAAAAGTCGTTGATTTGATGTATATGAGAGAAAAAGTGATTTTGAAAAGTAAGTAACCAAACAAAATTTTGAGATTTTTTTTTAAAAAATTTGTTTAATTTAGTTACTCTTAAAAATTTATTTGTAGAGAATTTTTCTCAAAAATTTTTCTGAAAAAGAAACCAAACAATCCCAAAACCTTTAAAAAGTGATTACCAAAGGTAATAGGTTGTGAGTGGAAAATTGCATACAACTTTGTCCACACTTCCTTAGCAGTTTTAAAGGGCAGAACTCGCGTCAAGATATCTTTGGTGAGCGTTGTGAGAATCCATCCCCGTACGAGACCGTCTGATCTTTCCCAGGACCTGTACTGTTCCTCATTCTCAGGTGGAGCAGGAGGAGCCTCAACTAGGCCATCGATGAAACCAACCAAGCCTCGACTCTCAATGAAGTCCAGCATCAGTTTCTTCCACTCGTCGTAGTTGCTGTCAGAGAGTTTGTCGGGGACAAAATCCGTCACGTTAAACTCCGAGGGGTATGGGTATAATGGGTAATTCTCAATTGAGGAAGCCATTGATGGAAAAGCTTGCTTACCTAGCTAGTTTACACAGATGGTTCCTATTTCAGTGTCTAATGCAATGCTTATGATCAGCAATTTATATTTGCTCAGCCCTTTCGTATGATTCCATCCTTGTCCGTGGTAGCTATTTTTATCCTTCTTGTTTTGTCCTTTGAGTGTTGCATTTGTTTACTTCAATGATGCTTTGTATCATGATTATTTTTTATTTTTATTTTTTTTTAAGTGAGGCAGAAAAAGAAAAAAATATACAAATACAGAGGGAGTTGCACCCCATTGATGAATTGCACCCTTCATTTTTATTTTATTTTTTTGGTCCCACTGTTGAGTGATTCCATTTTTTTTGTGCCTTGCTCTCACAACAGACTGGTATCTCCACTTTTTGTTTTGTCCTCTTGCGTGTGGGATTTGTTTACGTTAATGATCTTTGCACCATATGATTTTCGTTTTTTTTTTTTATGCCTTGCTCATAACAACATACTGGTATCCAGTGGGGTGAACAACAGTTTCATACCAACCAAACAGTAAGTATTTCGGAGAGGGAAGATCAATGATCCACATGCTTCAAACAAGGGGTTGGATTTGTAAGATTTTTATAAATGACAATCTCATTGGATAAAACTCTATTCAGTTGTATTTTTATTCACTCTAGTATATCTGTGAGTTATGAGAGTTTAGATACGAATCCAACCCGAGTTGTATCAGAGAAGTTTGTATAGACATATCATATTTTGACTTAAGTATTCTTTATTTGCCACTTTATACTAAACAGCGCCTCCAAAGTCAAGAAGAGTTCAAAATTGTTTGACTGCTCGAGTGTGCTCGAGCAGTGAAGTAGTTCATCCAGTATTTCTATCTGTGTTCTAAACTTCTGGAAAAGATGTTTCACCACTCAAGCAATGGATGTTGCGCTCGAGCGGTTGGCCTATATGTGAGCACCACCTTTAGTTAAACCGCTCGAGCGCACGAGCGGTAAAGTGTGCGCTCAAGTGGTTTTCGCGACTCTATTTAGTATAAAGTATGCCATTTGTTATTTTTAAGATTTACCCATCCAGATTCTAAGAGATGTGTAAAATATAAAGTGTTCTATATTAGAGGGTATTTTATGAGTTTCCATGATGTATAGAAGGTGATTCATTGATCAATGAACTACATATTGACAAACATCAACGGTTATTTCATTCTTTCATTCACAAAAAGAGAGAGGTGTTCATTGGTTGATTCCGAGGAACTTGGCCCTGAAACTTTGGTAAATTCTGGAATGGCTCATCTTTGTGGATTCGACATAGGTATTGTGAATTCAACGTTAGGCAAAGCAATTCCAAAATGAAAACGGTGTTGGTAGATGCATATCGGATTTCGTTCAATTCGGGCGTAAATTCTCTAAGTAATTAAGGGTTCTCGTGTGTAATTTTTGTCTTCTTCTTGTGACTTTGACCCGTGATTTTTTATCACAATTGGAGAAATCCAATTATAATTTTTTTCACGTTAAATCGTTGTGCCGATTTGTTATTGATTGTTTGATTATGATTACTATTTATTGTTTAAAATTAAATCATAATTGCAAATTAATATCTCGGGAGTTTTTCAAGATTTTTCAGGATTGTCGGTCTCATTCAAATCATCTTGATAATCTAAACCATTTATTTTGTAGAGTCCGCCAAACAGAGGAAATAGGTTCAATTATCCATTACATTGATATGTCTGCCATAGAAGCTTTAAACAAGAAATAGTTCCATAATCCGTATAATGTGATATTTGCAGTGCAAAACAGGAGAACATAATAATAATACATGGATAGGCTATTGAATCGGAGCTTACCCATCCAAAGAAAGAGAAAAAAAATAAAATAAAAATGAAAATGAAAATTATATTACAATTAATAGCCAAGAAACAATGACCAATGGAAGACGGTCCAAAACCTTCGCCCAGGTGTATATTATAAATCCCATCTTTACAATCAATTGACTTTTGCCAAATAATTTTGTGGCAGACTCACAAAATCTGCTCACACTATATAGGTTTGATTTGGCCTCTTTGGACCACGTTTTCTTCGTGGGTTGGCACTGACCATGCAAGAGAAGGCATTGACAAGCTCAGAATCTTCTTCAGTAATCAGAATCTTGGCTGCACTAGGGTCAGCAAGGAGTTGTTTGGCAACAAGATATCCTGCAATTGACCAGGTCTGGAACAACCGCGATTGTTTCCCAATGAACCTTGCTCTTTTGGTGTCGTAATATTCAGGCCACTTGTCTCTGGATATGCGCTTCTCTGCAACCTCTACTGCTTTTGCAGCAATTTCTGGTCTATTCATCTTAATGCATGCAACAGTGAGCTGCAAAAGACCAGTTAAATTATTACAACATACTGTTTCTAATTTTTACAAAGGAACTACTATATACTATGTTAAAAAAATCAAATTAGACAAGCATAACTCCATTTAACCATAATTTCTGTTATCATCAAAATGATAAAGCAGTGTCAACACTAAACTACTACTAGAATGATACCCAGAATATGTGCGTGGAACAATGATGCAGATCCACATATATGAAAATAGTGTATACCCAGCTGGTCATCCTAAAGTACAAACTCATTAGTGTATAGTGCTAATTAAACATCATTACAAAGGAAAAAAGCAAATATCCTAAAGTACAAACTCATGTTCTGACTAATAGAGAGTATATGTTGAGGGTTCAGATGTATCTTAAAGCAACAGAGACCTCAGATTGTGAGGATGTGAGGGCTGTGAGGATGTGACAAGGATTATATTAAGGGTTGTGAGGATGTGATGTAAATTTATAAAACATAGTTCCTTCTCAAACTCTAAAATGGCCCTAATAGATACTCCCTCCGTCCCAAAATAATGGTCCCTTTTGGGGAATCCAACTTTTTTTGGTAGTACAATTATTGTATTTGAAAAAAGTTGATTTTCCAAAATTATCCTTTTGATAGTACATTTTTTGGAAATATCAATGTCATAATTGTACTTTTTATATTGTTTATTAATTTAAAAGAAGGGCAAAATAGGAAATTTATATTATTTTTGTACTTGATTTTTGAAGAGGGACTAATATTTTGGGACAATGAAAAATTGAATAAGGGACTAATATTTTGGGACGGAGAGAGTAGTAAATTTAGCATTGTCAGGTGTTTCTTCAAAGATGCATGATAAAATATAAAGAATAAAAAATTGAAGTACTAAAAAATAACAAAACATTTTCTGTGTTGCATTAAAAGAGTAGGTCTTCCATTGAAGTTAAGCACTTGGAAACCACAAAAATAGGCAAAATAAAATGTTTCCTACAGCATTTGACGGCAGTGCATCAAAATCTTAATAATCAATAACAAGTGCAAACTTCGCACATACAATGAAATAGTCATGTGCAAGCATGGACATGCAGAGACTTAGTGATAATACAAGTCCTACAAAAAATAAAATTAAACATAATAAAAGACTTATTTCCATGCTATGTGATGCTTCATCAAATTAGTGGGATAGTTACAGAAATGCACCAACCGGATTGCTGGGTGGGGTGGAGCTCAGGTTATTTATTATTATTATATTTTTTTTGAACACTGGGTGGGGGGCTAGGTTTCAAACAAGTGAAAACTGCATTAAAAGAGTTAGTACTAACATCACTAGCATCTTAAAGATGCTATGCAGAAGCAGTACAGACTCATTTCAGATACTCTGTAAAACGTGATAAATAACTCACAAAGAAAGCCCACTCTACCAGCTGATCAGTTTTTATAATCCAGCTGTAGTTGGAATTAGGAATGAATCCAGAGAGAAGCAAATTATAACCCCACAGAAAATTAGAAATGAAGTGGAGTCGATATAACACAGTAATAGGCCCCTCAACTCAACCCACCATCCTATCTAAAAAAAAAAAAAACTCAACCCACCATGGTTTCTGTTAAGCATCAATTGAATCAAGAAACTTAAAGCAGTAAAACATGAGCATTTAGCACCACAACCAAAAATCAAAGGCAACTGACTACCTGCCAGAGTAAAGTAGGCCAGGCACCTGCATTATGGTAGGACCAAGGACTGCACCAAAAACCACAAAGGATGGTGAGATACAATTTATTTATATTTTTTTTAAGCCTTAGTTCAAGGATGAAGAACTATCACTTCTTCAAGGTAGAAATATTACGTGTTCTTTGGATCACTGCCTGTAATAATCTGCCACTCCTGACCTTCAAGAGCAGGATAACATATCTTGAATGGCATGTCTGCTACCAAATCTGCCCATTTGGCTTCAATGAGATCCAATATTGCGTGTGACTGATCTGCTGTCGCAAGACTACTCACCACAGACCACAAGTTTCCAAGAGAAAAGAAACGGAAATCCATGTGAGCGGGTTGTAAGTTTCCAATTAAATAACCTCCTTTATTAGGCATCCATTCCACAAGCCAAGGAGAAATCTGATCTGGGTAGATATTGAACTTGTTCACAGCATCATATGAGTACTCTTCTGTCTTGTAGCGGTAAATCTCATTGAGTTTTCTCATATCAATCCAATAATACTCTCTGATATGGAACGATAATGCCACAAGACGATTGTTCAGTGCTCGGATTAGGTCAGCTGATCCATCCTCCGGAGCAAGCATTTCACGTGCACAAAGTAATGCTGAATAAAATAGTGCCTGCAACAACAACATGAAACACCCTACCAAAATAATACTGTTTTATCTTACCAAGCATAAAGATGATAAAAATAGAAGAAAATCCACCCTGGTACAGTTTACATATATCCAACATATAAGAGAAACATTTCAACAAATAAATAAATAAATATCAACAACATTTTGCTAGTGATATCTAAAGAACAATCAGTACCACATAGATGTCAAGATTTGTATCAAATTTTAGATTTAAATTTTTTATCAGATTCAAATGTTAACTAGAGAATCATCTGACCGCCACCGTATCTTCTCTAAAATCATCAACCTTCAGCATAGTCAACCACAACTAAAAATAACCACCTCTCTAGGACAATCATTTCTAACATTAGGATTGGCAATATGTCTTTCATAGGCACACACAATGGCCATAGCCCAAGAAACTTTCTTCTTAAAAAGAAACTGAAAACACATCCAAATAACAATAATATGAACAATTTACTAACCTGAATTTCCAGAGGGTGACCATGAATCCCCATGCGGCGATCTATCATACAAGAACCATCTGTCACTAATAAAGTTGGGAACATATCAAAACCATCAGCAAGACATAGCCTCAGAATCATTTTAATTCCAGTTTGGACATCAATTCTCTCCTGAACTGAGAGATCTCCAGAGCATTTTCCATATGCACGCAACAGTATAATCCACCACAATCCTGGAATTAATATCATAAAATGAAAAGAAAAAAAAAAAATTTGCATAAAATTCTAATACCAGGATATGTATATTTTGCTTAATAGGCTTTTTGAAATAATATTTTTATTTACCAGAATCAACAGGTGCAACACGACCAATTGCTGCCTCTCCGAAATCAGGATCCAATACCTCCTCTGTTGCTGAGTCATCACCATCCAGGGGAACTGTGCGCACCTTGAAACTAGCAGGCATCAATCCTTGACCAGGACTATGACAGTCCATAGTTTTCTCCCAGCTCTACAAAATAAGGACTACACAAGTCATGCACAATTATACACTAAAATGATCAATTCTAATCACATAATTAACTATGTCAGTTGTATGCATTACAAGTAAACACCTGTGGACCAAATACACAACTAAGGATTACATATATGCAGTGTATTTGCGACTAGTTCAGTACTCAGCTTCCATATGACATGAAATCCAGAATGGCATAGGCACCATTGTTCTATTATTCAACTATCCATCTTACATACAAATGCATGCAAGGAGCGTGTAACTATGTTACATGGAAAGCATATTGCTTTAGTGAGCGGGGATGAGGTATGCCACTTTTTCTAGTTAATAAGTAGCAGAACAGAGTATGCCCTTCTTTTCTTCTTTGGTAAGTACAAGAACATGGTGTGCTTCATACCCTAAAACAAAGTACACTAGATGCAGACTTGTACAAGTCTCATAGTTCCAATTGGCGAGGGGTTTTTGTTATCGTACTAGTTTTCTTTTTATTTTCTTTTTTTGGGCCAAGTTTCATTAGAATTGTTGCCCTTTTTTAAGAAATGCAAGAGTGATTTTCTTTTAACATGTCATTGTCATCAATAATGAAAAAATATTATGAAAATGCATTGTTTATCGTGTTCAAACTTTCTTATACTAGAATTAGTTTCCAAAAATATGAGCATTCAGAAAGTGTATCTCATGTGATTTAAGTCATCGATGCTCTATGACCCTTTCTTTAACTCTTTCTGTTTTTATTGTTTTTTTTTTTTCTGTTTTTTTTTTTTATAGAAAACACATCTTACGATAGCAAATCATTTTGACCCAAACTTAATGCGTACAGATGCACGCATTCACTGTCAGGCAAGCCCAGGGAGAGTTAAAAACAGAGGCCTCTAGTTCTAGACTGCTCGCCTCAGCCAACTGAACTACCCAGACAGGTCCATCTGTCAGATTTCAATTTAACAAACCATTTGAAGGAAAACTGGTATTTGACCACTACCAAGGACAAATAACGCAGTACATTCGATTTGCAAGCTTATTTCTTCAAAGGTAAAGTTCAGATCATGTATTTAAATCATGAACAGAGTCAACATACTAGTTGGAAAGAATAGAATAGAAGAAGAAGACTATTAAACCACACGTGTTCATTTCGAACAACTACACTATTAACAAAAAGTCATAGCAACAAACAGCATTATTGATACTTCGGGAAAATCCAAAACAGAATTATGAGTGAAAGAGTTCTAACCATTACAAAACAGGATATGCAAATAATCTTTCTGTCAGATCGAGTGCGTAATAGAACCATTTACCTGCAGTTGCAATGTATGAAGGATGAAGTTGCGAACAATATCATACTCTTCTTTCAATAAGAAAGCTATACCAGAAGGTATAAAGTCACGGATAAAGACCTGATCATAATTCAGAACATTGGAACTGGTTGGGTCCTTCGCAGCTATTGTTCCAATAGGACTACCACAATAATAAACCATAGATTCCCGGAGCAATTCCCATGCCTCATCCTCAATAGAGTCGACACAAACCTTGTGCAAGGTATCTCTTACTGGTTCAACTGCAGGTGCATTGTCATTGGATGTAAAGACTTCTGTTTCCTGTTTTGATTCTCGAACCTTCTCAAAGTCTAGAATGTCAGGTCCATTCACAATACCATTAATTGTACTTAATTTCTTTGCGTTTTCCACGTACCATGTTCGATTTCCATTATCTGCAATTGCTCCACTCACACTTTCAGCCTGCTGACAATTGCAACTAATAAGTACTGATTGATCTATTAAATTGTTTCCAAATGGAGCCTTGCCTATGGCTGGAAACCAATGATTACCAAAGCTACTTCGTAGCTTGCTTGAACAATTCAGTAATTGCATATACTTTGAGCCCCTTTTCTTTCTATATTTAACAAAGGATTTAGAAAGAAAATCTGAGTCTGATATGCTAAAGCATTTGTCAGAAAAGAAAAGACGAGGCAAAGCCCCACCCAAAACTTGCATAACTGCTGCAGAAGTGCCCATTGCTATAACCACTATCTAGTGAAATTAATAGGGACCAAATTAAACCTTTAAAACACGAGATCTCTGGTTTGTTTTGGGACACCTGAATAATACACATTAGAAACCAACAAAAAAGAATAAGAAGATAAATTTCAAGATTAGAAAATGGCCAGGAGGATTTCTATATTGTCAAAATTAGAAGAATGAGATCACAGTACATTGATGTAAAATGTTGAAAATAAACATACATATGGATTAGTACATATAAACAATGCAGTGTTCCATTTTAATCAAAGGAAAATGATGGCAAAGGAAAAATAAAAGTAATTCCAAATAAGAGAAAGCTAATCTCACAAGATTGAGCCAAAGATAACTACTTGCTTTCATGAGGTGAGTTTTATTTTATGTTGGACCAAGAACAACAACACAAAACATAAGACAAAATTTTGTTTACTATGGTTTCCATTAATTTTCCTTCCAACCAATCAAGATCAGCAAAAATTTAGCTCAAGTTCCAAGGAACAACTTTGCAAATTTATCGATCGCACACTTAACAGAATTTACAAATCAGATTGTCATGAATCTACACTTTCAAAGAGCTGTATCCATCAAACAAACAAGAATGACAATATAACAAAATTAATCAGAAACATGAAAGAACAACAGTTTAACATGTTCAAAAAATTCCAAGATATTGATAACCACAAACACGCAGCAAACCCGTTTTAATCTTACTTCATATAAATTTGCCGTACCAGCAGAACAATCAATAACAGACTCACTAACTCAAACAGTTTCACTACCGATTTAAAATAAAAAATAAAAATAAAAATAAAAATAAAAACCATATCCCTTTCACCCAAATCTTGCTTCATTTTGCTAAAAACAAATTAAAAAATTCTTCCATCGAAGCATACCCATTTCATATTCACCAACATTTAACCCAATGAAGGAAACAAAAACACCCAATTCATGGCAAAGTTGAAAGCATATATTGGCATCATTGATAACAAAATAAAATAAAATTTGCAGAAGAAAGAACAAATTTAGACTTAAATACACAAATATATTCCGAAAAATTAACACAAAAATGCCTTCTTTACCTGATTGAAGAACAATAGAGACGAGAAACGAAATGGGTAGTTTCAGAAACAAAAAGAGAAAGAGTAATGCTAGAGAACAACAATTTGGGTCTTAAAAAATTTACCCACAACTGGCAAAAGAAACAATTTGGATCCGTAAACAAAAGAGGTAGACTCTTCCAAAAGAGAAATTGGAAATCAGAGGAGGAAGCGAAACAAGCAATGGTGTGTGAATGTAGTACAACAATCGTTATCGGGCTTTTTAAGAAGCAAAAAGCACATGTGATATTTTTTTGTGTTGTGTTGTGTTGTGTTGTGTTTGTTTTGTGAAAGTTAGGTGATGGTGGGACTCGGATCACAAGATGCTTTCTGCGGTTATTTTTCAACAGTTCGTGTTTCATTTTGTTTTTTTAATATTTCTCTTTTTCATTAAATATTATAGTATTATTAATAAAGTACATGTTCCATATTTTATTTTTATATTTTTTTGACATGGTATACATCAATTTCATGGAAGTTTGTTTGTTTTTTTTTTTCTTTTCATATATGTGAGTGAGACTCATATTGTCCTTGCGTTGAGATTCACTTTATCGCTTTTAAAATTTATTTTATATTATGATATATTTTATTGAACGATTTATTATCAAATGTACAATATATTTATTCTTATACTTTCTTATCTTAAAAAAAAAAATATAAGTCTCATACTTTTTTTATTTTTTATTTTTTGGGCAAAGAAAAATACATATGTATTTATACTTTCCAAGTTTGTTTACACAATTATAGAGTTATGTTGATGTAAAGGTGTGTATCATATGCAAGTTATGTCATTTGTAAATTTGATTATTATAAATGACATAATTTAATATTATGAAACTCGTAACTTAAAAAAAAAAAAATTATAATTAAACAGCACGTAAAGCATAACGAAGAAGTCTTATTTTATAATCAAAATAATATCATAATAAATTATAATTAACAATACAACAAACCATAACTAAACAAAAATGATTTAGACCTCTAAAAAGAGAGCTCTAATGGAGCACTAATTTGTCTTCTTCCTCTCCATTTTTTGTCTTTTACTTCACTGTTTGTTTATTTTTTTTTTATTTATTTATTTATAGGTGGACAGCTCATTAGAGCTGCACTGTAGCAGTTCTAATTAGAACTCTACAGCACTTCCGCATAACTAAATACACAAATGTGGTAACTAGAGGTGATATAGAATTTCCCCACAATCTATAGTTAAGTTTGATGAAATGCACAAATGATAGGCACGTGTGAAATAATATCATTATATTGATTTATTATTTTAATAGAAAATAAAACAAAATCATGACAAAACTAATAATTGTAATTATTAATATTTATAATTTTTTTCAATAATTTGTAATTACTTTTTTAAAATTTCAATGATGTGATATTTCTCTAAATAATAAATACAAATAATATTATATCATATAACTCGATAATATAAACAAAAAATATATATATATGCGGTGGTCTTGCCCTAACTTTTATTTATTGGTTAAAGTGTTGAACCTAGTACTGTTTGTTAGAATTTTGAGGACAACTTATATCAAAAAGTTAACAATTTTATTTTTTCTACTTTTTTTTATATCTTTTTGTATAAAATTAACAAGTCATCCCAAACAAACTATTTTTTTATATTATATTTTAGTCAAAAAATTAAAAATTACTAAAAAAAACCTGTTCTCTAACGAGGCCAAAATGATAAATGATGTAGAATAATACTACACAAAACAACAAATAATCACTCAATAGAAACAGTGTTTTATATAGTTAGATCAAATTATATAGCAACTCTCATTATCAACTTTTTATAACCTTAAAATAATATATTATTATATTTGAGAAGTTTGAATTAGAGGCTTAGATTAAATATAATAATATATTTCATGTCAACATGTGATATTTTTTTGTTTAATTTTGATTAAAAAATTAGTTTTAAAATAAATAAAAAAAAAAAACCTTATAAACAAGAACGGCCAAAATGAAAGAGAAAAATAAATAAATAAAAAAATCGAGGTAAAAAAATGATAAAATTTTCAGTCATATAAACGGTAAAAATGAAAGACAAACTTTCTATCGTCATTTTGCATCACCATAATTTATTTGTTGTTTAGAAATAACCATTACAAATTTAATAAATCAAAATAATTTCTTGTCAATTTTTCAGTCATATAAACGGTAAATAAGTTAACTAAAACTTGGATGATATATAACAACTAATATTCATAATTTTAAAATTGGCACCTAATTTATATGTTGTGTGATACAAAGGGCTATTTTAGAATCTTACAGCTTTTAATCTATTTTGAGTTATATTATCTCATATATTTTTATATATTTTTTATAAAAAATAATAAAAAAATTAACAATTAATTTTTAATTATCTTCGTAAAACAAATCAAAGAAATGACAAATATTCCTGACCTCTCATATTTGAGGTTTGGTGAAGAAAATTATAATAATATATATGTACTATATAGAATTTTTTAGGCTAGGCTTTTTCTTTCCCTTTTTTTTCACGTGTCATACTTTTTGACTTTCTCTTTTTCTTTTTCTTTTTTTTTCTTTTTATAAATAAATCCCACATCCAATGGGACCACGCCTATCTACCTTTGATCAAAAGTAAATTTGTTCACATATTTAACGAGGGCGTAAATATTATGGTCCCGTTTGGTAACACTTTTTATTTATATTTATAAAAATTTTAAATTTTCAAATAAAAATTTATTTAATAAAATTTTTAATTTATAAATCAGTAGTCCCAGTTTATAAATTTGACCAAAAAATAAAAACACAAAAAATATGTTTCCGTTTTCAGTTTTTAGTTTTTTTTTTTTTACCACCCAGTACTAGCCACCACCTGCCACCATTTTCCACCACTGTCTTCCGCCACCACCACCCACGACCCACCACCACCTACCACCACCATTCACTGCCCACCTGCCACCACCACCCGCCACCACCATCCACCAGCCACCCACCTGCCACCCACTCGCCACCACTACCCACCCCTTGCCACCACCACCACCACCACCACCCACCCCTTGCCGCCACCACCACCACCACCTACCACCCACCTGCCATCCACCCGCCACCACCACCTACCATCCACCCGCCACTACCATCCACCGCTCGCCACCACCACCCACCACCTACTTGCCACCACCACTCACCACCTACCTGCCACCACCAGCCACCCACCACCACCAGTCACCTGCCACCCACCCGCCACCACCACTCACCACCCACCACCACCATCACTCACCACCCATCTGCCACCACCACCCACCACCCACCACCACCACCACCACCACCCACTCGCTACCACCTACCACCCGCCATCATCACCCACCACCACCACCACCCGCCACCACCCACGACCATCCGCCATTCGCCACCCACCTGCCACCACCACCTACTCACTACCACCCACCACCGTCACCCATCCACCCACCATCACCACCCACAACCCACCACCCACCTGCCACCACCCGCCACCACCCACCATCCGCCACCCACCTGCCACCATCACCCGCTACCCCTACCACTATCCACTCGCTACCACCCGCCACCGTCACCACCCGCCACCTACCGGACACCACCACCCACCTGCCACCACCCACCACCACTCGCTATCCGGCACTCACCTGCCACCACCACCCACCACTCGCCGCTACTACCACCACCACCACCCACCACCTACCACTCACCTGCCACCACCACCCGCTACCTACCAGCCACCACCACCGACCCGCCACCACCTACCACCACCCGTCATCCGCCACCCACCTGCCACCGCCACCTACCACCCGCAACCACCACCACCACCACCCACTCGCTACCACCCACCACCCGCCACTGTCACCCACCCACCCACCACCACCACCCACCCGCTACCACCAGCTACCCACCACCCACCGTCACCACTTTCCACCACCGTCTTCCGCCGCCACTTGCCACCACTTGCCATTTCTCACTCTTTTTGTATTTTTAAATTTTTTAAACATTTTGTCAATTACCAAACGCGTTTGTAGTTTATGTTTTTCTAAAAATAAACAAAAACCAGTTTATAAATTTTTTGTAAATATAAACTGAAAACGTAAACGTTACCAAACACACCCTATATAATTAATGATTCCCTCCTTTCAAGGGAAATTTATTAGAAAATTCATTTTCAAGTGTTTGTATTCTAATTAGTTCATAAAATATTTTTATATTTGAATAAGTCCTATTATTTAGATATTTAATCTACCAAATCATAATTCTCATATTTAAGGTATTTTGTGGATTTTTTTTCCTTACAAATATTTTTTTAACAGTTAGCAGTTTGGTAATGTGAACATTCACATTGACGGTGTGAACATTCACATCACGGAATATTCACCTTGTAAATGTGAATATTATTAAGGATATTTTAGTAACTATATCACTCATAGAATTTATTGGAATATAAGAAAATAATGTAAACTAAATAGAACATAAGTAGGTAAAAAATGATCTATAAAAAATCTCCCTTGATTTAAATTAATGGATTTTATATTTAAAAGATATAATAAAATATATATATATATATACATATAAGTATTAATATTACTCAAAGTTGTGAATTTTACTGTCTTGACAAATATATGTTTAGAATGATTTAAATAAATATATTTTTTATTTTTTATGAAAAGATATGTAAAAAAATAGAAATATGATATGAATAAAAAAAATATAAAAAATGTAAATATATAAGAAGAGCCCAACTTGTGGTTGATGAGCTTGCTTTGTTGTGGTCCGAAAACGTTTTTTGTTTTTGGATGAACAGTTGGGCTTCATGAATGAAGGGCTTTTTTTTTTTTTTTTTTATATTTATTTATTTATTTGAATTCACATCCAATTAATTACTTTTTTTTCTATTATTAAATTAAATTACCTTATACAACCTCCTTTTTATAATTATTTTGAATTTTAAGTTTAAAAATTTGATAACTTCTTTAAAAAAAATTTCTCAATCTATGTTGAATTCGTTGATTTTCATAACACTTATCCAATATGCACACCATCTAATTTTATTTATTTATTTTGTAATAATAATATTTAAATCCGAATGTTGTTACTGTTTAATCCTTAAAAAAAATGAACTTTGCTCTTTTTTCAAACTAAAGTTGTTGTATTCATTCCATTTGGAAGAGGAGGTTGAGATTTCAAAAAAAATAAAAATAAAAATAAAAATAAAAATAGGACTATTAATAAACAATAACCTCACTTATTAAACTTGGTAATATATTTATTAAAATTATTTAAAAAATTAGTTATCCTTGGTAATATCTCGAAAAGACCTAAAAACCCTTGCTATTCCTTCTTTTTATTCTCTATATATATCTGTCTCATCAAGGGCATAATCATCCTTTCATAAAACAAAGGGCTTAGGCCTCGTTTGGGGATTAGCCGGTTTAGCCAAAAAGTCAAAAAGTTAAAAATAGTCCCAAACCATGCCTTAGGATCCCACTATTCTCTCATCAAATAGCTGGGATTATTTGGCATGATAGGTATGAGGGGAAAATGACTTAGACCCCCAGCTGGGGGTGTTGGGGGTCGTCCCTGATTGGTGCAAAAATAATTTTTTTTTTTTTTTTAATTTCAGCCAACCACACGCTGCCACGTCACTGGAGGTGCCAATGCCCTAGGTATGAGTACACTTATATTTAGAGAAGGATTTTTATTTATATTATATTATTCCTCTATTTTTTTATATATATTTTTTTATAAAAATTCAAAAATATATATTTATTTACATTATTCCAAATAACACACATTTAAAAAAAAAAAATCAACTTTAACTCAACTTTCCCAAAACAATCCTAATCTCCCTCTATTTATAAAACGTCCCGCTGGTGACGTCGAAATATTCTCCCATCATTATTAAATCTCAACCATCCATTCCATCCATCCAACGGCTCCCAAAGGTCGGCTAGTAGTTACCTCCCGCCTCCCATACAGTTTCATCATAAACCCTAGAACGTACTACGTATCCCTCCCTCCGCAGCTTTCTCTTCTTCTTCCACAAGAAAGACTCGAAAGCTTCGATCTCCGATTTTCTAGACAATTAAATCTCACTTTAATGTTAGATCCATAGTCTGAACCTCTCGATTCTCGTTTTGTTCGATCTAAAGTCTGATTTTTAGGCTTCGATTCGATTCTGTTCTCAGGTACGCTCTCTTGTATACGATGCGTTACTGAATGATTTTTTTAATTATGAATCAGGCCTTTTTATGGTTGATTCGTTGGAGATTCTGTGATTCGATGTTGTTAAACTGTGGAACTTTGTAGAGTGAGTGAGAAATCTGAGTTGAAGTGAGTGAGTGGTGTGGTTGGGTTGGGACGAGTCTGGAGAGCTGTGATTCGAAGGGGAAAGATTGAGTCCGGTGTTTTGCCTCATCGGAACCACGCGCAGATGCCTTCAGTTGGGATGAGAAGGACGACGAGGGTTTTCGGGGCTAGGGTTTTGAGGTCGGGAAGGCGGTTGTGGACCGGTCCCGGTGAGGGAAAGCACACGAGAGTGGCGGCTGCCACTGCCGCCGCCGCTTCCAATGGGGAGGAGTGGATTGAGCTTCTCGATAATTCTCAGGACGGTGGCGGCGGTGGCGGTGGCGGTGGCGGTAGCCATTGCAAGGAGAATGGGTGGCGACTTGATGATGATGTTGGTTTGAAGCAGCAAGAATTTGCAGTAATGGACATTGATGAAAAAATATCGGAGCCCGAATCGGTGGGAAATCGGAATAGGAGCTTAGTTAATCAGAATAGTAGTGTAGATAGGATTTGGGGTTTTGTTTACCAGAGGAAAAGGAAGAGAATAGATTCAAAAAGTTCAGATTTTGAAGGTAGTTCTGAGAACAAGATTGCTTTGGAAGATAGGAAGTATGGGAAGCAGTTCGTACGGAAGCAATGGAGCAGGAAGAGAATTGGGGAGAGGCAAGGTTTTGCGAGAAGTAGGGTTCTGATTGCTGTTGTTGAACCTTCTTCTTGCGGTATGGATGGGTTTGCTTGCCTTTTGAGCTTGATTTTGAGGTACATGAAGAGGGCCAAGCTGAAATTGTTACAGCTTTCTGCATTTGTGCGCTCTGAACCGGTTGCTCATGTTTTCTCATCACAAGGAATTCATTTTTTACCGGTACTTATTTATATTTTGCAGAAATTGAAATTGTATTTTTTAACTTTGTGGTTCTTAGAGCATAGCCAATCCTTCACATTTTCTTTCGTCAAATTTAAATTTGCTGAAAAAGTGTTAAAAAATCATCTCCAATCATTTCATCAAATCAAGGGAAAATTGATAACTCATAAATCGTTCATCAAATTTGAATTTGATGCAAATTAAAAAAGATAAAGCAGGTGTAGATGATTTTTTTCATCAAATTTGATGAAAAGGGAAATTTGGAATAAGAGGGGAATTTTTAAAAAGATTTTGCTGGATTAGTGTAGATCATATCAAATCAAGCTTTTTGATAAAAAAAAATTGGTGAAGGATTGGAGATGGTCTTATGCCCCATTTTATATTATTTGATTTGATCATTCCATTCATTGTGGTTTCTAATCTAACGCTTCATTTGATATTATTTGAATTGATCATTCCATTCATATTTTTCTTGTGCTTTTCTCTTTTGTCATTCTTTCAGGATTCTCTTTCCACCAATCTTTCCACCAAAAGCTCTGGAAATTGCAAATTTTTTGGAGCCAGGTGTTTTATACCATTGTTTACTGTGGAATTTTCTGCAGTTCCATTCTGCTTCATGTATTTGCATTCAAGCTTGCTTCTTAGATCTGCATGCTTGTCTAATGTTATCGTAACTTATTCAAACGTGATGGATGATAGAATGACTGAAGTTGTGGAACACCTGCCATGCATCTCTTCTGAGAAAGATTCTCCTGGATTTGGAACTTTAATATCTGGAAGTAATAATTATGGGATGGGGGACATATTTAACTCTGCTGTTGAAGCTCCCAAATTAACTGGTAGAGCTGTTCAATTTAGGAATGGTGTTAATGCTCACAATATCCGGAAGAGGAGGAGTTCTCTGAGGTCTAAGAGAATGATAAATCCTTCTATTTTCCGCCGGCGTAAAGTTAATGGCCCTTTGGGTTCTAATTTGGTTAGTTCTAGAAAAAATGGTCGTCTGTTGGCCCCTGCTCCTTCTGATCGTCAACTGAGGAGTTCTGTTCGGAAGTGTTCAACACCAAACATCAAAGAACTGAAATCTTCGTTGGTGGCATTGACACAGGACATTGATTCAACTTGCTGCTCCGCTAACATTTTGGTTGTTGAATCGCAGAAGTGTTACAGAATACAAGGTGCAATTGTTAAGCTGGAAATTTCTGCTTCAAGACAGTGGTCTCTTGCAGTTAAGAAAGACGGGATAACAAGACATAGCCTTACTGCACTAAAACTTATGAGACCCTGTAGTTGCAATCGTGTTACTAATGACATTATATGGACAGAAGATAATAATAATTGGAAGCTAGAGTTTCCTGATAGGCGAGACTGGTTGATTTTTAAGGAACTTTATAAGGAATGTTCTAACCGCAATGTGCAGGTCCCAAGTGGTAATATCATCCCTGTTCCTGGGGTATATGAAGTATCAGGTTATGCTGATAGCAACAATGTAGACTTTAGGCGACCAATTTCATACATTAGTGTGAAAGATGATGAGTTGTCAAGAGCATTGGCAAAGAGGACAGCAAATTATGACATGGACTCTGACGATGAGGAGTGGCTCGGAACATTAAACAATGAGTCTTTTGCAACAGGGAATGAGCAGTGGGAGCACGTATCAGAGGAGATTTTTGAGTTAATAATTGATGCTTTGGAGAAAGCTTTCTATTGCAGTCCAGATGATTACTCGGATGAGGAAGCAGCAGTGAATCTTTGTTTGGATCTAGAGAGAAAGGAGGTTGTTGAAGCTGTGTATAATTATTGGTTGAAAAAACGGAAGCAGAAACGTTCAGCACTGATTAGGGTTTTCCAGGTAAAAGCAAATTGTTCTGGGAATATTATTTTGTATTGGCAATATTTATCTTTATTATTCTTATTTAGTTGCCCCATTGGAGTTCCTCTTCTCTGTCTGATATGTATAAATTGCGGTTTTATTATGTATTCGTCTCCATTATGTACCATTTATACAAAAAAATCTCCAATCTACCACTTCAGATCAGTATTGTGTGTAAGATGTTGATTATAGAATTGTTTCATATTGTGCTTTTATTTTTCTTAGATCAAAGACTCCCCTTGAATGTTTCTATTCTATTGTTGTGTCCAGTATGCCATTTAATTTAGGGGAAATAACAGTGCAGTGGGTTTCAGAAAAGTTAATTACCAAAAAGTGTATAAATATTAATAATTAAAATCACAAATTTTCATTAAAATGTAATAATTTTTGAAAACTAGCACTGATGAGTAATTTCCCCTTTAATTAATGTCCAATGTCTCAAAAAACGGTGCATGCTTAGCCATATAACATCACCTCCAATGGTTTCTGTTGTTATTCTAATCTGGTATAGATTATACCCAATCAAGTTATTAAAAGTTGTGCCAAGCAACAGTTTGGGGCTGAGTCAGGAGTTTGAGTCAGTTGTGCTTATGGCAGGATGGCGTTTGGAATGTTCTGCTGTTTTCAAGTGCAGATATTCCCTGTTAGAAATTTTGTTGCCCTTGTGGGATTTATTAACATTTGATGTGGATGGTGATATGTGCTGTTAAGTATGATGGGGAACTTTTTTGTATAATCCAAGTTAGATTACAAGCAGTGATTTGACGTGACTTATTTTGTCATTCCTTTTCTTTTTCTTTGTTCAATAGAGAGAAGATGTCTTCTAGATTTAAAAGATCCATAGGCATAACCTTGTTTATTTTGTTTCTCTTGCATTGGCTTTCTGTGTATCAAAGCGAAACTAAACTAACTGGGCAGAAATTTGCTGAGAACTTTTGACATCGTTGTGATACAAATGAACTATAAGCCTGTGGAGCTAATGCTGTCATACCTACTACCAGTCAAACCAAGGTTGTGTATGTAGCGTTAATATTGTCCCCGTGCCTTCAGAAAACTTGTGCTCTGAACTATTTAAGAGAAGAATGCCAGCTACTCCTTGTGACCCCTCGTCTCGCTTCTCTTGTTTTATTCTATTTTTGTGGTTTGCCTTGTATTTCTTTTTGCCGTGTCTTATACAGTTGGGATTGTGATGGTGTTTTGAGTTGCCCTATTGAGTGGGTGGTCTGAATAGATGATATTTCCTGACAGTGTTTTCAGCCAAGGAAAGCTGAACTGCTCCTGAAGCCCATTTTCCGTAAGAAAAGGTCATTCAAACGACAGGCAAGCAATTCTGGGAGAGGCAAGCAGCGAACGTTCTTGCAAGGTGCGTATTTTGTAGCTCTGTCAATCACCTGATGAATGACCTTTCAGTTCTTAATATTGGGTACTTTATTATCCAGAATTGAAAATGAAGAAAAATACAAATTTATTTATGGTGTTACTCCATTTTCTAGTACCAACTATACTATATCTGAACCTCATAAGTTCTGGGCTTGTAAAATTGTAATATGTTTATGTGTATGCTTTATAGGTTATTGTAATATTTGGGTGGATGCTTCAGCTCCATATATTTATAATTCATTGGTAAACACCTAGTTGGTAATTTTTGTTCTGTTGTATATTATGAGTGAATCTAACCTATTTTCCACAAATGTACAGCCATGGCAACAGAACAAGATGTTTTGGAAGAACAGAATGCCTTGCTTAGAGTCCAAGAAGCTAAAGCTGCAGCAAGTAGATCAGGCAGTTCAGCTGCTGTGAAGCGTCAAAGAGCGCAGCTTCTCATGGAGAATGCTGACCTGGCAACTTACAAAGCTGCAATGGCACTTAGAATTGCTGAAGCAGCTCGAATTGCAGAATCGGCAGATGCTGCTGCCTCTCTTTTTCTTGAGTAAGCGTATTAGGAATTTCTGATGCTAACTCAAATGGCCAATTTTTAATTAACGAGGGAGTACAGCCCTGTGGCTGTGTTTTTAAGCCCTTTGGAGGTCAGCTTATTGAAGAAAGTAATGTAACTTTGTATAGATTCAGATTGGATGTACATTATGTATTATTAGTTGTACCTCTCACCCAAATTTGTAAAAGCGCATTTTGTTGATTTATTTAGTAGATAAAGGGAGGAAAAAAGAAGAAAAGAAAAGAAAGATACAGCAAATTTGGACTTAAATTGGCATGCTTTTGGAATCACTGCTTCAGCTGAATTTGTGCTACATAGCTGGAATGTTTACAAACCAGATGCCTTTCCATTTGGTGTTGTTTTTTTTTATAGTCTCTGTGTCTATAAAATTTTGCTTTTACTTTTTTTTTTTTTTTTGTACAGTTGCTTAAAAAGCCAGATGGTCAGGGGATGATAAGGGTAATTTTGTGTTAATTTTATTTTCTCTCGTCAAGGAATTGATGAATGTTTATGCTTAGGGTAACTGGGTTAGCTTAATTGGCTATCTCTGTACAATTTTTATTTCAAGAGTGAGGCCAGGGGTTAATTGCAAAATACAAAATGTGGTGTTTTCTCTCTCTCTATATTATGCAGGGCACATCTGTGTGATTATTGATATGATTTATAATGTTTTATTGTGCAAGTGTAATATTGAAATTTTTGGTGTTTACAACTTGGTATCAATATTTTGCAATGGCTCCGTTTGACAAGGAGGTTTGGGGCTATTTTAGTCACAAAAGATAAAATAGGTTATTTTAGTCACAACAAACAAAACATCACATCCAACCTATAATCGTTACACTCTTCTCTTATAAAAAAAAGTTAAAAAATTATTTTCAAATTAAATTTTTTAATTTAAGTTAAAATAGTCAAAAAAGTCAAAAAGTCAATCCGCTTCGCAAACGGAGGCATATGCTTGCTTGAGAAGAAAAAAAGGGGCAATAATATGTCATCCTTAGCCGTAATTCTATCCTGTCATCAAACAAACGTTTATTTATATCACCATCAGCTGCCTTTAAATTTAAGTCAATGCAAAATTGAGAATGTTACTTTGAAATTGAATGGGTAGTGTCTGAACCGTTGGTCGGAAAGTTGAAGTTTTAATTAAAAAATTAACACAAAAAATTAATTCTCAAATCAATCCTTAAGTTACTATGATGTTCTAGGATGTATCTCCCCATTGATGGACCTTACCAATGAAACAGTATCGATATATTCACCGAATTTGTTTGGTCTGAATTCGCCCGATTGAATCTTTCTCGGGAAGAGACTCACGTCCGAGAGTCTCTTCTTAAGAAGAAACTCATTCTAACAAATTTAAGTTAAACAAATTTGGTGAATGAATTTTAATCCCAATAAAAATACCTATATCCCATGAGAAACACCCAACAATCATCAAATTACTCGTGGCAGTACCTCCATTGGGCATTGGATCTGCTTCCACGTGGTGCTTTGTGGAAATTACTTTTAAAAACACCTTCAAAATGAAACGCATGATGTTGATGAAAAAAAATTGAACAAATTATACTCACATCCTCTGATATTTAAAAAAGATATAATAATTTTCACAATTTTAATACATTATTATATTAAATTCTCATTAAATTTTTACTTTTTGTAATTTGACCTATGTATGATGATTTCTTATGTAAAGATAACCACAGCTGAAGTATACTATTAGACTCGTTAACGATTTAAAAAGACTAAAATATCTTTATATATAAGTAATTTAAATGTATGAATTGTTGGATATTTTAGTCATTTTCTTGGGAGACAAAATACACCTTAACCCTTATGCTTTATTGTGTGTGATTTACCCATTTAAATTAAAAAGAACATACAACCCTCCTTATATTTGGCACGTAATTCACACTTACTATTAAGTTAGACAAATATTTAACGATGTACATCGATCCATAAATCACAAAGGGTTTTGTGGTAACAACATGATTTTACAATATTCATTAACTCTGTTAACTTTGTTGTTACTTTTAAGGAGGTTAGTGTAATTATTTTGTAATTGTGAGACTACTTATATTTTTGTCAAATCTCATAGAAATCTGTGTAATTTATCCCCCCTATCCCCCACCCAAAAAAAAAAAAAAAAAAAAAAAAATCAATACAATATGGTCATTCAATAACAAACTTCCATGTACATACATATATATAATCATGTGGGAGTGAGTAGTTACATTTTAATCATGAGGTACACCCTCACGTAGAGGTTTATTATTGGTTTAAATTTTTAGTTGATGTAAATTTGACGTTATTGTGGATCACATTTAGAATAAATAAATTTACATATTTTATTTTGGAGAAATTACCATTCAATGGTAGTTTTAAATTTTTTATAAATTTATAAGAAAGTTTATAATTTTAATTATTAATATTTATAATATTTATTACATGTTTGTAATTCACTGTCCTATTATTTGCCCTTTTATATTTGGATACTTTATTTTACTTGATGTGTCTTCGGACATAATAGAATTGGTTGTGTCTTTTGAATGTGTCTACCTATCTTAAAAAAATGAACGTCAAATCCAACTTTGATAATAGATTATCTATTGTTTTAAGACAAATAAGTTGATCAATCTAATCTTTTACATATATGATGTAGTCAATAGGTTTTACTAGATAAACTATTTGAATTATGGCAGTGGATTCAGAATGAACCCACCAAAGGCCCATCCTTCTTTGGGGTAATATCAAGAATTTGAAGGATGATAAGATCAATATTAGGAAATGTAGAAATAGAATAGGGGAGGATTTAGGATCTTGGAAGCCAAGATGGTGCCAAAAGAGCAGACATCAATGATGCAGTTGTCATAGAAAAAGAGTACTATCCACCCAAAGCCAAACTCAAGTGAAATAGAAAGACACCTTGGGCCTTAAAACATGACAAAACTTAGAATTTCTTATACAACCATTTGATAGAATCCTCATCAACAACTCTAATACCATCTTTTGTCCCTACTTAAATGCCTTGTTATCTTCTCTCTCCCCACCCCCCCCCCCCCCCCCCCCCCCCCCCCTTTCCTACATATATACTCTCACTACACACCTCTTCCAAACTCATCCACCACCCTCCAATTCAAACACAAAAACCATATTTGAGAGGGTGACACAGTCTTGTAGTGAATCTTGCAAAATCTTGAAAATTTGATTTTGTGAGTGTTAAAGTGGTCAGAAATGGCCATGACTGCATTGGCAGGCGATGACCTGGCACGGTCAATTAGCAGGCGAATGAGCATTTCATCGGCAAGCAAGAGAGGATGGGGCGCAGGGAGTATTCGCGAGGCGTTTACTGCACCGGGAGGGGATGTTTTCCAGAGAAGTGGGAGAGAAGACGATGAAGAAGAGCTCAAGTGGGCTGCCATTGAGAGACTTCCAACGTATGATCGGCTGAGAAAGGGATTTTTGAAGCAAGTTTTGGACAATGGAAGGATTGTCCATGCAGAGGTTGATGTGGCTAACCTTCGAGTTCAAGATAAGCAACAGCTCATGGAGAGTATATTAAAAGTTGTTGAAGATGACAATGAGAGATTTCTTCTGAGACTCAGAGACAGGACTGATAGGTGAACTTGCTTCACAGTCCATTATGTTATTCATTAATTTTCTATTTTTTATTATTTATGATTTAGAAGTTATTGTGAATATTTTGATTTGTGTTGAACAGGGTTGGAATTGAAATCCCAAAGATTGAAGTCCGTTTTGAGAATTTGGCTATTGAAGGTGATGCATATATTGGAACCAGAGCACTTCCCACCTTGTGGAATGCTACAGTGAATATGATAGAGGTGGTTTTTTTTTTTTTTATAAATAGTTTCATCATCTAATTTATTTTCAACCATGATTAGATTTTCTTATTTATATCTATTAGTATTATAAAAAAAAACTTCCATGTAAGAAACAAAAAATTTACCCTATTTGACCTTTACATGTTGATGTCAAAAGTTCGTACTTTTTAGTTTCATAAAACTTCAAACTACTCAATTTGGGGATTTTTTTTTTCTTTTCAAATTTGTGTCCTCATAGAAATTGTTATTAATTTCAATTTAATTTGTTATTGTGAATAGGGAATTCTTGGATTTCTCAAGCTTTTCCCATCTAATAAAAGGGTTGTTAATATCCTCCAAGGTGTGAATGGAATTGTAAAACCATCAAGGTATACATGTCAATGAAGTTCTACAAATATAACTTGCTTTTGATTTCTATTCTTGTTTGGTTGATTAAATTTGCTTCTCCAGGATGACACTGCTTCTTGGGCCTCCAGGCTCTGGAAAAACCACATTGCTCAAGGCACTTTCCGGGAAAACAGACAAGGACTTGAGGGTATGCACTGTGAAGTTACAAAAATTTTTAATTCCTTGGCAGCAAAATAGTCCTAATTTCCTAAATCATAAGATTCTCAGTTTGCTTTATGTGACTTTTTTTGTGCAGATAACAGGAAAGATCACATACTGTGGTCGTGAAATGTCCGAGTTTATTTCTCAGAGAACCTGTGCTTATATTAGCCAACACGATCTTCACCACGGTGAAATGACGGTGAGAGAGACCATGGATTTCTCTGGCCGCTGTTTGGGAGTTGGAACCAGATACGAACTTTTAGCAGAACTTCTGAGGAGAGAAAAAGCTGAAGGAATCAAACCTGACCCCGAGATTGATGCATTCATGAAAGCCACTGTAGTGTCTGGCCAAGAATCTAGTTTGGTAACAGACTATGTCCTCAAGGTCAGCTTCATTCTTTCTCTTGCCAGCATTTGATCTTTAACTCACCAATCATACTTCAACAATCTAAAAATTCATATATGGAAACTTATCAGATACTCGGATTGGATATCTGTTCTGACACTATGGTGGGTGATGAGATGACTAGAGGCATCTCTGGAGGTCAAAAGAAACGTGTCACGACCGGTATGCCGTACTTTCTTTTTTCCCAATTTTGATTATGTCAAAACAGTCCAATGATTTTGTTTTTCTGTTTTTGTTTTTTGGGTGGGAATGCAGGGGAAATGTTGGTTGGACCAGCAAAAGTGTATTTCATGGATGAAATCTCAACAGGTCTAGACAGTTCCACCACTTTCCAAATAGTGAGGTGTATGAGGCAGATGGTTCATATCATGGATGTGACCATGATAATCTCTCTACTGCAGCCTGCTCCTGAAACTTTTGAGCTTTTTGATGACATCATCTTGCTCTCCGAGGGACAAATTGTTTATCAAGGTCCGCGCCAAAATGTCCTAGAGTTCTTTGAGAGTATGGGATTCAAATGCCCAGATCGAAAAGGTGTTGCAGATTTTCTACAAGAGGTTACGTCTAGAAAGGACCAAGAACAGTACTGGTTCAGAAAAGATGAACCTTACCGGTATATCTCAGTACCCGAGTTTGTGCAACAATTCCGATCTTTCTACACTGGGCAAAAGCTTTTCGATGAGCTTGAAACGCCCTACGATAAAACTAAAGCCCACCCTGCAGCATTGGTAACTGAAAAGTACGGTATCTCCAACATGGACCTCTTCAAGGCGTGCTTGTCGAGGGAATGGTTATTGATGAAACGCAACTCGTTTGTGTACATTTTCAAGACTTCCCAGATCACTATAACCGCTGTACTTGCCTTCACGGTATTCCTTAGAACAACTATGAAGTATGGTGAACTAAACGATGGAAATAAATATTTCGGTGCACTGTTTTTCAGTCTCACTAATGTGATGTTTAATGGGATGGCCGAGCTTCCAATGACTATCTTTAGGCTTCCCGTGTTCTTTAAACAGAGGGATTCCATGTTTTACCCCGCTTGGGCGTTTGGCTTGCCAATTTGTCTCCTTAGAGTCCCTCTCTCGCTTATGGAGTCAGCGATATGGATCATTCTCACATATTACACAATTGGTTTCGCTCCTGCTCCTAGTAGGTATGTTCTTTCACCTCTACTTTGCGACATCATTTAGTATTTTTGCGTTGAATTACACATATATATAAATTAATTACATCCAACTGGGAATGATTGACTTTCATTGATATTCTTCAGGTTTTTCCGCCAATTCTTGGCTTTCTTTGGGGTACATCAGATGGCTTTGTGCCTCTTCCGTTTCATTGCAGTACTCGGAAGAGCACAAATTGTTGCACAGACAATTAGTACTTTTACAACCTTGGTAATCTTTATCCTCGGTGGATTCATCATATCCAAAGGTTTGAATTCCCTAGCATAAGATTTGAACATATTGTTAAAGCTACTAAGATTTTCATGATAGTGTCATATTCAACACATTATTTGACGAGTTGTTCCATTTCTTGTTACAGATGATCTCGAACCATGGATGAAATGGGCCTACTATTTATCTCCCATGATGTATGGACAAAATGCCATAGCCGGTGTTGAATTTCTTGATAAAAGATGGAGCACGGTAACCTCTAAAATCGGTTTTTCTCTTACTATTTTCAGCTTATTTCCCACGATCTTCATTAACCAAACACTTCCATGTTTGTTCTTTTTCAGCCCAATATCGACATATTATTTCCTGGATCCACAGTCGGAAAAGTCCTCCTCAAAGCTAGGGGCATGTTTGTGGAGGAATATTGGTATTGGATTTGTATTGCTGCACTCCTCGGGTTTTCTTTGCTCTTCAATGTCTTGTTTATTGCAGCTTTAACATATTTGAAACGTGAGCAACTTCTCAAACCAATCTCAGTTTCATTATGAAAATCATAAACTAATTTTGACAAAAAAACATTTTTTTTGGAAATTTAATGCAGCCATTGGAGATTCTAAACGCACTATTGTGGATGAGGCTGATGAAAATAAGAACAAGAAGGTTACAGATAAGATTTCTGCCTCAACAGAGCCAGGATTTGAAGGTTTGAGATATATCCATATGTTTGTCTATCAAGTATGTTAACCGGGTTAATTGAACATTTTTTTCCCTCCTTCAGTTACTGATGTACTACCTGAACTGCAGAGAAAACCAACTTGAGCGTTGTGGAGAACACAAATAGTAAAAGAGGAATGGTGCTGCCCTTCCAACCCTTATCGCTTGCATTTGATCATGTGAATTACTACGTTGATATGCCTGCTGTAAGTCAATTTATAAAAAGAAAATCATGAATAAAAAAGACTGACAAACAAACATTCGCCATTTTGAATTTCAAAAAAGCTTCAACTTCAACAGCCCAAACAAGTCTCAAACCAAATGAAATTTCTAAATGAGTACAAATTATGGTATTTTCATCAGGAAATGAAGAGCCAAGGAATTGAGGAGAGTCGCCTCCAACTGTTGCGAGATGTCAGTGGTGCTTTCAGGCCCGGTGTTCTAACAGCATTGGTTGGTGTTAGTGGTGCTGGGAAGACCACCTTGATGGATGTGCTAGCGGGAAGAAAAACAGGTGGCTACATCGAAGGAAATATCAGCATTTCTGGTTACCCTAAAAACCAAGAAACTTTTGCTCGTGTCAGTGGCTACTGTGAACAAAATGATATCCATTCACCACATGTCACCATTTATGAATCTCTCGTATACTCTGCTTGGCTGCGCCTTGCCAAGGATGTAGACAAAGAAACACGAAAGGTATAGCTTTCTCTGTCTAAAATCACAGTTAAATTTTTGCCTCATGAGAGCAAGGTTTATTGATTTTGTTCAATTATTTTGTGTTGTAGATGTTTGTTGAGGAAGTGATGGATTTGGTTGAGCTGAATCCACTGAGGGATTCTCTAGTTGGGCTTCCAGGAGTGAATGGTCTTTCGACTGAACAGCGAAAAAGGCTCACTATAGCTGTTGAATTGGTTGCAAACCCTTCCATCATCTTTATGGATGAGCCAACATCAGGGCTTGATGCTAGAGCTGCTGCTATAGTGATGCGAACTGTGAGAAACACGGTGGATACTGGGCGAACTGTTGTCTGCACTATTCACCAACCGAGCATAGACATTTTCGAAGCTTTTGATGAGGTATTATATCTTGATTTCACGGTATTCCTTTTACAAACCTTCATTTTTTTTTCTACTTTGATCAAATTTAATTCCCCATGCAGCTATTTTTGATGAAGAGAGGAGGACAAGCCATCTATGCCGGACCTCTTGGCTGCTATTCACACCTGTTGGTAGAATATTTTGAAGTGAGTACAAAGTCTTGTCTTGAAACCAAGTGGATTTTAACATAAAATGGATTTTATGTTTATCATAACCGATATTTGTGATTGCTTGCAGTCTATCGAAGGGGTTCCCAAGATCAAAGATGGTTGTAATCCGGCTACATGGATGCTGGAGGTTAGTTCTACTGCGGTTGAGGCTAAGCTTAATGTGGACTTCGCAGAAATTTATGCCAACTCTGATCTATACCGGTATGTTGCATATGACAACACAATCTTGGAATCTGTTGCATATGACAACACTCTCATACTCTTCATTTTGTTTCATGTATAGGAGGAATGAAAAACTCATCAAAGAGCTTAGCACTCCAGCATCGGGATCCCAAGACCTATTCTTCCCCACTAAGTATTCGCAATCTTTTATCACTCAATGCCAGGCTTGCTTCTGGAAACAACACTGGTCCTACTGGAGGAATCCTCAATACAATGCCATCCGGTTTTACGTCACAATGGGCATTGGTATTCTATTTGGAGTTATTTTCTGGCAGAAAGGAACTCAAGTGTGAGTAACATTAGAACACTTGTATATCTTTGCTTGTTTGATTGGAAAATGGAACTTCATCTTACTAAAAACTAATTATTCAAAACAGGCACAAAGAACAGGACCTAATGAACTTGCTCGGAGCTATATATGCTGCAGTTTTCTTCCTCGGAGCCACAAACACGTGCACTGTGCAGCCTGTTGTGGCAGTAGAAAGAACAGTCTTTTACCGTGAAAGAGCAGCTGGGATGTATTCACCATTGCCTTACGCATTTGCTCAGGTAAAATTAAAACGAAACAGCTTCAAATTTCAGTAATAAATCTTCGATAAATAACATTAGTAATGGTGAACTAATTCACAATACCTTATGTTCTTCAGGTGGCTATAGAGACAATTTATGTTGCAATCCAAACATTGGTCTATGCTGTTATCCTTTATGTAATGATTGGATTTCCATGGCATGTGGAGAAGTTCGTCTCGTTCTACTACTACATCGCTATGTGCTTTATCTACTTGACATTGTATGGAATGATGGTTGTAGCACTCACTCCAAACATTCAGATCGCTTCCATTGCCATGTCGTTCTTCCTCAGCTTCTGGAACCTATTCTCTGGTTTCCTCCTCCCTAGGACGGTATGTATACATAATTAAAGCTGCAAAGTCTAGCATTTAGGGTAGGCAATGAATCTAATGAGATCGTGTGAAACATTTTCTGAGAGAAAAATAATAGGTGATTACAATCACAGATAAGTGAAATATTTTCCACAAAATTTCTAATGATATGTAAAGAAAATGAATTAGGAGATGACATTAAAATGGAATAGTACTAAGAAAACCAATCAATTTCATATTATGGAAATAAAACACATCCATTCTAAATGCTATGATGAATTAGAAGGATTGCTTTTCAAGTTCATATATGTTTCAAGTTCACTCTTGAAAATAAATAAATAAATAAATCTGACTTTTTGCTTCAACCTTTTTAAATTTGCAGCAAATACCCATATGGTGGAGGTGGTACTACTGGGCTTCACCAATAGCATGGACTATCTATGGCCTTCTGTGCTCTCAGTTGGGTGACAGTATGAATCAGATAGATATACCTAAAATTGGTAATATGCGAGTGAAAGATTACTTCAAGCGGAATCTTGGCTATGATTATGATTTCCTCGGAACTGTTGCCGTGGTTCATCTTGGTTGGGTACTCCTCTTCTTCTTTGTCTTTGTCTATGCGATCAAGGTCTTGAACTTCCAAAGGAGATAAGGGAACCTTAGAACTCGAGAAACATTGGTGTACAAGGTTTTGCAGCAATAATCTGATTCTAAAATAATTTGTTTGTATTTTAAATTTTTTTGTTCAGTGTCAAAGCCGATAAAGTCATTACATGTTTGTCATTGATTGTTGTTCTCCATTCTAAGTAAAAACTGATTTGCTTGTGTGGATGTCCATATTTACTTTTCTTATGTCCAACCACTTTTTTTTGTTGCTTCAATATGGCTTTGTGGTGGAATGTCTGTCAAAGAGCATAATCCATGCTTTAATCTTCCTTATATGTACAACAATTAACAAAAACAACCAGTCTCTCAAGGTTGCTTTTGGTATGATATAGATTCTAGACTAAAGAAACTCATCTTACCTCATAGGATCCTCTGTTTCCTTAGGCCGGTCCTCAACGATTGCTTGCCTAGTTGAGAAGATATATGAAGAAATGGTTGAACATATATGCTTGTCGAAGCTTCCATTTTCAGCCAGTATTGTTTGCTGTCTCCATTTTGATCAAGCTCGACAGCTTGGCTGTTGAAATCTCTGAGTCTTCAGCATCATCACTTTTCTGGCCTTTTATCTCAGATTTGTATTACCTTTCAATGCATTTGGCTTCAGTTGTTGTCCTCCATTCTGATCTTGTAACCCCTATCCCCAGTGCTTAGCCAAATCCATTCTCCTAACTCATTTCCAACGGCATTGTACTCACAGGGATCTTCATCCCTTGTAGACTCGTGATCTTCGGCCCAGGACAGGCCACTGGTCCAAGTCTGGACTTCCTCCGAAGAGTTTGTTTGCAGCTTCACTTTAGCATGACTTTGTTCAGAAGTTTAGTATGTACCCCCAGTTTTCAGTGTTCAACCCTAAACTCAGAATGTATCATAGTATCATGTTTTTTCTCTGGACAAAGATCTTTACATTTAGCAAAATAACATAAAACAAAACAAAACAAAACAGAACTAGAAAAGCAAACTAAAAACAAAAACAAAAGTATGTCACAGTTGTGGCCCATATGAAGTTAATTTGGCCCTTGAAATGATTTTACCCGGATAGAGCTACAATGTTCTTGCATAAAGTTTTCTGAAGGTGATTTGGTAAATACAAACACAAGGATTTTAACTAGCCACTTCTATCCAAACCATCAAAAGCAAACAAGGAATAACATAATTGAGTGTTCGCAGGCCTAAATATTAAAGATAAAGTTGCAGATTCAAAATCTGTTTCCATAACAAAAACTGTCTTCATTTGGACTCTTAGCGAAAGCAGAGAATAAAACCAATAATTCAAACCAACATCGATCTTAACTAAGACCAATTACACAAACAGCGGCAACATCTTTCAGTTGAGGTAATCATAGGCCCCCTCATTCGGGTTTCACAGCAGCATTAGCAAGATCCTGAATCTCCTTCTTGCTCTTTATCAAGCTCTTTCTCTTGGTATCCATATCAACTTTATCCAAGTCCTCAGCAATCCCTATGTATCCGTAAAGCACAAGCTCCTCCATGCTGTGCCCCTGCATTACTCCTACATCATTATTGCTGCTGCTTTTACCCTTGCTGGAACTCGAAGTCACTTGCTCAAATTCCACTCTTCCGTGCTTGTTGTCAACAAAATATTTATGAAGTCTCTCTGCGTCTTGCAGACCAGAAAAAGTGCCCAAGAACTTGACCACCATGACACTATGGTTTGCTGGCTTTCCAAGGTACGTCTTGATCTTTCCCCCACTAAAGCCTTTACCTGCCATTACACAAGAAAGAAGAAAATAAAGCAATATATGCAGCCATAATTCAAAATCCCGATTATTAATGACGTATCCAATGTGGTCATAAAATATTTTAGAACATTCTAGTGTGTAAATATAAATTCAAAATCATCCTGGTTAATGGCAATAGTAATAATTGTCAAAAATTATCAGATTACTCAATTGGTTTTCCTGAAAACTGCAATTTAGTTTTGAAGCATCAAATATAATATATTGACCACAGATACTATAAACTCACCTCTAAGAAACTCTCCAAGTGCTTCTAAAGTAATGACTTTCCGCTCACCCACATTATTTTCTGCAATAGAACTGTTATGGATGATGATAACCGGTGGCCAGAGAACCAGGTCCTCTTTCTGAGCCCTAGCTTCAGCATCAGGAACATCCTCTGGAACCCATGTGATAACATCAGGAGCCACCACACTGTTCCACCCTAACAGAACACAAATTGCTTTGTGAAGACCCAGGTGCTGTGCTCTCAGTCCAACCTTGTGAGACATGAATGCATGCATCACCAAACGTTGAGTGTCCATGAAATCTTTTGATAGGCTGAAAGAACACATAGACGAGCAATTGCATAAGTGAAGGACTTTATCACTGCCACAGGGCACACAGTAAACAAGCATCCCTTCTATTCAAAAGCAAAACAGAAGGCTGATAAAAAGAAAAAAGAGCAATAACAGAAGGAAATCACAGTACTCCGATGTCCCAATGACAAACACTCGTTTGGAAGACAATACATACCACTGGAAGCTTCATAAATAACTGAATAAATAGCCCTAATCCTAAATTAAAATGGTTATATGATTTATAAATGCAAAAGAAAAATGATGAAAAAAAGTGCCTGGCAACATGTTTGACGCCATTAGAATTTTACAATTGAGTTGGGTGTCTTTATTTTTTTCCCTCTCAGGTGATCCATTTGTTCATCAGTTTCAAGTTTCAAATTTCAAAGAATCTTATACAAGGCAAAAACATAAGAAATTTTCGAACAGAAAACAGCAAAATATTTCATATTATAACTATAAGTTATAACCAACATATCGCAACTGATTTATCCTAGAAAACAAATATTTGTTTTGATAAGTGATCTATCATACCACAATCCTAAAACCAGAAACTGAATTCACCAATACAATAAATCATGTAATACTATATATGAAACTTAAGGATTTTAACTAGAGACCGTAATTAACAGACTTTTGCTAGCACCACGCCTAATCCAACATCACAAAAGTTAATCAAGTAGCTCCGTGACCATTGCATATACATGGGGGGATGCCAGTTCATAAGCAATGACACAAGTTCCATGTTTTCTAGTGTAATCATAGCATTCTGCACAGATTCATGAACAACAAAGAGCAACTGATAGACAGCATGGCTTTTTTCCATGTTATCATGACAAATCTTGGGCAATAGCAACCATGAGTACCTTACACTAACTCGATTAACCAGAACCATGATCATTGTCTGATGAACACAATACTACAAAATTAAATTACTTCCTGCAAGTGACAAAATATGAGGTTACTTGCATACATCCTGAAATGGACCAAGTGGGTCCATGCGCTTCATAGTATCTAACAAGGAATACTGGTTCAACATTGGTTTCAGAAGAATGACAGCTTTCACCTATTGATTAGAAGGCAACTGAACCACTGAACCAACAATTTGACTTAATTTATTAACCCATGCTGGCTCTAGCTCAGCGAACTGGTGTTTTACCTTACGTAATTTTTTTTTTTGGCAATCACCCCTACGTCAGTCCCAACTAAAACCAAAATAGCAAGGAATTTGTTTCTTTAGGTAGTAACTAACTCTTAAAGGCAATTTGACCGCTTAACCAACCATTGGACTTCAACTCAATAAACTACCAGTGAGATGGTGTCATTCCTACACTATAGCCCAAGTACGTCTTCATATTGTTAATGATCACACCTTAAAAAATTAATCATGTAAGCATTTTCCCCAGTCACCAAAACCACCTGAGTAGGCCAATTAATCTTAAAAACAAAAGCAGCAGTCAATTAAAACATAATCCAACATCCCATGAACAGCAGAATTTACCTTGAAAGGAAACCTATGTCTACAAAACACGGTGTACCTAAAATTTCACACATTCCACTGATACCACTAAACAATCCACCTTCAAATTTATCCAACCAACAGAATGTCACAGGTGGTTAAAACATGGGGCTGCTTGAATATGTCCTGAAATTAACAAGGTGAGGTCCACATGCTTCTTAAAATCTAACTCAAAGGAATACTAACTCAAAATTAGTTTCAAAAGAATGCCACCTTTCACCTTACCTTCACAAGGCAACTGCGCTACTGAACAAAAAATCTGATTTATACCCAGTTTGTCTATCTCAGCCAACCAATGTTTTCTGTTTTTAGTTTATTTTATTCTTTCAGTTCTTATATTCATCAATCATTCCCAAAAGTCTCAAATAAAACAAAAAGAACAAGACCTTCGAGTTAGCAAATACTCACCTGCTAGGAAGCACGGACATGGATACAAACACAGGACACGGTGATTCCAAAAAGTCAAGGCATAGACACGGCGGCGATACAAATTTTTTTATTTATTTGCTATGTATTTATTACACCCATAAAAAACCAAAATTAATAAAAGCTAATACTAATTTAACATAAAAATAAACTAAATTTAAATAAGCTGGACACTAGATCTATGTTGTGTTAGCCTCCAAGGATCACTAGAAGACGACAGTCTTCTCACCTTCACAACTGTGGTTAGATCAATGTTGTGTTGTTGATGGTTTGATATATATATGTATATTTAAATGAAACACTCATGTTTCCAAATAGTATAATATTAACCCTGAAATTAGCTTTGAAAAATTAAATAAAATCCTGCCGTATCACCGCCGTGTCTCTTGAAGAATTTTTTTTTATTAAAAAAGTGGTGTGCCTGCGTGTCCCCACCATGTCGGTGTCCCATGTGTCCAACACGGCTATGACAACCATTTTGAAGTGTCGGTGCCTCACAGCTCACTCAATTGCAGCAGTAAGAACAAGACTATGAGACTTCAAACTGAACAAATCAAAGTGCTTCGCTTTGAAAGATATTGTAAACTAAAAGACAGACCTTCTGCCACATACGATGCAGAACAAGCTCCCAGCTCTTCCTTGTTCCTTGTATCTTTTGCGAACACCAGGGTTCTCATTCAACTTTTTACTGAAAATTAAGAAGGCCTTATGTACCAGTTGTCTAAACTCCTCAGAATCCTCAGGTGGCTCAGACTTTGCAGAACTCACCCAATCTTCAGATTGGTCAACTTCATGTTCAAGCACATCCACTTGGTTATCATCCTTGCCTCTAATCCAAACATTGTTTCGTTTGGAAAGAACATGCCTTTTACTATGATGATATGAATTGTACGATCTTACAGGACCAGGCCTCAGGTGACCCTTTGAATATCTACCACCAGGCTTATACGGTTTGATAGAATACTCTTGCACATGCTCCATAGAGTCATGAGATGAAAACCAATCCTCAGATGGAGAAACTCTATGACGATCTGCCCCAACAAACGTCCTCTCTTCCCTTTGATATTGTTTCTTGTCATAACCCACATTTCTAGATGAAAATGAAACACTTGAATCTTCACCAGTCCACTCCTCATTCCTATTATTTAGATCCCTTATTCTACTAGTATTATACCATTTACCTGGTGTAATATTTCTAGAATTATATCTATTCATTTCTGCATCTGCAGAGTACTTTCTCTTGAGTGACCTGTCAGATGAGTCATATGTGCCAAGCTCCTCCGCTTTCATTTCGTGTGTCCTTAAAGCAGGTCTACGCATTTCCAGCTCATAGTTGTACTCAGGTGAATTCCTCATTCTTTCATTGTGAGATGCTGGACCTGCATCTCTTCCAAAACCATAACCTAATCTCAAGTGCGAGATTTCATGCTCCTTTGAGACACCAAAATGTGGTATTTCATGATCTCTTGGCACTCTCCTCCCAAACTCAACAGGAGCACTTCCAGAATCTAAATACTCCCTACCTTTTGATGCAGTTGATACACTTGCACCAAGGTAGTTTGACAGTGTCTGCTTTTGCATGGAAGGGCGGTCCAAAAAACTGTTATCTCTTAGATTTCTGTAAGTATATTCGGTATTATCAGCACGTTCTGAAATAGGATCCCTCATACGTGGTCTTAAATAATCTGTATGATCATAGTCTACTCGCTCATGTGTATCCATCCTTCTGTAGAATTCATCAGATGGATATCCATATTCATCGCTATCTCTTCCTCCAGCTCTAGGATTTAGATAATCCTGATCAGCTCTGGTGGGACTAAATGTGTCCCGCCGATAGTGCGCCAGATCCTTATGTTCCATGTTAGCATCTCTTCCAGAGTCTAAAATGGACCTTTGGCCATAGCCACCGAAGCCCGACGGTTCTTTGAGTTTAGCAGAGTTCCTAGGATATTCATCTGTTAGCAAAGTCATACCATCCTGGTATGACGTGTGGAAATTGGCCCTGGAAATTCCTGATGATGGGCCAGTAAAATCCTCAAACTGAGAGGTACCAATACGATCCTTGGACTGAGACACTGGCACCTGGGTATAAGAAACGTCCGTTGAATAAAACATGGGATCTTCTCTTTCCCTGTATGATTCCATAGCTGATAATTTATCTCCTAGTAATGGGTCTGGATACCGAGCCCTTTCATCCTTGAACCGGCCTATATCCAAATTTGCAGATGATGATGAGAACCGTCCGTCACCTTCCTCATATTTTGATGTGGTTCCCAAATCTTTAGGCAACCTGAACGAATCACGTACTGCATCGTCTTTTGAAACCATCAGTTTCTGACCCGACATCCCATGTACACTAGCACCCAACAATCTGTTGCCATCAAAGTCCTTCTCCCTAGAGAATTTAGAAGCATTATGCTCAAACCTAAATTCAGACTTCAACCCAGTGTTCCCATCAGCATCAGCATTCGTATCCAAATAGTCAACAAATTCATTTCTTTGCCGCAATCCTGGAGTTAGTAAATCCCTACTTGAAACCCCCTCATCATAGTGAGGCCTTTTATGCCCTAGCCCAAATGGAGGCGACCTTGACAGCAATCGCTCACCTCTACCACCACCCAAATCCCAACCATAATCCCTCCTTTCAACTGAATTCCTCCTCCCATCCACACCCAATAGCCTCCGCGACCCCTCCACTTTCCGAGGGCTCAAACTCCTCCGAGATCGTGGCGACCGATCCAGAAAATCGCGGCGAGGCATGGCGTAAGGGTCATGACCTAATTCAATTCCACGATCCCTTCGATCATAAGGATCAAGACCTAATTCAATTCCACGATCCCTTCGGTCAGATGGGATCGTAAAGTCTTCATGCCTTCGAGATTGCATATTCAACAAACCAATAAAAGTTCAAAAACAGATATACTAATATTCTGATCTGGAAAAAGCTTCGATTACCGATCCAAATGAGATTTGTTACACAAAACCCTAGAGTATCACAGGTGCTTAGAGATCAAACTCCAAACCCTAACCCTAACCCTAACCCGAGAAGTAATTCACAATACTGCAATTCATATCATCACCATGTGTATAGCTTACAAGATAAGCTAAATTGGAGTGTGTAAAAGATAGAGAGAGAGGATCTGAGGTAGATTTCAAACCTTGTGTAGTGAATTTTGAGAAGCCATGTATGTTGATTTCAATAGATAAATTTTGCAGAAGAAGAAGAGGAAGAATAAGAAGAGTTCCTCTCGGCGATGGTTCGCGAAAAGATAGAGAAGTGGTGGTCATAGTGACTTTTTTATATAAATAATAAAAATTAAAAAAAAAAAAATTAGGCTTCACTTTAGTTGTTCTACCTACTCTACTTTATTTTATATCACATTTTATAAAATATATAGGATAAATTACACTGACATCCTTTAAAGTTATATTTATTACAGTTTCTTCTCAATTTTTGAAAATTGTATCTCTTCCTGAGATTTAAAATTTCATTACAGATTCGTCCCTCAGTAATTTAATTTTTTTAAATATCAATTTTACCCTCACATTTTAGAAATTATAATCCCTTCCCTAAGGTTTAAAAAAACATTATTAATTGTCCTCTCGATTAGTATTAGTTGGAAAAAAAAATTCATTGAAAAAATAAATTTAATTAGAAAAAAATTTTGTTAGTAAAATTTTTAATTTTTTGTTTAAAAACCAACGTAAACTCATTTTTTGAATTTATGTTTTTTTCCTCAAATTTACAAACTGAGACAACCATTTATAAACCAAAAAAATTATCAAACAAGTTTTTATAACAATTTTTAAAATTTTTGTAAATATAAATTGAAAACGGAAAACGAAATGGTTACCAAATAGGTCTCAGATGGTAAAAATGTCGTAAAATTAACAAATAATTAAATAAGTTACCAACGTAAGAAATGACTTATCAAAAGATTCTTAGGCTATGTGGTTTGATTTTTAGAATTTTTTTTTTAAAATTAAAAATTAATTTGGTTAAGAAATAAAAAATAAAAAATAATTATTATTTAAGGGTAAAAATAATTATCATTTTAATTTTTGGGCAAGTTATATACATACGTGTGGCTGTTTCAATTTAATTTGAAAAAAATTATTTTTAACCACTCGAAAGATAAAAATTATATAAAAATGATAATTATTTTTTTATTTTTTATTTCTTAACCAAATTAATTTTTAATTTTTAAAAAAAAATTCTAAAAATCAAACCATACATAACCTAAAAATCTTTTGATGAGTCATTTTTTACGTTGGTAACTTATTTAATTATTTGTTAATTTTACGACATTTTTACTATTTGAAACCTGTTTGGTAACCATTTCATTTTCAGTTTTCAATTTATATTTACAAAAATTTTAAAAAACTGTTATAAAAACTTGTTTGATAATTTTTTTGGTTTATAAATGGTTATCTCAGTTTGTAAATTTGAGGAAAAAACGTAAATTCAAAAAATGAGCTTATGTTAGTTTTTAAACAGAAATTTAAAAATTTTACTAACAAATTTTTTTTTCAAATAATTTTTTTTCCAATTAATTTTTTTTTTCATTGAATTTTTTTTTCAATTAATACTAATCGAGGGGGTAATTGGTAATTACTACTTTAAACCTTAGGGAGGGAATTGTAGTATCTAAAATATGAGGGTGTCAATGTAATTTACCTAATGAGGGTAAAATTGGTATTTAAAAAAATTAAATTACTGAGGGGAAAATCTGTAATGAAACTTTAAACCTCAGGAAAGATATAATTTCCAAAAGGTGAGGGAGAATTGTAATAAACATAAACTTTAAGGAGTGTCAGTGTAATTTATCCAAATATATATATATATATATTAAACATAATTTTAAAAGTAAATTATTTATTTTTAAATTTTGAAATAAGATGGCAAATGAGGGTGTGGCTTGTGGTGGTGGTCCTAGAAGGAAGCGGGATGGAGAAAGATAACGGAAATTATGATTGATCGTGATGAAGAATGAACGAAACGTAGAAAAAATAATTGAAAGTGAAATGAATTATAGAGTATTAGACATCAGTATAAACGACAAAGATGAAATATTTGTAGTAGTTCTAGTATCTTGTTGGAGGTGATTTTGTTTTGTTTTAAATATTTGGGTTGTTTTGAGGTGTGCAGGTGTTTGGGTTTTTTTGTGGGTTGTTTTTGTGGGGATTCATGTATTTTATTTTTTAGTTAAGTCCTTCTTAACTTTTTTGTTTTAAAAAAAAAATCGTGAGGGCAAGGGGTTGGTTGTATGAGTGCGAGTAGCAGTAGTAGGGGTATTTTATACGTTTCGAATCTCTCTCGATGCATGTCATCTTCCTGTACCTTTAATTTCATGCCGTTAATGAAATTTTTCTTTACTGATAAAAAAAAAAAATTTTTGTTTCATTTTATGAATGAAATGAAAATGATTTATGACTATGAAGTATTCACATTAATAAATTTTTTTTATTATAAATTAAAAAATGGTTAAAAGAAGCTTTTAAACTTAAAACAATACGATAGATTTAGACCGTTAATTATAAATTGGATAAATTATAAATACACCTTATGAGATTTATTTAAAATATAAATTGTTTTCAATAGTTATAAAAATTATATCTCCTCCCCTAAAATTTCTAATGTTATAACAAATTATATCTTTTTTAATAAATTATTAAGTCAATTAACAGTTTTAATGATTTCATAAATTTATTTCAATTAATAATTCAAATAATTTTATTATTGTATAAGAGAATAGTTAAGAATTTTATTTTTTTAGTTAATTTTGTTACATAAAAAATTCTGACAAAAAAATATTTGTAATTTTTTGAACTACAAAAGACAATCCGTATTTTAAAAAAATCTCAAGGGATGTATGTGTAAATTGCCCTTATAAATTTTAATTATGTGTTACAATTTTATCGAATGGAATGAAGCTCTCAATTTCATCTTTAAAATGGAGAGAATATATGTTAAAATAGGAAAAGATTAATAAATAAGTAATGAAAATTAAATATTGTAAAAAGATAAAATAATAAATTTACAATTTCTATTATTTGTTGATAATTTTGACAGGCTAAGCCAATGTAATTTTAGATATCAGAGGTGTTCTCTAAAAATATTTTTAGATATCATAGGCGAAAAATTGTCAAATACTTTAATTAGCTCCAAAAAAAGAAAAAAAAAATGAAAAGGTACAATTTGAGATAAAAATTTGTACAATTCTAAATAGGTTGTCTAAAATAATGATTGTTCTTGAGGAAAAAAACAAATCATTAAAAATTTCGTGCTTTAAAATAAGGGGTATTTTTTTTAAGGTCCCTGATATTATGATTTTATAGTATAAAGGACATCAAATATTTTCATGATGTCTAAGGTCCCTCAACATCAATCCAGAGGAGAAATTTCAGTCCCAGAGAAATTCTCTGGATTCAAAACCAGAGAAAATTGAAATTTCTCTGAGTACTAAGAAATCCAGAGAAAATTGTGAAGAGAAAATTTTTGTATCTATTCAGGAAAATTCTCTCACTGCATAAATTTCTCTGGCTCTTTTCTAATTTTTGCATGCCATTTTATAGTGCAAAATGCCAAAACAAAGCATCAATATCTGTAAACACTACAACTTCATCATGATAAGTGGTACCAATTATTGCTGAACCATCATCTGTAACAGCATCCTTGTATTTATG
The DNA here is from genome assembly GCA_030407325.1 of Camellia japonica. Classification (NCBI taxonomy): domain Eukaryota; kingdom Viridiplantae; phylum Streptophyta; class Magnoliopsida; order Ericales; family Theaceae; genus Camellia; species Camellia japonica. Next base: position 203,123,338 of record JAPPVO010000002.1, on the reverse strand, counting down.
TGGCGTAAGTCCCCCCTGTAGTAAATGCTCATCTAGAAGGAGACACAATGAATCACCATTAAAAACAATGCTCTCCTTAACTTCATTCCTCTCAATCTCATGGACATTAAGTGGATCATCCAACGAACTACCCACGCAAGGGCTCCTGTTTAAGCCAAAAACATTGGACAGAAGCTTCAAGAATTCAAGGAACTTCTCTAACCGAGGAGCCTCCAAAAAACAGATGCAGAGAGGTGTTTGGTCCAGGCCATGAATACGAAGCAGTGATAATGGAACAAATTTATGTAGTTCATCTATGGTATCCGTTATCATGAACTCAGAGAAATTTGAATTTTCTCTGGGTTGAATCCAGAGAAAATTCCAAATTTCTCTGAGTTGAATCCAGAGAAATTTGAGAAATTCTTGGGGCCTCCGCTCATGAGTTGTTGCCTTCGCTTAGCCTTCTCTTGCACAGTCAAGGACTGATCGGACTCAATAGCTCGAATCGCCGCGATCAGATCCCCGGAGCATGTGCTTGAACCTCTTCACCACCACAGCATGGCCATCCATGAGCACAGCCTTGTAGGAAGACCCAAAGTTGCCACTCCCCAACACCTCTGCAGAGGCTCTCAGCAAGTCTTGCAAGTCAAACCTCTGTCTGTCGTCCCTCACGAATGGCAACTTTCCATGTTGATCACCCCTCTTAGAGTTGCCACTCACGCTCATATCAGGTGATGACCCATACTGTTGTTGTTCCGCAACTACAACTGCAACTGGAACTGGCAAACCCGTGGCTTTTAAGGAGGACGAAGATCCTAATTGAGATGAAGAGGTTTTGCCCCTAAACTTTCCTTCAAATACCCAACCACACCCCTCATCACCGCCGCCGGACAGGCTACCTCATCACCTCCGTCCATGGCCACGGCAGCTGTGGGGAGATTCGGAACGAGCCAGCGTTCAAGGATGTGGAGGGCGTTGAGTCGGTCAGAATCGGAGTCTGAAGTGAGTTGAAGCTCGGCGTGGTGGAAGAGTTCTGGAGGCGGTGGTTGTGGGTAAGAATGGCGGTGGGTTTGGGATGGTGATGGGTCAGATTCCGGCGGTGGTGGTGGTGGTGGTGGGAGATAGGTGAGTTTGGGAGTGGAAATCTCCACTGGGTAAACCTTTGGGAAGTGTTGGAAGATGAGGAGGACTCAGAGTCGAGTTGTTGAGGTGGCGGTGGGTCAGATGATGAAGATAGTATAAAGGACTGAAATTTCTCTGATATATGTTTAGGGACCTTAGATATTAAAAAATAATTTTGTGAATCTCTTCCATTACGAAAAGTGAGAGAGGGACCCTAGACCAATTTTCCCTTAAAATAAGTACGTTTTTTTAAAAAAATATAGAATCTATTTTTTTGCTTCTAAAAAAAATTTGATGCTTTAAAAGAAGTTTATTTTTCATTATTTTAATTTTTTTATAAACTGTATTTACATATAAAATTTATACCAAAAATAATCACCAAAATGATGTTATAAATCAAAAGCATTTTTTATGAACTTTAATATTAAATTACATCATTTTATATAGAAATTATGTAAGAACTTTATTTTTATACCATCATTTTAAAAAAAAAAACGATATCACGATGTTTATTTTGTCAAAAAGACTTCCCTTAAGTAATGTTTTATTTACTATCTAATGGGTAACATATATAATTATTTACTGTAATAATATCTATGCAAGTCTCATTCACATTCATATTCAACCATTAATAATTATATGTGCTAAACATAAAATAATATAAAAATACGATAAGCATAGAAATAATTATTTTTTAAACATTTTTTTTTGGGGTAGATATATCTATTTTTTTTTAACAATTTTAATGGAGTCAATTTATGAAAACCTCTCAAAAATTTTATATGATGCTACATAATTCCAAAAAAAAAAAAAAAAATGTTAAGTGGGATGAATTGAACCCACTACTTTACGTATCGCTCCACCCATGACCTAGATTCTTGTTTAATCAGTAACTGTCCTTACAAAAGATCCCTAGGTCGTTCTTTAATCAGATTGAAGCTGCTTGTACTCTGCCAACAGTTTCGGGATATCATCGATACGCAACTGAAAGTCACAAAATGAAATCAAAATGAGGAAAGCAGAAGGCAACGAGAAAATAAATAATATACCAGTGGCGCACACAAAAAAGGATTTTTTTTTTTTTAATTAAAAGGGATTATACAAAGAATAATGTACAGTTGTTCAGTGTGTGAAAGTAACATTTTCAGGCTCTAAACTTCCTAGGATAGAAACTTAAAAAAAGTAAGAAAAATACAATCTACAGGGATTCATGTAGTCGTAGTGTTCATATATCATACCATAGCCAAAAGCTAATCTTAATTAATAACAGTTTAACTAACACGCAACAGATAATTAACCCCTTTGCTAATTTCTGAAGTTCATTAGCGCACCATTTTTGTCTTAGCCAGATGGCATGAACACTGATCCTTAAATTGAGTGAATTTAGATAATAATTATCTGGAAAAATACCTTATTAACAACATGAATATGATAGTAATCAGTTTTCACAAAAAAATAAAAAAATAATAAAAAAAAAAAGAAGCTCCCATGATAGTTTTCTATAACAATTCCCTCATCACAACACTTTCTTGCAAACAGGACATACGCAACTGTTTTGGACTAATGCATGCACATGCTGATGGAACTGCCCTTTTCTATTTTTACATTTTAAAACTCTATTTTATGTAGATATCTAATTTTTATGAAATTAAATCGTCAAAGATCTATCAAACGAGATTCATATTGGTTATGAAATTATATATAAAAAAAAAAATTCAGTAAAATTTTACCATGTTAACAGTAAAATTTACTATATACTTTTAACATTTAAACAGTAAAATTCTATCACCATCACTAAACACCACACTCAATATCACCAATAGAAATATTAACGTACCAAAAAAAAAAAAATTCCAAATAGTGAAATACTAAATTATTTTTGTTAAACAAATACACAGTAAAATTTTATTGTCTATAAATACGATTACACCCAAATTTTACTGTATGTTTTTTGGGTTACTTCCGGAACATGATGGGGGATTGTCTATGTAGTGATCTAAACTAATAGTGTAGCGAAAAATCTTACAATTGGAACATAGTGACTCACATTTGTTAGGTAATTGAGAGATGAAGAATGACCCATATAGTGCGAGTTACGGTTTCCCATTGGCTGGGAGCACCAAGTAGGCAATGGTACTCTAAAACTATTTAATAATTTTTCCAATCACATCATATACCATATTCATAATTTCCAAACAAATCCATGGTACCATATGATTAACCTGCAAATATTTTACTATTTCCTTTCCTATTCAAGTAAACCCAGCATTCGTTACCTTTTTGACATGGAGCCATTGCTAATTTGCTATCAATCATGGCACTGACTGGAAACAAAAAAATGAGATACCCATGATCCAAACTTTGCTAGTATTGGAGTTCAAGAGAAGCAAATCAGCATCAGGTTAAAGGCAGCACATGGCTTAATTTTGGTTCAGTGTGTGAGACAACTTTGAAAAACAAGGATGATACATATATATAGACACAAGTACATACATGCATGGAAAGAGAGCTGAGAGAAGATATATTGGGCAAAATTGTCTAATAAAAAGAGGTGTGTGCTTTATATGTCCTTAATGCATGAGAAATCAATGTTTAAGAGCTTTCTACACTAAAAAACATTTAGTTGTCCTTTTATCACTACAAAACTATATCGGAGGACTTCTGGGCAGATTTTCCTTTTCTATAATCCAAGCAAAGATAATTTATACCAGGGGCATGGCTTTTTTTTTTTTTTTCCCCCATAATGTTCATGGAACTGTGACTACTCTTCTGCAAAGAGCAATTAAAAAGATATTTTTGTAGGGCTATAATTCCAAACTGAACACCTTTTGAGTACTGACATCATTTAATACTAGTTTTAGCAAGTGCATTCACATAAGTTGACAAAATACTAACCATAAGTGATCTATGCAGAAGGCTTAACTGGACTGTTATTGTTTGCACTCCAATTTAATATTTTTATGTTTCTCTAGTGCAAGTTACCTTCACATATTCTTGTAGTTTAATCAGAGAGAGGAAGAGAGTTTCTACATAACATGCATTAACTTCATAATACAAACAAGAAATCATCTTAAAGCAAAAACTGAAAAACTCTAAAGAGCCATACATGACTTGTACCTGAGAAGCTTTTCTTATATGGTAGAAACGATATGCCTCCTTTCCCGGAAAATCAACTTCACCCGATTGTAAATTGGAGCCAACCTTCATTCTGCCACAGTCATGATGACGCAGTAAACAAAACTATTAATTTAAGCTGCTGAATGAAAAATAAAACCATAAACAAGTTCAAGTTCATAGTTTAGTAAACCAACAAAATTTGTGAGAAACAGGTAAGAGGATGATCTTCCTGGAGAGACCTTATGACAGTGCTGCAAATTTCCTCTCTTTTATTACTATCATTACTATTATTGTTATTTGTTTAGAAGCCCGTGTCAAACACAGACACAGTTTGTGGTTGAAGAACTATGGAAATCATATACATTACCATAGTTCCAATTGATGTGAATTGCACCGACTAAAAATGGGGACAGCAGACAGGTATAAACAATGGTCAAGTAAGCTTGAATTAAGAAACTGATTGACATGATCAACCCAATTGATTTTGCTATAGCCCCATTTGTGGGGAGCTTCATACTTCTTTCTGGTAAGTACAGTATGCTTTGCACCTCTGCCTTTGGAGGTGGAAAGATATACCATTCTGATGGTCTTTATTTATCTGTAGTATGCAGTTGTTATTGTAAATTTTTTTCCTTTTCCCTATAGTTGCGTTCACAAGCTAGTCAAAACCAAACTAGTTATGCCTCACTTCAAGGACAATTTTACAGGCTTTGAACTTGTCCGAAAACATGTTATTTGGGACTGAGCTGATCCCCAGAAGGTAAATTGATTTGACTAGTAGGGTATGGTACTGATCACCAAACCTCCATGAATTCATTCTTGCTGATCAAAAAAAAACAAAAAAATGGAAAAAAGAAAAGTAATGATGCATAAAAGTTCATCCTTACGTATGATGGCATGCAATCAAGCGTTGGTAGTCACGAAGTAGGGGGCTGAGCTCCTTCAGTTGTATTGACTGTGGAGTGGATTTTCTCCAATGGTCACGAACCGCCTCAGCTCCCTTTATATCACCATATAGGGCACAATTAGTTGTAGAAGAGGCAGGTACATTATACAATACACAAAACTTACCAGACTATGTGAAATCTGCTCATTGCCAGCAACATTTTCTCCAATCAACCGTGATGCTAGTTCAAGAAATTCTTTGTCTTCCAATTCTTCTATGATTTGAATCTTGGGGCTAGAAAGTGAGACAGAAATTTCTAACCTTTTCTGTAACTCTGAGACTGCAGATTCTTTCATTCCGCTTTCCTGTAGAAGATATAGAGAAAAATTTACATATTTTCTTATAAAATGATAAAGTAGTCTGGAAAGATATAATAAAGTCGTGTCAAAATCATGTAAGCAAAATCATCACAAATTAAGTTCCTACATTTCATACATGGGAATGCACTGTAATGGAACTCCTATCCCAGCTTCCTCATTTGGTTGGCCAAACCAACCGCATACCCAATCCCACAAATATTGGAATGGTCATTCCTCTTCAAGAGGGTACGGAATGGATACAAGAATACCCTTACCCTTATGGAATGAGCCTTTAAATAGGATTTCCACCAGCCAATCGAAAACTTGACCAACTCATTGATGCAGTACCAAAAGAACAAAACAAGAACAAATGTAGGGTCCCGTAAACATTTTTACAACATTACCTTGACTGCAGTTTGGAGGGCATCATTTGCCATTGCAACATCCTTATTTTCAAGAACGTTTCTTTGTGGTGATGCCGGTGAACGTTTCGCAATAGGATCCTCTACATATCAAGAAAAAATAACCAGTTTTTAGATTTGAAATAAACTCCACAGGAAACCTCAAAATAAAGTACAATAAAATAAATACATATGCATGCAATGTCTTGGATACATCAATTGGGAAATGAAAATTTCTGGCACCATCTACTTGTTTTCTCAAAATTGTTCCTTTCATGGCATTGCTCTACAATTTCCATTTTAAGCATCCATTCCACCATCCGATCCATTCATCTCTCATTCCCTTCAACAAACTCACATTTGAAGCCTTCTCTCTTCTATATTTTCACTTTGAAAGAATTTAAAGATGAAAGTCAGTCAATTCATAACAGGACCTGCCTCAAGCACTAGATATTCTATGTTCAAAATGATAAAAGAGGTGACATGAATCAAAACCAAAAGCTCCATAAGACACTTGAAACATCAACATCCATTCTAATTGATTTGACATTTTCCAAGGTTCTACGGATATCATGAATCATCATGCATATGACAAATGCCACATCACATGTTAGCAATGCCCAAACATTGAAACATAATAAGTATACCATCTAAGAAGCATGGACATGATATAGATACACCGGCATGCAAATTTCGAAAAATATATGACATGACACACAGGGAACATGTGCAAAATATATAATTTTATATATTTATTATATGTCATATATAATGATAAGTAATTATTATACGTAATATATATAAATATTTAAGACAAATATAATAATTTTTAAAGTTAAAAGGAGAAGAATAGGTTAAAATTTACATTGTTTTTCTTTTATCATTGAATTCTAAGTTATTATATTCAAACTTATAATGTGTTGAGTGTTGTGTTGTGTTGAACACGACATGCTACCTTCTTAGAAGTGTCCATGCTTCTTAGTATACAAGGAATGGATTGAAGCACCCTCAATAAAACCTTTTATCTTTTCAGATAATTACACTAGGATTGAGTTCAAGTAGAAATTTTAACAACTAAAAACATACTAGCATACTAGTTGAAAGCAAAGTACCTTCAGGAACCAACCACCACAGATCACCAAATGTTGTTTTGCCATCAAAGCCACCAAATAACAGATATCGTGAGCCAATATATGTCATAGAATGGTATGCTCGTGCAGGAGGGGGTTCATTGCTTGTTGGTAGGCGCCTCCACTGCACAGAAACTAAATACAACCAAAGCAACATAACGAAGTTTAAACCAACATTTACTGCAACTATATGAAAGCTAAATAAGACTTAACATCTAATGCCATGTTAATATCTAATTTAAAGGGGGTTCCGGTCCTAATTACGGAGGAGAAAATAACATATCATGTTTTCAGTTCCATTATAAGCTTTCATAAAGCCATGTTGCAGGCATGGGCATTCTTACACTGTAAGTCTGTAACCAAAAAACAATTATGGCATGCACTATTATAATTTTCCAACTGCATATTTAGGTCAAAGATTGTTTGCACTGCCTCCACATGGTACAGTTCGACTCAACAAACCAAGATGTTTCAGCTGTTTTTACAAATCTAACGGGTATGTTTGGTTTGAGTTTTAGAGATGAGTTTTAGAAAAAAAATTTCAAAAAATTGTTTGGTTTGAGATTTTTCTCAAAAATTTTCTAAAATCACTCTCTCTCTCTCTCTCACACATCAATCAATCACTTTTTCTCTCTCCTCTCTCCTTCTCAATCACTTTTTCTCTCACACACATCTACTCAATTACAACAAAATATCAAATCATTCCAAACTCCCAAACTCCAAAACTACTTTCAAAATATACAACCAAACAAATCAAAAAAATTTCTAAAACAACTCTCCCAAATTTTTTCAAAAACAACTCTCCCAAAAACAAACCAAACAAGCCCAACATGTTTGGACTGTTTCCATAATCATGTTAAATTGTGTTCAGACTTTAGACCGTTCAATATTCAGGTTAAAAGTGTGTTTGGACTGTTTTACACGGCTTCTTCTGATTACCCATTGGAGAAACTAAACAATCAGAAGGAAAAAATTGTTGTTACTTGCTAGTTCCCTTCAAGTTGTATCACTTAAAACTTTTCATCTTCGACACAACTTTCATGAACAAAAACTTTTGATCCCAACCATGTACAATAGGAGCACTCACCTCTGTCTAAGACAACACAGTCATTGTAATAAATGTCATAACGACTCAACCAACCACCAGTCCCATGCCCTCCAAATAACAAGAGCTGCAAAAATAATGAGAATAATAAAATAATAATAACAACAGTAACTGAAAGGGAAAAAAAAATATCTACTGAGCTGGGTACCAGTTGCTAGAAGTGAGAAGATAATAAAAATAAAAAGAAAAAAGAAAAAAAAAGAAAGAAAGATTAAATAGTGACAAGTAATAACTTGTCATAGCATACAAATGGTGACACATGCATCTATGTGCGAACAAAATTTACTTAGTTTTCTTTAAACAAACCTTCCCCCTCTCTCCAAGTTGCCAAGAACAATAAATAAATCTGTAAGGGCTTATAATTTATAGAGAAGTTGCTATTTCAACTGCATTCACCAGAAATATTGGGTAAAGGGGCCAATCTCCACAATCTCTCTACAAATCCAAAAACAGTTTCAAGAGCATCCAAAAAAGAAGCTACACAATTATACCTCATTATGTCTTATTGATTAACCATAGAGGCAGTGGTCTCATCTCAAAGGAGATCATCAACTCTCATTGGGCCACAGGAAGAATAAAAATTGTTAACTACTGAATTCAACTGCTACCAACCAACATAACTGTAATCACCAGAACATTCTTGCAAGACCACCATTAAGGTCGAATTTCCAAGTTTAGAACTGCAAACATAATGGATACGGTCTATAACCAACTGTAGTTCAATATAATTACAGTGGAACTATCACCAATTAGGAACAAAGACTCATACAGTAACCTAGATTCGAAATTACAAGCAAATCAAACTTGGCTGTATTATAATGACTGCTTCCATTCTCGAGGTTTTTTTTTTTTTTTTTCCTGACTTCATGCTGCTTGATGCAGATTTGAGTCTAGCTCACTGCTTTAGTATGGTCATTTGTAAACCTGTAATCAATTCAATTTATTTAAATTTTGCTAACTGCCCAACTGAAACCCGTTGTTAATTCATTACATGATACTTCTCTAAGACAAAACAATACAAGTTAAAAAACATCTGAGTCTATGAAGTAGAAGTGAATATGATGAAGTGAACTAGAAGACCAGTAGACATGACAATGTGTATAATAAAATAGCACATTTTTTGGACCATTATAAGATAAGAAAAATAAAATAAACAAAAAACAAGATTCCTACTGCTATTGATGTTTCAAATGTTGTCAGCAATGAGTACAACACCAATATCAAGTTATTTTACACTTGGAGAATTAGCAAGTAAAATGACACATCATAGTGAAAAGAAAAGGGTTATAATAGAGAAAGTTACATGGTGCCCTCCAGACGTTACAGTATGACCACAGCAAGGTGAAGGCGCTTGACCAGGAAGCTTCAAATTGGTCCATCCGGGAGTTTCATTTTCTTCCTTACCCAACAAACATTAAACATAATTCAACAAAGACACAGCAAGAAGGCAACAAAAAGAATACAAAGGTGCACAAGATTTTCTTTTCGAAGATAAAACAACCCAAAGCTATCTAGCTGACGCTAGAACATTAACAAATATGAAACAATAAGTTAATAAAAAAAAACACATACATACAAAGAGATAGACACATTGACAACCGAAAAGAATTTTGTCGGATATATGCAACAGGCAAACAGACAATAAAAACAATAGAAATGTGTCATCCAGATAGAATGGAAGATAGACATAGATCAGATGCTAAGTAGCACGGACACGGATACGAGATACGACACGGACAGGACACAGACACGCGGACACGCAATTTTTCAAAAAATGGGGGACACGACACGCTGGGGACACGTTTAATATATATAATTTTATTTATATATTATATGTAAAATTAAAAAATATATACTATTTATATTTATTTTTATTTATTTATTTTATTTATTATATGCAAAATTAAAAAATATATACTAATTTTATTTATTTATTTTATTTATTATATGTAAAATTAAAAAATAAATATATTATTTGTATTTATTTATATTATTTAAGACCAAAGAAAGGTTATATTATTTATTTATTTATATTATTTATTATTAGTATATAAATATATATATTATTTATTATTATATATGTATATATATTGGGCCAACTTTGATTTATTATTATATATGTATATATATTGGGCCATCGAGAGAGAGAGAGAAAGCAGAGAGGGAGACGATGGTCGAGAGCAGAGATGGCGATGGTCGATCGATGGTCAAACAATGGTCAAACGAGGCCGATCGATGGTCGATCGAGGCGCAGAGAGGAAGACGAGAAAGACGAACAGGTTAGGTTTCTTCTCTGTCCTCAATCTGTCTCTCTCTTCCCTCGACCTATCTCCCTCTCTCTCTCTCCCCCCTCGATCTGTCTCTGTCTCTGTCTCTGGCTCTCTCTCTTTCTCCTCTCCAACAGTTCTAGGGCTTCTTCGATCCACCCACCTGCGTGTCTGAATCATGTCCTCGCGTGTCCAACCTCGTGTCCGACTCTGAAAAATTCTGAAAAAAGGGGGACACGCAGGGGAGAGTGTCGGACACGTGTCAACTGCGTGTCGTACGCGTGTCTGTGTCTGACACGTGCCCGACACTGATACACAAGCCTCAGGGACGTGTCCGTGCTTCTTAGATCAGATGTAACTAACTATCAGACATTATTTAAACTTTATATTGAAAAGATTAAAGAGGCATGAAAGGATTTGGTAAAAATAACTGATCTGATCCAAGTAACTCATACATCTAAAGGAGGACTATTTTCTTCATGCATCTGTTGCCCCCGGTTGATAGGTACATATAAGGCCCAAAGTCATTGTGTGCTATGTCTACCCCTTCTTTTTTTATTCTTTTTTTGATAAGGTGTTCTACTCATATCCTTATACCCTTCATAGGGACTCACAAATCAGACAACATGAAAATCTGATGGGACCATTGTGATTTTGTTTATGGGACGGCACAAATCTGTCATGAAGAATGAGGCCAGTAAAGAAATGGAATTTCACACGACAGCTGCCAGGATCAGTTCAATAATCATGAAATGCCTCCAATTCAATCTCTTACGATCATTTTTTCATTGAGGCAGTCAACATCATGTAACAAACTCGTCCATGAAAATGGAACTTTACCTTTACAATCAACTGCATTGAGGTGATGACAATTTAAAGGTAATCTTTAATCCTTGACTTGGAATCATTACTATAGCTTCTAATTAAAGAAGACCATAGAAGATGTGCTAGTCGCACAATTCACTTGCTTTCAATCACATTATTGTTGACATGAGTGTGTCACGCCTCTTGAATAGAAATGATGATATCATGTTAAATTCCATTGAAAAAAGAAGTAACTTCATAATTTATCAAGACATGACATGCAATAAGCATAGAATAACAGAGAATTTTGAGAAGGAAGAGAACTTTTCAAAACATAGCGTGAAGCAAAAACTATGGGATGAAACGCAGAATATATCCCACGTGCAGTAGCTTGAAACGGAAACAGACTAAAAATGAATTTATAATTAGAAGAAAAGATGGTTAAGTAACACAACACCTTCTTCAATAAGACCTTTCAAAGCCCATAAATCACCCATGATGGGCCCTCCACCTCCTACATAAGTTGAAAAAACTGCCGTGTCAATTGAAGACCAAATAGATGGATGCAAGCAACAATCAGGAAGGAAGGAAGGGATTATCTCACCTCTCCCACCATAGACCAGCAACCTTTTCTCAACCATAGTAGCTGTGTGGCCACATCTAGGTGGTGGCAATGACCCAGAAACTGATAGCTCCATCCACTCAAGTGATACTGTTTGGAATAAAAGAAAAGATTAAACAGAAAGATAAAGAAATTACATGTGTAAGACATTAAATAAACAAATAAATCACTGGGGAGAACTTACTTGTGTCCAAGACATAGACATCTGACAACCATTTTTTACCATCCCACCCTCCATACCTACATTAGATTGATGCCCTTTTAATCGCAAGGTGGACACAAACCCATATCAACAAATTGATCAAATCCGCAAAATCTATCAATACCCACATAACAATCTTACGGTTTCCAATAGCTGAAGCGGCAGCAAAATCCCGTGGTGAAGGCAAGTCACCAAAACTAGTAAGCTCTGACCATTGCCATATATCTGGAACAGATATAAACTAATTATTCCTCAACAAAACAGTACCAGGAGATGAAACAAACATTATCCATATATAAGTTAATAACACTTGTTTATTATTACATGTATTGGGTTAATGCATCGTAGTTTCTTACCAGTATCTAGGACCCAAAAGTCACCCAACCTGAAGGGCAGCATTATCATCAATAACATGCATGTAATATTACCAATGTAACATAGATTTGCAAAGACACAAATATGTAGTGGATGTGTACAGACCTTTTACTACCAGAACGCCCACCAAAAATAAACATGTTGCAATCAATTGCAACAGCAATGTGAAACGCTCGTGGGCTAGGTCCCACCTCCCCATCGGTTCCACTGCCAGTGCACTCTGGCTGATACCATAATTTGTTGTCTGAAACATTCAACAAAAAGCACAAATTGAGAACCTGTGAACAACTTTTAAATCAATTGTTCTGCGTGTCAGCATGTGAGAAAAAATAACATAACTTCCAATCAATGATAGTTTTATTGCAGTCTGTCCGAAACCTAAATTCCAAGGAGCAACCTGTGTAGCTGAGCAAGAGCTGGCTGACATTTCAAATGTGAGTGAGCTTACCAATGTATGTGCTATGCAGGTGAGTGCTAGCACCATAGGGATGATTGGAGAACAATAAGTTCTATTTTTACAAGTAACAATTTTTTCTTGAAGGCATTATTTTCAAGGTAATGAATAGAAAAAATGGTAGTAGCGAGTAATTAGTGCATGGAAAACCCATCTGGGTACGAGCATAGTAGCCCCTACCCACTAGGGAGCTAGATAGGAGGGTCTGCCTTTTTTTATTACATATATCTACTTTAGTAGCAATTCATGTAGAAGTTGATAATAGGTACAATGTATATCTTTCTAAATAGTTCCACTGTCATATAAATGTGAAAATTAATGTGGTGTAGGAATGAGATGTGTCAAATATATTCACAAGTACATTTTCAAAAGTCATGATCACACAACAATAGTGCTGAGAGGGATGGACATGATTCAACAATATCTCGATGCAAGGTATATTGAATTGCCAGAAGTTGCTTGACTCATATAACAACTGATGGACAACAACTAAAATCCATGTCCACAACTGTAAAACTACCAAAATAACCTTAACTCTCAAAATAAAGAACAAATGTAATCAGAAGTAGTACATTAACTCTATATAAACTAAAACTCCATACATTACCAAGGACAACTCACTTTACACCAAACAATCTTCTTGCGGGGTATAGAGGCCATAGGCTTTGCTTTAAGCTATAAAGTAGACATACTTCGTCTAATAAATCAAATTGAATTTTTAACATTATTTTATTTATCAAAAAAAAAAAAATCAAATTGAATGGGGATAGATACACTTGACCAACAGAGGTAATATTAAAAGAAAGGTTATTCAAATCTGATTGTGAGTGCCTTAAAGGCTAAACTGCATAAAATGAAGAGAAAAGGGAAAGAGGAGAAGAAAGAAGAAGAATCCGTGCATCACACCGAGAATTCAGTAGGCATTAGAGATCTAGCATTAAGGTTGCATCACACATTCTCAAAAAGGTTCCAGAAATTCTGAAAATTTTCTTTGTCAAATTAAGATAGTTACATAGCTTTAAATAGTCTTAAAATAACTCTAGTTCCAAAAGGATTAAAGAGTTGGACTTCTAAAATTAATGTGTTTTTAAGGTGAAAATTGATCTGAGGCAACAAGGCCCATGAGGTGTAAGGAGTTGTTTGGGAAGTTAGTGTTTTAGCCAAAAAGTCAAAAAGCCACTACAAAATCAATCCATTCTCTCTACTTTTATGTAAAAAGCTACTAGAAAACCAAATTCACAAACAAACCCTAAGTGCGAGGCTAAAAGACAAACGCAATGGCTTCATTGAAGCAACGCGAATGCTAGGGTAGGATATTTCTTTCTAAAACTATATAACATGACAAAAAAATAAATAAATAAAAATCTCAGTAATTCTAAAAAACATGATGCATCCAACATTCCAGATATTATCCATAAAGAAATGGGAAAACATGCAACAAAATCCAAATTTCAAATACCAATATCGAACAAAAACATAAACACTAAACATTATAACATTGAAAAACATAAAGAGAATAACTGCTCAACAAAGAATTTAATGCCCAGCAATAGCCAAAGAAGGAAAAAGTTGTAGCCCTGAGGGGTTATGTATGTGTTTGTATGTATGATCAAAGAGCAACAACAACACACCATAACAGCATGAAATTACAATGGGAAATAAGAAGGTTGTTAGACTGTAAAGAACATACTCACAAATCAAGATTTACGAATATAAAAACAACCAAGTAAAAGAAGAATCTGAAATAGATAGATAGAGTGAAAATTGAATACCGGTATCATAAACAGTGATGTCGCTGAGAAATTTCTTGTCAACAAGTCCACCGAACACTACGATCTTCGATTTCCCAATATTCACAGCTGTGTGGCCGCTGAAAAATCAAATCAGAACAATCTCTGTGACTTAGATTTCCAAGATTAACCAAAGAATTGAGAAACAGAGAGAGAGAGATAGAGAATTGCCTTCGAGGTTGGGGAAGAGTTCCACTGAAATCCGTAGACGAAGCTCGAACCCAGTAATGCATCTTCTTCTCTCTCTCTCTCTCTCTCGCGCTTCGCTTGACTTTGAGGCTAGTCATTTTATGGGCTCAAATGGCCCATTTATTAAAAATAAAATTAGGAAAAATTAAAAAAAATCAAAATAAAAATTTTTTATAACAAAATAAATTTTCACTTTTTTATTTTGTAAATTTAAATACTAGGTGTGTTTGGTAACGTTTACGTTTACAGTTTATATTTATAAAAAATTTATAAATTGGTTTTTGTTTATTTTTAGAAAAATATAAACTACAAACGCGCGTGGTAATTGACAAAATATTTTAAAAAATTTAAAAATATATAAAAAAAAAGTGAGAAATGGCAAGTGGTGGCAAGTGGCGGCGTGTGAGTAGTTGGTGGTGGCGGGTGGTGGTGGTGGTGGGTGGATGGGTGACGGTGGCGGTGTGGTGGGTGGGTGGTGGTGTAGCGAGTGGGGGTGGTGGTGGTGGTGGCGGGTGTGGTGGCGGGTGGTGGGTGACGGATGGCGGGTGGTGGTGGTGGTGGTGGCGGTGGTGGTGGTGGTGCAGTGGCGGGTGGTGGGTGGCGAGTGGTGGTGGTGGTGGTAGGGGTGGCGTAGTGGTGGTGGTGGTGGGTGACAGTGGCGGGTGGTGGGTGGTAGCGAGTGGGTGGTGGTGGTGGTAGTGGCGGTGGCGGGTAGTGGGTGGTGGTGGTAGGTGGGTGGCAGATGGCGGATGGCGGGTGATGGTGGGTGGTGGCGGGTAGGTGGTGGGTGGCAGATGGCGGATAGCGGGTGATGGTGGGTGGTGGCGGGTAGGTGGTGGGTGGTGATGGTGATAGTGGCGGGTGGTGGGTGGTAGCGAGTGGGTGGTAGTGGTGGTGGTAGCGGGTGGTGGATGGTGGTGGCAGGTGGGTGGCGGATGGCAGGTGGTAGTGAGTGGTGGCGGGTGGTGGGTGGATGGGTGACGGTGGCGGGTGGTAGTGGTGGTCGTGGTGGTAGGTGGTGGTAGCAGGTGGGTGGCGGTAGGTGGTGGGTGATAGTGGTGATGGGTGGTGGGTGGTGGGTGGTGGTAGCGGATGGGTGGTAGGTGGCTGGTGGTGGTGGTGGTGGTGGTGGTGGTGGTTGGTGGCAGGTGGTGGATAGTGGTGGCAAGTGGGTGGTGAGTGGTAGCGGCAAGTAGGTGGCGGGTGGTGGTGGCGGACAGTGGATGGTAATAGCGGGTGGTGGGGTGGTGGCAGGTGGATGGCAAGTGGGTGGTGGTGGTGGTGGTGGTAGGTGGTGGTGGCAGGTGGGTGGTGAGTGGTGAGTGGTGATGGTAGGTGGTGGTGGGGGGTGGGTAGTGGGTGGTGGTGGCGGAAGACGGTGGTGGAAAATGATGGCGGGTGGTGGCTAGTGTTGGGTGATAAAAAAAAAAAAAACTCAAAACTCAAAATGGAAACACATTTTTTATATTTTCATTTTTTGGTCAAATTTATAAACTGAGACCACTGATTTATAAATCAAAAATTTTACCAAACAAGTTTTTATTTGAGTTTTTAAAATTTTCGTAAATATAAATAGAAAACTAAAAACGTAAGTGTTACTAAACGACACTAAATTTTTGATTTTTTTTAATTGAAACTATTTACTTATTTTCATTAAATAAAATCGATCGAAAAAATATGTATTTCAGTCATTAAATTCAATAAAAATATATTTTAGACATTTTATGTATATCAAAATTAAGTTTAATAATTAAAATACTTTTTTTTTGTCGATTTTAGATTGAAAACAAATTAAAAACTTAAGGTTTAAATTGACAAAATTGAAAACTCAGGATTTATTTTATTAAAAGGCCCAAACTTTGGTTTTTTTTTTTTAATTATCCATAAAATTTATATATGATTTTATATTATTTAGTTAAATAAGGATTTACATTGAAATAATTGTTAAAAGACTCAAAATAATTTATAATTGAATTTTTTTAATAGCCTAAATTCGGATTAATTCATTTAATAATCCTCTAACACTAATAATAATAATTTATATAAATCTAGTAAAATGAGTGAGCTTGCAATATATAAAATTTCTTTTAAAGCCAGATTTAAAATGACCATGTTAAGCTTGATGTTAGGTTGGATTAGACTTGAAAAAACACATAATCTTATTACATCGTACAAGCTTAACTCATCCTTAAGCCAGTTGATTTACACCCTGAGAGGGTAATTTATATATAAATTGGGCCGAGTTAGGTTAGTGGGCCGTTCTATGGGCCGTGTTAAAGAGGCTTAGAAGATGGGCTGCGGACGAGTGGTAGTCCGGTCCGAAGTAAGAAGCTTGCCGCCGGATTAAGTAAGTGGGCCTAGCTCGGTCGCCGTTATTTGGGTTAGCTCGGTCCGGAATACGATTGAAGCCATCAGACGGGATAAAAAGAAGTTAGCTCGGTTACGCTGTTCGGAACCGAGGTATGTTGAGCCCGCTTTAGGACCTGATTCTAGGTCAGATCGGCTTAACTCTTCTATGGATAGCTCGGCCTTTGCATATGAAGCCGAGGTAGGAGAAGGGAAAAGAAGAGCCGAGCTAGGGCTGCAATCGAGCCGAGCCGAGCCGAGTTTTACAATTTTCAAGCTCGGCTCGACTTATTTTTGAAGTGTTCGAGCTCGGCTCGAGCTCGTAACGAGCTATAATATCTTGGCTCGAGCTCGGCTCGCCTAATATTTACATAGCTCGAGCTCGGCTCGCAATGGCTCGTTAAGCCAAAAGAGAGCCATGCAAGCTGCATACTAACCCTCAGCACACTAACCCTCTGCACACTTATATAGAGTTTTGTCCAAGTAAAAATGTATGTTTCAACCGATGTGGGACTTTCAGCCAAGACAACATTTCCATCCCTTCTTTGAATCCCACATCGGTGGGAAAGGAAAAACTCTTCTATCCAAATGCCTATAAAGTCATGAGTTGGCAGTCAACGAAAAGCAATGCAATGGCAAACATTTAAATGTTTTTTATATTAAAATAATAAACATTAATAATGATGGTGGACCGGACCAGTTTAAATATATTAACTGTTAAAGTATTTTATTATAATATATATATAATATAATATATATATATTGAAAATATAAAAATATAAATTAATATATATATTTTTAGCTCGCGAGCCTAATCGAGTCGAGCACTAGTAAGCTCGAGCTCGGCTCGTTTATTAATCGAGTTTGAAAATTAAGCTCGAGCTCGGCTCGTTTATTAATCGAGCCGAGCTCGAACGAGCTTTAACGAGCCGAACTCGAGCTTGTTCATGAACAGCTCGGTTCGTTTGCAGCCCTAAGCCGAGCTAACAGTTAGGTCGGTCACGCTAACTAGTCCAAACATGGCAGTGTTATTTTGATCCTATGGTAGTTCGGCCATAGGAAAACCATCTCACTTGGTTTAAGTAGTGAGGGGGGTGTTGGAGGATAAGAATTATCCTTCAGAAGTATGAATCCTAAGAGGACTCTATATGGAGGAGTAAAAGTCCTACTAGGATTATGCTACACGAAACCTATAAAAGCTCACAAATATCACCTATGAGAGGTAATGCAACTTTGATTTCCGAATACACGGAGCTTTTGTCTATTTGTCTAGTTTGCTGACTTAGGCATCGGAGAGGTTTCCGGCACACACCCGCCGGCTAGCTCACGTTTGTATTTTCAGGTGATAAAACGACGACGTACGGAGGAGCGCAGACTTGATCAACAGGATTATACGAGAAGGTTTATTTCTTTCCCGTACAATTGGCGCCGTCTGTGGGAATTCCAGACAAGAATAAACCTCTTGATCAAGCTTTTCCTTTTAAAGAATCAATGGCGCACAACGAAGAATTACCACAGTCCGCCATTGACGGACTAACTCCAGAAGGGGGTGCGAGGCGCGAAGGTCTACCACTTATCCCCCCTATGGGGGATTTGGAGCCACAGAGACAGAATCCCAGGAGGGATACAAGAGGAAGAAGGTAGACTAACAGCCCTCGTCACTCTCGTTCGCAAAGCCCAGAAAGACAAAGGCAGAGGATTGATCCTCAAGCTTTGGAGGATCGCGTCAAGGAGCAGGACGAATTGATACGACGGATGGCGGCGGACATGGAATCTCTAAAGCGCTAGGTGAAGGGAAAAGGAGTGGCGACAAGAGAGAGGCGCACAAACAAGACGCCCCCTCGCCACTCGGAAAATCGTAGCAGGAATACTACACCCTCACAAGGAGAGAGCAGAAGCCTCAGGACAGGCGATACCCAATCCAGGTCTTCCAGAACTCGTCACTCCAGGTCTGAGAGGATGAGATTTGAGAGGTCGTACACTGAAGGAAGCACCTATTGGCCCTCACATACGCACCAAACAAGATCTAGACAGACGAAGTTGCCCAGATCGTCCGACTTACGAACCGTGCTCGAGGAAAGGGCATGATGCAAGGAGGATGCCAGGGCACGCGATCCACACAGAGTTTCCGCCTTACAGCGGTTGGCTCCTCGGACGCATGGAAGCGTCGAGGTTGGAATGCCAATACCGCGCTCTGCCTACGAACCAACGGACAAGGCATTAGCGAGGCTGCATACCTCACCGTTCGTTCCGGCGATTGAGAACGCGCCCCTACCATCAGGCTTCCTTCAGCCCAAATTCACTACATATGAGGGAAAGACGGACCCCTACTCACACTTTCGCCACTTTCGCCAGGTCATGGCTGTATACCGGCGAAACGAGGCTTTAATGTGCATCATCTTCCCATCTAGCCTTGGCGACCTAGGCTTGACTTGGTTCGAAAAACTTCCAGAAGGCAGCATAGCCTCCTGGGCGCAATTGGCGGAAGCGTTCGTAACAAGGTTCCGAACGAACACTAAAACCCCAGTAGAGATCGACCAGTTACTTTCAATCGACATGGGCGACAAGGAGACCCTAAGATCCTATAATAGTCGCTACTGGGAGACCTTCAATCAGATTGGGGACTGCCCCACCAATCTCGCCATTGCACAGTACAAAAAAGGCCTTCCAGTTGGGAACAGACTAAGGGACTCAATCACCATGACACCGCCCCTCACCATGGAAGCCCTGATGGAAAGAGTGCATCAGCACATCAAGGTGGAGGAGGATGGCGCACGTACCAAAGCAAAATCTGGCACGACCACAATACCAGAAAAGAAGGCCTCAGCAAAGGTCAATACGGTAGACCGTCCAAGCAAAAACGGACGAGGCAGGCGAGACAACGGAGAGGACCAGGATAAAAGATGGTTAAGAGTCCGCACTGCCATAACCACGGTCTTCAAAAAACCGATCTACCGAATTCTGAGTGAAATAAGAGACGAGCCTTTCGTCAGATGGCCTACCAAGCTAGGAGAGGCCCAGAAGGACTACGACGAGAGGTTGCGGTGCACCTTCCATAAAGAAAAGGGGCACCGCACTGAAAATTGCACACCATTGAGACAACACCTGGAAGAGTTAGTGGCAGTAGGTCACCTGGACAAATACATCGAAGGAGGGACGCAACCAGCCCCCCAGGACCATAATAACCCCAACGGAATGCCAATCGACGCCCCACCTCAAGGCGTGATCAATGTGATACATGGAGTCTTCGAACCTGAGCCTGTATGCGAGCTCAGAGGATCAATTAAAAAGGCTGAGCACTTGAGAGAGGTACTAAGTGCCCAACCTGCCACCAAGAAGGGGAAGACAGAGGCCACGAACGTCATGTCTTTTTCGGACAAAGACTTGGCAAGGATATATTGCCCCCACAATGATGCCCTGGTCGTCACTCTTCGAGTCAAAGATTTTGACGTCAAGCGAATTTTAATCGACCAGGGTAGTTCATGTGAAATAATGTACTACGAAACATTTAAACAGTTGAAGTTACAAGATAAAGACTTGGCACCTGCCGTATCTCCCCTGATTGGATTCAACTCCATGCCAGAATGGCCCGTCGGCAAAATAATCCTCCCAGTCAAGGCAGGAAGTGTGACGAAATAAGTGGAGTTCTGGGTATTGAAAGTCCCCTCCATTTATAACATCATCTTGGGCAGAACATGGCTGCATGCCATGCGATCGGTGGCGTCATCCTACCACCAAGTAATGCGGTTCCCCAACGACACCGGAGTAATTGAAGAAGTATTTGGAGATCAGATCATGTCCAAACAATGCTTTGTCACGGTGAATGGCAGCCGCGCTGCCAAAGGATACGTTCATTCGATGGAAGAACCTGAGAGCAATGAACTGTTCGCAGATGTAGACAAAGCAGATAATCAGAAAGCGGTGGAAGAATTGGTAGAGGTAAGAATAGATGAAAAGAACCTGGATAAGTTCTTTTTGCTTGGTTCGTCGTTGTCCAGCACAGAGAGATTAGAGGTCTTGGAATTTTTGACCTCTAACATCGAAGTGTTCGCCTGGACACCATACGACATACCAGGCATTGATCCCAACTTCATCTGTCACCGACTCAATGTCCACCCATCCGCCAGACCAATCATTCAGCGCACACGTAGATCGGCACTCCACCATGCCGAGATAGTGGCGGAAGAAGTAGGAAACCTGTTGGAGACAGGAGCAATCAGAGAGGTACACTACCCAAGATGGATCTCCAACACAGTCGTAGTGCCAAAAAAGAATGGCAAGTGGCGTGTCTGCGTCGACTACAAGACAGTCAACAAAGCATGCCCAAAAGATAGCTTTCCTCTACCGCAGATAGATCAATTGGTAGACCTAACGGCGTGGCACAACCGACTTAGCTTTTTGGATGCATACAGAGGCTACCACCAAATCGCCATGCATGAATCAGATCAGGAAGTCACATCCTTTACAACTCCAAGAGGATTGTACTGTTACAAGGTCATGCCCTTTGGCCTAAAGAACGCAGGGGCAACATTCCAACGGATGGTCACCAAGATGTTTGAACCGTTGTTAGGCAGAACAATGGAGGCTTACATCGACGACATGGTGGTCAAAAGCAAGGATGAGAATGACCATCTCAAGGACCTAGGCGAGATGTTTGAAATCCTGAAAAAGCACAAGTTGCGCCTCAATGCGTCCAAGTGTGCATTCGGAGTAGGATCTGGCAAATTCCTGGGCTTCTTGGTGACCAACCGGGGTATCGCAGTAGACCCCTCCCAGATCAAAGCAATCCAGGAATTGGAGAGACCAAACTCAGTGAAAGAAGTGCAACATCTCATAGGCATGGCAGCCGCGCTCAATCAGTTTATAAGCCGGTCGTCAGATAGACTACGAGCATTTTTTCATGCCTTGAAGGCCAAGTTTGAGTAGGACGAAGAATGCAACCACGCCCTGGAAAGCTTAAAAGAATACATGTCTTCTCCACCACTACTTGTCACCCCAGTACTTGGAGAAGAACTCTTCCTATACCTGGCAGTCTCCCAGCACGCAATTAGCGCAGTGCTGGTCCGCGCAGAAGGAATCCAACATCTGCCTATCTATTATGTCAGCAAGACATTACTGGGCGCCGAAACAAGGTACTTGCCACTAGAAAAACTGGCGTTGGCCTTGATGATGGCCTCAAGGAAGCTGTCACACTACTTTCACGCCCACACCATAGTTGTCCTCACAGCCTTTCCGTTAAAAGCTTTGTTTGAAAGGGCGAACTTTTCTGGGCGAATTCTGAAGTGGGCAGTAGAGTTGGGGCAATACGACATCAAGTTCCAACCCAGGACCGCAATAAAAGCTCAAGCATTGGCGGATTTTGTCGCAGAATTCACACCAGGAAGTCATCATATCTGCCCAATCGACCTGACTAAAACAACCGAACTAGGGATGGAAGTTGACGTCGGAAAAATGCAACCCCTAGTACGAGTTACCCAGTCAGGTCCCAAGGTAGACCAAAGCAAAGTCAGGGAGGAAGACGCAAACCATGCTACACCAAGTCAAGACTCACCAACAAACAAAGACTTGATACAATCAAATAACGAGGGACAGACGGCAGGCATGGACCTTGAAGAAGACACCAGCAACATGGAAGATCCCAAAGCATCATCTGATCCCTCCACTTGCTGGAAGCTGTTCGTTGGAGAGATGTGGAAGCTCTTCGTGGATGGAGCATCCAACCGGCATGGAGCAGGGTTCGGCATAGTCCTCATCTCTCCAGACGGCCTAGTGGTGGAGCAGGCAATCAACCTTGGCTTCCCAGCTTCAAACAATGAAGCGGAGTATGAAGCGCTTCTTGCAGGTCTCAAGTCAGCATTCTACATGAAGGCCACCGAGCTAATGGTTTACAGCGACTCACAACTGGTGGTAAACCAAATATCTGGCGACTACGAAGCAAAGGATGACAGGATGGCCAAGTACCAAGAGTTGGTCAGAACAGAGATCAAGAAATTTGAAGTAGTCAGGATAGAACAAATCGGCAGGGAGGAAAACAGCAGAGCAGACGAGCTAGCAGGCTTTGCCTCAATGGCAGATACTTCCATCCCTCATCCATTGCTAATCGACTACCTACCTAGACCAAGCATTGAAGACCCAAAGCAGAAGAGGTATGTTGCACAGAGCTAGGCCCCTCTTGGATGGATCCCATCATCCTGTTCTTAAAAGACGACATCCTACCAGAAGAGAAGAAAGAGGCCAACAGAATAAGATCGAAGTCGCAGCGATTTTGGCTCTCCCCATCCTTAGCATTATACAAAAAGTCGTTCTCAGGACGCTACCTAAAGTGTGTTCATCCCAGCAAAGTGGAAGCATTCTTATTCGAAATACATGAGGGTGTATGCGGCAGCCATCAAGGAGGAAGATCACTAGCATACAGAGCAATTTCGCAAGGATATTGGTGGCTATACATGCAGGCAGACTCAGAAAAGTATGTCAAAAAGTGCGAAAAGTGTCAAAAATTCGCACACCAAATACACCAACCTGCCAGAGAACTCCTACCTCTAACTAGCCCATGGCTCTTCGCAATGTGGGGATTGGACATAGTAGGACCACTTCCAACAGCACCAGGGAACAGAAAGTTCTTCCTTGCAGCAACCGACTACTTCACAAAATGGGTGGCAGCAGAAGCCTTGGCGTCAATCAAGGAAAAAGATGTGAAAAAGTTTATCTGGCATAATATCATCACTCGATTTGGCATACCAAAGGCACTGATATCAGACAACGACACTCAGTTCGACGGCAGAATCTTTAGAGGCTTTTGTGAAGAATACAAGATAGAGTTCTACAATTCTACACCGGCATATCCCCAAGCAAATGGACAGGCAGAAGCATCAAACAAGGTAGTCTTTGATGGATTAAAGAAAAGGTTAGAAAGAGTAAAAGGCAAGTGGGCAGAAGAGCTCCCTCATGTTTTATGGGCTTACCGCACCACGCCCCGGCGATCAACAGGAGAAACACCATTCTCCTTAGCTTACGGCATGGAAGCAGTAATCCACTGGAAGTTGGCCTCCCCACAATTCGAAGAGAGAATTTTGATCCAAACTTGAATGGCGAAGCCATAGCATTAGAGCTCGACCTTGCGGAAGAAAGAAGAGACAGAGCATTGGTTCACATCGCCTCCTACCAACAAGAATTGTCCAGAAAGTATAACAAAACCGTGCATCCAAGGCAATTCAAAATCAGAGATTGGGTACTGCGCAAAGTCATGGGAAACACATTGGTACCAGGAGATGGCAAGTTAGGGCCTAATTGGGAAGGTCCTTACAAAGTGGTTGGATTAGCAGGCAAAGGGGCATACCACTTAAAAGATGAGGACGGCAAAACAATTCCCAGGCCATGGAATACTGCCAATCTCAAGTTATTTTATTTTTAGCTTTTTTCTTTTTGAATATGTGTAACTTTTTCCTTTTCTCAATAAAACAAGTAGTTTTCTTTTCAGTATAAGCATTTTTCGCTGTAAAAGTTTGTTTTAGTAAATTAGTGAGTTAGGGCAGAAAGAACTCTTTATTCTAGGTTGGCTGGAAAAACCAACTTAGAGGTTGGCTGGATTAAACCAACACCCCTCCTGAGCCTAGGATAAAGATCTAGGCTGCAGGACGTTTGGTCGCAGTAACCAAACATTTTATTCTAAGTTGGCTGGAAAAACCAACTTAGAGGTTGGCTGGATTAAACCAACTTTTGTTACTCTTCAGCCGAAGTAAGGGTATGGCTGGAGAGTGGTTGGCTGGATTAAACCAACTTTTGTTACTCTTCAGCTAAAGTAAGGGTATGGCTGGAGAGTGGTTGGCTGGATTAAACCAACTTTTGTTACTCTTCAGCTGAAGTAAGGGTATGGCTGGAGAGTGGTTGGCTGGATTAAACCAACTTTTGTTACTCTTCAGCTGAAGTAAGGGTATGGCTGGAGAGTGGTTGGCTGGATTAAACCAACTTTTGTTACTCTTCAGCGGAAGTAATGGTATGGCTGGAGAGTGGTTGGCTGGATTAAACCAACTTTTGTTACTCTTCAGCCGAAGTAAGGGTATGGCTGGAGAGTGGCTGGCTGGATTAAACCAACTTTTGTTACTCTTCAGCCGAAGTAAGGGTATGGCTGGAGAGTGGCTGGCTGGATTAAACCAACTTTTGTTACTCTTCAGCCGAAGTAAGGGTATGGCTGGAGAATGGTTGGCTGGATTAAACCAACTTTTATTAGTCTTCAGCCGAAGTAAGAGTATGGGCTGAAAACGTGGTTTGCCGGATTAAGCTCTCTATACTCTTCAGCCGACGTTATTATATCAGCTAAAGAGTGGTTGGCTAAGTAGTCCTAGTCAAATTGATAAGCTAGAACCGGAATAAAGTATTTAGACCGAGTTAACAGTTGGAGCAAAAAGATCATGAAAAAATCATTATAAGTACAAGCATAAAAATCAAACCAAAATAACAGTCGAAGCAAGAGAAGATGATTTTCATTGATCATGTTGAAAGAGCAAGTACAAAGGAGGGGCCGTAGCCCGGTTACAAGTCCAAAATTAAAAAAAAAGAAAAGAAAAGAAAAGAAAATTACAGAATCAACTAAAAAGATCCTCCAGATCGGCATCAACATCAACATAAACACCGGTGTCAGAGGTTAGAGTAGTTTCGGTTTGAAGCTCGGTCTCTAAAGGAAGCACGGTTTCGGTTGTCAAGTCTTCAACCGTTGGCTCCAACCGAGCTGATTGATCATCTGTTTGCCCGTTGACTACCGGAGTTTCGATTTGTTCATTTTCTTCATCGTCATCAGACGCCTCAAGAAATTGCTTCTGGAGATCGGCAGCATATTCCGCCAGTGAGGCCGGAATGAAATACTGTGGAGCATTGTAGACCTCGGTGCCAGAACCACAACCGAGCTGCTCCACAGCACCTCGCCAGCCACACTTGAAGAACAAATCCTTGGCGGCCTCACATTGTGGAATGTAGAGGGCCTCCGCCTCCTTGAAACCTTCAGCATTGGCACCATTCGCCTTCTCCTTCAGCTCGGCGATCTCAGCGTCTTTTTTCCCTTCGAGCTTGACTAGCTCACGAAGGTACTTATCTTTCATCACGGCCAACGCCTTCTGTTTGTCGGCTTCGGCCGAGGTAACTAGTCCGGTTAGACGAGCTACCTCGGCCTCTAGCTCGGTCGTTTTTTGTTGGCACTCTTTTAGCTCGGCGGTCTTAGCTTCGGCTTCTGCCATGGCCTGCCTTGCTGTTTTCCTGAGCTCCAGCACCTTTTGATGGGCAACTTGGCTCTTTTGGAGAGACTGAAGCGAATGGAAAGAAATCAATGACAAAACCGAACTAAAAGTTTGCAAAAATTGAGAGACAAGAGGGCCATCTTACCAGGATCATGGATTTGGTGGCCGATCGGATGGCCCTTAGCTCGGTTAGATTCTGGTGGTGTTCCATGTTTGCTGGAAGGCAAACACTCTTGGCAAGGTTGAATGCCATCAAGTGATCCTTCTCAACAACCACCGAATCGGTCTCCTGAATATCTCGGTTCTGAAACTTGAGCTTGGGTGCCCACCTAGTGGTAGCTCGGTCAGAAGGCTCGGGTTGTGGACTCGGTGGGTGGCTCGGTGGAAGGGTGGTTTCGTCTTCATCCACTAGACGCTGCTCGGTTGGGGTAGTCCGGGCACGCTTGGATGGGCGTGATGAATAAGGCTGTTGAGAAGGAAGGGCCACGACGGTCTGTTGCGTTTGGGGTGGTGGTGCTACTTCGGGTTTGTTGGTTTCGGTCAAAAGGGCCCGGACTCTGTTTCTCTTGGCCATTTCTTGTTCGGCTGTAAGAGGGACTAGGTTAATCTGGGGCAAGGTTGGGTCCGGTTCTGGGGCGTTCTCTAGAAGAAAGTCAGTCACTCTGGCTTTCCGGCGGCCGCTGTATTTGTATGTCGGCTCAAAATCTAGTAACTTAGCCCAACTCCGTTCTGGGTACCGTAGTGCAGCGCGGAGGACGTTTAGATTGGGGTAGCTGTAAAGTGAATGGATATGAGCTGAATCTGCATAAATGAAAGCAACATTTAGTTCGATTCAGAATGGAAGCCGAAATAAAAGAAAGACATGAAAGGAAACCGAAGTAAAGTATACCAGGGATTCCTTTGTTCCAATTTATACTTCGGCCTGGGATCTGGGCTTGGTGGTCTTCAAAATTTCCAGATACCCAGAAGAAATCGTCATCATTTAAGTCTTTATCCGGCGTATCTTTTATTATTTTTTCTCTGCGACGGCGTATCCTAAGATAGTAGACCCAGCCGTCATCTTTGGAGCCAATGGAGTATTGGTGGAATATTTCAGCTAGACCGAGGTTAAGACCGGCTCGGTGGTTTAGTTCGGCTATTCCCATTATTATACGGTAAGAATTGGTGGAAAGCTGAGTTGGGCATATTCTGGTTTGTCTTAGGAATTCACAAATCAAGGGTTGAACGGGGAATCTTAGCCCGGTTTCTATTATTGATAGGAGGGTGAAAGGTACAAAGCCCTTATTTCCCCAAGGTATGGTATTTTGTTCGGCTAAAGTC
The DNA here is from genome assembly GCA_030407325.1 of Camellia japonica. Lineage (NCBI taxonomy): Eukaryota > Viridiplantae > Streptophyta > Magnoliopsida > Ericales > Theaceae > Camellia > Camellia japonica. Next base: position 203,095,643 of record JAPPVO010000002.1, on the reverse strand, counting down.
AGTTGGACGTCGTCAGGTATATTGTAATCTTTGCGGAATTCGGCTAGACCGCCAGGTGTGTTTACCAAAAATCTATACTTCCCCATTTGTTTTATAAGTTATAAATAAATTAGTTCGGTCGAAAAATTGTGTTCAGTAGCACGGTCGAGCGCGCAGAGGAGTGCCTGGGCAACCTAAGTCTGCAAAGTGGAAAACAAAGGTGTTAAGCACAGATCAATTGGACCGTGCTACAAAGTAAAAACAAGGAAATAAAGTCCTACTTCGGCTATGTAGGATGTTTCAGGTTTTAGCTCAGATTGAGCAAGGGGTTCGATAGATTGGTTTGTGTATAGGGTTGGTTATCTCGGTTTGAATTACTGGTTTTGTTACCTCGGTCGAGCCTCTAGGGGCAGCTTTCTTAGTTCGGTTTAAAACTAAGGAAGCTGGCTTAGCCCCGAAGACCTAGCTCGGTCGAAGGCTGAGGTTTCCAGTATACTAAGTTCAGACTTAGTTCGGTTCGTTTATTTCGGCTAAATTAAATCAGAAGGTATTAACTTATTTATTCACAAGTTCTAGTGCGGTTATGGTCTGGATAGATCTACATTAGCACAAACAGTGTCCAAGTTCGGTTGAGACATGTTTATGGATCAAAATAGCATTCTACAGATTACTTCATGAAGTTCATAGGGTTCTTATGAAGATTTTTTCCAGAAAATGCAGAAACTAGCAGGAAATAATGTTTTGCAACTATGGTATGCTATGGATTAAACACAAGCAAAAACAACAAAAGAGAAGCAGATTCGTGAGGCTTACCAGGTAAAGAGGAAGGAGCTAGAAGTTGGAAGCAACGACAGTAATGAAGAACACAAATGCAACAAGCTCAAACTCAGGGCTCAGGAACAAGAGAGAGAGAAGAATGAATAGTGAAGTAAGTGATTTGAGTTGAGGAGATTGTTTTGTAAAAAAGGACGAAAATGGAAGGGCGGGAACTGTTCAAATCTTGCGAAGTACGAGGGCGGCGTGACAGCTGCGAGGGGCCAATCAGAGCCTGCCACGTGTCACTAGAAAGGGAAGCGATTCAGTTTATGCAACTGAAGAGACGTTTTGACCGGATGAGGATAGCTCGGCTTAAATTTAGCTCGGCTGGAAAGGCTAAAGCTTTTTAGCTCGGCTGGAAAGGTTAAAATTTTAGCCCGGTTTATAGACAGATAATCCCTATCATGCTACGCAGATGGAATTAAGGGGCAATTGAGAGGGTAATTTATATATAAATTGGGCCAAGCTAGGTTAGTGGGCCATTCTATGGGCCGTGTTAAAGAGGGTTAGAAGATGGGCTGCGGACGAGTGGTAGTCCGGTCCGAAGTAAGAAGCTTGCCGCCGGATTAAGTAAGTGGGCCTAGCTCGGTCGCCGTTATTTGGGTTAGCTCGGTCCGGAATACGATTGAAGCCATCAGACGGGATAAAAAGAAGTTAGCTCGGTTACGCTGTTCGGAACCGAGGTATGTTGAGCCCGCTTCAGGACCTGATTCTAGGTCAGATCGGCTTAACTCTTCTATGGATAGCTCGGCCTTTGCATATGAAGCCGAGGTAGGAGAAGGGAAAAGAAGAGCCGAGCTAACAGTTAGGTCGGTCACGCTAACTAGTCCAAACATGGCAGTGTTATTTCGGTCCTATGGTAGTTCGGCCATGGGAAAACCATCTCACTTGGTTTAAGCAGTGAGGGGGGTGTTGCAGGATAAGAATTATTCTTCAGAAGTATGAATCCTAGGAGGACTCTACATGGAGGAGTAAAAGTCCTACTAGGATTGTGCCACACGAAACCTATAAAAGCTCACAAATATCACCTATGAGAGGTAACGCAACTTTGATTTCCGAATACACGGAGCTTTTGTCTATTTGTCTAGTTTGCTGACTTAGGCATCGGAGAGGTTTCCGACACACACCCGCCGGCTAGCTCACGTTTGTATTTTCAGGTGATAAAACGACAACGTACGAAGGAGCGTAGACTTGATCAACAAGATTATACGAGAAGGTTTATTTCTTTCCAGTACACACCCCATACTTTTACATGACAACTTCTTTTTTTTTTTTTTTGTGTCCACGCCAAACAATTAGATGACAAAATTATTTGACACAAATAAACTAAAATTATTTTCACTCACCCAACATTGTTTTTGATTACAGTATTCCTTTCTTTAAATTGTATTTTCACTCAAAAATCATAACCAGGCCCAAAAATGATGTCTTTTTTTTTTTTTCTTTTTTTTGTTTTTGTTTTTGTTCTTTGTGGAGCTTTATTTGACACTAGTTAGGCCCAAAAATGATGCCTTTTAACTACTACAATAAAATATTCTGCATAAAAAATTTAGAAAAATATAAATTTTTTTTCTTGATTATTTACTGTCCACAAATACTTAGATTTTTTTTTTTTCAAACACAAAATAAGAGAAGGACATTCAAGAAAAGAGAGAAATTTTACTGTGTTTGGTTTGAGTTTTTTGGATTAAGTTTTTTGAAAACGGAGTTTTTTGGTTTTCGTGTTTTTTTGTTTTTAGTGAATATTTTTAAAATTTTAAACATTTTTTTTACATTTTTAAATACACCTTACTTAGATGTATTTAAAAAGTAAAAAAATTTTAAAAAAATATTTCAAAAAATTAATAAATACATAAAAATACAAAAAATGTACTGAATTCTTGTATTTTTGGTATTTAGTGAATTTTTAAAAGATTTTTTTTTATAATTTTTTTTTACTTTTTAGGTATATTTATGTTAGGTGTGTTTAAAAAGTAAAAAAATTACTTAAAATATTAAAAAAATTTCAGTAAAAACAAAAAAAACACGAAAAATAAGAAAGTAGAATTTTCTAAAAACTGTTTTTGAAAAAATAGAACCAAGCATTGATAGTAATTTAGACCTTTTTTATTAAACTTTTTGGCACTAAAGGTGGGTAATAGGTATAAACATCACACCTTTTATTATAATAAAACATGTTTACAAGGTCCAACTAACTATAATGCTACTTCCCATTTCGAAAAAAATTCACAAGCTCGTCCACTACTCCGTCCATCTCTTCCTCTCCCTTCTTTCTCATTTCCTCACTCAATTCTTTTGCTTTCTTCCTTATTATCTCTCCACTTTCAAGGGAGAAAGAGGAATTTAGCATTCGGCTATGGGTAATCAATACTGTGGGTAAGTAGACTGTTTAAAAACCTCTCTCTCTCTCTCTAAAAACCTCCGGCCCAGGCCTCTCTTGGGGTCGGCCGGCCACCGCCTTTGGCTATGGTGGTCGGCTGGCCTAGCTCTTTCCGGTGTTAGTTTCTTCCGTCAATAAACTTGATACCCCCATTTTCCCCTCCTAGGTGTGTCTCCATTGCTGCGGTAGAAGTTTTTTGGGTGATTCGGAGCCCGGTGTAGCTGCTTCATTCGAGCGCTCTTCGGCGAGTTGGAGCTTGAGGGATGATCACTGGTTCAGATTTGGTGGAGAAGTTCGGGTGTCGTAGGCGTTCCAGATCTGTCTGGCTTTCATTCGTGCACTCCTCTCCGAGTGATAGTTTGAGGGGTGAAGAAGAGCTGCAGTGGGTAATATTTATGGGTGAGGCTATGTGAGTAATATAGTGGTGGCAATGAGTTCGAAGAAGAATCGTTGGGAGATGATATAGGGGTGAGTCAGCGGTGGCTGTGGGTGATGAACTGCAGTGGGTGGAAATGCAGGGGAGTTGGAGCTGCAGTGCGTGTCTTCGGCAGGGGTGTCTTCGGCAGAGGTGTGGAGTGGGGAGAAGCATAGGCGTGTTGATCTGCAGTGGGCCGAAATACAGGGAAGTTGGAGTTGCTGTGGGTGTGTAGACACCCCATTTTGACCGGCCCTAAGACTTGGGCATTTTAGTTTGACCACCCTCACCAAAAAAAATCAAATTGAAATTTTAAATCCCGAAACTCACCCATTTTTGGTCAAATTAAAATATTTTTATTTGAATTTATCATTTTGTATAATTTTATATAATTTTGTGTGTTTGTACAAATTTTTAGGTGTGTTTATATGACACGTGATATTTGATAAAAAATAATAAAAACAAAAAAAAAAAGAAAAGAATAAAAGAATAAAAAAAATAGAAAATAAAAAATGGGGCGGTGGCTTTATGGATGGTGGTGAAGGATGAGTTGCAAAAGAGAGATATAAGAATGATATAGAGTGAGTGCTCTAAAAAAGAAATGGGGTGGGTAGCATTTTGATGATAAAAAGAGGACACCCACTCACCAAGAAGGGAGACGGCACAGCAGCTGAGTGGAGGGAGGGACATGCACCCACTCACACCCATGGAGAGATATACCAACCTCTCTCTCTGAGGGGGGGAGAAGAGACCATTGATACAACACATACACAGCAGCAGCCCACACACCATGCACACACACACACGGTTTTTCAGAGAGAAGAGCACTGAGGGAGAGAAGGGTGGAAGATCATCATCACCACCGACTTCTTAGGCGGCTTCCCTCCATCACCCTCTCGGCATCGAGCCACCACCACGGCTCCACCTCTCACTCATCTCCGCCACTTCCATTGTCTCACCAAGGCCACCGATCCTCACCCACTCTCACACACCCCTCACGGCATACACCCAGCTGATACACCATCACACTCATGCACACGGACACCTCCCATGCACACACCACACCATTGATACACATTCATACACCCACACACTACACATGCACACACGGCAAACCAACCCAGCAGCTCACCCATACACCCACTCCTCACCCATGCACACACCTCTCTCATCACCCACGGCACCAAGCACTTAGCTTCACAAACCCACACACCTGCATACACGGCAAACCAACCCAGCAGCACACCATGCCATCTCACACACACGCACACTCATACACCACTCTCACCAAACCACCACTGCCACCACATGACACAGAGACACACCACCTGAGTCAAGCTCACACACACACCCAGCCCACAGCAGCAGCACACACTCAACAAACACTCTCACAGACACCACCCATGCACACGCCAAACCCAGCAGCACACTCACACACACATCTATCTCTCTCTCTCTCTCTCTCTCTCTCTCTCAATTTAGTTAAATTAATTAATTAGTTAATTAGAATTTTATAATTAATTAAATAGTGTAAATTAATTATTTAGTTCCAATCTGTAGTAAGTAGGTAAAATGGTTAATTAGTAGTTATTTACTTAGATTAGTTATTGCATTAGTTAATTCATGTTGTAATTACTTTAGTTAATTAATTTAATTAGTTACAAGTGTAATAAGTAGGTAGATTAGTTTATAATTAATTAAATTAGTTAGTTATTTTAATTGGTTATTTACTTAGATTAGTTATTTAATTGGTTACTTCATGTTGTAATTTAATTAGTTACACTGTAATTAATTAGTTAGTATAGATTAGTTAATTGGAAATTTATAAGTAATTAATCAGAATTGTATAAATTAATTAATTAGTGTAATTAATTAATTAGTTAAGTAGATAGTGAATTTTGATAAATTAATTAATTAGTGTAATCCATTTACTTAGTTAATTTAGGTTCTATAAATGTACCAATGAATTAATTAGTGTAATTTAGAATTGTATAAATTAATTACTGAGTGTAATCGCTTAATTAGTTAAATAGATAAATTAATTAATTAGTGTAATTCATTTACTTAGTCAATTTAAGTTAATTCGAACCTTATAAATTAATCAGAATTGTATAAATTAAGTAATTAAATTAGAATTTTATAATTAATTAATTATTTAGTATAGTTACTTGGTTAGTTCATTATAATTTTATATTTAATTAATTAATGTAATTAATTTTTAATTAATTAGTGTAATTAATTAGTTAGTTCCACTTTGTAATAATTAGCTAGAATAATTAATTAGTTTAATTATTAATTAATCTCTCTCTCTCTGCAGCACACACGGGTTGCTCTCTCTCTTTGAGGGGGCCACCCACTCAATCTCCCTCTCTCTCTTGACAGGTACAACTCCGAAGTTACGAAGAGATAGTCACTCTTTCTCTCTCTACACTCTCAGGAAATTTGCACATCATCCAATAGTGATTTCCCTATAAGCCATGCTAGTCAGATTTCAAATCCGTTCCTTGGTTTGCCGCTTGAATCTGGAAAATGTGAATCATATGATGTTGCGAAACCCAGGACATGCGAACAGGAGTGACATGTGCCAGTGATGAAGTTGTTTATTTTATTTTTATTTTGAGTGTTGTGAGGTTTTATTTTATTTTCTTCTCTCCTCTCTCCCTCATTCGGATCTGTAATAACTACTTCATTCGGACCCTCCTGCGTGAGGGCGTATTACTTCATTCGGACCCTCCTGCGCGAGGGCAGACAAATTTGTAATAAGTGTGCGTGTGTGTGTGCATGTCTTCCAACCCCACGTCTTTCTTCCTTTTATTTATCAGCTTATGATGGTTAGTTTAGAAGCATCATATTTAATTTAGCATACTCATGTTTGCATCCACTTGTATTGCATGCACCAAGGCTCGGTTCATCATCCAATTCGCATTGTCGTTTCAATACTTCTTTGAATACATGCTTAGACCGCATGCGATCAATTCATTTCATATGCCATATTAGTAGCCGAGTCTAGTAAATTGCATATCACATGTGTTGTATAGTTAGGAATCATGCATATTTTCTAACTTTGTTTTGTAGCTTGTTCGCGGGACGTCGGTAAATATGTGAGTTGTTATGCTTTAGCATCCCGCCTGTACATAATTTTCTTATTATGTTTAGCATCCTACCATGCGGCTAAGTGCTTAAATGATAAACTGTTTGAATGCCTGTGGATGAAGGCTTGTTGCTTAAATTGGAATGATTCAACGAATGTATGTTTTAAGATTCACAAACCTGGCAAACTAAGCCCACCTAAGGGTGGCAAATTCAAACCTTTTTCGAGAAACAAACATGAAATTGAATTGTTCCAACTTGAGCAAACTAGTCTATACCTTGTATGCTTCACATAATAAATTTTAGGATTTATTAAATAATCAGAACAAGAGCATATATTGTACATAAAAATCACATCATGATTAGTAGAGGCCGATCTTTGATCGGGTGAGTGGGGTGTTCAATTATTGACCTTCCCCTCTCATACCTAAGTTCCCGAACCAAGACACTTTGGTAACGACGGACTAATGGCCTTTGGCACGAGTCATGGGTTTCCTAAATTTCCCATAAATATTTAGGTGGCGACTCTGAAATCTGGCAAAGCAGTCCATTTTTGGCATTTGATTCAAACATCGATTTTCCAAAAACAATTGCCGGATTTGGACTCTTTTTGTGTTTCCACTGTTTCACATTGCACTTGTGAAATCAGATTCAGAACTAACACACAAGTGGAGTCCGAACTGTAAGGGCTATTTCATTCTTCCGAAAGGGGGCGCGAAAAGCCGAGCTACAGTTTCTGGCGACTCTGCTGGGGATTTAGAGAACTTGACTTGAACTTCATGATGTGAATTTTTATCTACATTTATATGTTCTTTGCATTGCATTTGCATTGGTGCGCCTAAGTCCCTGTGTTTGCCATCTGTTATTCCTGGACGGTTTGCCGGAGGCTTGCCTACAAAGCTTGCCAAAAGGCTGACCGGTCATGGGCTCTGTCAAGTTGGGAACACAACCCTTGGATCTGGATTACCGCTGTACCGCTTGATCCTCCTTTCACTTTTCGGTGTTAGGTGTGAGAGGTATATTAGGTAGTCTTGCTGAGGTACCCTTTGTGACTATTTGACCTAATGCATATAGTACGCCATAGTGACTATTTCAACTTAGGACAGGATGCCACCCATTTGTAGGATGTTGTGAAGCCGCTTGTTTGAGTAGTGAACCCTAGATCATTTCAAAAGATAGGACAGGATAACCCTACCCTCCATAGGGGTGTTTGTTCTCTTTCCTGCTATGTGTTATGTGCAATGTATCGGATCTATACAGGGGTTCTCAAATTCGAATGAGTGGTTCAGGTTGTTCAGTTTAGCACCATTACTTCAAAAAAAAAAAAATAATAACAAAACATAAAATCAAAAAATATATATAAATAAAATTTCGACCATCTCTGTGATTGGGGAGTGACTACCCGTTGCTTGCACGAGCTTTAGTTTGAGTGTTGTGGCTGGCCCACACTTTGACTGGCAATTTGAAAATGGTTTTATTCTGAGTTCTGAATTGAGTATTGAGTCTAAGTTTGATTCCACCAAGTTTGTAGAGTTGGGATCAGACTCGAGTCATTTTAGTGAGTCAAAGTCTGTTGATTTCAAGAGTGCTAACCTAGACATTTATGTCCTGTCTAGGTCTTCTTTGTCGTTTTTTTTCTTTTGAGTCTGTTGTCATTGCTGAGTCATAGTCTCTTTCCAATAAACCAAAAACAAACAAACAAAAAAAAAAAACAAAAAAACAAAACAAAATGCCATAGAGTCTGTCTACTTCTCTGTGCCTTTAAATCATTGCCTTGACCAAAGTTTTTGAAAACTTTTTCCAAAACTCTGATAAAAACAAGGAGGAAGAATTTCCTCGGGATTTTCAAATTTTGATCAACTGAGAAGAAGAGAGGTGTACTAAGCCCTTGATGAATAAAATCATTTTTGTTAATGTGGGTACGGAGAAGGATCCTGGCTTGGTCCAAATTGGTTCTATCTTGTCTTCGTAAGAGTACGAGTGAGTAGTCACTTTGTGAAAAGATTTCAAAAACTATTTTTGCGTGGTCCTACGAAAACATGCCTGGAATTGATTATACAGCATAGGATCCCTCTTGACTCAAGGTCCGACCTCCTTAGCTCCTTAGCTTTCAAACCATGATTTGAAGTATTCCATGATCAATCAAAGTGTGAGCCTTGCATAGCCAAATTGGAAACAGCCCTTGAACTAGGGGCAAAGATGTGATTCAAATGGAGGCAGCCTTTCAACTAGGGGCAGTAAGGTCGAATGTGATTCAGATTTGAAACAGCCCTTGAACTAGGTGCAAAAGTGTGAGGCTTGCATAGTTGAAATGGAGGCAACCCTTGAACTAGGGGCAATAAGGTACCACCCTTGAGAGGCTCGCTGGGCCGAAAACCCGGAAGGGCGACCTAGGCAAAAGTTAGAGCACAAAAAATAAAAAAGAAAATGAAAATGAAAAGCTCGCAAGGTTGAAAACCCGAAAGGGCGGCTTTGGCAAAAGTTAGAGCGTAAAAGGAGAGTGTCAATACCCGAGTGAACCTTAGCCAGAACTATGTAGGACCTGTGATTCAGATTGGAAGCAACCCTTGAACTAGGGGCAAAAAGGTTGGATGTGATTTAGATTTGAAGCAGCCCTTGAACTAGGGGCAAAAAGTTGGAGGTGATCAAAGAGTTAAAACTGAATCGTTTCCTAATGAAGACCGCCTAGGAAGGCAAAACCATGAATTTGAGAGAATGAATGTTATTATTGAAGGACAGTCGAGTTCCTATCCACTACACTAGGGGCAACACTAGGGGCAAATTCAGACCCAATTAGCCTAGTCCCTACATCATCATATCTACTGGTCAAGTGTAGCAGTTGTTCTTATAGATGGCCTAGAGATTTCACACCCAATCAACATGGACAAGTTAAAATGAAAGTAACCCTTGAGAGGCTCGCTGGGCCGAAAACCCGGAAGGGCGACCCAGGCAAAAGTTAGAGTAAAAAAAAAAAAAAAAAATTTGAATGAAAAAATATATAGAAAAAAAAAAGAAAAAAAATAATAAAAAAATGAAATGATGATGAAACAAAAAAGGAGAGTGTTAATACCCGAGTGAACCTTGGCCCGAACTACGATGGCCTGATTCCTATCTTTGGGATACGTAGGTAGCTTCATCTTGAAGTTCGGCCCCAATAATTTTTGTTAACTCATTCATTTCGTCCATGTTTGATTGGTGTATCTATAGTCGACTTGGTTGTCCTATCCGTGTTTGATTGGTGTATCTTCATTCTGCTCAGTTCAATTCAACTTGGTTTAGTTCGGTTCGGTTTGGTTCGGCGGTTTGGTTCGGTTCAGTTCCGCTCAGACTTCATTCGGTTCGGATTGGCTCGGTTCGGTTGGCTTGGTTCAAATATCACCTTTGATTATCTGGTTTGGGACTATGCACCCCAATGGTTGATTCCATGTTAGTTGAGTAGTGGCCATTTGTAAAAATAAGTTTTGATTAATTTGAATGAAGTTGACAAATTTGTCTCGAAAATTGTTCCATTTTTGCCAAACTTGGACCATTCTTTGGATGTGAAAAAGGAAAATTTTCAGTGCTCACAATTTAGCTTACATGATTTCAAAACAGAAAATGGAATAAGTAAGCTAATCTAACTCTCGTGTTGATCAAAACATTTTTACAAAAAAAAAAAAAAAAAAAAAATCAAGAAAAAATAAAAAATGTCAAGGTAATGAATTAGGGGCATAGTCGAGTCAGTGATTCTATCTTTCTCCCCGCTCGAGTTAACTCGTCAATGTATATCAGTGTGTCTTCATACCAGTGAGTGTATTTATATCAGTCAGGGTATTCATACCAATCAGTGTATGTCAGTGTGTATTCATACTAGTTAGTGTATTTTATACCAGTTAGGGTATTCATACCAATCAGTGTATATGAGTGTGTATTTGTACCAGTCAATGTATTTATACCAATCAGGGTATTCATATCAGTCAGTGTATATAAGTGTGTTCCTTTCATACCAGTCAGTATATTTATACCAGTTGGTGTATTTATACCAGTCAGTGTATAGAAGTGTGTTTGGATTATTTTGGCTTCGTTTTCCTCATGTTGAGTCAGTGTTATTTTTATTCAGGTCAGTGTGGATCAATGTCCAATTCAGAGTTCAAATTTCAATCAATCTCAAAATTGATCAAACAAAAGTATTTTCAACATCAGAGTGATGTGCCAGTCACGCCATTGATGTACAAAATCAAAACTTTTTATTACAGTCAGGGGAGGACATCCCCGATTACAGAGACTCCAAAAAAAAAAAAAAAAAAAAAAAACAAATAAAAAAAAAAAAAAACAGAAAATACAAAAAAAAAAAAAAGAAAGAAGAAAACCAGAAATAAAAAAAAAAAAAAACAAAAACAAAAACAGAAAGAAAAAGAAAGGGGATCTTGTTCTTCTTCTTCTTCGCCGGTGACGGCGACTCGCCGACTTCACTTACTCGGCTCTTCCGTCGCCGAGCTCTTCCGCTTTTTGTCGCTCTTCGAAGGCCCTTCTCCAGTGCTTCCGCCAAGAATGACCACGGCGTTTCCGCCGACAGAGTCGGCTCCCTGCCGACCATCAAAGGCAAGGTACGAAGATTGCCCAAATCGGGCCATAGAGGTGGAGTGCCTTTTCAACTCCTTGTTTTCAGCCTTCAGCTCCTTATTTTCAACCTTCAGGGCACAAATTTCTGCCCGTGCATCTCTGTACATACACTGGAGTAGGGAGAGTTGTGCGTTGGCCTGGTACACCTCACACGCCTTGTTTTGCAGGCGGTGAGACAGGTTGGTGACTGCCGCCACTGTCTCCATGCAGGACCTCAATGTGTAGTGGTTGGCCTCAATATCATTTTGAGTAGCCATCACTTGTTCAACTGACAGTGTGGGAAGACTAGGTTGAGTAAGAACAGGGGCACTTGGCCCAGAGGAGCTCGATGGACCATTAAGATCCGGAAAGAGAGAGAAGGGGCGAGACGAAGCCATGAGAAGGTAGAAATGGCAGAAAAGGAAGAAAAGAAAACAGTCACAGAAGAGTGACAGAAAACAGAAGAAAAAAACAAGAAGAAGAAGGAGGACGATGAAAGAGCAATAATGGAGAAGGAGAAGAAGAAGAGAATGGTTAAGAAGAAGAAGACGGATACTGAAGAGAAGAAGAAGACGAGAGAGAAAGACAAAGGAGGGAGAGGGTCGAGGAGAGCCTGCAAATCGAGGCCAGCTTTTGTCGGCCAGCTGACGCAAAAGCTGGGCCTCGTGTTAGGCGTGGCTATCAAAGCAGAGAGAGATGCGGGAGAGTTGTGTATGTATATATGTATATATATATTGAATAGCTATGTAATATAGGTATTGTTTGAACATTTGAGTCACAGGTGTGGCTTGGGTTCAGTGGTTTGGTCTAGTGAGTTAAGGAGTGAAAGGCTGAGCCCGAGGTCAGGGGTTCGAACCCCACATCGAGTTTTCTTTGCTTTGTTTTTGTTTTGGTTTTTGATATATATATGTTTTGTCCACCTATATATAAATATATATATTTGTTTGAATTGTTTCTGTCACCCGAGTGGCTTGGGTTCAATGGTTAGGCCCAGTGGTTGAAGAGTAAGAGACTGAGCCTGAGGTCAGGGGTTCGACCCCACATTGAGTGTTTCTTTTGTTTTGATTTTGGTTTTATGTATATATGTCTTGTATAGTATATATATATATATTTGTTTGTATATTTTGTCACAAGAGTGGCGTGGCTCAGTGGTTGAGGACTCGGAGGCCAGGCCTGAGGTCAGGGGTTCGAAACCCCGTATCCCATGTCCATCCATTTTGTGATTTTCCTTTCTTTTTTTTGTGTGTGTTTTGCATACGTGTCTCATATATGTATATATATTTCTTTGCCTATCTTGTCACAGAGTGGCGTGGTTCAGTGGCTAAGGACTCGGAGGCCGAGCTTGAGGTCAGGGGTTCGACACCCCGTATCTATGCATTTTGTGATTTTCTTTTCTTTTTGCGTGTTTTGCGTGCGTGTGCTGACGTCAGCAAACGGAATATGCCTTCTCCGTAACGGCATCTTCCCGCTGACGGTTGCAAACGGAATATTCTCCATCTGTGTATATACTGTATATGTTTGTGTATAGGTCCGTATATGTCTGTGTCGTATATACCTGTATATATACTGTATATATCTCTGTGTATATGTCTGTAAATATCTGTGTGCACTTATATGTAAATAGCTGTGTATTATAATAATCAGGAAGAAAAGGGCCATCTGTGACTTCTACATGTAGAGCTTACCCCTTGTCAAAAAAAAAAAAAAAAAAAACAACATATATACAAAAAAAAAAATATACAAAAAAAACAAACCCAGAATAATCAGGAAGAAAAGGGGCATCTGTGAAGGTTACCCCTTGTCAGCAAGAAATCATTTTACCATACCTTCTACCATACCTTCTTCCATTCGCGTAAGACGCGTTTGGGCTTCGAATTTACCTTCGCTCCTTTCATGTGAATGATGCTAGATTTGATGTTTATCTAGTTAAAACCTTCCCCCTTTCCTCTCGTGTAAAACACGTTTGGATTGCAAATCGGTTAAAAACAGCAGGTGCACATGTCTGTTTACACCACGCCACCTCCTCTCGCCTAACACGCGTTTGGAAAGCAAATCCCTCCTCTCGCCTAAAACGCGTTTGGAAAGCAAATCCCTCCTCTCGCCTAACACGCGTTTGGAAAGCAAATTCCTCCTCTCGCGTAAAACGCGTTTGGAAAGCAAATCCCTCCTCTCGCCTAACACGCGTTTGGAAAGCAAATCCCTCCTCTCGCCTAACACGCGTTTGGAAAGCAAATTCCTCCTCTCGCGTAAAACGCGTTTGGAAAGCAAATCCCTCCTCTCGCGTAAAACGCGTTTGGAAAGCAAATCCCTCCTCTCGCCTAACACGCGTTTGGAAAGCAAATTCCTCCTCTCGCGTAAAACGCGTTTGGAAAGCAAATCCCTCCTCTCGCCTAACACGCGTTTGGAAAGCAAATTCCTCCTCTCGCGTAAAACGCGTTTGGAAAGCAAATCCCTCCTCTCGCGTAAAACGCGTTTGGAAAGCAAATCCCTCCTCTCGCCTAACACGCGTTTGGAAAGCAAATTCCTCCTCTCGCCTAACACGCGTTTGGAAAGCAAATCCCTCCTCTCGCCTAACACGCGTTTGGAAAGCAAATCCCTCCTCTCGCGTAAAACGCGTTTGGAAAGCAAATCCCTCCTCTCGCCTAACACGCGTTTGGAAAGCAAATCCCTCCTCTCGCCTAACACGCGTTTGGAAAGCAAATTCCTCCTCTCGCCTAACACGCGTTTGGAAAGCAAATCCCTCCTCTCGCCTAACACGCGTTTGGAAAGCAAATTCCTCCTCTCGCGTAAAACGCGTTTGGAAAGCAAATCCCTCCTCTCGCGTAAAACGCGTTTGGAAAGCAAATCCCTCCTCTCGCCTAACACGCGTTTGGAAAGCAAATTCCTCCTCTCGCGTAAAACGCGTTTGGAAAGCAAATCCCTCCTCTCGCCTAACACGCGTTTGGAAAGCAAATCCCTCCTCTCGCCTAACACGCGTTTGGAAAGCAAATTCCTCCTCTCGCGTAAAACGCGTTTGGAAAGCAAATCCCTCCTCTCGCCTAACACGCGTTTGGAAAGCAAATTCCTCCTCTCGCGTAAAACGTGTTTGGAAAGCAAATCCCTCCTCTCGCGTAAAACGCGTTTGGAAAGCAAATCCCTCCTCTCGCCTAACACGCGTTTGGAAAGCAAATCCCTCCTCTCGCGTAAAACGCGTTTGGAAAGCAAATCCCTCCTCTCGCCTAACACGCGTTTGGAAAGCAAATTCCTCCTCTCGCCTAACACGCGTTTGGAAAGCAAATCCCTCCTCTCGCCTAATACGCGTTTGGAAAGCATCTTCCTCCTCTCGCGTAAGACGCGTTTGGAAAGCATCTTCCTCCTCTCGCGTAAGACGCGTTTGGATTTCAAGTTCACATCCTCCTCTCGCGTAAGACGCGTTTGGAAAGCATCATACTCCTCTCGCGTAAGACGCGTTTGGATCTCAAGTTCACAAACTCCTCTCGCGTAAGACGCGTTTGGATTTCAAGTTCACATACTCCTCTCGTGTAAGACGCGTTTGGATCTCAAGTTCACAAACTCCTCTCGCGTAAGACGCGTTTGGATCTCAAGTTCACATTCCCCTTTCGCAAAAAGACGCGTTAGGACCATTTCAAATCCATTGCACTGTTTTGTGCACCACACTCGCACTATCTTATACATTCTCACGGTCTAGGAGACCTTAAATCCTCTAAAGGTGCAATTCCTTTGGTGTTTGTCGTGCCCGAACGACTTTAGGTGGTCTGGTATAGTCACCTGCCTGTGATTGCAATGAGTTCCTAGGAGACCAACTGCGACGGTGGAAACTAGAGTTCGAATGGCCGAGGCCTAGAACGCAAAAGGTTCGGGATTTCCGAGACTAAAGTCTGGTTTAAATACCCAGAGGTGCATCCAGGGGTGCATTCTCGGCTTGAAATCTGTATGGCAGCCCCATAGGTTGAGGTAGCTTGTATGCGCCTCAACTCTGGAAACTGAACCAACCTAGTCTGTCACCCCGTTGGAGAATAGGGAAAGTTGTAAATATGATCAGAAAAGCGGCATCCATGGCCACCCAAATCGGTTAAAAACAGCAGGTGCGCCTGTCTGTTTACACCACCCCTTCTCCTCTCGCGTAAGACGCGTTAGGTTGTTGATTCACTCGGTTAAAAACTTCAGGTGTGCCTGGAGTTTACACCATCTTTCCTCCTTTCGCGTGAGACGTGTTAGGATGTTGATTTCTCTTGGTTGAGGTCATCTCTCTCTTGCATGATCATAAGTTTTTCAAAAACAAACCGGCTTCGCGAAGCGTGTAAGTCCAACTTTCAAACTACATTTTGTGTATATCATTTGCATTCTGCCCCTGAACTACGCTGGTTTGATTCCTTGCAAAGGGATACGTAGGCAACCTTCGGGTTCAACCACATGCATTGCATTTTATGTGATTGCCCAAGTCTTACGGCCTTGTCAAAAGGGTCGTCTTCTGGCTTTGACATTCACTCACGTCATTTCATGACTTCGAGCTCTGTCAAAGAGGGGCAACTGTAGACACCCCATTTTGACCGGCCCTAAGACTTGGGCATTTTAGTTTGACCACCCTCACCAAAAAAAATCAAATTGAAATTTTAAATCCCGAAACTCACCCATTTTTGGTCAAATTAAAATATTTTTATTTGAATTTATCATTTTGTATAATTTTATATAATTTTGTGTGTTTGTACAAATTTTTAGGTGTGTTTATATGACACGTGATATTTGATAAAAAATAATAAAAACAAAAAAAAAAAGAAAAGAATAAAAGAATAAAAAAAATAGAAAATAAAAAATGGGGCGGTGGCTTTATGGATGGTGGTGAAGGATGAGTTGCAAAAGAGAGATATAAGAATGATATAGAGTGAGTGCTCTAAAAAAGAAATGGGGTGGGTAGCATTTTGATGATAAAAAGAGGACACCCACTCACCAAGAAGGGAGACGGCACAGCAGCTGAGTGGAGGGAGGGACATGCACCCACTCACACCCATGGAGAGATATACCAACCTCTCTCTCTGAGGGGGGGAGAAGAGACCATTGATACAACACATACACAGCAGCAGCCCACACACCATGCACACACACACACGGTTTTTCAGAGAGAAGAGCACTGAGGGAGAGAAGGGTGGAAGATCATCATCACCACCGACTTCTTAGGCGGCTTCCCTCCATCACCCTCTCGGCATCGAGCCACCACCACGGCTCCACCTCTCACTCATCTCCGCCACTTCCATTGTCTCACCAAGGCCACCGATCCTCACCCACTCTCACACACCCCTCACGGCATACACCCAGCTGATACACCATCACACTCATGCACACGGACACCTCCCATGCACACACCACACCATTGATACACATTCATACACCCACACACTACACATGCACACACGGCAAACCAACCCAGCAGCTCACCCATACACCCACTCCTCACCCATGCACACACCTCTCTCATCACCCACGGCACCAAGCACTTAGCTTCACAAACCCACACACCTGCATACACGGCAAACCAACCCAGCAGCACACCATGCCATCTCACACACACGCACACTCATACACCACTCTCACCAAACCACCACTGCCACCACATGACACAGAGACACACCACCTGAGTCAAGCTCACACACACACCCAGCCCACAGCAGCAGCACACACTCAACAAACACTCTCACAGACACCACCCATGCACACGCCAAACCCAGCAGCACACTCACACACACATCTATCTCTCTCTCTCTCTCTCTCTCTCTCTCTCAATTTAGTTAAATTAATTAATTAGTTAATTAGAATTTTATAATTAATTAAATAGTGTAAATTAATTATTTAGTTCCAATCTGTAGTAAGTAGGTAAAATGGTTAATTAGTAGTTATTTACTTAGATTAGTTATTGCATTAGTTAATTCATGTTGTAATTACTTTAGTTAATTAATTTAATTAGTTACAAGTGTAATAAGTAGGTAGATTAGTTTATAATTAATTAAATTAGTTAGTTATTTTAATTGGTTATTTACTTAGATTAGTTATTTAATTGGTTACTTCATGTTGTAATTTAATTAGTTACACTGTAATTAATTAGTTAGTATAGATTAGTTAATTGGAAATTTATAAGTAATTAATCAGAATTGTATAAATTAATTAATTAGTGTAATTAATTAATTAGTTAAGTAGATAGTGAATTTTGATAAATTAATTAATTAGTGTAATCCATTTACTTAGTTAATTTAGGTTCTATAAATGTACCAATGAATTAATTAGTGTAATTTAGAATTGTATAAATTAATTACTGAGTGTAATCGCTTAATTAGTTAAATAGATAAATTAATTAATTAGTGTAATTCATTTACTTAGTCAATTTAAGTTAATTCGAACCTTATAAATTAATCAGAATTGTATAAATTAAGTAATTAAATTAGAATTTTATAATTAATTAATTATTTAGTATAGTTACTTGGTTAGTTCATTATAATTTTATATTTAATTAATTAATGTAATTAATTTTTAATTAATTAGTGTAATTAATTAGTTAGTTCCACTTTGTAATAATTAGCTAGAATAATTAATTAGTTTAATTATTAATTAATCTCTCTCTCTCTGCAGCACACACGGGTTGCTCTCTCTCTTTGAGGGGGCCACCCACTCAATCTCCCTCTCTCTCTTGACAGGTACAACTCCGAAGTTACGAAGAGATAGTCACTCTTTCTCTCTCTACACTCTCAGGAAATTTGCACATCATCCAATAGTGATTTCCCTATAAGCCATGCTAGTCAGATTTCAAATCCGTTCCTTGGTTTGCCGCTTGAATCTGGAAAATGTGAATCATATGATGTTGCGAAACCCAGGACATGCGAACAGGAGTGACATGTGCCAGTGATGAAGTTGTTTATTTTATTTTTATTTTGAGTGTTGTGAGGTTTTATTTTATTTTCTTCTCTCCTCTCTCCCTCATTCGGATCTGTAATAACTACTTCATTCGGACCCTCCTGCGTGAGGGCGTATTACTTCATTCGGACCCTCCTGCGCGAGGGCAGACAAATTTGTAATAAGTGTGCGTGTGTGTGTGCATGTCTTCCAACCCCACGTCTTTCTTCCTTTTATTTATCAGCTTATGATGGTTAGTTTAGAAGCATCATATTTAATTTAGCATACTCATGTTTGCATCCACTTGTATTGCATGCACCAAGGCTCGGTTCATCATCCAATTCGCATTGTCGTTTCAATACTTCTTTGAATACATGCTTAGACCGCATGCGATCAATTCATTTCATATGCCATATTAGTAGCCGAGTCTAGTAAATTGCATATCACATGTGTTGTATAGTTAGGAATCATGCATATTTTCTAACTTTGTTTTGTAGCTTGTTCGCGGGACGTCGGTAAATATGTGAGTTGTTATGCTTTAGCATCCCGCCTGTACATAATTTTCTTATTATGTTTAGCATCCTACCATGCGGCTAAGTGCTTAAATGATAAACTGTTTGAATGCCTGTGGATGAAGGCTTGTTGCTTAAATTGGAATGATTCAACGAATGTATGTTTTAAGATTCACAAACCTGGCAAACTAAGCCCACCTAAGGGTGGCAAATTCAAACCTTTTTCGAGAAACAAACATGAAATTGAATTGTTCCAACTTGAGCAAACTAGTCTATACCTTGTATGCTTCACATAATAAATTTTAGGATTTATTAAATAATCAGAACAAGAGCATATATTGTACATAAAAATCACATCATGATTAGTAGAGGCCGATCTTTGATCGGGTGAGTGGGGTGTTCAATTATTGACCTTCCCCTCTCATACCTAAGTTCCCGAACCAAGACACTTTGGTAACGACGGACTAATGGCCTTTGGCACGAGTCATGGGTTTCCTAAATTTCCCATAAATATTTAGGTGGCGACTCTGAAATCTGGCAAAGCAGTCCATTTTTGGCATTTGATTCAAACATCGATTTTCCAAAAACAATTGCCGGATTTGGACTCTTTTTGTGTTTCCACTGTTTCACATTGCACTTGTGAAATCAGATTCAGAACTAACACACAAGTAGAGTCCGAACTGTAAGGGCTATTTCATTCTTCCGAAAGGGGGCGCGAAAAGCCGAGCTACAGGGTGTTTTCAGCAGGGGAAATGTAGTAGGGGGGTTTTCCGGGGTTGGATGTGGAGTCATCTTCTGCAGGGGAGTATCCAGTGTTGGCTATGGCGTGTTCTCGGCGGGATCAGCAGCATAGGTGTGGAGTGGTTGGTGTGGGCAGCAGCTCTAGTGTGGTTGGTGTATTGCAGAAGCTGAGGGGAGGCGTGGGCAGTAGGCTAGGCGTAGGTGTGGAGGGGCTGGTGTATTGCAGAAGACTAGACTAGTGGTGGACAGCAGACTAGACTAGGCGTAGTGGTTAGATTGAATAGATTTTAGTTTGGGTGGTGGGTTGATTTTGTGGGGTGTCATGTATTTTATTTTAGTTAAGTTCTTCTTAACTTTTTTTTGGTAAAAAAAAACGAGAGGCCAAGGGGCTGGTTATATGAATGCGAGTAGCAATAGTAGGGGTATTTTTATACTGTCCGAATCTCTCTCAATGCATGTCATCTACTTGTATCTTTAATTTCTTGCTGTTAAATGAAATTTTTCTTTGCCGATAAAAAAAAAAAAAAAAAAATCTCTCCACTTTCCCCTTCACCACTCTTTAATCACTCTTGCCACTTCTTCTCTCTCAACCCTCCCATCTCCACTTCTCTTGACCTACACACCCACACCAACCTCCCACACCAACCTACAATTCAGAGGCTGATCAAGATGCATAGGCATGGCTATGATTGGAACCCCAAACCCAATACCCTCCATCACTGAACTCCATCCACAGTGACAAACCCTCCAATCCCTCCATGCCCTAATATCTGTGCTTGTGGGGCCCACCCCTCCACAACTCTTCCTCTCTCTTTCCTCCTCTCAAGAAACCCTTGAGGCAGTGCTTCTTCAACCCTAATTTTCTCTCCTATAAGAAACCTAACAACCCATATGAAGTTAACATTACTAAGCTCTAACCCATGAGCTATCTCTTCCATCTCTTCTTTAGACAAAAAGTACTCACTCCCAAATGAAGCAAACACTGTTGAGCAGTGTTCTTTCTTGTCAAGCCATTGAATTATCTCTGGTTTCTCATTGTCATCATTGACAACTGGTATCTGAACAAGTGGACTGGGACCATTCTCTTCTCGGTCATAGATGGGAGATAATAAATTTTCCCTCGATGGCTCTACAAGTCTTGATCAACACGATATTTGACGATTGCTCGGTGCACTGGTGGATTCTATCCTGATCTTTGAGATCATTTGCAGTGGAGTTAATGAGACGATCGATCTTAACCCGCTCGTAGTCTCGGATATAGATCGCAGGAGATGGAAATTCGGAACTTGGGTTGTTTTGGAGATGAATGAAGTAAGAAGTTGAGGTGGCACCAGTACTGAGAAATAGAACTGCTGGAATGTTGCGCGACAAAGCCACTTTGGGTGCCCATGGTTGGAGGAAATCATTGATGAGCAAGTCTGGTTTTATGGTGTCTAAAATTGTGGAGAAGATAGGCTTTGACATATCAAAGGCTGTTTTGAGAATGGGCATGAGGTGGGGTGGTGAGGAGGAAGATCAGGCAATGATGGAAGCTTGAGCTCTACTAGTTCTATTGATGTGAGCTTTTGTTTGATGGAAGTGAGATTGATTGGTGTAGAACATAGATAGATGTGGAAATTTCTCTTTGATAGTGACTTGGCTAGCTCTAGGAATGGAGATATGTGACCATGAGCTAGCCATGGCAACATTAGAATCTTCGTACTGGTTTTGCTCTACCTTGGATCCATGAACTCTCTCTCTCTCTGAATACCATAATTATCCAAACACACACATAGACAAATCCTTTGTTAGGCATGTGCTCTGTCTCTCTCTCTCTCTCTCTCTCTCTCTCTCTCTCTCTCTATATATATATATATATATATATATCATTTTCTATGAGTTTGATGCAATGATGGATAAGTACAACAATGTCACATATCTAAAAAAGGGCAATTTTTTTTTTTTTTTCTTTGGTAATTTGTTTTTATGTGAAATTTCTCTATGTTGTTTCAATTGTGTATATTTTATGTTTTAATTTTTGTATATTTTATCAATTTAGTCCAATTAATAATATCTATTTAGTCTAAAAAAATGATTCATTTAAAAGAGAATGGATCTTTTAAATTAGGCTTTAATTTCTCAATCATTTTGAAGAGAGTTGATGAACGACTTTGTCCCTTGATTTAGTCCAATTTTTAAAAATAAATTTTATCAATTTAATTGAATTGACATAATATAAAAATTTTAAAAATAAAATATATATTTAAAATTATAAGGACTAAATTGACATAAGAAGAAAATTATAAGAGTTAAAAATGTAATTTACCCTTTAAAAAATTAGCCCAAAAAGTACCAAATTTGAAATGTGTATATAAGATTTATTACTCAGGAGTTTGAAATTACGCCATAAATTGGGATTGATGAACACTTTCTTAAATTTATTTATTTATTTTGGATTAGGGAGTGGAGTGGGGGTTACGTGGCAGATGAATATGTAATATGTGAATCTAGAATAAGAGTTTGAAATTGGCTTCCCAGTGAATGGATTTGTCATTGTGCAAGAAGAGGTGGTGTCTTAGTGGTGATTTGGAAACCTCAAAAAAAAGCTGCGTTTTGTGCAGCTCAAAAACGCAGCATGTAGCAGCTGAAAACGCAGGTCGCTCATTTGGAAAGATCATAAAACGCAGGTTGTAAAATTACAAGACTGCCCTCATGATTACAAGTTGAGGGTAAATTTCTCAATTTGGGTGGAGGTATTTTGGTCATTTTATTATAATGTGACATTATAAACAAATATTAATCCAAAAAGCCAACAAGTAGTTTTTTACCAACTTCCCAAATCACTTTTCAAAAAAATTAAAAAGGTTGGTAAAAAGTCAAAAATTAATTTTTTACTAATTTCCCAAAACACCCCTTACTATTCAAGAAAAGATGTTCGGTTTCAGGTGATAGTAATCAAGAAACTTTCTAGGAAAGATACAGACAGAATGCACATACGTATCAACTTTCATTTGTGATAAAAAAAACTGTGTGCACGGAAAGTGTTGTATGAATGCACAAATGTGAGATAAAACATTTAAAATTATAATTGTAAATATTTTGGATTCGTGCGTAGCTATTTTGTGATTCTAGACAAAAGGGCAATGGAAGCAGGTTTGCTAGGAGTACACAAAAATTTCACAAAATAAGATACAAATGAGAAACAAAAAATAATTACTATATGTGGACTTGACACCAGTGAACCATATACTTTTGTCTTATATTTGTATCTCATTTTATGAAATTCCTCACTATTTTCTCTCACATCTCTTTGTCACTACAATAGAATTGACTATTTATGACTTTAAGCTTATGGCATGCATTCAATGCATGTCGTAGTTAATGTATCCTATGACATTTTTTTTGCGAGTTGTTAATATTTTATCTTTAACGACGTACATATCATATAAATTATTGATTTATATATTTATAGCATGCAAAAATATGTTATAAAAATTCTATACTTGTAAGATTTACAAAAATTTGCCATGAGATATTTGCACTTAAGATGGTATGTATTTCACGTCGTGATATATTATAATTTTATATATGTATTAGCATATCATGAAAATTTCTACTAAAAAATTCAAATTTAATGCCAAATAATAAAAAGGCTCATATCCAAAAAATAAAAAGGTGCTATTATTTTTATATTCAAAAAATATTTTTAAAAAATAGTACATTTCATATAAAAAATATAAAAAATCAACACATTTCGTATTCTTATTTATTTGTTAATTGTTTATATATTTTTTCACAAATATTATTTTTTAATAGAAACAAAAAACATAAAACATAAAAAATAAAAAGAAAAACTAATTTTAAAAAAAGAATTTATTACACTTTATACCCTTAAACTATCACCAAATTATCTATTTAGTTCCTAAATTATTGACTGTGTACACTATATCCCTAAAGTATCTAAATCAAAATCTATTTAGTTCCTAAACTATCGATTAAATCCATTAAGTCCTATAATACTTTCTTATTTATCTTCTACAATGGATATGTGTTTGCCTTTATTTAGTATTATATGTCAGATTTCGTTTATAATTTTTAATTGGTTGTTTTTAAGTTTTTCGCCAAGTTCTTTTTATTACTTATTTAATGTATTATTTTTTTCTATTACTATTTGTAGAAAAATATTATTATTTAAATTATCTAATTCTACTTTTTCAGTATATCTAATATTCATATAATTTATTAACAAGACTGAAAAATCAAACTCTAATATTTATTTAAACACACAACGAAATAATATACTTTTTAACGACAAATTAAAAATTTAAAAGATTTTTTGTAATAAAATTTTAATTGGGGCGGGTTTTTTTTACTAATTT
Organism: Camellia japonica; assembly: GCA_030407325.1. Taxonomy (NCBI): domain Eukaryota; kingdom Viridiplantae; phylum Streptophyta; class Magnoliopsida; order Ericales; family Theaceae; genus Camellia; species Camellia japonica. The sequence continues at coordinate 203,071,892 of JAPPVO010000002.1, read as the reverse complement.
ATAATACGTATGAGCATATATTTTAGTTTTGTAATCCTTTTAAGGATTAAATAGGTTTGAATTAAATATTTTGTGGACTAAATAGAGTTTGATTTATATATTTTAGTGACTAAATAGATTCAATTGATAATTCATGAACTAAATAGATAATTTGACCATAATTTAGATGTAAAAAGTATAATAAACTCTTTAAAAAATCAATCAAACTAAACAAGATGATATTTGAATATTTCTATGTCTACACTTTACACGGCATACCGTGAAAATTTACAGCAAGAGCATTTTCGCTCAAACTTTCAAAAGTTGGTATGTTTAAAAGTTTAGGTGGTAAATTGACATATGTTAATTTGATATAAAAACTCTTCACCCGATATGTCAAATAATTTTTTAAATTTGAATTCTTTTATTTTACGTAAAAGTTTTTTATATCAAAAAAATGCTTGAAGTATGAACATCTCACAATTGGCATGAAGGGGTGATGCCAAATGCCACATTATCTTTTGACACACTTGGTGGATTTGATACTTATTGCCAAAATATGATCATTGGAGTGCCACATCATATGTGAAGTATCGGGTGAAAATACTCTAAAATATCACATCATATATATCATATATATAAAAGTAGTGTTTTCCCTTTCTTATGTGGCACATTCTAAAACCTTTTTTTATTTATATATAAAGTTCTACACAAATTCAATTTCAATTATAATAACCAATTTTATATGAACTTTATTTGAGAAATACTTATTTTTTATATATTTTTCATAGTGTATTCAATTTTGTTGTTGTCAGATTTCTTTTATAAAGTTGATGATATTTTAATTTAATTATTATGACATTCGAAATTTTTTTATCTTGATATACAAATAAATAAATCTATATAATAAAGCAGAACGATTTTTGAAAATATATAAAATGTATCAAAGATACATTTAGTTTCAAAGGCTCAGATCAATTCTGATAAACATCAATGGTTCAGATGATGCTTTGATTCTCGTCTAAACACTATGTGCTCTCTCCCTCTCCCATCTACCCACGTCTCCTCCCCATTCCCTTTTTATCTCTCTCTCTCTCCCTCTCTGTTCTTCTTCTTTCCTACCCTCCCTCTCGAACTCAACATTCTCTCTCACTTGTTTTCCGTCTCTCCCTTTCTGCCCCATTCTCTCTCAGTGGCTTCAAGTCGTAACCCTCCTATTCGCTGCTTGCAAGGTAAGTTTTTTTCCCCGCTTTAGTGTCTTGGTAGGGTTTCTAACTTAGAACCGCAAAACTGTGCTTCGATTGGCTCACCGAGTTGACTTCTCTGTTCCCTATCACCAACTTCACCACCACCACAGCCACTGTCATCATCTCTGCTTCGAACCCCCTCCAGTACCTCTCTCCCTCTCTTTCTTTCTCTTTATGCTTCAAGTTTTATCTGGGTTTCATCATTATCATCAAGGTTTGATATTTATTTGGATTTAAAATGGATATGAGGCAATTGAATTTGGGGTTTTCAATCTGTGTAAACGATTGAGGCAATTGAATTTGTGTTTTTATTTCCTGTTTTTATTTCTTGTTTTCCATGGCTCTCATTTCCCAGATTTCTTTGTTCCAGCCATAACCACACCATTGCTGTACCGCTGTTCAAAGGTAATTTGATTTCTCATTCTCTCTCTTTCTCCTTTTCTTCCTTTGAGTAATTGATGATTTTCTTTGTTTAATCTCATGATTTTGCTGTTTGAAGTGTTGGATTTTCTTTGTTCAATCTCTGTTTCTTTAAATTTTCTGAATTTTCTATAAATTGGTGTATTTACTCCCTACTTTTTGAAAAGAAAAAAAAAAAATTTCTTGATTTCTTTAATCCAGCCACAACCACATCATCGTTGTATCTCTGTTCAAAGGTAATTTGATTTCTCTTTCTCTTGTTTTCTCCTTTTCTCCCTTTCTCCCTTTCAATCTCATGATTTTGCTGTTTGAAGTGTTGAATTTTCTTTGTTCAATGCTCTGTTTCTATAAATTTTCGTTGACTTCTTAGTTGAATTTTCTTTGTTCAATGCTCTGTTTCTATAAATTTTTTGAATTTTATTTCTTCAATCTCTGTTTCTATAAATTTTCTGAATTTCACTCCCTACTCTTTGAAAAGAAAAAAAAACAAAAACAAAAACAAAAAATTCGTGGACCATAATGCATGTTTGTTTCATGTCTAAAGCATTCTGTTATCTATGTAGACACTACCCATGTCTTTTCACAGCCAATGCACCACTACAGCTTTGTCCACCAACCTCCATTGAAAACAGTAGGTATGGTTATCAGAGAAGGTTTGATTGTTTATCTGGGTTTAAAATGGACATGAGGCAATTGAATTTGTGTTTTTATTTCCTGATTTTCATGGCTTTCCTTTCCTGGATTTCTTTGTTCTAGCCACAACCACATCATCGTTGTACCGCTATTCAAAGGTAATTTGATTTCTCTTTCTCTCCCTTTCTCCCTTCGAGTAATTAATGATTTTCTTTGTTCAATCTCATGATTTTGCTGTTTGAAGTGTTGGTATAGGGTTTGCTGACTTCTTAGTTGAATTTTCTTTGTTCAATGCTCTGTTTCTATAAATTTTTTGAATTTTCTTTGTTGAATTTTCTATAAATTGGTGTATTTACTCCCTACTCTTTGAAAAGAAAAGAAAAACAAAAAATTCTTGGACCATAATGCATGTCTGTTCCATGTCTAAAGCATTCTGTTATCCATGTAGACACTACCCATGTCTTTTCACTACCAATGCACCACTACAGCTTTGTCCACTAACCTCCATTGAAAACAGTAGGTATGGTTAGTAGAGAAGGTTTGATTGTTTATCTTGTTTAAAATGGATATGAGGCAATTGAATTGTGTTTTTATTTTCTATTTTTATTTCCTAATTTTCATGGCTCTTCTTTCTTAGATTTCTTTGTTCTAGCCACAACCACATCATCGTTGTACTGTTGTTCAAAGGTAATTTGATTTCTCTTTCTCTTCCTTTCATGATTTTCTTTGTTCAATCTCATGATTTTGTTGTTTAGGAATGTTTGAAGTTTTTGAGGGTTTAGTTGAAGTGCTGGTAAAGTTGGTGTTTCCTTGGGAAATCAATGCTCTGTTTCTATAAATTTGTTCATTTGAGTTTCATGTCTTCATTTAGGAATTTTTCTTCTTCCTATGAATTCACTCCCTACTCTTTGGACCATAATGCATCTTCAGGTAGTCTATAGTTTAGAATTCTTGAGGTTTGTTTAGAATTTCATGGGGCATTCTTTAAAAAAGTTTCTGAAAAGTTGTATTTGTTGAATCAAATTGAAGCAGGATTGTATATTTGACACTGTCAGTTTAATTAGATGGGCATACATAAGGACACGTGAATGTGCGATTTCTGGGTTTTTGATTGTTGGTTTATCTAAATACAAATTCACCTCTGATGGTAGTGCCGTTTTCTTTAATCTCGATATTTTATGATGCTAAAAATGCTATTTGGTGCAAGTATGTCATATTCTACCATTGATTAAACTCTGGAAACTCTTTAAGCTACATTATTATTAAAGTATTAGGAAATGGGTGAGTATCCTATTATATGCTATCAATATGTTTTAATGAATCAAGACTACTCATGTGTAAAAGATATTTGATTGAAATGCATATCAACCCCACTTACTGCAGCAAATAACTTACAAAAACATACACGGTTTACCATTTTCCTAAGGTAGAGAGAGAGGCTATTTCCGTGGTTGTAATGCGAGTGTTAAAAAGTTTGATAATTTATTTGGTAGTTGATTTGTTTGCTATTAATCTCGGTTGGTCATTATAGTATTATGTTGTTTTTGCTTTTGCCTCTCTTATTTTCTCTCTATTTTATTTTTTTTTTTGTGGCTAATGGCTATGTCTGTTTTTGGCTGATGCTTGTGTCTGTTATCTATTTTACCAAAGCACCGCTTATACTCTTTTCATTGCCAATGCACTACTGGTACTACTTCAACCCACCACTACCACTAACCAATTCACACTATAGCTTTGTCCATAGACTTACATAAAACATTATTTGGCTGGCATAGGCAAATACAATGCTCACATGTTCGTGAATTCCCTCATCTTCTGCCCATCAAGATTCTGCAAATTACCTGCAGAATGTCTAAACTGTGTTCATTATTCGGTTCTTGTCATGAACCAAACCCGCGCCTATGGGTTTAGCATCATAACCGGCTAGTAATCCGTGATTACCAAAGGCTTACTTATCAATAATGACAATAATACAATAAAAAGGGACTGACAGAAGCCAATCAATAATAGAATATATCGTCCAATGAGTTGTGAAGACTTAAATGAACAAAATAATCTTTCTTATACTTGTATATGACCAACACTTAAGTCCACAATTCACTTATAGACAAAACAAAACATAAGTTAGGGAATTAAATCCCATTGCCAAAATAGTAATAACAAATGTCATAAAACACACGTAATCCTTAATTACAAATCAAAAGGGTGAATTCGAGCCACCCAAGCTTTGACACGTGTTGGTTCTAAACCTCGTGGTGAGACACAATGGTTGGCTTGACAAGAACAGGATTTGGGTCGATGCCACTAACTCTGATCTAGTGCTAGATCACCTACACATATATAATAAATAATGAGCTAGAACCCAGTGATAATAACTGTGTAAAGGGGTTATGAATGATGTCTTTACAATAATTGAAATAGTCAATTTATCAATAGATCATTTTTTCAATCAATATCTCAATCTCATATCAATCATTTCGATTCATAATAGTCATACATGGTATATCCAATAGCAGAACAATTCAGTAGGTCTTAAAGATCGAACAATCATTTGATGGCCATCAATGCAATAACAATAGTTTCAAGAATTGGAACTGACAGAGAACTTTGTAACAATAACAATAACAAAAGCAATAATATACTATGGATGTCATGAGTATAGTTCAGAAAATAGGATAATTATTCATTAGTAAATATTATCATTTCAGTAAAACAATACATTTTTATCAATCAAAAACTAATCATAATTGAACATAGTTTTGCAACAGTGTTACTCACTGTGGGCTCTCTGAAACACATGCTAAAGATGCGCTAAAGATGCAACGTTTGATCTAAATAAACAAATTCAAGCACAACAACTCAATAAACGGCTCAATCATTCGATCCGTTGCTCACTCGTTCGATTCTAACTTTTTGTTCTATATTTCATTCATGTTCATGAGATGCGAATGCACATGAAAAACACTTTAACACCATGAAAATAGAGGCCTGGAAGGTAGAAAAGTGAAGTGAAAACAAAACCGGGCCAACCTGAAAACTGCACGTGCGGGGGCACTGGCAGCACGTGGAACCACCACTGCACGTGCACCCCGCAAGTGCAATTAAAGCAAAAGGCACACTCAAATCTGTCCTATTTTCCGCATGTGTAAGACCCCAGGCCGCACGTGCGGTTCTAGGTCTGTTTGGTTCAAAAATCTGCCTCATTTTTGAAGTCTTAATTTTTCAATTGTAACTCCATTTTCATGCAATTCAAGACCCAAAACCTTTCATGAACTTCACATATTTAACTTTAAACAAAATTATAACTTCAAATCAAAACTACATTTTCCATGCAAAAGCTTCAAGTTTTATATTGTTAAAGTTCATAGAACTTGTATATTTGAGCTTCAAATCTTCAAGACCCATGGCATTTCCTCTCAATTTTGGACACTCATGTAAGAAAACAAATGTATGATCATGGATTTCATGAAATCTATGCCATGCAAGGATCAAACTTTTAGATTCAAAGCACAAAATCATGAAACCATACATATATGAGTTCTAAGTCCAACACTTTGAAGATTTCTTGTAAAACCATGCAAGAAATCATGTATTTTGAAACTTCAATCCTAGCTCAAGAAATCCTTTTGGAAACTTTAGAATCCATGAAGTTCATGCAAGAATTTATATGATATAACAAGAATTATGAATTCATGCCATGCATGTAAGATTTATTTCAAACTCTTAACCATGGCTTTCAAAACATGAGATTAGACTTCATGGCTCCTAAAATCATGAATGCATGGGACAAATAACTCTAAAATTCTTACACATTCATGCTCAAAATGGTGATTCTACACATAAATGTTCATACATGTGAGCTAATCTTCCATATTCATCATCTATGAGCTCTCTCTTACATTAACTCCATAATTTCCTTACATCCAAAGATGAGATGGGTCTAATTCATAAATAAACACTTATCTAGAGCTTGATTTCAGATTATAGGATGGTCTCTTCCTAGCTCTCTTCTTCTTCTTCCTTCTCAAAATCTTGAGCTCTCTCTCTCTCTAGATGAGTTCTCTTTCTCTCTCTCTCTCTCTCTCTCTATTCTCAATACAATGAACCAAAGGAATAAAAACATTTCTTTTAAGCATCAGATTATACACACACCCTCACAATTGAATTGCACAACACGTGTAGTCACATACTGTAGACACCCCATTTTTGACCGACCTTAAGACTCAGACGTCATCGATTGAGCGCTCGGTGATAGTGCATGTTGTACTCGTTTCGAGTTTCCGGAGTTTTGGCCGAGTGCCTTGCCTCCGGGCCTCTGAACTCTTTGTGCTTTGGCTCGGTTTGCGGACCAAGCCTTGTTTTCCTTGCTTGAAGGAATGAGAGGTCTTGTAAACCCCTTCTTGTGGTCGTAGACCACTTTTCGTGGTCGTAGGCCACTTTTCCTGTTTGGAGACTAGTTTCTGATTTTCGGAGCCTTCGGCCGCGCGCCTTGTCTCGGGACCGCTTAACGTTCTCCGTTTGGCGTGGTTTTTGAACCACACCTTGTTTCCTTGGCCTAGAGGGCCACTGTGGTTTGGGAGACCACTTTTGTGGTCGTAAACCACTTTTGGTGCTTGTCAGCTAGTTTTCAAGGCTCCCGGCTGCGCGCTTTGCCTCCCGAACTTTCGTCTTGCATCCGTTTTGGTTTGTTTTTGGTACAAACCTTGTTTTCCTTGTTTGGAAGGTGGTACAAGGGTGGGAGACCAGTTTCTCTCCCCGCAAACCATTTTTCTTCCTGCCAGCCAGTTTTTTGGTCTGACAACTGGTCTCCTTGATCTTTGGACCATCAAAAGTGGTCGGCCACCACACCATTTGCTTGTTTTCATGCTGCTGACCTTCTCCCACCATGGCCGACCACTTCTATTTTTGGGAGACCACTTAAAGTAGCTGGCCGACCACTTCAAGTGGTCGGCTGCTTTTTGTCACCTTTTTGGAGATATTTTTAGCCAGCTAGTACAGCTGGAGAGCACTAGAACCATCCTCCATAGTGTATGAAGGGATGGCCTTGAACCCTTAGCTTCTTCAAGAAGCTTGAGCCTTGCTTCTCTATAAGAGGGAGGCTCCCCCTCCCTCCTCCAGGTTCAGATTTTGTGCATTGAGATATACATACACATATATCTCTATATCTCTCTCTTGGTCTCATATTTGTGCCTTAAAGTGCAATTTCTTCATACTTTAACACACAAACACACACTCAAACACCATCTTTTTGTTGCTGAGGTGCTTAGTAGCTGGTTTTGAAGTTTTTGGTTTGGTTTGAGCTTGAAAAACTTGCTGGAGTTGTGATTTTGAAGTTGGTCTACAAGGGTGAGCCTTTAACCCTTTAAACCCTTTGTTTTGCTTAAGCTTTTGGACCCACTTGAATATTGTTTTAAGCTTAACTCTAAACTAAAAAAAGTTCTAATTTTGTATGCTTAATATGTTTGTTTAAGGTCACTTTTGTGTTGGGGGTTGTCTACCCCCTCTTAGGCCTTGTTTGGCATTGTTTTTGTGCCTTCTTTTTGAGCCTTTGGGACCACCTTGTTTTGACCTTCTCACCACTGAAAATCAAAGGAATTTTAGTGGTGGAAGTGGTGTTTTGAGGTCCCAAACTGGAGAGGGTCATCCCCTCTCCTTATGTCTTCAATACTTGCTTCATTAGCCTCATGTGTGAGCATGTTTGTTAAGCTTATGTTGGCCATATCTTAGCTTGTATTTGGGCTTATTTTGCTGTGGCATACCACTATTTTTACTTGGTTTTGTCACTCCATGCATGCCTAATACACTTGTAGTGTAAATCACACAAACTAGTCTTGTATGCTTCATGAAGTAGCATGTCATTCTAGCGTGTTTTGTGTCCATTTCAACATGTTTTTGGTGATGTTTTTTCATGTCATACCTCTGTTAAGGTTTGGTTTGGTTGGCCTTTGCATGCTTCATGCACTTGTAGTACGTTTCCATGAAATAGCCTAACATGCATCATGCTTTAACATGTCATTCTAGCATGCTTTTGGCTTAACTTCAAGAATCTTTTGTCCATGTTTTAACATACTTTAGCTCTAATTTGTGTTGTTTTGGCCATGCATGACTTGCTTTATATAGTTATGATGCATTCTAGCTTGTTAGCTTTGTGCATCAAGTCCACTAGCATGCATTACTTGGACTATTTGAATGATTTGGAATCATTTTTAATGTGATTTCAGTCCATGTTTCATGTTCATGCACTTGCATTTGTCACTTATTCAATGTGTTGGAGGGTTTGCCCCTTTATGCCTTAACATGAACCAATGCATATGCCTTCATGCCTAAGCTTGCGAGCTATCATTTCAATGTGTTTTTGGGGTTATTTTTCCATGATATAACTCTGATTTTTTTTGGTTAAGTCATCCCATGCTTGGTCTTAATAGGTGTAGTGTAATCCACCTTATTTGCGTTGTATGCATCATGCCTTATGCCCTTCATGCTAGCTTGTTTTGGCTTCCTTCCATACATGTTTTAGTATCATTTTGACATGTTCTAGGATTGTTTTGGGTTGCCTTTGCCATATGTTTCATGCTTTGTATAGCTGTAGTGCAATTGGCCTTGCTAGTTTTGTGTTTTGATGACTCATGCATGCTATCTTTGACCTATTTAGATGATTTGGCATCATTTAATACTTCATTTCCGAGAATGTAGCATGACTATGTTCCCACTTCTTTCATGATTTAAATGCTTAAAAGGGTTGTGCATTATTGCCTTGCTTATGTCCTAGCTTGTATGCTTGCATGCCTTGACCTTTGAGCCCCTAACTTAGCATGTTTTGGTCATTGTCTTGACCTATTTCAGCTTTGTCCATGTTTGGTTCATGCATTTGTGCCATGTATTGCATGCCTCCTTTGTAGTCCTCCTTATAAGCTTTCATGCTTTAGGACCTTTGCATGTTATGCTTGTGTTTGATTGAATGATTTGACATCATTTCTTACTTAATTTCAGTGCATTTAGTGTTGTTACACTTCCGCATTTGTCACTCCTTGAGCCTTCTCGAGGGTTATGCTCTTAGGCCTACTTGGTTGGCCAATGCATTGTGCATGCATGTCTTGCCTTTTGTGCCTTTATTTTGGTGGTATGGCCTCTATTTTGGCATGGCTGAGGTCTACCCCATTCGGTTTAAGCCCATTGAGCATTGTGTATGCCATGTTACATCGCATCGTGCATGTTATGTTATTATTTGCATTGCGCATGCCATGCTCTCGATTTGCATTGTATATGCCATGCTCTTGATTCGCATTGTGTATGCCATGGTAGTCATTGCATTGAGTATGCCATATTGTTTATTGCATTTGTGTATGCTATGTTCATTTGCATTGTGCATGCTAGTTGTTGTTCATATTGTTGCATGCTTATGTTGTCTTGCATCGAATATGCATGCATTAGCATTGTGTATTGTGCATGCCATTAGCCTTATTAGGTTGTTCATGTTGCATTCCATGTTTACATGTTTAAGTCATATTGCATATTTGCATGCTTGTGTTGCATTGCATTTTTGCATACTCTATGTTACACAACATTGTGCATACCATGTTATGTGTTGCATTGTGTTGGAATAGGTGTTAGTCCAAACACGGGAAACAAGGGACGTTTCATGCTTGAAGTGATAAAACGTGCCTTAATTCTCGGTCACCGACGCTCTTGATCATACATGATAGAGTTTTAGGCCTTATGTGTTTACGTGTGCATTCATTTTCATATTGAATTGTGCAACTTCGCCTCTCTGCCGTCATGCATTGAAATGCGCGATTGGTGGCCCGAGGGTCGAGAACCATACTCCCTTGAGCTTATGAAATGATAGGGAGGGTGGTTGTGCACACATACCTTGCAAATACATTGCCATGCCCTTTCTTGCTCTATGTTGTAACAAATTGGAAGAATACAGCAACAACTGGTCGGCCAGCCAGAAAACTAGCTGGCGGCTAGCCGACCACTTTTTCTGCCCTACAACAACAAAAAGTGGTCGGCAGGTGGTCTCCCACACCAACAACTGGTCGGCCACCCTCCCACAGGTCCCCAAGATGAGTTAGAAGCTTTCTGGAGCTTGGTGCAAGTTTTTTAGAACAATTGAAAATAAAGGCAAGTTGGGGCATCGCGACGGATTTCCAAACGAGGTGACCGGGCATGCATGCACTCTTCTCCCTTTGAGGACATTGTTTTACTGCTTTACTTAACTAATTTGCTTAGCTAGTTTATGCTTTGGATTCTGTATTTAAGTAGTTAATGCGTTTAGCTGCTTAATTGTTTTGTAATAGTTAGTTAACAAGGATTAGTTGATTAGCTTCGTTGTGATGTAATAAGTAGTTTAATTAGCTTAGATTAACTAGTTAGCTTCTTATTCGGTCCCTCTGTCGAGAGGGCCAACTGTTGTAATAAGCGTGCGTGTGTGTGATGCATGTCTTCCAACCCCCATTTCTTTCTCCCTTTTACTTAACCACTTACGATGGTTAGTTTTAGGGCATATTTCATTTAGCATACCTTATGCTTGCATGCGTGCATCTATTCATCTGTTTTGCATGCATTGGGCTCGGCACATCATATTAACTGCATTGTATTTCAAATACACTTACTTGAATATGTGTTCAAACAGCATGTTATCAAGTTGCATTTCACATGACATCTTAGGATAACCGATCTTATCTTAGCTGCATTTTGCATGTGTTGCATTAGCCATCTTAACATGAACTAGGATCATGCATGATTTCTAACTAGTTCTCTGTTTTGGCTCGGAGTACACTGTGAGTGTTTACGCTTTAGCATACTGCACGTGTGTTAATGTTGCCATGAAAGCATGCTTGCCATGAGGCTAACTGCTTATTTGATATAACTGCCTGAATGCCTGTGGGTGAAGGTTGGATTACTTGAATTGTAACAATTCATTGAATCCCGAATTTAGCCTACTTGCGCGTAGCAAACTTCAAACCGTTTTCAAACAAACGAACATGCAATGTTTTGTTCCAAATTAGGCGATCTAGTCTATACTTGTATGTTGTGCGCATCACGTAGTAAGATTAGCTAATTAACCGGAATAAGAGCACATGTATTTTCAAAAACAAATTATCATGCTTAGTACAGGCCGATCTTTGATCGGGCGAGCGGGGGTGCTCATTGCATGACCTTCCCTTCTCGTACCCAAGTTCCCGAGCCGAGACAACTTTGGTGATGACGGACACATGGCCTTAGGCACGAGTCAGGGTTTCCTAAATTCTCCCAAAATAAAATATTTAGGTGGCGACTCTGTATCTGGCAAAGCAGTCCATGTTTGACACTTCTTTATAAAAATCAGTTTTTCAAAATGATTTGCCGGATTTGAACTCTTTGATGATTTATCAGTCTTACATTGCACTTTGTGAGATCAGATTAAGAACCGTGACATTGAGTCTGAATTATAGTAGCCTAGAGAACAAAACGAGATTCGCGCCCTATCGCAGTCGCGGATATCGGGGAGTTCTCGTGGGGCGCGTCTACACATCTACACTGATTTCTCTGCACACATACACCCAGATCTCAATACACCCACCAGAATTTAATCTCCTACACTCTCTATCACAAAATGCCCAAACACTTACTACACTTAATCAAATTTTAAATCATGAATAGAGCTGAATTAGATACTAATCATGCAACATCTTGGGCAAATACAATTAATCAAAGTTATCATAAAACTCAATCTACTCATAATAGTTCCAATTAAGGCTCAATCCGATCACAGACAATTTTAGTAAATTGAATCAATTTCAATTAAACTTATCGTAGTGTTCTAAAAATTCCAAATAATTTATTCATGTAACCAATTCTGATTTCGAATGCCGATAAGGCTTTCAATTTTTATATCCATACATATCTGTTCATAATATCACAATTAAATTTAAACACATAATTAAATTTGAAAAATCTAGAAATCCCTTAGATAATGATTTGTGATTATGTATCAATTTTAACGAGTAAATAGGAATCCCAATTAAACAATCAAAGACAAATCGACATAACGATTTAACGTGGAAAAATCATAATTGAAGTGCCTCCAATTGTGATAAAAAATCACGGGCAAAAGTCACAAAACAATCCACTAAGAAGACGTAAAGGAATTACACAAGTGTACTCTCAATTACCTAGCGAATCCACGCCCAAATCGAATCGCCCCCTATATGCCTCTTCTACCACGGTCTTCGTCTCGGAATTGTCTTGCCCAATGTTGAATCCACAACGTCGATGTCGAATCCACGACGATGAGCCACTCCAGAATCCACCAAAGCTTCATGCCCAAATTCCCCAGAATCCACCGAAGAACAACACTCTCTTTTGTATTGAACGAAACAAACAATTCTTTGATGTATACTTTTCAAACTAGATTTAAACTCAAACAAACATCAAAGAAACTAGCAAAGAAGCTCCAGATATAAACCCTAATATCCTAGACGAAGATCTAGAAGTCGTAACCCTAAAATCTGACAAAACACATATTTATAGAAAACAGGGCCGCGATGATCGCTCGAGCCAAGGATCTCTCGCTCGAGCGAGGAGACTAAAACACGTGTTTCCAAGTGTCTTCGCTCGAGCCACCAAAGTGTCACTTGAGCGAGAAATACAACTTCTCAGTATTTTTACAGTTAGTGAAAACTTCTGGTACCATGGATTCTTCGCTCGAGTGCACACTTCTTCGTTTGAGCGACCAAACAACTTCGACTGCAATTTTGCTTCTAGCTTTGAGGGTGCTGCCCCTCGACCCTGCCAGGGCGCTGCCCCGGACCCGCCAAGAGGCGCTGCTCTCTGGACCCCCGCAAGCTGATCAGGCAGCTCGATCCCTAACATAGTCAGCGAAGTGGCAAACTTGAAAGAATTAACATCACAAACTTCTCTGCAAAGGCACAATTCGGGTTAGATTCGCATAAAAAACTCATAGCCTCACTGAAATAAAAGATTGAATACAATTACAACTGAAAGGAGTTTTGTCAAACGGGATTGCCAAGAATAAAAACCTAACAAAATTAATATAATCATGATTTGCATTTTGGGGTCATTACAGTTCTAAAGAATTCTGTTATCCATTTTAAAGGTATCTTGACTGTATATATCTGTGTACATAGGTACACGTACGAGTATATATATAAATAAAATGTGAAGTAGGGTATTGTTGTTAATTTTCTTGGACTTATGCATATGAATTGAAGATTTGCTTTCTCTCTCTCTCTCTTTTAACACACAACACACACACAACTTCACATGTGATTTCTTTGCTGATGTTCAATTGAATTTATGATCTTCGCCATCTTTTTGTTTCAAGATATAGTTCAGATGTATTCTTTTGATTCTCTTAAATTTAATATTCATGGAGGAAAGTTGTTGGAGGCAATTCCTTTAGTATAGTTCCTTATCCTTGCACATGAGTCTAATAATTTTGTGTGTTAAATCATAGTAGTGGATTTAAACCAGTACACCAGAATATTCTGCTACAGGTACTTACATTGAAGCTAAGTTTCTAGAAAACAGAAAACAACGAACTTGATACGTATAAATTACAAAAAATGACACAAACTTCACAAATTTCAACATGATATGTATAAATTACAATTACATTTTGATCTTAACATTATTTATACTGTGCCTTTAGGCACGGGTATACACTAGTAAATAAATAAGACAGAATGTGCTTAATTATGTGCATCGCATTGATCAAATTAATTTTATTTTTTATTTTTTATCTATCTTATTGATGTCTTAATATTAATTTATATTTAATTTTTTATTTAACATGAAATTATTTATTAGAAGATATTTGTATTTAATTTAAATTTTATATACCTATATACAATATGTATGAATTGATGAGATAATACAATCATCAAAGGGCAAGGGCTGTAGCATAGCTCATAAAGATGAGTCACACACTAGTATAACCAATGGAAAGTTGTTGTAACTGTTTCTAATCAGTTAAGAGTAGTTAGCTATAATATAGATATAGAAGAGGCACTATATAAAGACGTATTGGGTTCTCCTGAAATAATAATGAAGAAATATTTTTCTCATCTCTTTCAATAAGTCTTCATGGTATCAGAACAGTATCTCCAATGAGTATAGCTTCTAAGGCCCTGTTTGTTTCATTGGATATAAAATGGAGGATATAATATGATGTGTGATTTAGTCAGGATATATAATGAATATGATATATGTATTGGATAATATATCCTCCAATTCATGTTTGTTAACTTCATATATAAGACTGGATATATATTATCCATATTTATTTTACAAAATATATTGTGGGTTATAAACAAGTAATTTCCAAAATTGCCCTCATAATATATTTTAAATACCCATATTGGAACCAATGCAAATAAATAAATTCAAAATTCAAAACTAATGCAAATAAATAAATTAAAATTTTATATTATTTTTTATTGAAACAAATTAAAGATTGATATTAAATTCAATAATTTTTCCGAACAAAACAGAAATTTTATTATATTAATGTTAACCTGATAATGATAAAAAAAATTGTATTATATTAAATTCAAAAATTATATATTAAATTATATTCAATAATATTATATTATATTAAATTCAAAATTTATATTATATTAAATTCAAAATTTATATTAAATTATATTATATTAAATTCAATTCAATAATATTATATTATATTATATTCAATAATATTAAATTAAATTCAATAATTATATTATACTAAATTCAAAAATTATATTAGATAAACAAGAGGGTAAATTGGACTTTTTAAATCATATCCCAACCTAGGGGATATGATATAATGGGGGGATGGTGGTATTGTATATCTTCCAATTTTGGGGGATATACTATCTCATAGTATATTATATCCTCTTCAAAAAAAAATTACAAACATGGGATATGTGGACCCCACAATATATAATATCCAATTACATCCTTTATATCCTGGAATCAAATAGGGCCTAAGGTCCTTCAATGGCGCTTTCTTCTTCGTCCTCCACTCTTCCTGCAAATCTTACTCTCTTTATTTCTAATCTAAATTCTTTTGTTATAGTCAAATTAGACACAACAAATTACATAGTGTGGAAGAATCAACTTCTCAATATACTGAGAGCAACAGATCTGATTGATCATGTCAATGGATCATCTGTATGTCTTGAATCCATAGTTCAAGATTTATCTAGAAAAGAAGTAGCAAATCCAAATTTCTTGGCTTGGAAATAGATTGATTCTCACTTGTTGAGTTGCATAACAGCAACTCTAACTTCGTCTTGTTCTCATCTGTTCTCGAATGTTCAACCTGCTATGATGTGTGGTCTCAACTCACTAAACGGTTTATATCTCTTTCGAGATCTCACATTCATCGACTCAAGAACAAACTCAATACTATCTCGAAGAAATCATCTTCAATGGATGAGTATTTGCTTCATATCAAGAATGTTGCATATCAACTAGCTCTTGCATTTTCTTCAATTGATGAAGAAGATTTAGTTTTGGTTACTCTGAATAGACTACCATTAGAGTACAATGCTTTGAAGACTACTATTCATGCAAAATCTGAACCAATTTATATTTCTGATCTTTTATCCTTACTATGTTCTGAGGCATTACATGTTGAATCAGATTTTCATTCTTCTTTCTCATCAGATCTTACTGTTGCCTACACAGTCACAAGAGATTAGAGTTCTTCTAAATCTCAATCTCCATCCAATTCCAATTTTCGTGGATATAAATCTCAAAACTATCGATGAGGATCTTCTACTAGAGGTGGTAGATACTTTTTTGAAGGAAGTTCTCATCGATGAGGTGGAGGAGCAAGATCATTCTCTGAATCTGGAGCGAGATCATTCTTTCAGCCCCAGTCTTTTACTATTTGCCAGATTTGTGGCAAACCAAATCACACGGCATTGGAGTGTTGGCATAGAATGGATTCCTCCTATCAAGCTTCTCCTTCCTTCAATACTGCATTTGTTGTTTCTACAGCCTCATCTTCTCCGCCTACTAACTGGTATGTTGACTCTGCTACAATAAATCATGTTACTTCTGATCTTCACCAAATGCAACACTTTCAGCGTTTTATGGGTCTGATCAAGTAATTATTAGGAATGGTAATACCATTCATATTCATCATACTAGCCAATGTATCTTCCCTACTCCTTCATTTCCATTTAAATTGAATCACATTCTTCATGTTCCCTTCATTTCTTCAAATCTTCTCTCTATTCATTAGTTGACATCAGATAATAATTGTACCATTATTTTTTATGCCAACTCATTTGTGATTCAGGACAAGAATACACAAACTCCGCTATTTAAAGGGATTGATAAAAATGGCTTGTATCAGTTACCGTCATCACTTCCTTCCCAGTCTCAGGTACCTTTCATTCATGTTGCTTATTTTGCTACATTACCTGTTTTTACAAGCCTTTGGCATAATCAACTAGGCCATCATTCTTCACAGAAGTTGCAAGTTCTTCTCAAACAATTTCATTTACGTGTTTCTTCACAATGTAATAAACATCTATGTACACATGGTGCTGTTGCTAAAAGTCATCATATAGCGATCTCGGTTTTTCTCTTCATGTATTGTGTTCCGAACTTAGGTTCCGTAGTGGTTGGTTGTTGTCTATATCTTGTTTCCATCCTTTAATTCCTTGTATTTGAGTATTAGGATGTGTTGGGTAAGTTTGGAACAGGTTGGTTGTGAGTTGAAATAAATGGTTGCTGTCCAGAATTTGGCATCTTCGCTCAAGCGAGCCTTGGGTTTTTGCCTCTTCACTCGAGCGAGGCTTTTGTCGCTCAAGCGAGCTTTCTTTGATGTGTCTCTTGGCTCGAGCGAGAACTCTTGCGCTCGAGCGTGCATCTGCATCTAGATTGGACCTGAAGGTTGGTATTCTTCGCTCGAGCGAGGCTTTTGTCGCTCGAGCGAGCGAACTATATGTTTTGTGTTTCTTCGCTCGAGCGAGAACTCTTGCACTCGAGTGTGCTTCTGGGTTACAGACCTGAAGCTTCATATTGTTCGCTCGAGCGACGCTTCTTACGCTCGAGCGAGGTTCTTTTGTGTCTGGTCGCTTGAGCGACCACTTCTTCGCTCGAGTGAGCCTCGAATATATCAGTTGGTAGCAACGTGTTATATATCACTTTTTCATCATCTCTTTCATCTAAACCCTAGATCCGGCTGCCTCTCTCTCTAAACTCTCTCTCTCTTTACAAATACCTCATGTTCTAGGAGTTTTCTACCCTTATTCCTTTGTAAGAAAGTTAGAGCTTGGCTTGAGCTTCCCATTGATCCGAAAATTTGTGGATTTGGAGCATCTTGGATTTCACTCTTCTTCTCCTTTGGGCTCCTAACTTTGGGGTAGGGAAAATCTACCCCTTTTTATAAGTTTTAACATAAACATTTGTCATTTTGTATAAATGGTGAGATTTGGTAATTTGGGAAGTTAGGGTTAGAGACTTGTAATATTTAAAAGAGGGGTTTTGTGTTTTTAAGCTCCATATGTATATGAGGTCTTGAAAATGAGGTTTTATGGGTTTGTTAGGTGAAATTTGGTCTTAGGATCAATGTTTGAGAAAATGGGGAAAATGCCCTAATTGTATTTAAATAATTAATTTGTATAATTAATTTTGTAATTGTGGGAAATATGAAATTGAATTGAAAATCATGAAATTGGATGGAATTGGGACTAGTTGGTGTAGTTGGATTGATGAATCACTCACCGATGAAAAATGTAATAAATTATCTGTTGATAGAATTATTTATCTGTTTAGAGATAACTGCTTTGGGCTATCGGTGGAGGATAGTCTTGATTGTTGTAGACACTGCATGATGATTAGGTAAATTGAAACTAATCAATTGAATTATGTCATTGAATGTGACAGTTGGAATAACACATTGAATATGTGCATTAAGTGATCATTGTATAAGATGAAATGTTTAAATACATTGCATATGTATATTTGATTGGGAGGAGAAAGGGGATGTACTCCACTGTGTGAGAGGAGATAGAGGATGTACTCCACTGTTTGGGAGGAGATAGGGGATGGACTCCATTGATAGTTAAGTTGGCCGGAGTATCCAGGGTGAAAGAACCATGTTAATGTTTGAATAACGTTGATGATTTGAAGTATGGATAATATGAGTTGTAGTCTCATTTTGAATAGTCGATGAATTGAAATGTTGTCTTTATGAGTTGTAGTCTCATTTGAATTACTCGGATGAATGAACCATGTTAATTAAGTGAATTGGAAATAGAAATGAAACCGGGTTGAAAGATGAATATCAATGTTGATGGATTATAAAAATGGTGTATATCGATGTATATGTGTTGAACATTTATCAGATGCTAATGTTTTAGTTAATTCTCATATTTGGTTTAGCATATCTCTACTGGGCTTTGACTCACCTTATGTGGGACATCATTTTCAGGTACAGGAGACATGCCACCTCCAAGGACCTAGCTTGGGTGGTTTAGAGGCAGCAGGCTTCTTTTGTTGATTTTCTTTTATGTTATATGTTTTATTTCCAAGCCGAGGCTTAAATTGTAAAAGGCATCTGACCCTCTTTTGTTGTAACCAAGTGTTGACTTGGAAAGTTGTAAGCCCGTAGGGCATTTACTTTTGTTGTCAACATATAGTACTTTTTGTAAAGAACACTATGATGAATGGATGTATATTTTATTCTCTTATGTCTATGAATATTATGAATGATTGATTTATGCATTTATTTTGAGGGCGTTACACATTGACTCCCTTTCACTTTGTCCAATTCCATAGTTAATAAACCACTGTCCCTCATCCATAGTGATGTTTGGGGCCCTTTTTCTTCCTCTACTTCTTCTTTTAAATATTATGTGTTGTTTGTGGATAAGTTCATCAAATGTACTTGGGTCTATCCTATGTGTTATAAAAGTGAAGTGTTTTCTAAATTTCAAGAATTCAAAGTGTTTGTTGCAACTCAATTTGAGACTAGTCTTAAGGTTTTTCGCACTGATGGTGGAGGTGAATTTACTAGCAATCAATTTGAATCTTTTCTTAAATAGAAAGGCATTGTTCATCAACTCTCATGTCCTCACACTCCTCCTCAAAATGGGGTTGCTGAAAGAAAGCATAGGCACTTAATCACCACTACTATTGCTCATCTTCATCAATTTGCTTTTTCTTTGTCATTTTGGTTTGATGCTTTAGCTATCTCTGTATTTCTTATCAACAGGTTGCCTAGTTCCAAGTTGCAGAATAGAACTCCTTTTGAACTGTTGTTTCATCACTCCTGATTTCGGGTTTCTCAAGAGTTTTGGGTGTAGGTGCTTTCCTTGGCTTAAGCCTTATGTTTCTCATAAGTTGCAACCTCGTTCTCTACCTTGTGTTTTCATTGGATATCACCCTTCTATGAAGGGATATAGGTGCCTCGACCATCTCACAAGTAAAGTATTTTTGTCTCAACATGTTGTCTTTGATGAGAGTTTGTTTCCTTTGGCTTCACAATCTCATATTCCTTCATCCTTTATACCAATTCTGTCCTAGATTCATTCTTTCTTTTTGCCT
The DNA here is from genome assembly GCA_030407325.1 of Camellia japonica. Lineage (NCBI taxonomy): Eukaryota > Viridiplantae > Streptophyta > Magnoliopsida > Ericales > Theaceae > Camellia > Camellia japonica. The sequence continues at coordinate 203,052,060 of JAPPVO010000002.1, read as the reverse complement.
CTTACATCTTCTTCTCTTCGTTCACCCTCAATACATGGTGTCTCTACCTTTGTGTCTTCTATTTCTTGGTCTGCAATGTCTTATCCAGCTCCCCCAACAGTGCCTATATTTGCTCCTAGGTCTACTGTTGCTCCTACTCTACCTCCTAGGTCTACTATGGCTCTTATGTTACCTACTGTGTCTATCTCTGCTACCCCTGCTGCTGCTATATCTCCATTTGTTTTTCCTATTGCCCCTGCTACTGCTGCAAAGTCTGTACCTCCTACTCTTGTCAATTCCCTAGTTGTTGACTTCATCTCTTTTGCTTTGCCTTCTACTTCTCCATCCCTTCTTCATTCTCATTCTGTTTTAAATCATCATTCTATGCTCAGTCAATCTAAAACTTCCACCTCTTCTTATGCTCTCCTTTCTTCTTTTACTTTGGATTCTACTATCCATGAACCTAATACCTTTTCTGATGCCATTAATATTCCTGTGTGGACTGCTACTATGCATGAAGAGATTCAAGCTTTACATAAGCAAAAGACATGGGTTTTGGTACCTCTTCCTACCAATAAGCAAGGTATTGGTTGTAAATGGGTTTTCAAGCATAAACGGGATTCTGATGGTTCTGTTGCTCGTCATAAAGCTCGATTGGTTGCCAAGGGATATCTTCAGAAAGAGGGCCTTGATTATCATGAGACATTTAGTCCAGTGGCTAAACAACCCACCATCCGAGTTTTTCTCAATGTCACTTTTCACTTTAATTGGCAAATTAAGCAGTTGGATATGTCCAATGCTTTTCTTCATGGCATTCTTGATGAAGAGGTTTTTATAACACAGCCTCCAGGTTTTGAGGATTCTGCTCATCCCACTCATGTATGCAAATTGGTGAAGGTTTTGTATGGCCTTAAATAGACTCCTTGCGCCTGGTATTCTACATTTTCCACCTTCCTTCTCTCCTCTGGCTTTGTTAATAGTCTGTATGATTCTTCTCTTTTCATTTATCACACGACTTCTTCTATTACTCTCTTACTAGTCTATGTCGATGATATTCTTATTGTTGGGAATGACACTACTCAAATTTCCTCTCTTATTTAGGATATGCATTCTGCTTTTTCTATGAAAGAATTGGGCAATATTTCTTATTTTCTTGGTATGTCTGTGATTCGTACTCTTGAGGGTCTCTTTCTTTCTCAACAAAAATATGCTTATGAAATTCTTGCCAAAGTTGGCATGACAAATTGCAAGTCTTACTCATCTCTTATGTCTCCTAAACCCTCTTCTCTTGATGATCCATTGGTTCTTTTTGCTTAACCCTCTTTTTATCGTAGTTTGGTGGGTGCTCTCCAGTACTGTACTATTACCCGGCCTGATCTCTCTTTTGCTGTTAATCATGCCTGTCAGTTTATGCATGCCCCTACTGTGGCTCACTTTAATGCTGTCAAGAGATTGCTTTGGTATCTTAAAGGTACTTTACACTATGGTTTGGTCTTTTCTTTACGACCTTTAACTCTTTTTGCTTATTCCGATTTTGATTGGGCTGGCAGTATGAGTGATAGAAAATCTACTACAGGTTATTGTGTTTTTTTGGATCCCAATCTTGTGTCATGGGCTGCTAAGAATCAATGCACTGTTTCTCGATCCTCCACTGAGGCTGAATACCGGGCTTTGGCTCAGGCTACGGCTGAGCTCACTTGGCTTACCATGCTTCTTACTGAGCTGCATCTTCTCCTCTTATTCCTACTTTGTGGTGTGACAGCCTCAAGTCAGCATACAACGGCAACCCAAAATAAGTCTTAGTAAAATCATCACTAAAAATAATTTTTGATGAACTTACACGTAGTTTCTAATAGGTAGACTTATTGTCCAATAGATCCTGTGAGAATTAATGGCATTTTTCATTGAACACTATTTAAAAATGTTACTAATTGTTAATTTTCAATGACAGTTTGAAAATTTTGTCACAAAAATATCACTAATTATAAGTTTAGAGACGGTTTATAAAAATTGTCACAAAAAAGTAACTAATTTTTAACTTTCAGTGACAATTTGAAAAATTCGTCACAAAAAAAGGTAACTAATTGTAAGTTTTAGCGACAATTTATAAAAATCATAACAAAAAAAATCATTAATTGTCAATTTTTAACGACATATGTAAAAAATCGTCACAAAAAATATAGCGATTTTGATTTTTACCCCGACCTTTATTGTGTTCCGGACTCGGGTTCCGTGATTGTATGTTGTTGTCTACGTCTTATTTCTTTCCTTTAATTCTTTGAATTTGAGTTTTGGGACTTGTTGGGCGAGTTTGGAACAGGTTGGTTAGTTGGTTCAAATGGTTGTTGCCCAGATTTTGGCCTCTTCACTCGAGCGAAGCTTCTTGCGCTCGAGCGAGCCTTATGTAACTTGCCTCTTCGCTCGAGCGAGGTTTCTTGCGCTCGAGCGAAAACTGAGGGTCTTCAGGTTTCTTTTCCAGACGCAGCTTTTCTGGGAAGATGTAAGTTCTTCGCTCGAGCGAGGCTTCTTGCGCTCGAGCGAGCCTTGTAGAATTGTTTCTTCGCTCGAACGAGACTTCTTTCGCTCGAACGAGACTTCTTGCGCTCGAGCGTGCATCTGCGTCTATGGTAGACCTGAAGCTTTGCATTTTGCGCTCGAGTAACGCTTCTTGCGCTCGAGCGAGGTTATTTGTTGTGTCTGGTCGCTCGAGCGACAACTCTTTCGCTCAAGCGAAGGTTGCGTATATCAGTTCGTAACAGAGTGATTTTACTTTACTTTTTGATCTCTTTTCTCCTAGAAAACCTAGATCGACTGTCTCTCTCTCTAAAACACATACACTCTCTCTACAAATAACCCTAGATCTAAGTATCTCTCAACCCTAGTCCCTTTGTTAAAGTGTTTGAGCATCTCAAGGGCTTTTCTTTGATCCGAGCAAAACCGAATTTGGGGCATTCTTGAAGCTCTTCATCATCTCCTTTGGTCTCCTAGCTTTGAGGTTGGGATATTCTACTCTTTAATATAGGTTTTAACCTAGATATTTGTCATTTGTATATATGGAGGGATTTGGAAGTGGTTTGGGAAAAAGTTAAGGTTTGGGCTCTAAACTAAAAAGGGGTTTTCATGTTGATTTAAAAAATAACCTTGGGGGTTTGTGTATGAGGTTCTTTATTGTTGAAATGGTGAGATTTAGACCTATGGGTTGATGTTTTGGAATATGGGGAAAATTGCCCTAAGTTGAGTTGAATCAACTATTTGTGTAAATAATGAAGTTGGTTGGAAATTATGAAATTGGGGGAAAATGTGATTGAATGGTGTAGTTTGGTTTGATAAATCACATACCTATGAAAAAATTTGATAAATTATCTGTTATTTACTTATCTGTTTAAAAATATCTGTTTTGGGCTATCGGTGGAGAATAGTTGTGATTGTTGTAGAAACTGCATGAGGACTAGGTAAATTGAAACTAGTCATATGAATTATGTCATAGAATATGACGGTTCGATTAAACCATTGAATATGTGATTTGATTAGTTATTGTATATGACAACGTGTTTACATACATTGTATATGTATCATTGTTTGGGAGGAGATAGGGGATGTACTCCATTGTGTGGGAGGAGATAGGGGATGGACTCCATTAAGAATTAAGTTAGTCGGAGTGTCCAGGGTGAAAGTCCCGAAATCTTATATATTTATGGGTGCCGGTTCCCTCGGACGTGGTTCCATAAAATGGCAAGAAATAGAAATGTTGGATTGATGAATGTGTTGAATTGTGAACCATTGAGTTGTAGTCTCAAATTGGTTGCTTTGATAATAATGAATTTGGTTAATTGATTTAGTCGAAATGGAAGAATGGAAATGAATTGAGATATTGGTTATCTATATTGAATGGTTTTGGAAAGAGTATGTGTTTGTTAAGAATATTGCACTTTTAGTTGATGCTTATATCTTAGTTAGCTCTCATATATTGTTTAGCATATCTCTACTGAGTTTTGGCTCACCCTACTTGGAAAACCATTTTTAGGTACAAGTGACATGCCGCCTCCAAGGACATAACTTGGAAGGTTTAGGGGCTGAAGGCTCCATTTTGCTACTTTTGCTTTGTGTTAAGTGTAAGTTCAAGCCGATGGCTTTATATGTATAGAGCTACGCCTCTTCTTTTGTTGTAACCAAGTGATAACTTGGAAAGATGTAAACCCGTAGGGCACTTATTTTATTGTTAGCAGTTAGAGTTACATGCTATAGTTTCGAGATGAATATTTATGAAAGTATAATGCATCTAATATCTTTTGTAATATAGACTCTGATGAATGAAAAATATAACGTTTTTATTATGTTTATAGATCTTATAAATGATTGGTTTATATGATATTTTGAGGGCGTTACAAAAAATTATTTTTAGCGACAATTTTACTAAGATTTATTTTTAATAAGACTTGATGGAAATTAAGTTGAACTTTTAGAACCTATTGGTACTTTACCCATAATTTTTTATGACGATTTTTGCATGTCACTAAAAAATAACAATTAGTGACTTTTTTTTTTTCACGATTTTTTTGAATTGTTGCTAAAACTTACAATTAGTAACTTTTTTTGTGACAACATTTTTAAACTGTTGCTAAAAGTTGAAAATTAATGATATTTTTTTGTGAAGATTTTTTTAAACTGTCGCTAAAACTTATAATTAATGATATTTTTTGTGATAAAATTTTTAAACTGTTACTAAAAATTAATAATTAGTGACTTTTTTTAACAGTGTTTGGTGAAAAACGCCATTAATTATCATATGTCCTATTAGACAATAAATGCACAATTAGTCCACCTAGTAGTACCTACACATAAGCCTTCCTAGTACAAAAGTAAAAATTAAAAATATTCATCTCCTAACTTCTTAAGAATTATTTTTTTAAAATTATTTTTGCCTCATAAATTGTGAACTGAAATTGTAACAATCTTCTGTTACAAACTTCCAAAATAAAATAAAAAATTACAAACAACTTTATAAACTACACCAAAATTTAAATTATGTCACTATGTACTTAAGTTTGAGATAATGTTTCATAACTCCAATAACTCTTAAGTAAGTTGCAATTCGATTTAATTGGGTTATAATTTCAAAGAGATTGTGTCATAATTTAAAATCTATTACAATGTAATTGGAGAAGGTAAACATTCTTTAATAATAATAATAATAATAAAAAATCTATTTATATATAAAATTCATATAAAATTTTACTAGAATATATGACAATGCCATTATTATTATAAATAAATTTATCGTTAATGGTATGTTATTTTGAAGTGAAATGAAATAAATTTATCTTTAATGGTATGTTATTTTGAAGTGGAATGAACCACATCATCATTATATATGAATTTTTTTTGTTTGTATAACTATATAATTTTATTTTTAAAAGTAAATAAATGAGTCTTATAAGTTATATACATATAATTTGCGCCATCACATCACCTAGAAGCCACCTAGAAGAATCATAACAAAATGCAATCTCATGAATAATGATGAAAGATCGCAGCATTTGACGGTCACTATATGGCCAAATAAAAATAATGATTTTAAAATTTAGTAACCGTTGCATCATAAAAAATTACGAAATTAAAGTGTATCAAAACATGTAACGACGACTAACAGTTTCTCCAACCACAAGTTTGCTATTTCTTTTCTTGTTGATCAATCAAAGTGAATTGTTATGGATAGAGAGGCTCAATTTATGCAAGAAATATCCAGTCTTCTAGAAATTTCAATTAAGTTGTGTGTCCTTTTAATTCTATTGATTATTTTATGTAATACATAAGAAAAATAAAAATAGTGAGTATGTAATCAATAAAATTGTAAGGGACCATATGGGGTAGACCCATGTGATTATGTGGGTGTTTGGGAAGTGGCTATTTTAGAGATTTTTTGGCTATTTTAGTAGGCTATTGTAGTTTTTGTGTTTGGGAAGATATGATGGATTTTTATTTGAGTTGTTGTATTGAAAAATGTGTTTGAAATGATATTTGAGGTTGAAATAACAAATTTGTCCCTAACTTTACTTTTTCCAAAATTACTCTATAGGGAAAAAAGTGTCTTTTCGGCCTATGGGACTAGGCTAGGCCTACCCACTGCCAGCTGCCAGCGTATTGGTATTTGTTTTTAAAATTTTTTTTTTTATAAATATAAATTATAAATATAAATTTTTTTTTGTATTTGAGGCTAGTTTAGCCTCAACTTTTGGTTCGCAAACACCCCCAATTTTTTCAACTTATGGGAAGTTAACCTATTAAAAAAAAAAAAAACCTAAATTTTTAATGCCAAATTTACTATAAATACCTTTTTTTTTTTTTCCTTCATGGAAAGTCAATAAATTTCTATGTCTTAGCTAAGCAATGAAAATGTACCAAGAGCAGAATGGAAGGATGTCCACCATTTAGGTAACTGTCCTACTTCTAGTTAAAGAAGTTTTAGGAATTTAGAAAAAAGAATCATAAATTTATTCAGAATTGACGTGACACATAATAACAATTTTAAATATGTTTTTTATTTTTTAAATCATTTTCTGATTTATTTTATAGGTTAATAGAGTTTCTATTTTAGTTATTACCATAATTTTTTTATTTGAGTTATTTCCATCATTGACCATCATATCTTTGTGGGCTGGTCACGTTCCAGTATGGTTTCGTGGACCATAGGGGCTAATTTTAGTAATCTGATCTATTGATTTTTAAAGTTTCTGTGGATAGATTATTCATAAAAGTAAAAATAGAACATTAAATTATTTCAATAATTGTAGTATATGATTTTATCACATTTGTTTTTATTTTATTATTTTTTAAATTAATCTGATAATTGTAATTTGTAACACATAAATTCATTCCACTTGGTGCATAAACTGTTATGTTCTATTAAGTTATTGCTTTTCACTATTCTCTTTATTCGGTCAATGGCATAGATAGTGAGAGACGAAAACATGGACAGGTACTTTGTAACGCCTTGCCTCATATATTGCCTAGATCAAACTCGCATAAACTTTTGTAATTTCTACATTTTTAACGGCACATATATGTATATATATAGTTGGGGTGCTTAGTGTGTTTAATCACTTTTTATTTATTTATTTATTTTTATAATGTTTTGCTGGTGTGCGTTTAATAACTTTTTTATTTTATTTATTTATTTATTTTTTTTGGGATCAACATTGTGTTTAATAACTTTGAATACATTAAATATGTTATCCAATAAATTATACTTAAAACCATGAATCAAAGTATAAAAAAACACATTATAATGGTTGTTATTAATGTTGGATTGAGAGACCTCCCTCAAGGGGAGGTTTAGGTAATTAAGAAAAATAGATTTTGTTAGAGTTTTCGAAACTGTTGTAATAGGAATGAATGTCTTTTTGAAAGTATTCAACTAAAGATGCATGAGTTGCAGGAGCTTATCATCACCAGGTTTGCAATTTGGTTAAAGGCTACAACAAAGGAGTTCTACGACTCGATCAATGATTTTCTATACAACATTTCATATATTAGATATTGTATAGGTGGAAGCATACAAGAGTGTATGTTTTGGGGGTGTTTGAGGTGTCTTGAAAATTTGAAATTGTATTGGAGGAGGCTTGTGGACAGTGGCGAAATCAAGAAATTAAATCAGAAGGGACACTTACCAATTATGACATTCAAAATTTTTATAAAAAAATTTCATAAATTTTTACGATTGACTTCAACAAAGATTTAAAAAAAAAAAAATAAAAATTAATGTTATTTGTAACTAGTGTATCATGGTCAATATAAAAAAAGTGATGGATATAAGTTTTAAAATAAATGATATAATGATAAAGTAATTCTTTATACAAAATTTAAGTAAAAATTCAATATAATAATAATACTACCATCATTGAAATGTAATATCACCAACCAATAGTAAAGAAACACATGGAGGATGAATCCTACATGTTAAATGTAACTAACAATTCAATAAATTTCATATCTTTATTGAGATTAATTATATTTACATGTCAATAATGATAGATATCACCATTATGTTGAAATTTTCATAAATAATAATATGACTTATCGTAATCTCTTTATTTTCAATCAAAACAACTATTATTGTTCTCATAATTTTAAAAATGTCATTGACATTTCACTCTAAATAATATTTTTATTATTTTTTTTATTTAATATATTTTCTTGATATTTACAAAAAAAAAAAAAAAACCAAAACCTGGGGGGCACGTGACCCCCCTAGACTCTCTATACCTCCGCCATTGGTTATGGGGTGTTTGAAGTTCGAATATCTCTAACTCCTTTTGGGAGCTTTGGAGATGCACATGATTAGTCATGTTTTGAGTGCCAACATAGTTCAGATGCTTAGCTTTGAAAACGATGTAACTCCTCCCCTAAACTTTTGTATCTTTTAATTATTTAATAAAATTTGTTTTGATTGCCACTCTAAAACAGTTCTTGTGAAACTATAATATGTTGTAGTTTTTTTTTTTTTTTTTTTTTTTTTTTTTTTTTTTTTTTGTAGAGGATTTCAAGTTGCTATTTACCTTATTATTTCAAATCCATCCATACAAGGCTCTCATTTTTTTTTGATCAGCAAAAGAAAAATTTTATTGATGAAACAAAAGAGTATTATATCAATAAAGAAAACGATGAGTGCAAAGAACTTCAAAACGAAAAAAACCAATCCCAACTAGGTTGGCATCGATAAGTCCACTTTATCATCTGCTAGCACACCATCAGAAGTTGGTGAGTAACTAATCGCAAAAAAAGACAACCACACCCAAAAGACCAGAGCAACAGTAGCAAGCCCCCTAAATCCAAAAACACAAAGCAAGAGGGGTAGAAAGTTGTTGCAAAAATGGGGAATCTAAAGTAATGTTCTTACTCTTGAAGATCCAATGAAGAACAAAAGGTCCAGCTCGCTTCTAGTGATCAAAACCAGTCCAAAATCACACAAAACTAACCTCCAAACCTCCCAATCTCAGATTAAGGTGTAGTAGTGTGTGTAATGGTGCAAAAGTAAGGTGAAATCACACTTTTTGGTCCAAAACACACACACAAGAGGAGAGAGAGGGAAAATATAGAGAGAGGAGATATATGACAGAGGTATAGATACACAAGCTCTGGTTTTTCTATCTCAAATGGCTAACCCTTGAGCAATGGAGAGGGGTGGTCTTTATATAGGCCAAGACCAAGCCAAGACTTAATGGCTAAGCAAAGGAAAAGGCTCAAAGGGGTCAAGGGGGTGCAAGGCTTCTTGGAGAAGCCAAAACAGCTGGCCAAGCTTCTCCAAGAAGCTTGGCCAAAAGGGGTCAAGCTTCTAGAAGCTTGAAGGGGTTCAAAGGGCAAGGGAGTCAATCCTATGCACGGGGAGGGGTGATGGTGTAATCCAGCTGGCACAGCTGGCATGCACCATCCTCAGGGGGGTTCAGAAGGGTCACCGGCCAGCCAAAAACGTCACCGGCACAAAAAAGTGCCGGTCGGCAACATATAGTGCCGACCGGCCAAAGTTTTTGAGAAAACAGTGCTGACGGACAAAAGGGAGTGCCGGTGGGGTGTGGTGGCAGCCGGTGGGATTCAGGGATGGCTAACAAGCCTCCCCCTACCCTCAAATGCAAAAACACAAGTGTTTGGTGCCAAAACCGAATACAAAGCAGCCGAGTCAAGAGGTCCTGAAACGAGACGAGCTGCTGAGGCCTCCGGGAACTCGAGACGAACACAATCATGGATAATCACCGGGTGTCCAAGCGGTGACGCCCAAGTCTTGAGGACGGTCAAAAATGGGGTGTCTACAGTTGCCCCTCTTTGACAGAACTCGAAAGTCATAACAATGACGGGAGTGAATGTCAAAGCCCAGAGACGACCCATTTTTGACAAGGCCGAAGACTTTAGACAAACATGCAAGACAAACAAGGTATGCGCCCGAAGGCAGGGGCAAAATGTAACTGAATATGCAAGAAGCCAAGCATAACTTATGATCATGCAAAGGAAGCTGTAATGAAGCACACAGGCGACAGTTATAAGCTAGCATACCAAACTACACTATGATGCAGAAAGGATGTAAGAGAATTATGGAATTCTCAATACATCTCACTCGGGAGATATAATACTTGTCCGGTTCGTCTGGTCACACCAGCTTCAAATGAACCGTACATACAATATCGTGCCTGAAAAGAAAGCAAACTTAACAGGTATGACATTGTTAGCAACATTCATAACAGTGCAATCGGAAGTGCGTGACAACGCATGCAATGTGTATAGAAAATTGTAATTGAACACATATAGTAAAGCAGAGCACGCATACAAAGCAATGTGTATATAGGAACTTGTACTCATGTAAGTAGAACGACGCACACATACGAAGCAATGAGTATATATGAAGGAACTTGAACTCATCTCAGTAAAGCAAAGCACACATACGATGCAATGAGTATATAGGAACTTGAACTCATGTAAGTAGAGCGACGCACACATACGAAGCAATGAGTATGTAGGAAGGAACTTGAACTCATCTCAGTAAAGCAAAGCACACATACGATGCAATGAGTATATAGGAACTTGAACTCATGTAAGTAGAGCAACGCACACATACGAAGCAATGAGTATATAGGAAGGAACTTGAACTCATCTCAGTAAAGCAAAGCACACATACAATGCAATGAGTATATAGGAACTTGAACTCATGTAAGTAGAGCAACGCACACATACGAAGCAATGAGTGTATAGGGAGGAACTTGAACTCATCTCAGTAAAGCAAAGCACACATACAATGCAATGAGTATATAGGAACTTGAACTCATGTAAGTAGAGCAACGCACACATACGAAGCAATGAGTATATAGGAAGGAACTTGAACTCATCTCAGTAAAGCAAAGCACATATACAATGCAATGAGTATATAGGAACTTGAAAATGATCATGTTAGACATGATGCTGGAATGCAACGTACTGCAACTCCGTGTAATTGAAATGATTTAGAGAATTCACAAGATATAAAAGGATACGGGAAGGGACGTCCTTCACATGTTCCGAGCATCGCTCACGAGAGTTGTGGTACGAGGTCAACTCGAAGCTCCACTTGCATTCTGACAGTGCATTTTCTTGTATTGTCTTGAATAATGAAGGTGCCAAACCCCATGATTGACCCGAACAAGGGCGCAAAAGGTACGATGACCGAAAGGGGGAGGTTACCGGTGTCAAACTCAGCACTCTGCTACCCTGCTATTCTTCTACTTTATTTTCCTTTTTACTAGGAGTTTAAGCACATTGCACTGCCTTAGGCAGGTTTTATTTCTCAAAAGCGCGTGTTTTTGCAAAACATATGATGGAAATGAAACAACTGTTTGTTCAAAAGTGTTATATTTACACGTTCTATGCATCGCATCGCAAGGCATCACATAACACTGTGACTGAAATTGAAACCGTGTTTTGAAAATCAAAGCATCGCATCGTAATAATCAGGTAGTAAACCAATTACAACTCGATAAGCAAACAGGGTGACCCAGCAAACTAGCCAAATACGAGTACACCTTGACAAACATTACAAAGACTCAACGAGAGTGAGATACAACTCGATAAGCAAATATGCAACAACTCGATAAGCAAATGAGCGCGCCCTCGTAAAAATTGATCACTGGAGGGCATCAAAAGTGGTGGGACTTCCCAAATTCCTAGCATAAACAGCTCAGAGGGCAAGGGTGAGCACCACCGGCCTAGCAGAAAGGCTACCGGCCTTGTATAAAGGCCATCGGCCGAAAGGTTGATCCATCGGCCAAAACAGATGGCCGGTCGGCACTAAAGTTGGCCGGTCGGCACTGAACTGTTAGCATCAGCAGAATGTTGACATCTGTCATTCACTCAACCTTATCTTCTTCAAAAGGGTCTCAACTTCGTGGTTCTCTTCATTTCCACACTGATTTACTCCAAATGGAAGCATTTCTAGCCCAAAATCTCGCGACTTGGATTAACAACTTGGATGGCTCGGAAAAGCTGAATTCCCGGGCTTTTGGCATAAATGCACTATTCACTCTGCGCCGTACCCCGCTGCATTTTCCATTCCTCCATGCCGCGGAAAGGTTTTGGAATCCGGTGACACATGTCTTTAGCTTTAGCGGGCAAGAGGTGTGTCCTACCTTCGAAGATTTCCAAGCTTTAATGGAGTGCGAACGTGACGAGGAAATTTTGCCTCAACTCAATTTCGGCCACGCCCAAGCCTTGGGACGGATGTGTGGCCTTACCATGTACGATGCTCGATCCCTGATTCGTGACGGAATGCTGGATATTCCTAGCTTGGTTCATCGATTTTCTGATGCCGGTGACCGCAGTGACCATCATTGGCAAGGCTTTCGGCGACATGCCCTCTGCTTGTGCGTGTTGTCTCATTTCCTGTTTGCTTCAGGCTCCGGAGAATCTAGCGTTCGATTGATTGAGGTTGTCCAAGGCTTGAGGGAGGGCAAAAGCTGCATTGCCATGACTCTGGCTGAGACGTTGATAGGCTTGGACGCCTTTTATCGCCGAGAGACAACCAGGTTTGCAGGGAGCCCGCTACTACTACAGGTAATGCTTCCCACCTAATCTCGCACGTCACTCGGCTCTCAAGCTCGGTTTTTCTCACAAAAACCCCTTTCTCACTTTTTCTCTCATCATACATCTCTCTATTCTTTATTCTCTCATTTTTTCTTCCCTCCCCAGGTATGGTTGATGGATAAACTGCAGGTTGTGGACTCTTGTCCGGTATATTCGGCTCGTGGCTACTTCTTCAGGCAACGCCTAGTTGACGCCCTTGATGAGGGTTGGTGGTTTGAATGGATGTGCAGCTTGTCCGCAGACAATATTGCTTGGCGATGTCCTTGGTTCAATCTCCCGGCGATGAGTTATAGCATGTCTTGGCAGACTGGAATTCGGTTGATCGGCTTGAATCACTGCGTGTTCTATTTTCCATTCCGTATCCGGCGCCAGTTTGGCCACGATCAGACTTGTCCGCCGGAGGGGATGAAGTATCCGGCCACATTTCCAGTCGGAGGTACGCAGCTTATCCGACAGGCCGCCGCGTGGAGGACTAGAGAACTCCTTGTCCCCGCTCCCACTTTTAATTACACTTTGTCTGACGAGTGCTGGGACTGGCTCAATGAAGAGGCACAGGAGGGGCCCACTTTGGCATCAGAGGCTTCGACTAGCTCTGGGAGGGGGCGCAGGAACACCTGACTTGACTATACCCCGGATTTATTGCTTTATTAGTACTTTCAAGTTTTCTTTATGAATGTAATAAAAAAAAAAGCAACTTCAATTGTATGCAAGAGCGGGAGAACTCCATTTGAAATCAATGAAATTGAAAGTTGTGGTACTGAAAATTTCCCACTTTGGTCCAAAAATGGTCTTGGTTGTAAAAAAGATTAATTTGAACAAAGTCAACTTTTATTAAAACTTTTCAAAACCATTTGCGACATGGATCAGAACTGGACACGCCTGAAATTTGTCACTGAGATGCACAACCCCAGATTCCTGCAATTGGAAAATTGCCCCTAGTTTGAATAGTACCGCGGCACTGCATGACAACGGAAAGTTGCCCCTAGTCTGAATAGCACTGCACTGGAGATTGCGATGAATGCTGATGAACAAAGATGACCAAGATGATCAAATGGACAAAGCTGATCGGGGAAAATGTTTATGGCTGAACTTCAGGATGAAGCTGCCTACGTATCCCAAAAATGGGAATCAAGCCTTACGTAGTTCAGGCTTGGGTTCACTCGAGTATTTTTACTCTCCTTTTGCGCTCTAACTTTTGCCAAGACCGCCCTTTGCGGGTTTTCAACCTTGCGAGCTCAGTTTTTATATTTTCTATTTTTTGTGCTCTGAATTTTGCCTAGGTCGCCCTTTCGGGTTTTCGGCCTAGCGAGCCTCTCAGGGGTAATATTTCTTCAACTTATCCATGTTGATCGGTTGGGAGAATTCTAGGCCATCTAGGTCCATCAGAACCACAGCTCCACCTGACCAGATCGACTTGATGATGTAGGGACCAGTCCAATTGGGTCTGAACTTGCCCCTTGGGTCGTGGATGGGAGCTCGGTTGTCTTTGAGTACCAAATCTCCTTCCTTCAAATTCCTGGACTTAACCTTCTTGTTAAAAGCCCGGGCGATTCTGCGTTGATATCCTTGGACATGGTACAGTGCTTTCAGCCTTCTTTCATCAAAGAGCATGAGTTCCTCGAATCTACTCTGCTGCCAATCTGCCTCAGCTATCTGACACTCAGCCAATACTCGTAGAGACGGAACCTCAATCTCTATAGGTAGAACGGCTTCCATCCCATATACCAAGGAATAAGGAGTTGCTCCAGTTGAAGTTCTAATTGAAGTCCGGTAGCCCCACAGAGCGAATGGCAACTTGTCTGGCCAGTCCCGATAGGTTTCCACCATCTTCTGCAAAATGTGTTTGATGTTTTTGTTGGCGGCCTCAACTGCTCCATTGGTTTGCGGCCGGTATGTAAACGACTTATGGAAAGCCACATTGTATTTCTCCAACAAATCAATCACTTCCTTCTTGAAGTGGGAACCATTGTCTGAAATAATCTCGTTCGGAACTCCATAACGGCAGATGATGTTGTTTCTGATAAACTTCGCGACATGCGAAGCCTTCAACACCGCATAGGACTGGGCCTCGACCCACTTCGTAAAGTAATCTATTGCAACCAAGATAAACTCATGCCCATTCGACCCCTTCGGAGTAACTGCCCCAATCACATCAATTCCCCATACTGAAAATGGCCACGGCGACGTCATGTTGTACAACTTCGACGGCGGGATATTCATGCGATTTGCATGGATCTGGCATTTGTGGCATCGCCGAACAAAGCCGATGCAGTCTTCTTCCATGGTAGACCAGTAGTAGCCCTGTCTGAGGATCTTTCGTGCCAGCATCACCCCATTCATATGTGCCCCACATTCTCCTCCATGGATGGCCTCCATCAGGCGCTTCGACTCTTCGGTTTCCACACACAATTTGTGCATTCCCAGATGACCTCTTTTGTACAACTTACCCCCGCAGATGATAAACTGAACAGCCATTCTTCTAATCGCCCTTTTGTCTTTGGCATTCGCCCCTGGTGGATATGCCTCCTTCTCCAAGAAGTTCCATATGTCGTAATACCAGGGGTTATTATCCTGCACTTCATCTATGGCAGAAACTGACTCATAGGCAGGTGCAAACTTCTGATCAATGATAACTGGACGCATCCGGACTCCCGACGGGATGTCTATCATGGAAGATAGAGTTGCTAGTGAATCTGCGAACCTGTTGTTCTCTCTTACTAGGTGAGTGAAATTTAGCTTCTCAAACCGAGGAATTAACAGATCCAAGGTCTGGTGGTAAATTATCATCTTTTCCTCCTTGACTTTCCAGTCTCCTTTAGCTTGAGATACAACTAAGTTCGAATCCCCAATGACGTCCAATCGCCTTGCCCCTAGTTCTAGGGCAGCTTCCAAACCCGCAATACACGCCTCATATTCCGCCTCATTGTTCGAGACCTTGAATCGAAGCTTGAACGCTAAAGGGATACGGGAATCATCAGGCGCTATCAGCAACACCCCTATCCCATACCCGTATTGATTTGACGCTCCGTCAAAGTACATCGTCCAAGTTTCATCTTCGATGTGCAGAATGGCTTCATCTGGGAACAGGTACTCAACCGCTTCATCCCCTTCAACCGGGTGGTCGGCAAGGAATTCTGCTACCGCTCTTCCTTTTACTGACTTGCGCGTCACATACTTGAGATCAAATTCGGAGAGCAACAGCAACCAACGAGCTAGCCTACCCGTAAGCGCTGGTTTCTCGAAAAGATATTTGATGGGATCAAGTCGTGAAACCAACATTACAGAGTGAGCTAACAGGTAGTGCCGCAGCTTCCTGGTAGCCCATACCAAGGCCAAACAAGCCTTCTCCAACGGAGTGTAGCGGGTCTCGTAATCCAGCATCTTCTTGCTCAGATAGTAAATGGCCCTTTCCACTTTATCTTCCGACTCTTGTGCGAGCATGCAGCCCATTGTAGTTCCAGTCACTGACAGGTACAGTATCAACGGTTTCCCTGGCTTTGGTGGCGACAACACGGGTGGATTCTGTAGATATTCTTTAATCTGTTCAAATGCAGCTTGGCATCGACCGTCCCATTGGAACTTCTTTCCTTTCTTCAGGAGACCAAAAAGTGGTTCACAAGTTAAGGTTAGTTTAGAGATAAACCGCCTTATGAATTGCACTTTACCCAGAAAGCCTCGCACCTCCTTTTCAGTCATTGGTGGTGGCATTTCTAAGATGGCCTTGATTTTGGAAGGGTCGACTTCGATGCCCCTTTGTGTAATCAGAAATCCTAGCATTTTTCCCGCTGTAACACCGAATGTACACTTCTGAGGATTCAACCGCAGCCGAAACTCTCTGATCCTTTGGAAAAACTTTTGCAAAGCGGTGTAGTGGCCCTCTCTTTCTTTGGACTTGACAATCATGTCGTCCACATACACCTCGACCTCTTTATGGATCATGTCATGTAATATTGTTGTTGCAGCCCGTTGATATGTAGCCCCAGCGTTCTTCAACCCAAATGGCATCACTCTGTAGCAATATGTACCCCACGGGGTGGTAAAAGCAGTCTTTTCCCGGTCTTCGGGTGCCATTACTATCTGATTATAACCTGAGAAGCCATCCATAAACGAAAGCAAAGCATGCCCCGCTGTGAAGTCCACCAACTCGTCAATATGCGGCAAGGGAAAGTCATCCTTCGGACTGGCTCTGTTCAAATCCCTGAAGTCCACACATACCCGGATTCTGCCATCCTTCTTCGGCACTGGAACAATGTTGGCCAACCAAGTCGGGTATTCGGATACCAGCAGGAAGCCTGCGTCAATCTGCTTGGTGACCTCTTCCTTGATCTTAATGGCCCAATCAGGGCGGATCCTTCTGAGCTTCTGTTTGACAGGTCGGGCCTCGGGGTCAAGAGGGATCCGGTGCTGTACAATCTCAGGATCGATTCCAGGCATGTCTTCGTAGGACCACGCGAAAACATCTTTGAAATTTTTTAATAAAGCGACTAAGCGCTCGCGTTCCTCTGAAGACAACGTGGACCCGATCTGGACCAGCCGCGGGTCCTTCTCAGTACCAATGTTCACGGTAGTGATTTCATCCATTAAGGGTTTAACAAACCTCTCCTGCTCTTGTTCAATTAGTCGTTGCAAAACCGGAGGAATTTCGTCCTCGTCGTTTTCATCAAAATTTTGAAAGTCCTGATTTAAGCAATAAACCAAAGGCACAGAAAAGTACTCGGAAACCACAGTGACCTCATTCTCATTAGATACTTCCGAACCGTCCAATTCTTCTGTTACAACAGACTCAAAAGAGAAAGAAAAAGACGACCTGGACAGGACTGTGGCATCCGGGTTATCACCCCCAGGAATACCGAACTCAGACTCAGACGAGCTGGAACCTGATTCCGACTCACAAGACTCGGTGGAATCAGATTCCGGCTCACTACCTGATCCGGTGCTGCTAGATAAAAATCCCTCCTCGTACTGCCAGGTGAGGGAGGGTGCGATGGATGCATCCAAAATAGCTGCTGGTAGGCCCGCAGCCGTTTCATCTCCGATCATAGACACCGAGGAGTTATCCCCCAAGCACAACTGGTCGATCGAAGGATCTGAAAGTAGACATGCCAGTGCTACCCCCATTTCAAACTCTGTGTCCACAGACTCTGCTTCCTTGCTATGCTTAGTCTTAACTGTTGGGTCTGTCTGCTTTTCAACAACATCATCCCCAGATAACTGTAGGTCAAAGAAAATTTCGAACCCCGGCACGCGCTTCTTCTCTGCGTTCCACCACGGCTCCGGAAAACCACAGAATGGAAAATCCTCCCCTTCCCGGACGAAGCGTCCGTTCAGGGTACCTCGGATGGACCGATGCATCAATTCGAAAGGTTTCCCCATCTGCTTTGCTTTGGCTCTTGCAGCCGTCTCTTTTCCTTTTCTTACCCAGTCTTCCTTGGTGGGCGTATATCCCAGGCCAAAGGTATGGGGGTTGTGCGGCACCTCGGCCAACGCTGCAATGCCTTTGCGGCCGCTCTTTCCTAATCCCATCCCGGGGATATATTGGAGCTTGTTCATGAGATACACTGCTTGGGCACTGACGTATATCCCTTCATTCGTAGCCATAATATTCTGTACAACCTGAGCCTCGGCCAAGGTAAAACCTGATATGAATACATCCTCCATGCCATGCTCAATTTCTAGAACAGGCGTGGACACCTCTGGTGGTGGGTGGATTGACGAATTCCCAAAGACGATGGCTACTCCCTTCCCGTAGGGGTATTTCACCATTTGATGCAAAGTAGATGACACTGCCTTCACCTGATGCAGCCACGGCCGTCCTAAAAGCAAATTGAAGGTTGCAGGGACCTCTAGGACATGGAAATCTATCTCGTGCTGCCCCGGCCCAACCTTTGTCTGAACTTTAACTGTTCCCATTACTTCTCTACTTGTATTGTCATATGCCCGGATGACCTGGGCTGTTGGTACAAAATCCACGGTTTTCAAGCCAATCGCATATGCCGTCCTCGCCGGGCAGACATTAATGGCGGACCCGGTATCAACAAGTACCACCGGTATCCACTTATTCCTACACTCCACGGAGATGTAGAGGGGTTTATTGTGATTCGTGCCCTCGGGCGGAAGTTCTTTGTCGGAAAAGGTCAGCATCGGGGTACCTCCTCCCGGGAAGACCAATCCTACCAGCTGCTCTGGCGTGGTTTCTATTGAAAGCTTTGCTTTGTCCATGGCTGATAAAACAGCCTCTCTATGCACCCGTGATGCCATGAGCAGTCCCCAAATGGAGATGTCTGCTTGTATCTTTTTCAGCTGTTTGAGTACAGCTTCTTCCTCAAGTTGCTTCTCCTTTTGCTTCTCGGCTTCCCTATCCTTTCCCGAGGCTTCCGGTTGATCTAAGTGTGGGGGCTTGAAATACCGTCCACTCCGCGTCATGTGGTCAACCTCCCCGAGGTACCAAGTGTTATCAGGTTGGTTATTCCCCCAATCTTCGTCGGTGTGAGCAAGACATAGGTCTTCGTCTTCCCACCACATTCCATCAGCGGCTGACAGACACTTATCTGGCTCTGGTATGACTGTTTTTGTGCTTGCAGCATCTTCCATCCATCTGCCTGTAGTACTTTCGTTTCCTGTGCACACAGCAATTTCAGCTCCCACATGGGCCTTTGCTTTCCTGATTCTCTCGGAATCTTCAAAACTTGCTTGTTCTGCCATGATTGTCTGTTCAATCATCTCCGTACTCAAAATATTCCAATCTCGGGCGAAATTCTTGACGCCGGCGCCCTCCGGCGATGTATTTTGCTCTTCGACCCTTCCGGCCGTCGCTGATAGTCTCATTCTTGCTGAACTCTGCTCTGCCTGAAGTTCCCCTACCACATCGGGCTGATCGTCCAACCACCCTGTAGGTTCTGCCGAATCTTCGTAATCGAACCATACGACTGCCGCGTCCTCTGGGTATTGGTCATTGTAAAACTGGAGATCGGCAAGATCCTCCCCCACAGCTGTTACATCATCTGTTCCCTGCCCTAGGCTATCTCCTTGGATCATACACAACTCTCCCCCTGTTGGCAATTCTACTCCAGGCCCCTCTTGGCCTTTTGATGAAATGTAGTCACTCGGACTATATGCTTTCTCAACACAACTTCCAGATTCTGCAGGCTCTGGCTCGACAACCTGTTTTTCCTTTGGGATCTCCTCTCTCCTGTTCTCGGCGGTTACCACCGTCGGCTTGGGTTGGGTCATGGAGATGTCCATCATGCATAGATCGGTGCAATCAGGGAGAAACACCTCTGGTTTAGGCAGGTGGGTAGGTGTGATATAGATACTAGGGTCGTAGGACACGGTCCCAGTATGGATGAAATTGAGTCTTTTGGGCGGTGGAGCTTGGTTATGTGTGGGGAGGGGATTTGTAGTAACGTTGGGTTTCTCGGGAGGCAAGATTACCCCGTTATCGATGAGATCTTGAATCTCATGACGCAACCGGAAACACAGGTCGGTATCATGGCCGTGCTGTTGGTGAAATGCACAATACTTGGCGGGGTTATGGGTAGGAGGAAGTTTTTCTGGTAAGGGCCGCGGCTCCAGGGGCTTCAGATGCCCTTTTTTGATCAAAACCCCCAAAGCTTTGGATAGGGGCATATAAAGTGGGGCGAAGGTTCTGGTGTTTCTGGGTGGGTATTTGGTTGTTTGTGGGTTGCTTCCGGACGCGCCGGAGAATGGTGCGGCTGCCGTATTTCTTGGAGGAGGGTTGGCGGTGACCATGCTTACTTCGGTGGCTCTCGTAGTAGTAGCACCACTCGGGCCTGCATTGCTACCACGGTTGAAAGTTCGTCGGGGTTGCTCCCGGTCGTTATCAATCAAGCCTTGCTTCAAGGCATCTTCAATCTGCACCCCCATTTCATGTAGGTCAGAAAAAGTAGGAAAGGGGAGAACTATCATCTTTTGCATCAACTTCGGCTGAAGATTGCGCACAATCATTCGAATCTGGTCTTTGTCTGTGGGTCTCAAGGTCATCATCGAAGCCTTGGCCCTCCATCTGGTTACAAACTCTGAAAAACTCTCCTTAGGCTCTTGTCTAGTCGTCTCGAGATCACGGGTCGTAACCTCAATCTGTGTATTATACGAATACTGTGCGATGAAGGCCTCAGCCATTTCGTCCCAGTTCCTCTTGACATCATCTTCTAGCTTGGCATACCATATGGCCGCCACACCCGACAGGGTCCGGCCAAACAAAGACAACTTCTGAAGCCTAGTGAGGCCCATTGGCCTGAGAACATCTGAAAACAGTCTTAAATGCACCATGGGGTCCCCGGACCCATCAAATCGATCAATATGAGGCATTTTGAACCTGTCGGGCAGCGTCACAGCTGCGTCGGTGTATCCATCTTCAATGTCGGGGATGGTCTTGACCCCTTGGGATCTCTTGAACAGCTTTTCAAGCTTGCTCAACTTTAGTGCTGTGGGATCAGACTCGAACTCAAAGGGAGAGTCCGGTAGGTTGGTGGGCGTTTTTGATAGCTGAGGTTGGGTTGGAGGTGGGGGTGGTCCTGTGGGCAGTTCTGTATCAGTCTGAACATTGGCTGTCTCCCCGACATTAGGAACTCCTAGCGGGGGAGGAACTTGATGTGAAGCAGATGCTCCGGTCTGCTGCTCTAGCCTGGCTATTGTCTCTGCCTGTTCCTTTACCAGTGTGGCCTGTTGCCTGGCGAATTCTGCCTGTCGGACAGCATCTTGCTGCATCATTTTCATGCTTTCTTGGAGGTGGCGCACCATCTCTTCTAAACTAGCCATGCTATTCTGCTCTGGTTGAAATACCGGTATATATTCTCTCTCTGTTAGTGACACGGAACCCTGATCCCTACTGAACACAGGCGGGGTAGATAAGGCCCTCTGAACTGACTGCTGTGCTAATGTCCTCTGTCTGACTGACCTCCGCTTAGTAACCGGGGGTAGTGAACAGTACACTGGTTGTCCGTCTACCAGATCCTCAGATCGATGGAGTCGACGACCTCTAGTCCAGAGTGCTCGGGGAGTATCTACTGGGTCAGAAGCAATCGTGCTCAACTACCTAGTAAAAACAAAGATAAATAAAACGTATAAATAACAGGAAATCGGACAGCATAACGGCATAAAATAAACAACACGCGGTTGGATAACATGCTGAACTCGATTCACTGTCCCTTCAATACTGATCACTATTTCTGAATCATTGTCCCCAAGTCTGAATCTGGTACCCACAGATAACTGATTCCCCAAAATACTGTTACTGGTGCCCTCAGGCCGGATAAAACTTGCAAACTGACATGCGCATTCCCCTGTAGAGGTACACTCTAAAAACACATAACACGTAAAAGAGAACCAATACACCCCTATGTTGGGGTAGGGTTTCCCTGTCCTATTTTGTCGGGAGCTAGGGATTCACTACGCACACAGCGGTTTCAAACAACCTATATCGGGTAAGCAACCTGTCCTAGTTTGGGATGGTCACTATGGATTTCGATATGCACTAGGTCGAATGGTCAAAAAGGGTGCCCCGGTAAAACCGGGGTTTGTGTTCCCATGCTGTCAGAGCCCATAACCGGTCAGCCTTACGGTCATGCCTTGACAAGACAAGCCTCCGGCAAACCGTTCAGGAATGGCAGATGGCAAACACGGTGTCCTAGGCGCACCAATGCACATGCAATGCAAAGAGACACATAAACGAAATCGAAACAGGATATCACGAGTTCGAGTCAAGCTCTCTAAAATCCCCAGCAGAGTCGCCAGAAGCTGTAGACGTCCCCGAACGCCCCGGGAGGGTTAAGTCTCGTTCTGTTCGTATTGGGTTCACTACAGTTCAGAGGACTCAAATTGTCACGGTTCTTAATCTGAACCAAAGAGTCCAACTCTGGCCAAATCGTTTTTGAGAAAAACAGATTTTTTTTTGAAAAGAAGTGCCAAACATGGACTGCTTTGCCAGATTACAGAGTCGCCACCTAAATATTTTTTATGAGGGAATTTAGGAAACCCTGACTCGGTGCCGAAGGCCACGTGTCCGTCATCACCAAATGTCTTGGCTCGGGAGCTTGGGTACGATCGGGGAAGGTCAGCTATGAGCACCCCCTTTCGCCCGGTCCGAAGACCGGCCTCTACTAACCGTGATATCCGATTTTGAAAACATTATGTGTTCTTATTCCGGTTATTAACCTAGAATTACTATGTTATGCGCACAGCAAACAAGTATAGACTAGATTGCCTAATTTGGAAATAAACATTGCATATCCGTTTTGTCTCGAAAAACGTGTTGGTTTTTGCTACTCGCAAGTAGGCTAAAATACGGATTTCAATGAGTTGTTCCAACTCACGCAATCCAACCTCCACCCACAGGCATTCAAACATTTTATCTCACATAAGCACTTAGCCGCATGGTAAGCATACTGTCATGGCAACATTCACACGCATGTGGCATGCTAAAGCATAAAACTTACATCGTACTCCGTGCCAAAACAAGAAACCAGTTAGCAAAACATGCATGACCTAGTTTATGTTAAGTGACTAATGCAGGGCATACGGAATGTGATCTAGACAGGCTCGGCTATCCTAAGCATGGCATGTGAAATGCGCGAGTAGCACGTATTCAATTTGGAATTGAAAATTGCAATGCAGTTTGTATGATGTACCAAGCCCGGTGCATGTAAACAAATGCATGAATGCACGCATGCATTGCATAAGGTATGCTAATTTAGATGTGCCCTAGTCTACCATCATAAGCGGGTAAATAAAAGGGAGAAAGAAGTGGGGATTGGAAGACATACACCCACTCACACACACTTATTACAATTATGCCCTCTCTCGGAGGGACCGAATAATAATACAGTCCAAAAGAATAAATGAATAAATTATTACAAAATTCTAATTATTAAAAATAAATCAAATAAATAAAAGAAATGGGGCCTCAGCCCTGCCTCGGGATGCGCGAATGATGCATTCTCGTTGCGACTTGCCCGGAAAGCCCACACCGTAGCACTGCTGCTTCTGTTTCTACTGCCCTGCCTCTCCAAAAAATTCCCAAAGTCCCAGGGAATCTCCCTTGTGTTCTGCTGAGTGCCACCGGCTGGAGGAAACTACCACCGGCTACTTGTGGTGGCCACCGGCTGCAAAATATTCTATCGGCCAGAAATACAGTGCCGGTCGGCACTATTTCCTGCCGGTCGGCACAAAATTCCTGCAGAAGACAGTTTGACAGCAACAGCAGGCAGCAGTGCATGGTTTTGGATTTTTGAGCATATTTATGCATGGCCAATGCTTCCTATCATGAATGAGACTCAAGGAAACATGGCTCTTGGTTCTAGGGCTATCAATTGTGCACCTTGGTGCATGATAGCCTAAGATACCAAGGTTGCATTTTGATATAAAAAATGCATGCAACACAAACATGAGAATTAAGTCCCTATCATGTTAATATCAAGGGCCCTAATGACATGGGAATTGAGGTGTGTTTTGTCACTTAAGGTACAAAACACCCCTCACCTCCCACACTTGGTTTGACACCCCAAACCAAGTAATGAAATGCAATTCAAGCAAGCATGTATCAACAATGTATTATGGAACTAGGATGCTAACACATTAAGTACCACATAACCAACACATTAGTCATGCAAAATACTAGAGTGTACAAGATGCTAGTGTGATGCAAACATGAGCCAAGCATGCAATGGAATCAATATGCTACAACACCTAGTGGACCAAGCATGCAACTAACATGTGATGAGCATGTAATGATGGTCTAACCACAATGGGGCAGCCCTCAAAACTCCCCAAAAACAATAGCAAAATGTGCCCAAAATGATGACCAACACTCATGCAAGCATGCAAGGCAATAAGCCTAAAACCAAAGGCACCAAAGAGAGCACTTTATTACCATTTTCAAAACCATTCATGATATGAATTAGGCCACCAAAAACAGAATATTAGCATGCAAAATTACGCCCAAAACCCACATATGGCAGCCCCAAAATGTGTTAATCATGCAAGCATACACAATGCCAATTCCTAGACATAAAAGGGGACACCCTTGAAGCATGAAAATGGTCACATATGTAAACATACACACATGATTTATGGACTGAAATAGGGTCACAAATGATGCCAAATCATGAGGATGATCAATGTTGAACATGCTAGGAACCAAAATGCATGAGGCTTACAAGCCTAGAATACAAAGCAACCATGTCAAGCACACTATACATGGCGAAATCAGTGGCTCATAGCCCTAAAACATGGCAAATCAAGACCAACATCTTCAAGATGCTAAGCTAAAAACATGGAGATACATGAGGCTAAACACATGGCATGTTTCTAAGCAAAATGGAATATTACAAAGCAAGTATGGGAAGCATGTTAAGGGCCACGAAACCAACCTTAGATAGAGATCAAACATGACTTAAAACACCCCAAAAAGTTTTGAAATGAAGCCAAATGCAAGCATGCACACATGCTACCTCATGAGCCAAAAATGGAAGCCAAAGAGGGACAAAGGGGAGAGGGGTATCCCTCCCCTATTTGAGACTTCAGTGGTGAGAAGACCAAAACACTGAAGTTAGACAATGCTCCAAAAAAAAAACACAAAAGGACCAAAACAAGGCCTAAAAGAGTGAGGCTTTACTCAAATACAAAAGTGACCTTAATGAAAGTTCTTAAGCAAGTAAAAACAAGGTTTTTTTTTGTTAAGCACAAATCCAAAAACACAAAGCAAGAGGGGTAGAAAGTTGTTGCAAAAATGGGGAATCTAAAGTAATGTTCTTACCCTTGAAGATCCAATGAAGAACAAAAGGTCCAGCTCTCTTCTAGTGATCAAAACCAGTCCAAAATCACACAAAACTAACCTCCAAACCTCCCAATCTCAGATTAAGGTGTAGTAGTGTGTGTAATGGTGCAAAAGTAAGGTGAAATCACACTTTTTGGTCCAAAACACACACACAAGAGGAGAGAGAGGGAAAATATAGAGAGAGGAGATATATGACAGAGGTATAGATACACAAGCTCTGGTTTTTCTATCTCAAATGGCTAACCCTTGAGCAATGGAGAGGGGTGGTCTTTATATAGGGCAAGACCAAGCCAAGACTTAATGGCTAAGCAAAGGAAAAGGCTCAAAGGGGTCAAGGGGGTGCAAGGCTTCTTGGAGAAGCCAAAACAGCTGGCCAAGCTTCTCCAAGAAGCTTGGCCAAAAGGGGTCAAGCTTCTAGAAGCTTGAAGGGGTTCAAAGGGCAAGGGGGTCAATCCTATGCACGGGGAGGGGTGATGGTGTAATCCAGCTGGCACAGCTGGCATGCACCATCCTCAGGGGGGTTCAGAAGGGTCACCGGCCAGCCAAAAACGTCACCGGCACAAAAAAGTGCCGGTCGGCAACATATAGTGCCGACCGGCCAAAGTTTTTGAGAAAACAGTGCCGACGGACAAAAGGGAGTGCCGGTGGGGTGTGGTGGCAGCCGGTGGGATTCAGGGATGGCTAACAAGCCTCCCCCTACCCTCAAATGCAAAAACACAAGTGTTTGGTGCCAAAACCGAATACGAAGCAGTCGAGTCAAGAGGTCCTGAAACGAGACGAGCTGCCGAGGCCTCCGGGAACTCGAGACGAACACAATCATGGATAATCACCGGGTGTCCAAGCGGTGACGCCCAAGTCTTGAGGACGGTCAAAAATGGGGTGTCTACATTACCTGCACCAAAATCCCATAGGGGTGAGCATAAAGCCCCGTAGAGAATCCTTACAAATTATATACAGTTATGTATACTCTCATTGTGATAATGAAAATGTCAATGCCATGTAATGCCCTATTTAAAGAAAATTTCATTTCATGTTCTTCTTGATGATCATCATATTTCAAGAAAAATTTGTAATCTCAACAATTTTTGATACTTCCAATTTTAATCAATAGGGGTGGTAAATATGACTCAGGTAATCCCTAGGTTGGTGTCTGCAAGTAGGCTCAACAAGCATTACCAATAACCCCACTTTACCGGTTGCTAATCGGAAGGGAAGTGGTACCTCCTCCGCGCGTGTTTTCGATTTTTCACCCCAGACACTCAAGCCAACTTATCAATCTCATCTACACCCCCTATCCGGACTTACCAACGTATTTACCCCATAACACCTTTCCATAGTTCTTATTGCAATACTTTTTCTTTCATGAAAATAAATATTTTCAATCTAAATTCACAATGCATAATAAAAAAAAATTGAATGAGTATGCAATACAATGATTTTCCATACCTCATAACATTTCTCCATTGTCAAATATCTCTACAATAATGTCAGCAGTCACATTTCTCATTTCCTCTCTTAAATGTTCTTTCACAAGATAATCATATGTCATCAACACATAGCTACAATTTCTCATTTCACAAATCTTAACAATCTAGTCTCTTCAAGACTACATATAGTGTTTTCAAACATTAACCTCCAATGTTAAAATTCTCAAAATCCATAGTGCACAATAATTGTCATCTCAGAACCATATATCATCATTTATTTAACAATAGTTTTTTAAAAAAATTCTCCAGTTCAATATGTCAATAAGATTGCCATTTTTTTTTTCCTGAACCACATCATGGAATCTATACTCATTCATCTTTTTATCAAAAGAAAAGAAAGAATTCCATGGACATTTCCATATTTTTCCAAAAATCCCCAATTTCTAGGGTTTTTTTTATCAAAACCAAACATTTTCTCATTTCCTTAATGAAACCCTATCAAAACCATTTTTCTTAAGTTTAATAGAAGGAAACCCTCTAAAATTAGTAAAAGGATTAAGATACAAACCCACTTTTACAACTCTCTACACTTTTGAATCACAATGTTGAAATCAACATAAGAACAAGAAGAAAACTCTTAAATCATCATCAAAATAGCAAAACTTGTATATATAACTCAAGAAATCCCTAGCTCAAAGTTTGATGAAGAAATGGAGTTGAAACCCTAGAATCAAGGATGAGAGAGCTTTGATTTCCACCACACCAAGTGAAACTCTAGGTTTTGATCTCCAAAGCTTGAGAGGGAGAGATGATGATGATGAGTCTAGATCCAAGGGATTGCAAAAATCAAAGAGTTTTAGTGTTTGAGGAGGTTTTCCAGAGAGAAGGAGGAGAAAAATAGGGTTTAGAGTGAGAAGGAAATGCATAAAATGTGATATACACACGGCCAAAAAGAGAGAATAAAAATAGAGTTTCGGGCTGCCCAAACTACCGCACGTACGGTGCGCTTCTCCGCACGTGCAGAGCGCCTCTCCCGCACGTGCAACCTTCACCCCTGCACGTGCGATGCCCCTTCCCGCACCTCACTCCGCATGTGCCTTTTAGGCAGTGTGCAACCCCCTGATGTTCAACCCTCACTGCACGTGCAACCTCACTCCCTGCACGTGCGGCCTTGGCCCAGCAACCCAGAATTTTCTGGTTCGGTCCTTGGGCACTCCGGACTCGACCATGCACCCTCCGGAACAAGTGAAACTCAACACCAAGCGAAAACAAGAACAAGGACTTTAATTTCAAGAATTATTTCCGAATGTTTTAAACTCAACGAGAGCAAAAGAGGACGAAGTGAAGTGGAAAGAAAAATAAGGAAAATAAAGACCCTGTCGTCACAACCTCCCCACCATAGGAAATTTCTTCCCCAAAATTTAAACAAACTAATCAAATGAAGGGTTCTAGCAATTATGACCATCCTAACAACATTTTCAAGTCGCAACATCCATACTCAACCAACATTTACCACTCTTGCCACCATTATTTTATCAAAACTACAATTGTTTATACTAAACATATGAAATAGAGCATTTTTGGCAAAATACCATTCCTTCACAATCTCATGCTCAGATTAACAACACATTCAACATATGATTTACAAGTTTAACACCATTTTCCTTTTTAACACAAGGGAACATTACAAATTAAAACAAACAACTAAGTATGCTCAAATAAATCTGGATACTTGGAGCGGACCTCCGCTTCTCGTTTCCAAGTTGCCTCCTCAATCCCATGGTGTCTCCACAACACCTTCACTAATGGTATAGTTTTACCTCGCAACACTTGCTCCCGGGCATCGAGGATTTGAACCGGCCGCTCTTCGTAGGAGGCATCCTCATCTACCTTCAAATCAACCCAATCTAGCACATGAGAAGGGTCGAGTTCGTACTTCCTAAGCATGGATACATGAAACACATTGTGGACCCCCGAGAGTTGTGGTGGTAAAGCTAACCGGTATGCCACTTCTCCGACTCTCTCTAATATCTCGAAAGGCCCAATGAACCTCGGAGACAACTTACCACTCTTGCCGAATCTCATCAAACCCCGCCTAGGTGAGATCTTAAGAAACACATGGTCACCCACTTCAAAAGATAAAGGTCGTCTCCTCTTATTGGCATAACTTTTCTGTCGACTTTGGGTCGTAGCTAACCTCTTCCGAATGGGAGCAACTTTCTCGGTTGTCTCCCTAACAATTTTCGGACCCAACAACGGTGCATCCCCCACCTCGGCCCAACAAACTGGTGGTCTACAAGGTTGGCCATACAAGGCCTCAAACGGTGCCATCTCGATACTAGCTTGATAACTATTGTTGTAGGCGAATTCAATCAACTGTAAATGCCTCTCCCAAGAACCCTTGAAATCTAGGACACAAGCTCTAAGTATGTCCTCAAAAATCTGACTAGTACGCTCCGACTGCCCATCGGTTTGAGGGTGATAAGTGGTGCTAAAGGTCAACTTGGTTCCTAATGCCTCTTGAAGGCTTTGCCACAACCGGGTGGTAAAACGAGGATCCCTATCCGACACGGTGGTTACCCCCCCATGAAGCCGAACTATCTCTCTAATGTATAACTCTGCCAAGTGCTCAACCGAGTCGCTAGTACGCATAGGAATAAAATGTGTGGACTTAGTCAACCTATCAACAATTACCCAAATGGCATCATTGCCCCGCTGTGCTCTAGAAAGCCTAACTACGAAGTCCATAGTAACGTGTTCCCATTTCCACTTGGCTATCGGTAAGGGTTGTAACAAACCCGCTGGTCTTTGATGCTTGGCCTTCACTTGTTGACAAGTAAGGCACTTTGACACAAAGGATGCGACATCCCACTTCATACCCCTCCACCAAAACTGACGGCTAAGATCACGATACATTTTGGTGCCTCCTAGATGCACCGCAAGGCGTGAGTGATGGAACTCCGGAAGCACTTCCTCTCTACAAGATTCAGGCACAAGCAGACGATCTAGGTAACGTACACTCTGATCCGAGTGAATGTTCAAACCCTTCTCTTCCTTCCCATTGGAGATTCTATCACAAATTAACTCTACTTCCCGGTCTCCCTGTTGTGCCTCTACAACTTTGCTAATCAAGATAGGTTGAGCACTCAAAGTAACCAATGTTGCACCCTCTTCGGACTCACCCAATTACAATTCAAACTTGCTGACTTCACCCAACATAATCCACTCCCGAATGGACACACTCGCCAAACTACTTACGGTTTTCGACTTAAGGCATCGGCCACTATATTGGCCTTCCCCGGGTGATAGTGTAACTCGAAATCATAATCTTCTAAAAATTCCATCCACCTCCGCTGACGTAAATTCAAATCTTTTTGGGAAAACAAATACTTCAAGCTCTTGTGATCGGAGAAAACTTCAAACTTTTCACCATACAAGTAATGCCTCAAAATCTTTAAGGCAAACACTACTGCGGCTAACTCTAAGTCATGGGTAGGATAATTCTTTTCATGGGTCTTCAATTGCCGTGAACCGTAGGCTACAACTTTTCCCTCTTGCATGAAAACGCAACCAAGCCCATCCCGAGACGCATCACAATAAACGGTGTAACCCAACTCTTTCTCCGGAATGATCAACACCGGTGCCGTAGTCAATATAGTTTTGAGCTCTTGGAAAGACTTTTCACAAGCCTCACTCCACACAAACTTAACTCCCTTTCTAGTCAACCTAGTCAAAGGCGTGGCTAATCTAGAGAAATCCCTCACGAAACGCCGATAGTACCCCGCCAATTCCAAGAAACTTCAAATCTCAAAGACATTCTTAGGTTGCTCCCAATCTTGTATAGAGTCTATCTTCAAAGAATCTACAGTTACTCCCTCTCTTGACACCACATGACCCAAAAACTTCACCTCGGTGAGCCAAAACTCGCACTTCTCAAACTTGGCATACAATTGATGTTTTCTAAGTAATTCAAGCACTACCCTCAAGTGAGCCTCGTGTTCCTTCTCGAAAGTCGAATAGATTAGGATGTCGTCTACAAAGACGCCCACAAAATGGTCCAAGTACTTCCTAAAAATTCGGTTCATCAAATCCATAAAAGAAGCTGGTGTATTAGTCAATCCAAATGGCATTACAAGGAACTCATAGTGGCCATAACGCGTACGAAAGGCCGTTTGCTGGATGTCCTCCTCCCGAACTCTCAACTGGTGATACCCCGACCTCAAATCTATTTTGGAGAAGCAACAAGAACCTCTAAGTTGATCAAACAAGTCATCTATTCTGGGTAAAGGATATTTGTTCTTAATGGTAACCCGGTTCAACTTGCGGTAATCGATACACAATCGTAACGATCCATCATTCTTCTTTGCAAAGAGAGCCGGCGCTCCCTAAGGTGATGTACTAGGGCGAATGAAGCCCTTGTCTAGAAGCTCTTGGAGTTGAATCTTCAACTCATGCAACTCTGCAGGTGCAAATCTATATGGTGCCATAGAAATTGGTGCCGTTCCAGGCACTAAGTTGATGGTGAACTCAATCTCCCGGTGGGGTGGCAAACTAGTTAGGTCCTCGGGAAACACATCCGGGTATTCACAGACTACCCGTGGCAATTCAACTCGAGTCCCGTCACTCTCACTATCCAAGAGAGTAGCAATAAGACCACTAAGCTCGTTCCTACTACGAGGATCAAATACTAGTGATAAGACCCGATCAACCCTGTCCCCCAGAAAGTAAAAACAATCACCACCCGAGGTGCATATTGTGACCCTTTGGTGAAAACAATCAATCACTCCCTGATACGAAGACAACCAATCCATGCCTAGAATGACGTCAAAACTTGACATGCCTAGCAACACAAAAGCAAACGGGAGTCTACGCCCGTCAACCTGTAGCTCATAACCACGACATTCCCGATCTAAGTCAACTGTACCCCCAATTGGTGACTCTACTCTGAGCGGAGACGTTAACTATGCTACCTCTAACCCCAATGCAGATGCGAATGCAGCAGATATGAATGAATGAGACGCACCCGTATCTATCAACACACTGGCCAAAGAATTACACACAATAAAAATTCCTCTCACAACTGAGGATCCTGGTAACTGCTCTGGCGCAGTAACAGCGTACACGCGCCCATGTGGTCTCTGATTAACCTGCTCGTCCCTCGGAGCATAGGCCTGCTATACTGACTGAGCCGAAGCGGCTCCCTGATGAACTTATGAAGTCTGAGCTGAGTGAGCCTGCTGGTGGCTCTGAGTCTGCCTTGACCCTGATGCACCAGATGCGCCTCCCAACTGCGGGCAAGCTCTCTTCATATGCCCTGACTAACCGCACTGATACCAGGTAGGCCCCTGCCCTCTACTCTGAGACTGACTCTGAGATCAGTTAGGTGGTGGTGGTGGCAACATTTGCTGTCCTCCTTCCTTCTATGGACATGCAAAGGCCTTGTGATCCGGTTGGCCACACTTGAAGCAAGAAAACCCACTCGGTGTACTCTTTCCCGGGCCCGCACTAGGCAAGGGGAAAGTGGATCTAGACTATTGTGACTGGGACCGGGATGAAAAGGTGTTTCTACTCTTCTTGTTGGGCCTAAAGTTCCCCTCTGACCCTTGGCCCCTGGACCTCGAATTCCGAAGTCTCTCCTCCTCGGCTTCCACGGTAATCTCTACATGTGCGGCCGCCTCTACAAGACGGTCATAATTTCGGATCATATTCCTGGCAACCTTGAACAAGATCTTGGTTCTTAACTTCTTTTCGAACTCAATTTGTAACCACATAAATTCATTCAGCTTGGTGCATAAACTGTTATGTTCTATTAAGTTATTGCTTTTCACTCTTCTCTTTATTCAGTTAATGGCATCGATAGCGAGAGACGAAATAGGAACATGGACAGTTATTTTATTTTATTTTTTGATCAGCAAAACAAAAACTTTATTGATGAAGAAAGCATAATACATGCAAAATTACATCAACAAAGCAGGGAAATGTAGAAAGCATCATAGCTAACCTTAACAATTCCAACTAGGTTGGCACTGCAAAGGAAGCACAATCACAGGGACAGTTACTGTTAATGGCATAGATAGTGATAGACGAAATAGGAACATGGACAGTTACTTTGTAACGTCTTGCCTCATATATTGCCTAGATCAAACGCATAAACTTTTGTAATTTCTACATTTTTAACAGTATATATATGTATATACATAGTTGGGGTGATTAGTGTGTTTAATAACTTTTTATTTGTTTATTTATTTTTATAATGTTTTGCTAGTGTGTGTTTAATAACTTTTTTTTTTTGGGATCAATAGTGTGTTTAATAACTTTGAATACATTAAATATGTTATCCAATAAATTATACCTAAAACCATGAATGAAAGTATAAAAAAAACACATTATAATGGTTGTTATTAATGTTGGATTGAGAGACCTCCCTCAAGGGGACGTTTAGGTAATTAAGAGAAATAGATTTTATTACAGTTCTTGAAATTGTTATAACAGGAATGAATGTCTTTTTTAAAGTATTCAACTAAAGATGCATGAGTTGCAGGTGCTTATCATCACCGGGCTTGCAATCTGGTTAAAGGCTACAACAACGGAGTTCCACTACTTGATCAATGATTTTCTATACACATTTCACATTTAGATATTGTATAGGTGGAAGGGTATAAGAGTGTATGTTTTTGGGGTGTTTGAGGTGTCTTGAAGATTTGAAATTGTATTGGAGGAGGCTCGTGGACAGTGACGAAGTCAAGAAATTAAATCAGAGGGGACACTTATCAAGTGTAACATTCAAAATTTTTATAAAAATATTTCACATAAATTTTTACGATTGACTTCAACAAAGATTAAAAAAAGAAAAAAAAGAAAGGAGAGAGAGATATTAATGTTATTTGTAACTAGCGTATCATGGTCAATATAAAAAAAGTCATGGATATAAGTTTTAAAATAAATTATATAATGATAAAGTAATTTTTTATACAAAATTTAAGTAAAAATTCAATATAATAGTAACACCACCATCATTGAAATGTAATATCACCAACCAATAGTAAAGAAACACATGGAGGATGAATCTCACATGTTAAATGTAACTAACAATCCAATAAATTCCATATCTGCATTGAGATTAATTATATTTACATGTCAATAATGATAGATATCACCATTATATTGAAATTTTCATAAATAATAATATGACTTATCGTAGTCTCTTTACTTTCAATCAAAACAACTATTATTGTTCTCATAATTTTAAAAATGTCATTGACATTTCACTCTTAATAATATTTTTATAAATTTTTTTATTTAAAATATTTTCTTGATATTTGCAAAAAAAGAAAAAAAAAAAATTCCAAAACCTGGGGGGCACGTGACCTCCTTGGACTCTCTATACCTCCGCCATTGGTTGTGGGGTGTTTGGAGTTCGAATCTCTCTAACTCCTTTTGGGAACTTTGGAGATGCACATAATTAGTCATGTTTTGAGTGCCAACATAGTTCAGATGCTTAGTTTTGAAAATGATGTAACTTCTCCCCCAAACTTTTGTATCTTTTAATTATTTAATAAAATTTGTTTTGATTGCCGCTCTAAAATAGTTCTTGTGAAACTATAATATATATATATATATATATATATATATATTTTTGGGAGAAGATTTTGAGTTGCTATTTACCTTATTATTTCAAATCCATCCATACAAGGCTCTTATATAATGTAAGTGTGATATCCCTGTTCCGTAATATGTTAATTGGTCCTTAATATGAGTATGATTATGTGTTTAATATGATTTTGTGTGCCATTATGTGAAAATATGTGGTTTTGAATTTCTATCTGTTCACCGTAGGAATATCTGTTTGATTATCTGTTTTGGAAATTAAATTGAAGGCCTTATCGGCCACAGAACCCGAAATTGATTGCGCCATTGTGATGAGCATAATTTTTAGAGCCTACGGTGAAATTTAATTGGAAATTGATTCGGATCAAAATAATTAGATTCAGAACGACTAATTAAGTGCTCAATTATTTGATACTAAAATAATGTGACTTAGTGGGGCTTTATAAGGGCCTTATTATATTCAATTCCTTCTCTTTAAAATCATTTGGCTGATATTAACTCTAAGAGAGGGAAGAGAGGGTCGGCTAGAGAGGGAAAGAGGAAGGATTGCATGTTTTGGCTCAAGGTTTGTGAGTTTGGGAAGTTAAACTCAAGATTCAACTAGAAATTGGGAAGATTAAGGCTCCTAGGTGAGTAATCAACCCTTGACTCATGGATTTTTGTTTGTAATTTGTAAATTCAAGTTTGATTAATGGCCAAGAACATGAGTTAGTTTGTTTATAAGGAAATTGAGTTGGTTTTGTTGAATTTGAAGTCTTAGAACACATGCATGTAAGAAATTACTATGAATTTCCATATTTGAGCACAATGTGTATGATCCATGTTGAAATTTTGGTTTAAAACCATGTACTTGATCATCTCTTCACCAATTAAGTTGAGGATATTGTGTATATTTTACATGCAAGTGCACATCATGGGAGTTTGAGTCTTGCATGTTTGAATCTAATGTGTTGGTGATGAGTTTGAGTTAATTTGAGACATGCATGTGTTTGATTCATGAAATTGAGCTTCATTGGGTTGTAATTTGGGGTTTATACCATGTTAGTACAAGTATATTTGAAGTTTGAGCTATTGCATGCAAGAAATGTTGGTTAGAATGTCGAATTGAATCTCAAGAACATGTTCTGGATTTTCCAGAATTTTGATATCCGCTCGAGTGGGGAAGCCGCCGCTCGAGTGTGAATTTCGTGCTCCCAGCACTTTTGCAGACTTGGATGTCCGCTTGAGCGGGGAGCTATGTAGACAGACCTTCAGCTCGAGCACCAGACTTCATGCTCAAGCGTAATTTTGATACATCCAGCACTTTTTGCAGACATGGTGTTCGCTCGAGCGGGGAGCCATGTAGTGAGGCCTTCCGCTCTAGCGCTAGACTTCAAGCTCGAGCGTAAATTTGATGCATCCAGTACTTTTGCAGGCCTCAAAGGTACGCTCGAGCGGGGAAGTCTACACTCGAGCGGGGACCCTATTTTCTGAAATTTTGAAAAGACATTCTGTGTTTTATTTTTTGTTCTCTTTCACTTCGAAGTACTCTTAGGCATGCATTGAGCATTGTAATTGAGTTAAAGAGATAAGAATGAAGCCTTAAAGAGGAAAATGTGAATTTGGAACGGATTGAATTGTTTGTGACCCTTTTGTGTTCATGGAATGTGTAGGGTCGAGCTCTAGAGCAAACCAACCAACCGATCATTGTGAGTAATATCTTAACAGAGATATTTGAAATATGTTGTTGTCCAATTACTTACTTCTATGTAAGTTTTATAAGTTCATTGATTCGATTAGTGGATAATGTTTGCTATACCAAATGAGTGGGCCAGAGGCCGTTTTGACATGAATAGATGGGCCAGAGGCCGTTTTGACATGAATGGATGGGCCGGAGGCCGTTTTGACATGAACGAATGGGCCGGAGGCTGTTTTGACATGAACGAATGGGCCGGAGGCCGTTTTGACATGAATGAATGGGCC
Organism: Camellia japonica; assembly: GCA_030407325.1. Taxonomy (NCBI): domain Eukaryota; kingdom Viridiplantae; phylum Streptophyta; class Magnoliopsida; order Ericales; family Theaceae; genus Camellia; species Camellia japonica. Next base: position 203,015,694 of record JAPPVO010000002.1, on the reverse strand, counting down.
AGAGGCCGCTTCAACATGAATGAATGAATGGGCCAAAGGCCAGTTTGCCATCTGAATGGGCCAAAGGCCGTTTTGACACAAATGAAAGTTTAAATGGGCCAAAGGCCAGTTTGTTCGGAATCGCAGTCACTTGACCTAAATTGTGTATATATGTTAAATAGAAATATGAATTGGGCCCAAGGCCGTTTGAAGCATGTTGTTCTACATATCGTTTGTATAACTTCTGTATTTAATATTATTCACTAGGCTATCGCTCACGCTCATTCATGTGTTTGTAGGTGAGCCCAGAGAAGTCTAAACCCAGCCCAGTGAAGTCTATATGGAACAACAAAGGTTTTGGGAGAGTCAGCCTTGTGTCTCACGCACGAGACCCATCTTCGCCCTTTTGTTATGTATTTATATTCTGTCATGTTGGCGAAGACTTTACATATGTTGTATATAGTCGTGATGGGTTGACTTAGACTTATATGATCCTGTATGTACAGAATCTTATTTAGTACATATTTCGCTGTGAGTTATTAATATGCATATGGATGGTTTGTTATGATGTGCCATGTAAGCACAACTCTATGGACAAAGTTTTAAATTGTTTCCGTTTGGGCCCCGCTAACTCTGTTAAAATACGTTTGGTTTGGTTTGAGGCCGTAGGTAATCTCATGATTACTGGCCGGTTATGTCCTTAACCCACGGGAGCAGGTTCGGGTCATGACAGAGTGGTATCAGAGCACGAGTTAATAACTCACACACTTGTCCAAATGAGCAATAAGCGTCTAGAAAAGATCTAGGATGCATTCATGTGGTAAGTCTGAATTTGAAAGCATCAAGTATATGCTTAAATGTGTTGATATGAACAACTATGTGTTATAAGTTATGATTTGCTTGCATTGCAAATTATTTGAATATGTATGCTCTTTAATATATGCATACTTGTAAATCTTTTGTATGAAGTATAATGTAAGTTTAATCAGATGGTGAGAACAAGAGATGATGAGATAGAAGAGTCCTCTACTGCCACAATAGATAGAATGGAAAGGTTGATTCAGGAAATGGCAGAAGCATTGAGGCAACAACAGGAATGGCAACAACAGTGGCAGCAACCACATCCTCCACCTCCACCTCCGGCACCACCCGTGCCAGATAATCAGAATGATGATCGGATAATAGCTCTCACCAAAGAATTCAAGAAGATGAAACCACCACAATTCCATGGTGGATTAGATCCGTTGAAAGCCGAGGCATGGGTTCTCGGCATTGAGAAATTGTTTGAAGTGTTCCCTTGCTCGGAGACACAGAAAGTGCTTCTAGCCACTTTTATGATAGAAGACGAGGCAAGAAGATGGTGGATGTTAATGCGAGAAAATCACAAGGATGTTGATTGAGTGAAATTTTTGGAGATTTTCTATGACAAGTACTTTCCGCAGTGTGTTTGGGACAGGAAAGTAGTAGAGTTCATGGAACTTAGGCAAGACAGTATGACTGTAGCCGAGTATGAGGCCAAATTCACTGAATTGGCCAGGTTTGCACCTCATGTGATTGATACCGATTACAAGAAAGCGAGGCATTTTGAAGGTGGGCTTCGAAGCGACATTTTAGAAAGAGTGAATGTTTTGAAGCTAGAAACCTACATTGGGGTGCTAGATAGGGCCATCATATCAGAGGCTAACATAGCTAGACAGGCTAAGCCAACGACAGAATGGAAAGGCAACAAAAGGTAAGGCTTCTTTTCAAAGAAGAAATTTCTGAAAAAGCAAAACACGGGCTCCTCAAATACTTCGAATTCTTCCCAAGACACAGCTCCTATGTGCAACATTTGTAGCAAAAGGCACCGTGGAGTTTGTTACCGTGCATCAGGAGCCTATTTCAAATGTGGGAAACAAGGGCATATGGCTCGAGATTGTAATCAGAATGGTGGAAAGATAGCTGCTAGTTCCACTGCATCGATCCCAAAGCCGAGAAATACTTTGAGGTCTGCTACCACCGGGGATACCGTGAGACAGGGGAGAGTTTTTGCGCTTGTTCCGGGTGATACACGGAATGCCAACGCAGTTGTCTCAGGTACTATTTCTATATGCAATCAGGATGCTTTTGTGTTAATTGACTCCGGATCCACACACTCTTTTGTGACATGTGCATTTGCATCTAGACTAAGTAGACCTCTAGAATTACTGCCATATCTGCTATGTGTGTCTGCTCCATCTGGGGAATCTGTATTGTGTGAATCCATATACCGGTTTTGTGACATACGTATTGAGGATGCTATCCTATATGTAGATTTGTTGCCCTTGAACTTTAGACATTTTGATGTAATTTTGGGCATGGATTGGTTAACTAAATATTGTGCCACCATTGATTGTGTGACCAAACGAGTTGTATTTAAACCACCAGAACATAAATAAATTGTGTTTGTGGGTAATGGGGTAGTACCTCCACCTTATTTGATATCCGCAATGAAAGCATGCAAACTGATCAGGAAAGGGTGTCAGGGTTATTTATGCTATGTGTTGTCTGAACAATCTGTGAATGTTGAATTGAACAGTATCCCTATTGTTAGAGAATTTCCAGATGTGTTTCCAGATGAATTACCAGGGGAATTGGTAGACAGGGAGATAGAGTTCACTATTGAAACCGTATCAGGCACCCAACCTATTTCTAAAACTCCCTACAGAATGGCTGCTACCGAAATGAAAGAATTGAAAGAACAGTTGCAAGACCTGCTTAACAAAGGGTTTATCCGACCTAGCACTTCGCCATGGGGTGCACCTGTATTGTTTGTGAAAAAGAAGGATGGAACTTTGCGTTTGTGCATCGATTATCGGAAATTGAACAAGGTAACAATAAAGAACAAATATCCCCTACCCCGTATTGATGACTTATTTGACCAGTTGCAGGGATCACAGGTGTTTTCTAAGATTGATTTGAGATCCGGGTATCATCAGGTGAAAGTTAAGGCAGAGGATGTTGAGAAAACCGCATTCAGAATGAGGTATGGAGATTTTGAGTTTCTTGTTATGCCATTTGGAGTGACTAATGCTCCGGCAACATTTATGGACTTAATGAATCGAATTTTTAAAACCTACCTTGACGAATTTGTTGTGGTTTTTATTGATGACATTTTGATATATTCCAAAGATAGACTTGAACATGAACATCATTTGAGAACTGTCCTACAAATACTTCAGGAAAGGAAATTATTTGCTAAACTAAAGAAATGTGAGTTTTGGTTGGATGAAGTTGTTTTCTTAGGGCATGTGATCAACAAGGAAGGAATTTCAGTGGACCCACAGAAAATAGAGGCAATTGTGAATTGGCCTATACCGACAAATGTGACAGAAGTCCGTAGCTTCATGGGCTTGGCCGGGTACTACATGAGGTTTGTGAAGGACTTTTCGAAATTAGCTGTGTCTCTTACCCAATTGACACGAAAAGGGCAACTGTTTGAATGGAACGACGAAAGAGAAGCTGCCTTTCATGAACTGAAAACAAGATTGACCACTGCACCAATTTTAACACTACCTTCAGGTACGGAAAATTTCGTAATTTTCAGTGATGCATCTTATAAAGGTCTGGGTTGTGTGTTAATGCAGAATGGAAAGGTTATTGCTTACGCCTCCCGACAGTTGAGGCCATACAAGAAGAATTATCCAACACATGACCTAGAATTGGCCGCAGTTGTTTTTGCTTTGAAAATTTGGCGGCATTAACTGTATGGAGCAAAGTGTGAAGTCTACACGGATCACAAAAGTTTGAAATACTTTTTCACACAGAAAGAGTTGAATATGTGGCAGAGGAGATGGTTGGAACTGATAAAGGATTATGATTTAGAGATTCAGTATCACCCCTGGAAAGCTAACACAGTTGTTAATGCCTTGAGCAGAAAATCAACGGGGAGTATGGCTTGTTTGCTTACTAAACAGAAAGAAATCTTGCAAGATTTTGAGAAGTCTGAAATTGAAGTGGTAATGTGTGAACAGGGCGGATTGATAGCCGCTATTACAGCCGAGCCGGCAATCATTGATGAAATCAAGCAGAAACAGAAAGAGGATGAATTCCTCAAGAAAGTGATTGATGAATTTGAGACAAGTTCGAAGGTAGAGTTCGGTATTGAAAATGAAGTGTTGAGATTTCGAAACCGAATGTGTGTCCCAGACATTCCGGAACTAAAGAAGAGGGTTTTAGATGAAGCCCACAGATTCGTATTTGCTATGCATCCGGGTAATAATAAAATGTATCGGGATTTGAAACAAACCTATTGGTGGCCTAAAATGAAGAAAGAAATTGCAGAATATATGTCCAAGTGTCTTAAATGTCAGCCAGTTAAAGCTGAATATCAGAAACCAGGCGGTCTACTTCAACCTCTCCCTATTCCTGAATGGAAGTGGGAGCATATGACTATGGATTTCGTTGTTGGCCTATCTCGGACTTCTCGAGGTATAGATTCTATTTGGGTTGTAGTTGATAGACTGACTAAATTTGCACATTTTCTACCAGTTAGAACCACGTTTAATGCTTATAGACTGGCTACCATTTATGTTGATGAGATTGTCCATTTACACGGAGTTCCGGTATCTATTGTGTCGGATAGAGATCCGAAATTTGTATCTAGATTGTGGAAGAGTTTGTAGGAAGCTATGGGGACAGAACTAAGATTCAGTACTGCATTCCACCCACAGACCGATGGGCAATCAGAACGAACAATACAGACTTTGGAAGATATGCTTCGGATGTGTGCTTTGGACTTTCAGGGGAGTTGGGAAGATTATTTGCCACTTACAGAGTTTGCATACAATAACAGCTTCCACTCCAGCATCGGTATGGCACCATACGAGGCTTTGTATCGTAGAAGGTGTAGATCACCTATTTGTTGGACAGAAGTCGGGGATAGAGCTTTACTTGGGCCTGAAATTGTGCAAGACACTTCTGAGAAAATCAAGATTATTCGACAAAGGCTCAAAACAGCTCAGGACCGACAAAAGAATTATGCAGATGTTCGGAGAAGACCTCTTGAGTATGAGGTCGGTGACCACGTGTTTATCCGTGTGTCCCCAATGAAAGGCCAAGTCAGGTTTGGAAAGAAGGGCAAGTTGTCGCCCCGTTACATTGGGCCGTTTCAGATTTTGGAAAGGCTTGGCCCAGTTGCTTATAGAGCTGCTTTGCCACCGGGATTTGAACAAATCCATAATGTGTTTCACGTGTCGATGTTGAGGGGTTACCTCCGAGACCCGTTTCATATGATTGATTATCACCGGGTAGCTATAGACGAAAATATGGAATACGCTAAATGGTCGGAACGAATTGTTGATTGGCAAGTGAAACAATTGAGAAGCAAGTCCATCCCAATGGTGAAAGTGGAATGGAAGGAACACTATGGGACGGATGCTACATGGGAAAAAGAGAAGGAAATGCGACTACGCTATCCACATTTGTTTCCCGACGAAGGTAAATTAAGTTTGGAGGACCAAACTTCCTAAAGGGGGGAAGACTGTGATATCCCTATTCCGTAATATGTTAATTGGTCCTTAATATGAGTATGATTATGTGTTTAATATGATTTTGTGTGTCATTATGTGAAAATATGTGGTTTTGAATTTCTATCTGTTCACCGTAGGAATATCTGTTTGATTATCTGCTTTGGAAATTAAATTGAAGGCCTTATCGGCCACAGAACCTGAAATTGATTGCGCCATTGGGATGAGCGTAATTTTTAGATCCTACGGTGAAATTTAATTGGAAATTGATTCGGATCAAAATAATTAGATTCAAAACGACTAATTAAGTGCTCAATTATTTGATACTAAAATAATGTGACTTAGTGGGGCTTTATAAGGGCCTTATTATATTCAATTCATTCTCTTTAAAATCATTTGGCTGATATCAACTCTAAGAGAGGGAAGAGAGGGTCGGCTAGAGAGGGAAAGAGGAAGGATTGCATGTTTTGGCTCAAGGTTTGTGAGTTTGGGAAGTTAAACTCAAGATTCAACTAGAAATTGGGAAGATTAAGGCTCCTAGGTGAGTAATCAACCCTTGACTCATGGATTTTTGTTTGTAATTTGTAAATTCAAGTTTGATTAATGGCCAAGAACATGAGTTAGTTTGTTTATAAGGAAATTGAGTTGGTTTTGTTGAATTTGAAGTCTTAGAACACATGCATGTAAGAAATTACTATGAATTTCCATATTTGAGCACAATGTGTATGATCTATGTTGAAATTTTGGTTTAAAACCATGTACTTGATCATCTCTTCACCAATTAAGTTGAGGATATTGTGTATATTTTACATGCAAGTGCACATCATGGGAGTTTGAGTCTTGCATGTTTGAATCTAATGTGTTGGTGATGAGTTTGAGTTAATTTGAGACATGCATGTGTTTGATTCATGAAATTGAGCTTCATTGGGTTGTAATTTGGGGTTTATACCATGTTAGTACAAGTATATTTGAAGTTTGAGCTATTGCATGCAAGAAATGTTGGTTAGAATGTCGAATTGAAGCTTAAGAACATGTTCTGGATTTTCCAGAATTTTGATGTCCGTTTGAGCGGGGAAACCGCCGCTCGAGCGTGAATTTCTTGCTCCCAGCACTTTTGCAGACTTGGATGTCCGCTTGAGCAGGGAAGTTCACACTCGAGTGGGGAGCTATGTAGACAGACCTTCAGCTCGAGCGCCAGACTTCACGCTCGAGCGTAATTTTGATACATCCAGCACTTTTTGTAGACATGGTGTCCGCTCGAGCGGGGTAATTTTACGCTCGAGCGGGGAGCCATGTAGTGAGGCCTTCTGCTCAAGCGCTAGACTTCAAGCTCGAGCGTAAATTTGATGCATCCAGTACTTTTGCAGGCCTCAAGGGTACACTCGAGCGGGGAAGTCCACACTCGAGCGGGGACCCTGTGTTCTGAAATTTTGAAAAGACATTCTGTGTTTCATTTTCTATTCTCTTTCACTTCGAAGTACTCTTAGGCATGCATTGAGCATTGTAATTGAGTTAAAGAGATAAGAATGAAGCTTAAAGAGGAAAATGTGAATTTGGAATGGATTGAATTGTTTGTGACCCTTTTGTGTTCATGGAATGTGTAGGGTCGAGCTCCAGAGCAAACCAACCAACCGATCACTGTGAGTAATATCTTAACAGAGATATCTGAAATATGTTGTTGTCCAATTGCTTACTTCTATGTAAGTTTTATAAGTTCATTGATTTGATTGGTGGACAATATTTGCTATACCAAATGAGTGGGCCAGAGGCCAGTCTGATCTGAATAATAGAATGGATGGGCCAGAGGCCGTTTTGACATGAATGGATGGGCTAGAGGCCGTTTTGACATGAATGGATGGGTTGGAGGCCATTTTGACATGAACGAATGGGCCGGAGGCCGTTTTGACAAGAATGAATGGGCTAGAGGCCGCTTCGACATGAATGAATGGGCCAAAGGCCAGTTTGCCATCTGAATGGGCCAAAGGCCGTTTTGACACAAATGAAAGTTTAAATGGGCCAAAGGCCAATTTGTTCGGAACCGCAGTCACTTGACCTAAATTGTGTATATATGTTAAATAGAAATATGAATTGGGCCCAAGGCCATTTGAAGCATGTTGTTCTACATATCGTTTGCATAACTTCTGTATTTGATATTATTCACTGGGCTATCACTCACGCTCATTCAAGTGTTTGTAGGTGAGCCCAGAGAAGTCCAAACCCAGCCCCAGTGAAGTCTATATGGAACAACAAAGGTTTTGGGAGAGTCAGCCTTGTGTCTCACGCACGAGACCTGTCTTCACCCTTTTGTTATGTATTTATATTTTGTCATGTTGGCGAAGACTTTGAAATGCGGAGAGGCGGTGCTTGCTGGGGTTTGAAATCTTCTTCGACTTACAGTTGTCCAGGGATGATGTTGCCGAAGAGCAGACAGACCTATCAGCTGAGGTTGAGTAGTGTAAGGAAGTGGATTCCGAGAGCACCGAGATTGAAATGGGGGTAGCACTGGCTTGTCTATTTTCAGATCCCCCGATCGTACATGAGTACTTGGGGGATGACCTCTCAGTGTCTATGATCGGGAATGAAATGGCTGCGAGCCCATCTTCAAACATTCTGGATGCGTCCATCGCACCATCCTTGTCTGGCAGTACGAGGAGGGATTCCTATCGAGTAGCATCGGGTCAGGTAGTGAGCCGAAATCTAATTCAACCGAGTCTGTGGAGTCGGAATCAGGTTCCAGCTCGTCTGAGTCTGAGTCCGGTATTCCTGGAGGTGACAACCTGGATGCCACAATCTTGTCTAGGTCGTCTTTTTCTTTTTCGGTTGAGTCTGTTGTAACAGAGGAATCAGGTGACTTGGAAGTGATTAATGAGAATGAAATGGCTGTGGCCTTCGAGTACTTTTCTGTGCCTTTGATTTACTGTATTAATCATGACTTTCAAAATTTCGATAAAAACAACGAGGAAGAAATTCCTCCGATTTTGAAACATTTGCTAGATCAAGAGCAGGAGAGGTTTGTAAAATCGCTGGTTGATGAAATCACCCAAATTAATGTTGGTACTGAGAAGGACCCGCGGTTGGTCCAGATCGGGTCCACGTTGTCTTCGGAGGAGCGCGAGCGCTTAGTCGCTTTATTAAAAGATGTTTTTGCGTGGTCCTACGAAGACATGCCTGGAATCGATCTTGAGATTGTATAGCACCGGATCCCTCTTGACCCAGAGGCCCGACCTGTTAAGCAGAAGCTCAGAAGAATCCGCCCAAACTGGGCTATCAAGATCAAAGAAGAGGTCACCAAGCAAATTGACGCAGGGTTCCTGCTGGTATCTGAATACCCAACTTCGTTGCCGAAGAAGGACGGCAGAATTCGGGTATGTGTGGACTTTAGGGATTTGAACAGAGCCAGTCCGAAGGACGACTTTCCTCTGCCGTATATCGACGAATTAGTGGATTTCACTACTAGGCATACGTTGCTCTCATTCAAGGATGGGTTTTCATGCTACAATCAGATTCTGATGGCACTCGAAGACCGGGAGAAGACTGCTTTTACCACCCCATGGGGGACCTATTGTTATAGGGTGATGCCGTTTGGGCTGAAGAACGCTGGAGCTACATATCAACGGGCTGCGACCACAATATTGCATGATATGATCCACAAAGAGGTTGAGGTGTGCGTGGACGACATGATTGTCAAGTCCAAGGAAAGAGAGGGCCACTACATCGCCTTGTAGAAATTCTTTTAACGGATCAGGGAATATCGGTTGCGGCTGAATCCTCAGAAATGTACGTTTGGTGTTACAGGAGGGAAAATGCTAGGGTTCTTGATCACACAGAGAGGTATCGAAGTCGACCCTTCCAAAATCAAGGCCATCTTAGAAATGCCACCACCAAGGACTGAAAAGGAGGTGCGAGGCTTTCTAGGTAAAGTGCAATTCATAAGACGGTTTATTGCAAAATTAACCTTGACTTGTGAACCACTCTTTGGTCTCCTGAAGAAGGAAAAGAAATTCCAATGGGACAGCCAATGCCAAGCAGCTTTCGCATAGATCAAGCAATATTTACAAAACCCACCTGTGTTGTCACCGCCTGAGCCGGGGAAACCATTGATTCTGTATCTTTCAGGGACTGAAACTACAATGGGCTGCATGCTTGCACAGGAGTCTGAGGACAAAGTGGAGAGAGCTATCTACTACCTGAGCAAGAAAATGTTGGATTACGAGACCCGTTACACTCCGCTAGAGAAGGCTTGTCTGGCCTTGGTATGGGCTACCAGGAAGCTACGGCACTACCTGTTAGCTCACTCTGTAATACTGGTTTCGAGATTGGATCCCATCAAATAACTCTTCGAGAAACCGGCACTTATGGGTAGGCTAGCCCGTTGGTTGCTTCTGCTTTCCGAATTCGATCTGAAGTATGTGACGCGCAAGTCAGTAAAAGGAAGAGTGGTAGCGGAGTTCCTAGCCGATCACCCAGTTGAAGGGGATGAAGCAGTTGAGTATCTATTCCCAGACGAGGCCATTCTGCATGTCAAAGATGAAACTTGGACGATGTACTTTGACGGAGTGTCAAACCAATACGGGTATGGGATAGGGGTGTTGCTGATAGCACCCGACAATTCCCTCATACCCTTAGCATTCAAACTCCGGTTCAAAGTCTCGAACAATGAGGCAGAGTATGAGGCATGTATTGTTGGTTTAGGAGCCGCCCTAGAACTAAGGGCAAAACGGTTGGACGTCATCAGGACTCGAACCTTGTTGTATCTTAAGCTAAAGGAGATTGGAAGTCAAAGAAGAAAAGATGAGAATCTACCACCAGACCTTGGACGTGCTGATTTCTCGGTTTGAGAAACTGAACTTCGCTCATCTGTTAAGAGAGAACAATAGGTTTGCGAATTCATTAGCAACTCTATCTTCTATGATAGACATCCCTTTTGGGGTCCGGATGCGTCCGATCATCATCGAACAGAAATTTGTGCCGGCCTACGAGCTGATTGCTGCCATAGATGAGGTACAAGATGAGAACCCCTGGTATTACGATGTCTGGAACTTCTAGGAAAAAGAGGCATATCCACCAGGGGCAAATGCCAAAGATAAGAGGGCAATTCGAAGAATGGCTACTCAGTTCATCGTCTGCGGGGGTAAACTGTACAAGAGAGGTCATCTCGGGATGCATAAACTGTGTGTTGATGTTGAAGAATCGAAGCGCCTAATGGAGGCCATCCTTGGAGGAGAGTGCGGAGCGTACATGAACGGGGTGATGCTAGCCCGGAAGATCCTTAGACAAGGTTATTACTAGTCCACCATGGAGGAGGATTGTATTGGCTTTGTTTGGCGATGCCACAAATGTCAGATCCATGCAAACCGCATGAACATTCCGCCGTCGAAGCTGTACAACATGACTTCGCCATGGCCGTTTTCAGTCTAGGGGATTGATGTGATCGGGGCTGTCACTCTAAAGGGGTCCAATGGGCATGAGTTCATTCTGGTCGCGATAGATTATTTTACGAAGTGGGTTGAGGCCCAATCTAATGCGGTGTTGAAGGCATCGCATGTTGCTAAGTTCATCAGGAACAACATCATCTGTCGCTACGGGATCCCGAACGAGATTATTTCAGATAATGGTTCCCATTTCAAGAAGGAAGTGATCGACTTGTTGGACAAGTACAACGTGGCTTTTCATAAGTCATCCACATATCGGCCGCAGACCAACGGAGCAGTTGAGGCCGCCAACAAGAACGTCAAGCACATTCTGCAGAAGATGGTGGAAACCTACCGGGACTGGCCAGATAAGCTGTCATTTGCTCTGTGGGGCTACTGGACTTCAATTCGAACTTCTACTGAGACAACTCCGTATTCCTTGGTTTATGGGATGGAGGCTGTTCTGCCCAATGTTTTAAAAATCGGACCGGTGAGCTAATCGGAAAAGGGATCGGGTGGACGGGTCACCGGTTCAACCGTCGGGTTGAACCGGAATCGAACCGTGACGTAATAAATATATTAAAATTATATTTAAATAAAAATATAAGTAATAAAATTATAAATTAAAAAATTAAAAAAAATAAATTATCTTAAATATTTGTCCTACTATTTTTTTTACAGAAAAATATAATAATATATTTTAAAATATTATTAACTTCAATTTTGGAAGATGAAATCAAATATTTAATATTTCCTCTATATGATTTTAATTCAAATAATTTGATTGAAAGGAGAACAAAAATTTTGGAGGGATATCAAAATTTCAATATTCCCTTCAATACATTTGATTGAATCCCACATGGATTTCTTGAGTCTTTTTGAAAGAATTTTTTTCTTATAAATAGGTGAAGACTTTCACAATAATTTCATCAAGCTCTTAATGGGATTCCTCACAAGAGGAGATCATTGAAAAAGAGTTTCAAATTAAAATTTTCTTATATTCTTATATTATATATATATATATATATATATAAAATAAGAAAAAAAGAAAGAAAATAAAGAAAATAAAAAAAAAAGAAAGAAAAACCCAAAAAAAAAAAAAATCCCGACCCGGACAACCCGGCGAACCGGCTCCGGGTTGACCGGTTTGCCGGTTCAACCGCTAGTTTTTCCAGTTCTCACTAAATACATCGGTTTTTAGTTTTGGCCGGTTCAGAGGGTGCATCCGGACCGGAACCCCGACCGGTCGACGGTTCAACCGGTCGAACCGGCCAGTCCGATTCGGTTTTCAAAACCATGGTTCCGCCTATCGAAGTTGAGGTTCCGTCATTATGAGTACTGGCTGAGTGTCAGATAGCTGAGGCAGAGTGGCAGCAGAGCAGGTTCGAAGAACTCATGCTGTTTGACGAGAGAAGGCTGAAAGCACTGTATCATGTTTAGGGTTACCAATGGAGAATTGCCAGGCTTTCAATAAGAAGGTTAAGTCCAGGAATTTGAAAGAAGGGGATCTTGTGCTCAAAGACAACCGAGCTCCCATCCATGACCCTAGGGGCAAGTTCAAACTTAATTGGACTGGTCCTTACATCATCAAGTCTATCTGGTCGGGTGGAGCTGTCGTTTTGATGGACCTAGATGGCCTAGAGTTCTCCCAACCGATCAACATGGACAAGTTGAAGAAATACTTTCCCTGAGTGGCTCGCTAGGCCGAAAACCTGAAAGGGCGACCTAGGCAAAAGTTAGAGCATGAAAAATTTGAAATAATAAAAACTGAGCTCACATGGTTGAAAACCCAGAAAGGGCGGCCTTGGCAAAAGTTAGAGCGCAAAAGGAGAGTGTTAACACACGAGCGAACCCAAGCCGAACTACGTAAGGCTTGATTCCCATCTTTGGGATACGTAGGCAACTTCATCCTGAAGTCCAGCCATAAACACTTCCCCGATCGACTTTGTCCATGTGAGCATGTTTGGTCATCTTTGTCTATTCTGCATTCAAGGGCTCGGTTGTGATCTCCAGTACAGTGCTATTCAGACTAGGGGCAACTTTTCAGTTGCTGGAATTCGTGGTTGTACATCTCAGTGATAGATCTTGGGCGTGTCCAGTTGTGATCTATATCGAAAATGGTTTTGAAAAGTTTTAATAAAAGTTGATTTTGCTCAAATTAATCTTTTTACGACTTAGACCATTTTTGGACCAAACGGAAAATTTTCAGTACCCACAACCTTCAATTACATTGATTTCAGTACAGAGTTCTCCTACTCTTGAATACAAAATTAAAGTTGCTTTTTATTACATTCATAAAGAAAACTTGAAAGTACTGATTAAAGCAAATAAATTTGGGGCATAGTCAGGTGTTCCTGTGTCCCCTCCCAGAGCTTGTGGAAGCCTCTGATGCCAAAGTGGGCCCGAACTGTGCCTCCTCATCAAGCCAAGCTATGCACTCATCAGAGAGAGTACAACTGAAAGTGGGAGCGGGGGCTAGAAGCTCTCTTGTCCTCCACGCTGTGGCATACCGGGGTAGCTGTGCGCCTCGGATCGGAAACGCAGCAGGGTACTCTATTCCCTCCTCTGGGCAAGTCTAATCATGACTGAACTGGCGCCAGAATCGAAACGGGAAATAAAAGACACAGTGTGTCAGGCCGATCAACTGAATCCCCGGCTGGCGGGTCATACTGTAGCTCATCGCCGGTAAATTAAGCCAGGGGCAGCGCCAAACAATGTCTGTAGCGGACAAACTGCACATCCAGTCGCACCACCATCCCTTATCAGGGGCATCGACTAGGCGTCGTCGAAAGAAATAGCTGCGAGCTGAATATGCTGGGCACGAGTCCACAACCTTCAACTTATCCATCAACCATATATGGAGAGGGATGAAAAATGAGAGATTAAAGAATAGAGAGGTGTACATTGAGAGAAAAAGCGAGAAAAGGGTTTTGAGAGAAAAAACGAGCCTGAGGGCTGAGTGATGTGAGAAATATATGTGAGATGGGGTGGGAAACATTACCTGCAGTAGTAGTGGACTCCCTACAAATCTAGTCGTCTCCTGGCGATGAAAAGCGTCCAAATCCATCAATGTTTTAGCTAGTGTCATGGTGATGCAGCTCTTGCCCTCTTTTAAGCCCCCGACAACTTCAATCAAACAAGCGCTAAACCCACCGGAGCCTAGGGCAAGCAAGAAATGAGACAACATGCACAAGCAAAGCGCATGTCGCCGATAACCCTGCCAATGATGATCGCCGTGGTCACCGGCATCAAAAACTGACGAATCAAGCTCGGAATGTCTAGCTCTCCATCGTGAATCAATGACCGAGCGTCATACAAAGTAAGGCTACACATCCGTCCTAGGGCTTGGATGTAGCCGAAGCGGAATTGAGGCAAGATTTCTTCATCGCGCTCGGATTCCATTAAAGCTTGGAAGTCCTAGAAAGTGGGACACATCTCTTGTCCGCCAAAGCTAAAGATGTGTGTTATCGGATTCCAAAACCTTGCCGCGGCATGAAGGAATGGAAAACGCAGCGGGGTGCGACTCAACGTGAATAGTGCATTTATTCCGAAACCCCAGAAATTCAGCTTTTCCGAGCCATCTAAGTTGGCAATCCAATTTGTGAGATTTTGGACAAGAAATGCTTCCATTTGGTGCAAAAATAGTGTTGAAATGGAGAAACTATGAAGCTGGGGCTTTTGTAGAAGATAAGGTTTTAAGTGGAAGACAGGTGGCAACATTCTGGAGGTCCTTGCCATTTTTGGCCGATCGGCCAAAAATAGTGCCGACCGACCATCTTTTTTGGCCGATCGGCTAATAATGTTGGCCGATGGCCATTTCTTGTGGCTGATGGCCTCTCCTCTTGTTTTCTGAGCTGTCTATGTGTTGGAGATGTTGAGAACTTGTGACTGGTTCCACTTCAAATGCCTTCCGGTGATGATTTTGCGAAGTCACACCTCTGTTACTTCAAATTGTTTATCGAGTTGTTGTACTTTTGTTTATCGAGTTGTATTTTGTGTTCTTGAGTCCTTGTTTTGCTTATCGAGTTGTATTTACATTTGGTTAGCTTGTCAAGTTCTTTGTTTTGCTTATTGAGTTGTTTTGTTGTTAGTCGGTTCACTACCTGATTAATGCAATTCGAGTGTTTAGATTTCAAAACAAAGTTCAATCTCATTTACACTATTATGTAATGTGATGCGATGCGATGCGATGCATAGAATGTACAAATGTAACACTTTTTCAACAAAAGAGCTATTTCATTCCATCATATTTTTCTTTTGCAAAAAGTACATAGTTTTGAAGAAAATAAAACTTGCCTGAGGCAGTACAATGTGCAAAACTACCAGTAAAAAGAAAAATAAAGCAAAAAAGAAGAGCAACATTTGAATCAATGTTTGGGTCGGCGCTAGTCACCTCAAGCATGGGAGTCTGTCCTCGTCCTCTTCCTGTCCAGGATTGCCGCCATCACCTCCGCTGTCTGAGCCATCCCCGGCTTCACCCTGAGACGACTCTACCTCATCGTCGGACTCATCGTCATCTGGGGTAGGCTCCCGTGAACTGCTCCCAGAGCGAGTACGCCTATGCCTGCCTCAGCTATGTATCGTCATCTCCCGTCCTGCTCTGGGAGGTACAGATGGTCCTGCCGAGGCACCCCCTGTTGCTGGAATCTAGAATGGGGCCTAAAAAGAACAATTGGTAGATGTATCAGTTATGCTATGCAAAGTCGATTATGGTGTCAAATACAGTGTATGAATGCTGTGAGCAGCGTATGAATGCTGTGATGAATGCTGTGAGTAGTATATGAGATATAGTGTGTCGGTGCCGTGAGTGGTATGTTAGTGCAGTGTATTGAATGTCGTGTTGATAATGTAATGCATCAGATCATGTATGGAACAAAATGTGCAAAGTTTTGGGACTGAGTTTGAAGGAACTTACCGGGATACCATAGATGGTCAGTAGGTCTATGCTTCTCTGCAGCATCCCCACCACTGAGGCCGTCAGCTTCAGAGACTGACTAGTGTACTCGATCGAAGCCTGCAAAAGTGTTTAAGTATTTAGCATTCTGCGGGATATCAAATGAAATGAAATGACTGTACAGAATGCAAAGTATAAGTACATACCGGGGTCGAACCGCGAACTCCGACGAGCTCATGATCAGCTGGAGGAGGAGCGATGGGTATCTGATAAGTCTCCCCACCCTGTCCTCGGCATGTCATGGTGGTGGGCAGCGTTGGCCACTCTACTCCCTGTCGCCTTCGGGACCCACTTCGGCTATGGGCCTGAGCCACCCTCGGTGCTCCTACTCCTCCTGCTGGCGCTGCGGGCCTCTCTCTCTTGACTCGGCGAGCATCGGTCAGAGGCCGCATCAGATACGCCTGGATGAACTCGGTGTAATCACCCTCGTCTCTGAAGAAGTCAGAGTCCTAGCCAATCGTGTAATCCATCAGCTCCTCCAAGGTGTACCTCTCAGTAGCCCTCGTATGGGTATGAGGTGGCCTCGGGACTATCTGCTCTGGCAGGCCGAGGGTCTGATGCAGGAAACGCTCTCCAAAATACCAAGCCTGGCAGACCGGACCCTCCAGCAAAATCCTGAACCGGGCAGTCTCCCGAGCACCTGCATACTGGTCCCTCACCGCCTCCGGCAACGCGGCCCAAGGCTGCCAGGTGATCTGCAAATGACAGGATATACAGTTTGTTATCTGCTATTGAAAGTACAATGCAAAGCGAAGCTTAATTAAGCTGTAATGTTTGAAATACCTCTGCGGCGGTGATGGTATCGAAGTATCTGCGGAAGAACATGAAGGACTCCCGCGGCTTCCGCTCACACCTCACATCGTATCGATGAGAGTAGGGGACAGCGATGGACGTCTCTACGTCCAGCACTGGGGCAAGCCTCGGGAAGTAGGCATACACCCACAACTACAGAATGTAGCAGGGCAACAATGAGTATGTTTATCAGTAAAGGCAGTGTGCAGGTAAAGCAAAAATCAGAGAAGGTTGTGCAGTGAATTGTGCAGTGTGTGTAGTGTACAACCAGTGTAAAATAAATTGCGTGTATGCAGTGTGTGTAGTGTACAGATAGTGTAAAGCAGAACTGTAAAACAGAAAGGGAAAATGTACCTTCCAGGCTCGCCAGTAGCCTCCAAGCAGATGTCTGCTGCGACGAGAGGATAAGCTCATGTATCCGTAAAGTGTGGCCAAGCCTGCGCCACCCCAGTCATAGCAACAAATCCTGGTCACGTCCACTAGCGCGCTCAGCAGATAGAGGGCAACAGTGTTCGCCCGGTCGGTGAAGAGGGTGGTCCCTAGCAAAAACATGATGAATCTGCGAGCATACTGCTCCACCTCTTCGCGGGTCGTAGGCGTCTGAATCCGAAACTGGTCCTCGAACTAAGAATACCTCACGAACCCTGGCCGAGAGAGAGGTGGCCGAGCGTCGAGCAAGTAGATATGGGCAGCGTCCCACTCATCCATGTCGGTGTCGAAGGGAATCGAATCACCCCCTACTCCGATGCCTGTGAGCATGGAGAAGTCGAAGGGAGTTATCGTTATCTCCCCTGCAGCAGAAAGGTGGAAGGAATCGGTGGTGTCCCACCACCTCTCCACTAGTGCACCAAGAAGGGGCCTACTCGCAGTGAGGCGCGAGAGTCCCATGCAGAAAGTGCCGAAGCCGGCCTGATCGACGACATGGCGAACCGCGTCGGGCAACTCCATGTACCATCCTCGGGCAATGGTGTTTCTATACCCCCGGAAGGCATGGGAATCTCCCTGTGTTCAAAGACAAATGGATGCAAAGCAGTATTAGATATACAGTGTTTGAGTGCATTCAGAGTTGATGAAAATGCAGTGTGTGCATGTGTTCAAGTTTACGCAGATATCATGTATGATTATGCTCACGGCGAACTATGCATGTGATGTAACAGTGTGTTTGGGTTATTCAGTTACAGAACAGTACTGGCTATCCGAAGGGTACAATCTACATTGTAGAAAATAAAAGAGGGGAAGAGTATACCTCAGCGGCGCCGTAGGAAAGGTGTGACTTTGGCTCGCGTAGCAGGAGCTCCAGTGGTGCACCTCATGCATAGCTCCTGAACTGGCGGATGCTATCGGGGGGCAGTATGTGTATCGCGGGCCAGTATGTCGCTGGGTCGAATGGTCGGACACTAAGAGGCAGGAGCTCGACCTCGGGATCCGTATCCATCTCTGAGGGAGTCCCACCCCGTGGAATATCGTCCGGCATCTCGAAAAGGGTGCAAAAGTGGTCGAGAGTATGAAAAATGGGCAAGAATGCCAAAAGTCAACCAAAAGTCAACCCCGAGGGGTGAAAAATGGGAGAAAAGGTCGGAGTGTGAAAAAA
This sequence comes from Camellia japonica, assembly GCA_030407325.1. Classification (NCBI taxonomy): domain Eukaryota; kingdom Viridiplantae; phylum Streptophyta; class Magnoliopsida; order Ericales; family Theaceae; genus Camellia; species Camellia japonica. Next base: position 202,997,481 of record JAPPVO010000002.1, on the reverse strand, counting down.
GGCATGAAGATCGGGGTAAACTCGGGGGAAACAAACCCCAAGTGGTGGAAATCGAGAATGTGGCACCGGAAACGTGTTTCGTTCGGTTCAAAGTGTGTAAAACAACAAGGGCTTCGTGAATCGGAAGTTGCGGGAGGCTCGAAAGCAAAGGAAAAGCTCGGATCTAAGGGCGGGAAATGACCTAGAAAGAGAGAGCAAGGATTTTCGACCAAGGTAAAGTGAGGAAATAGGGTTTGAGGCCCTATATTTAAAGACCCGAGGTGAATGGACAAAACTGTCCCGAAACTGCCATTTTTGGTCGATCGGCCAAATTGTTAGCGATCGGCTAAATTGTTGGCCGATAATCTCTTATTATGGCCGATGGATGGCCGATGGCCTCCTTTTATGGTCGATGCACCTCTAATGCCCTTTTTTGGGTCAGTTATGTTGATTGGTACCCTCATCTTTCAAGAAAGTGCAAGAAAGTACACTTTTGAAGCTTAACCGGCCTTCGTGTTGACCTCAAACCGTGTCTTCCATGTGCGGCACTTGATACGCGCGAGGTGTATCATTTTTCATATCCTTTTGTATATTGCGAGATTCAAAAATTGCTTTGAATACATTGCGTTGTCATGCACATCTTTCTCGCATTGTTACATACATTGTATGCGTTGTCGCGCATGCTTTACTTACATGTGTTTATGCCTTTCCTGCATTGTTACACACATTGTATGTGTTGTCGCGCATGCTCTACTTACATGTGTTTATGCCTTTCCTGCATTGTTACACACATTGTATGCGTTGTCGGGCATGCTTTAGTTACATGTCTTTCCTGCATTGTTACACACATTGCTTGCGTTGTCGCGCACACTTGTTGCATTGTCATGCGCCTCTTTACATTGCGTTGTCATGCACGTCTTTCTCGCATTGTTATGCATACACTTAGGTTGCATTGTCATGCACCCCCTCACTTGCGTTGTCATGCATGTTTTACTTGCATTGTCATGCTTGTTTTAGTTGCATTGTTATGTACCCCTTGCTTGCATTGTCATGCTTGTTTCGGTTGCATTGTTATGCACCCCTTGCTTGCGTTGTCGCGCACACTTGTTTCATTGTCATGCACCTCTTTACTTGCGTTGTCGCGCATGTCTTTACTGGCATTGTTATGCTCGTTTTACTCGCATTGTTATGCGTACACTTAGGTTGCATTGTCATGCACCCCCTTAATTGTGTTGTCACACATGTTTTACTTGCATTGTCATGCTTGTTTCAGTTGCATTGTCATGCACCCCTTCACTTGCGTTGTCATGCACTTTTCACTTGGATTGCTATGCATGTTTCTAACGATATTGTACCTGTTAAGTTTCTTTCTTTTGCAGTCACGATATTGTATGTACGGTTCATTTGAAGCTGGCACGACCAAACGAACCAGACGGTATTGTATGTACTCCACGTGAGACGTAGCGAGAATTGTATAATTCTCTTACATCCTTTCTGCAAGTAATGTAGTTTGATTCTTATTCGCTTGCTTAAACTGTTGCATGTTATGATTCATTACAGCTCTCTTTGCATGATCATAACTTATGTTCGGCATCGTGCATGTCATTTGCATCTTGCCCCTGCCTAAGGGCGCATCTCTTTGTTATCTTGTATACTTGTCTAAGTCTTCGGCCGTGTCAAAAATGGGTCGTCTTTGGGCTTTGACATTCACTTCCGTCATCTTATGACTTTTGAGTTCTGTCAAAGAGGGGCAACTGTAGACACCCTATTTTTGACCGTCCTCAAGACTTGGACGTCATCGTTTGAACACTCGATGATCATCCATGCTCGTGTTCATTTTGAGTTCCCAAAGGTCTCGGCTGCGCGCCTTGCCTTAAGATCTCTTAACTTGTCTGTTTTGTGCTTGGTTGTGGACCAAGGATTCGTGTTTTTGCTTATGAGGGAAGTGGGTGGCTTGTTGGCAATCCCTGCAACCCATCGGCTAAGGCATGATGCCATCTGCCATGTTTTCTTGCCGTCGGCCATAAGTTTTGGCCGATCGGCACTCTTTTTGGTCGATTGGCCATATTTTTTAGCCGAGACCTTTCCATCTTCTTTTTGCAAATATTTTGTGCCAGCTGTGACAGCTGGTGAGCACAATTCTTATCCTCCATACACGTGTATGGAGGGATTGCATTCAAGACTCAAGCTTGTTCAACAAGCTTGAGAATTGAAATTCTATAAGAAGGGAGGCCCCTCTCCCTTTCCAGAGGTTCTGAGAATTTGATATACAAGTTCTATATCTCTCTCTATATATATATTTTACCTCTCTCTCTCCCTTTGTTCTTGTTTGTGCCTAAAAGTGTAAAATCTTCACACTATTGCACACAAACACCTACTAGAACACCATCCTTTTGTTGATGAGGTACAGAGGAGTTGGTTTTAGTGTTCTTGGATTGGTTTTGGTCAAAGAAGAGTGCTGGAGTTGTGTTCTTGAAGGTGTTCTTCAAGGGTGAGTCAACTACCTTTTAATACCTTATTTTTGCTTAAGCTTTTGGCCATACTTGAATGCTGTTTTAAGCTTAACTCTAAACTGTAAAAAGTTCTGATTTTTCATGCTTGTGATGTTTGTTTAAGGTCACTTTTGTGTTGGGGGTAGTTTACCCCCTCTTAGGCCTTGTTTGGCCTTGTTTTGTGCCTTTCTTTTTGAGCTTTGGGACTATCTTGTTTTGACCTTCTCACCACTGAAATCCAAAGGATTTTCAGTGGTGGAGAGGTGGTTTTCGGGTCTTGCATAGGAGAGGGACACCCCCCTCTCCTTGTGTCTCATATACTTGTATTAATGGCTCATAATAGTAGCATGTTTGCTTAGCATGTCTTGGTTCCATTTCAGCATCTTTTTGGTGTTATTTTAGCATGCTATATCTCTGTCTAAGGTTGGTTTGATAGCCTCTTACATGCATCATGCACTTGTAGTGTAATCCTCTCTATTGCCTTAACATGCATCTTGTGTTTGGACCATCATTCTTGCATGTTTTGGCTCAACTCAAAGAAGCTTTTGGCCTTGTTTTAGCATGCTTAAGCTCTAATTTGTGTTGTTTTGATCATGGATGCCATGCCTTGTATAGCCTTAGTGCATTCTAGCTTGTTAGCTTTGAGTGTCCAAGTCACTAGCATGCATTATTTGGACCATTTTCATGATTTGGCATCATTTGAAATGTTATTTCAGTCCATGAAATGTGGTCATACACTTGTGCTTGTCACTCTTTCAATGCTTTGAAGAGTTGTTGTTTTGTGCTTCAAGAATGGATCATTGTGCATGCCATCATACTTAGGCTTTGGGATGCCATCTCAGTGGGTTTTTTGGGCTTATTTTGGCATGCCATAACTCTGATTTTTGTTGATTAAGTCATGCCATGTTTGGTTGTAATAGGTGTAGTGTAACACCCCTTTGTTAGCCTTGCATGCTTCATGCCTTTGGTGTTTTGTTCCAGCTTGTGTTGGCTAGGTTCAAGCTTGTTTTTGGTCTTATCTTGACCTTCCTTGGGAATGTTTTGGTTGACCTTGGCTCTTTGAGGCTTGCTTTGGATGGTCATGGTTTAAGTCCCTTTGCTAATCTTGAGCTTTGAGCCTCTTAATATGCTATACTAGTTTTGTTTGGTTGATTTGGCATCATTCCATGCTTAATTCCAGGGCCTATAGTATTGTCACTTGTGCACACTTTTCACTCTTTAAGTGCTCTTAAGAGTTGGTGTCTTCATGCCTTAATTCTTGGGCCAATCGGCATGCATGCTTGTCTTGCATTTCATGTCATCAATTCATCACTTTGGCCACCGATTTGGGCATGGCTGAGGTCTGCCCATTTGGGTTTAAGTCCATCTTTGCATGTTGTTGCATGCTTGTCACATTGCATGTTGTTGCATGCTTGCTAGTTTGCATGTTGTTGCATGCTAGTCCATCTTCTCTTGTTGTTGCGTGCTTATCCATCTTGCATGTTGTTGCATACTTGTTAGATTGCATATTGTCGCATGCTTGTTGTTGGCACTGTTGTTGTATGCTTGATTTATTGCATGTTTGCTTGTTTAGGTTGCATTACATAACATTGTTGCATACTTGTTGCATGCCATGTTGCTTACATGTTTAGGTTGCATTGCATTGTATTTGGCATACTTGCATTACATTGTGTTTGGTTTGGGTGTTAAGCCAAACGCGAGGAATGAGGGACGTTTCATACTTGGAGTGATGAAACGTGCCTCAATTCTCGGTCGCCGATGCTTTTGATTATGCATGATAGAGTTTTAGGCATTCATGTGTTTTTGTGCATTCATTTTACATTGAATTGCACACTTGGCTCCTTTGGCCATCATGCATCGAGATGTGTGATTGGTGGCCCGAGGGTCGAGCACTACACACCTTTGAGCCTCAAACATGATAAGGGATGTAGTTGCACACATTTTCTTGCAAATGTATTGCCATACCTCTGTTTGTCCTCTGCTGCAGCAAAAGGAGGAGTTTGCAGGAAGAGATGGCCGATCGGCTATCTAGTGTGCCGATCGGCTAAAGATGTTTGGCCGATAGCCTCATATTTGGTCGATGACCATTTTCCGTGGGCCGATGGCCACCCCTCTTGGCTGATGGCCTCTCAAGATGTCCATGAGGTGTTTCAGAAGCATCACAGAGATTTGTACAGTTTTCAGAGGTGCAAAACAGTGCAAACAGAGGCAACATGAGGCATGGCAACGGATTTCCGAGCGAGGCCGACCGAGCATGCATTTGTCCCTTTTCTCGAGGCCGTTTTAACTGCTTTGTATAGTTAGTTAATTTGTAATTAATTAGTTAATGTGTTAGCTAATTCAATTCATTGTTGTAAATTCTTAATTGGCTTAGTGTTAGCTAATTTTCAATTCGGTGTTGTAATAATTAGTCTAATTAGATTATTAGATTAGTTAGAATAGCTTAGCGTAGCTTGCTTGTATTATTCATTCGGACCCTCCGTCGAGAGGGCGAATTTTGTAATAAGTGTGCGTGAGTGTGTGAATGTCTTCCAACTCCACGTCTTTCTCCATTTTACTTAACCGCTTACGATGGTTAGTTCTGGGTCATGTTTTGATTAGCATCCTTATGCTTGCATGATTGTATTCATTCATCTGTCTTGCATGCACCGGGCTCGGCGCATCTTACAAACTGCATTGTATTTCAATACATTTACTTGAATACGTGTTCAACAGCATGTTATCAAGTTGCATTTCATATGCCATCTTAGAATAGCCAAGCCTATTTTAGTTGCATTTTTGCATGTATTGCATTAGGCATCTTAATATAGCTAGGATCATGCATTGATTACTAACTAGCTTTTGTTTTGGCTCGGAGTACTAGGTAAGCTTTTATGCTTTAGCATACTGCATGTGTATTAGTGTTGCCATGATAGCATGCTTGCCATGAGGCTAACTGCTTATGTGATATAACTGCCTGAATGCTTATGGGTGAAGGTTGGATTACTTGAATTGGAACAATTCATTGAAATGCGATTTTTAAGCCCACTTGAGAGTGGCAAAATCATGTTTTCTTAAGCCCACTTGAGGGTGGCAAAATCCACGTCTTAGCCTACTTGCGAGTAGCACCTTCAAACCATTTTCAAACAAACATGAGATGTTTTGTTCCAACTTAGGCGATCTAGTCTATACTTGTGTGTTGTGCGCATCACATAGTAATTTTAGCTAATAACCGAAATAAGAACGCATGTGTTTTCAAAAACAAAATATCATGCTTAGTAAAGGACGATCTTTTGATCGGGCGAGCAGGGGTGCTCATTGCATGACCTTCCCCTCTCGTACCCAAGTTCCCGAGCTGAGGCAACTTTGGTGATGACAGACATGTGGCCTTATGCACGAGTCAGGGTTTCCTAAATTTTCCAAAATAAAGCATTTAGGTGGCGACTCTGTATTTGGCAAAGCAGTCCATGTTTGGCACTTCTTTATAAAATCAGTTTTCCAAAACGATTTGCCGGATTTGGACTCTTTAGTGATTTATCGGTTTTGCATTGCACTTTTCGAGATTAGATTCAAAACCGTGACATTGAGTCCGAACTGTAGTAAGCTAATGAACAAAACGGATTTCGCGCCGTCTTCACGCGCGGAGCCGGGACGTTTGGGCACGTCTACAGCCTCGTTTGGGAAGGCTTTTTTTGACTTTTTTGTGAGAAAAAATATAATGATTATGGGTTGGATGTAAAGTTGTCTTATTAAGCTAAAAAACCTATTTCATTTTTTGTGATTAAAATAGCCAAAAAAAGCCCCAAACTTGACTTCCCAATCGAAGCCTTGATTTTGATATTTAAGTATGATATCCTACTTTCAAATCTAAAATCTTACATGATTTTGCAAACAAAATGCAAGATTATATATGATTTGACAATTTAGTAAAATGTGACTCGAGTCACATTTTGGTATTTTTAGTCCTTCCGGATTCACATAGTAATGTGGGTTTTTGAGAAATTGTTATTTTAGTATGTCATTTTAGTTTTTAACTATTTTATTAGGTTAAAATTTTTGTGTTTGGGAAGATGATTAGATTTTTTTTTTTATTATAATTGAATGTAATATTGATGAAAGAAAAAAAAGTGAAATGATAATGATTTGAAAATTCAGTAACCGTTGCATCATAAAGAATTATGAAATCAAAGTGTATCAAAACACACTACAAGAAAGAACAGCTTCAGCGACTACTTTTGCCGACTAAACTAAATTTAGTCGGCAAATTTATACCAATTAGCTACTAAAAATTTGTTTGTCGCCAATAGTAGAGACATTAGCTACCAAATAATATTTGGTCGCCGAAGGTACATGCATTAGCTACTAAACCTTTTTAGTCGGTAAAAGTCTACTATTTTGCTACTAAAAACATGTGTTGTCGGAATTGAGTGTCTTTTGGCGACTAATTATGGGCGACTAAATATGATTTTGGTCGCTAATTGCACAGTCTTTACAAATTGTAAATTTGTTTTATTGGTATTTATGTATTTTTTGGCTACTACTTGTGTGTTAGTCGTGCAAAACAAGGGTTTGGGCGACTATTTCAATTTTGGTCACTAAATCTGAAAGGTTTACCGACTGTAATTCAGTAGCCAAAACAAGGCACAAAATTATGGAGGGAATAGTTAATTTTTCATAAATATATTAGCGACTAAAATAAAATTTTGTCGGGAACATATATTTTTTTGTTTTATTTTTATTGCAATAGAACTCCATTTCCCTCCCTCTCGTACTCCCGCCTCTGTCACTGCTCTGTCTCCATCGCCATCACCGCAAGGCTTGTGGATCATCACTTTGTCTGTCACGCCCTCAAAATAAACCCATAATATCATACATTCACGATAAAGAAAAGAGATTTCATATTGCAATCATCAGAGTATTCTTACAAAAGGTATTACATGTTGACAACAAAAGTAAATGCCCTATAGGCTTACAACTTTCCAAGTCAACACTTGGTTACAAAAAGGAGAGTACTAACTCTACACAAAATAAGCCTTTGGCTTGATATACATGTAATACAACAAAAACAACAAAAAGAGTCTAACAGCCTCAAGCCTCCCAAGCTACGTCCTTGGAGGTGGCATAACACCTGTACCTGAAAATGATGTCCCATATAGGGTGAGCCAACGCCCAGTAGAGATATGCTAAACATAATATGAGCAAAAACTAAAACATTAGCATTTGATAAATGTTTAACCCACATAAATCAATTCATAACCCATTTCAACTACATGACAAATATGTCCATATTTCATTCTTCTTTCCTTTACTTAACCGATTTTCAATTCATAAATATGGCTCAGAACCTGGCCAAACAATTCCCATGAGACCACAGCTCATATCAACAATACATCCATACTTCACAGTAGATACACATATTTGCTGTATCAATATCACATAGAACACTTCTATACTTCACAATAGATACACATATTCGCTGTATCAATACTTCAATAGATACACATAATTGCTGTATCAATGTCACATAAAACACTTCCATACTTCATAATAGATACACATATTCGCTGTATCAATACTTCAATAGATACACATAATTGTTGTATCAATGGAGTCCATCCCCTATCTTCTCCTAAACCGTGGAGTACATCCCCTATCTCCTCCCACATAACACAATGTATATAAGCACAAATCATATACATAATCAATCAATACATAAATTTGATGTATTATTCCAACCGTCATATTCAATGACATATTCAATTGATTAGTTTTAATTCACCTAATCATCATGCAAGGTCTACAACATTCAAGACTATCCTCCACCGATAGCCCAAAGCAATTTATTTCTAAACAGATAATAAATGCATCAACAAATAATTTGACAACAATTTCATAAGTGAACGATTAATAAATCCAACTCCACCATTCCCTCTTATAATGAGCCTATTTCATTATTTCCAACTCAATTCCATATTTCTATAACATTCCCAAATTAATTATATAAATTAATTCATACAACAATTTAGGGCTTTCTCCCCCTTTTTCTCTACAATGACCCAAAGGTCTCATATATCACCAACAACATCAATACCATCAATTTAAGACCCAAGATACACATTTATGAGTCAAAATAACCAAACCTCTCTTTATTCATTTTGAAACCCTAACACCCAAAATTACCCAACTTCAACATTTTATCAAAATGACCAATAGTTTATGTTAAAGGCCATAAAAATGAGTAGTTATCCCTACCTCAAATTCGGAGCTCAAGGAGAAGATGAAGAAATTTGAAAGTGCTCCAAACCCCAATATTTTCGGATCAAAATGTAGCCTTCAACAAGCTCCACACTTTTTACAAAGGCCTAAGGGTAGAAGATTACTCCTACTAGATCAAACCCTAGAGAGAAGTTGGAGTTTTAGAGTGAGGTGCTCTCCAATGGAGGTTTTGAAAAGTAAGAGAGAGAAGGAGTTGAAAAAGTGATCAAAAAAGTCAAACTTCGGACTGATATACTGCACTCCACGCTCAAGCGTGGAACGCCCCGCTCGAGCGTCACACACAGACTCACGCTCGAGCGTCAAAAGCACTGCTCGAGCGCCGGATGCACACTTCCAGAAGTTTTACAGACCAAGGTCCCCGCTCAAGCGTCAGACTCCCCGCTCGAGCGGAGGAATAAAACCAAAAGGGCCCGCTCAAGCGTCAAAACTCCCGCTCGTGCGTCCGATGATCTGCAGAGAAAATACTGGGAGATGGATATTCACGCTCGAGCGTCCAAACTCCCGCTCGAGCGGAGAACCAACAACAAAGGGCCCGCTCGAGCGTCAAAACTCCCGCTCGAGCGTGAAGGCCGAAAACTAGGCATCAACCTTTGGTTTCTAAACACAACCAACCTGTTTCAAACCTGCCCAACACAACCTAAGGCTCAAATACAAAGAGTAAATGATGGAAATGAGAATACGACATCAACACACTCAGGAAACCAAGTCCGGAATACAATAAACAAAGGAAAGGAAAATCGAGATCGCTATATTATCTCCCTCCCAGGTATGTCCTCTCTCTCTCTCTCTCTCTCTCTCTCTCTCCCTCTCCATTTCTGTCTCATTCTCTGTATGGCCTCTCGGTTTCCCTCTTTCTCTCTCTCGCTGTTTACACACATACATGCATATATATATATATATACATACGTATATACACACACACAAATCATATATACACAACCTTGATCCCATATATAATCGATTATACACTGTTTCCCTCTTCTCTATAGCCGAAATCTCCATCGCCATCACCATCACCGCAAGGGTTGCTGGATCATCAGGAAGTCTCCCTCCCAGGTATGTCCTTTATTCCTCTCTCTGAGATACGTATCTCCCTCTCGATTTATCTGTCTCCTTCTCACTGTTTCCCTCTCTCTTTCTTTGTCCCTGTTTACACACACACATACATATATATATATATATATATATAGACACATAAATCATATAGGAAATGCTGAAAATTAGGGCATTGTTAATGAAATTTAAAATTAGGGCAATTCTTGGGCTGAGATGTTATTGAATTTAGAACTGAGATGTTTAATAATGTATAATGGATTTTTATTGTAGGATTTGCCATATCTATTTGAGTGTCAATCCTTACAATTTTAGGCTGCCAACAACTATAATGCTCTGCCATTTAAAGCCTCAAGTTTCATAATTTGTTAAATTCATTGAATTTTTCTACTTTTATTATGCATGCATACATAATGTCAGTTTCAGTTTTTCATTTGTTTGAAATTCCATTTTATAACACATTACTAATGTTAGCTAACAGTTCACCGACATATAGTTCCTCTCTCTCGGCAAACATGTATGTGGATATACCTAGTTGTTCGATCCATAATCTAAACCTTTTCTTATAGAAATCTAAAACATTAAAAAATTCTCTACACTTGAGTGCTATATGACTTATATTATAGAAGCATGATGGCCATGGCAGTTGACCCATGCGATGGGCTTGGTTGGAAGTAAGGTCCAACGAAAAAGTTTAAGAATATTGCGGGCTAATAATGATATTTGACACTGGTTCAAGTTGCGCTTTCTCTCTCTCTCTCTCTCTCTCTTTCTCTCCCTCTCCCAGCTGCTAGTTATACAACTTTTTCACGATATTGGTGCCTTTTCTATTGGAACTTAGAGGAGATCGGGATACATTGAATTTCATGTTCAGATTTATGTTGGCAATATGTTTGAGGATAATTTTTTTGACTTTGGTGGATGAATGTAGGCAGCAGCCCCTTTCCTTGCTTGCATATGCATAGGCATTGAATGGGTTTCTAATCCATACTTGTTTTGCTATTTCTCTTACGTTTATGTGAATTTTGAGTCCATTTCTTGATGGGTTTTGCATTTTCTGCCATTTTAATGAGAATTTGAGTTTAAATTCCCTTTATTTTCTGTGGAGATGTTAATTTGTTTTTCATATATTAATTGAAGTATGGTAACTGATGGGTTTGCTTGTAACTGATGTGGATGTGGCTAGGGTTGTGGTGGAGGAGATTGAGTATATCTATATGTAGACGTCCCTGAACGTCCCGAGAGGGAATCCCGTTTTGTTCATTGGGCTCACTACGGTTTAGGACTCAATGTCACGGTCCTGTATCTAATCTCGCAGAGTGCAATGCAAGACCGATGAATCATCAAAGAGTCCAAATCCAGCAAATCGTTTTTGAAAATAGATTTTTTTGAAAGAAGTGCCAAACATGGACTGCTTTGCCAGATATAGAGTCACCACCTAAATATTTATTTTGGGGGAATTTAGGAAACCCTGACTCGTGCCTAAGGCCACGTGTCCGTCATCACCAAAGTTGCCTCAGCTCGGGAACTTGGGTACGATTGGGGAAGGTCACTTTGTGAGCACCCCCGCTCGCCCGATCAAAGATTGGCCTCTACTAACCATGATATCGAGTTTTGAAAACATTATGTGCTTTTGTTCCGGTTTATTAGCCTAGAATTACTACGTAATGCGTGCAACATACAAGTATAGACTGGATCGACCGAGTTGGAACAAAACATTTCATGTTTGTTTTTCAAAGCGGTTTGCTACTCGCAAGTAGGCTAAAATGCGGATTTTGCCACCCTCAAGTGGGCTTAGAAAACATGGTGATTTGCCACTATCTAGAGGGCTTAAAACTCTCAATTGGTGAATTGTTCCAATTCAAATAACCAAACTTTCACCCACAGGCATTCAGGCAGTTATATCACATAAACACATAGCCTCATGGTAAGCATGCTATTATGGCAGTCACTCACACGCATGCAAGGATGCTAAAGCATAAACACTTACCGAGTACTCCGAGCCAAAGAAAGAAGCTAATTAGAAATCATGCATGAATCCTAACTATGCTGAAATGCCTAATGCAACACATGCAAAAATACAACTAAGATAGGCTCGGCTATTCTAAAATGGCATATGAAATGCAACAACTGATACACGTATTCAGCTCGGAATTGAAATACAATGCAGTTAGTATGATGCGCCGAGCCCGGTGCATGCAATACAGATGAATGAATGCAAACATATGAGCATAAGTATGCTAATTGAAACGTGCCCTAAAACTAAGCATCATAAGCTGGTAAATAAAAGGGAGAAAGACGTGGGGTTGGAAGACATGCATCACACACACGCACACTTATTACAACATTGCCCTCTCGCAGAGGTCCGAATAAATATTACACAACCAAAATGAATAACTAATTATAGCTAATTATTACATAACCCTAATTAATTAACAAATTAACTAAGATAAATAAGCTAGCATGCAAATTTAAATAAAAACGGACTGCCTCAGCTCTGTTCCGAATGATAGGGATGCATGCATGCTCGGGCCGCCTTGCCGGAAAATCCATCGCGATGCCCCGATTTGCCTCTGTTTGCAACTGGTCCCGGAACACTGTAAAAAACTCCAGAAGGCTGCTGACCAGTTTTTGCTGCTGGTTTCCGGTTTGCTGCAACAGAGAGCAAGAAAGGGGCATGGCAAAGTATTTTCAACATATGTATGCATGACCACTCTCCCTGTCATTGCATAAGCTCTAGGGAGTGTAGTCCTCGATCCTCGTGCTACCAATCACGCATCCCGATGCATGATGGCCGGGGAGTCGAATTGCACGACTCAATATGAAATGGATGCACACATAAACACAACAAGGCCTAAACTCCATCATAGGTAATCCGGAGTGTCGGCGACTGAGAATCGAGGCACGTTTCGTCACTTGGAGTAAGAAATGTCCCTTGTTTCCCGTGTTTGGACTGAACCCTATTCCAAACACTATGCAATATACATGGCATGCACGATGCGACTCGGACTATGCAACCTAAATGCAATGCGACTAAATGATGCAAACATGCAGAGAATGACATGCAAACATGCTACTAGCATACACAATGCTGTGAACTACATGGCATACTCGATGCAAGACACCTTATGCAACAATATGACAACATATGATTAGCATACACAATGCGAATATCAAATGGCATACTCGATGCAACGAACTACATGGCATGCGCAATGCTATGACTAGAATGGCATACACAATGCAAGATGGACTTAAACCAAGATGGGTGAGCCTCAGCCACACCCAAATCAGTGGCCAAACATGATGGAATGAAAGGTAGGAAAACTCATGCAAACATGCCCGATGCAAGGGACCGAACCTAAGGCATCAAATGCCACTCTACCAAAGCATGGCAAGGGATGAAACATGGCATTCCATCATACATTTTCCAGCTCTGAAATGATATGCAAGATGATCCCGAATCATGCAAATATGTCACACAATGCATGCTAGATGGCCCGAATACCGAAACTAGTGAAGTGCGTTACACTAGAGGTACACAAAGCAATACACAAATGGCAAAACGAGCCCCAAACAGACCCTAGGCAGGTCCAAGACAGTGGGAAAATGGCCTAAAAAGATGGCTCAACATGCATAGAAATGAAGCTCATGCAATGGTCCAAAAACGAGGCAAACTAGCACGACTCTCAAACGCATTTAAAGAGTGGAAAACATGGGAATATGACATATATGTAAGCTCTGAAATATGATGCACAATGGTCCTAAAACATGGAAACACCTCAACATAAGCATGCAATAGGCTTCAAAACACAAAGCTAGGCAAGAGTATTGAACTAAAACCATGCATAGCAAGCATCATTCGACCATGAGGAATAAAAACAGAGCTAAGGCAGTCCAAAACATACACAAAATCAGTTTAAGGCATGGCTAAAAAGTGCTAGATTCATAGACCAAAATAGCATGCAATACAAGCTAGTGAATAGGGTTTACACTACAAGTATATGGAGCATTCAAGAGGTCACCAAACCAACAAAATTCAGAGGTATGACATGCTAAATAAAGCCCAAAAACCCACTGAAATATGGTCTACGCATGCAAGAATGATAGGCCCATTTGATAGGCTATAAAGAGGGTTGTTCTACACATGCAAGGTGGACACCCAAAATGGCAAAATGGGCTCTGGAAAGAGCCTATGAAGGTCCTAAAACCTACCAAAAATGGCCTGAAACATGGCTTGGAAGCATGCAAATGAGGGCTCCTTTGTTAGGCCAAATATGCTAGTAAAAAAGACAAGGGGTGAGAAGGTCACCCCTCTCTGATTTTGGTGCTCAAAATAGCATAATAACCACTGAAAATCTGCTGGATTTCAGTGGTCAAAAGGGCCAACAAAGCTCAATACAAAGGCCCTAATGCATGGCTCAAAACAAAGGGAAATGAAGCATGCAAGGGGGTAGATGGCCCCTAACAGAAAAATGGTCTTAAACAAACATGTTAAGAAGCTCAAAATAAGACTTTTTTTAGTTTATGACAAAGCCCAAATATGCTTGCAATCTAGGCTAAGAGATGAAGCAAAATAAAGACCAAAAGAGGGAAAGAAATGTTACCCTTGAAGCTCAGCAACTCCAGCAGCTTTGAGGCCAAAAACCAGACCTCCAAGACTTCTCAAGACCCTCCAAGAAGCTTAGGTTGGTGTTGGAGGTGTTAGACTAAGAGGTGTGGTGCAAAGGGGCAAGAACTTAGCACTTTAGGGCTCAAAGTATAGAGATATAGAGAGATGTAAGCCTCTTGCCCTTAAACCAAATTCTCAACCCTTGCAAGGGAAGAGGAGCCTTCCCTTTATAGAGCCAAAGGTCTAAAGCTTCTTCAAGAAGCTTAAAACCAAGGTTAAACATCCTCCATACACGTGTATGGAGGATGCAATCTGTGGCTTCCAGCTGGCACAGCTGGCACCAACTCAGTGAGACAGAAAAGGAGAAAGCTGGCCAACCAGTTCAGGTGGTCGGCCGACCACTCCCCCTGGTCGGCCGACCAGGGTCAAAAGGTCCAGGTGGTCGGTGGCCTCCTAGGGTGGTCTCCAAGCTGAAAGCAAGCTAGTGGTATGGTGGAGACCAGTCAAAAGTGGCTCAAAAACCAAGAAAACCAGCTTCCTGACAAGAAAATCGACCGGCGGGAGAAAAGGTGGTCTCCCACCCTTGTACCACCTTCCAACCAATGAAAATAGGGTCCATACCAAAAATGAACTAAGACAGATGCAAAACGAGGGTTCGGAGGCCAAAACACGCAGCCGGGTGCCCTGAAAACTGACTGTTAAGCATCGAAAGTGGCGTGCGACCACGAAGGTGGTCTCCAGGGCCACAGTGTCCCTCTAGAGAGAGTAAAAAAGGTGTGTACCAAAAACCAGAGCAAACGGAGAAAGTTAAGCGGTCCCGAACCGAGGCGTACGGCCGACGGCTCCGAAAACCGAAAACTAGTCTCCAAACGGGAAAAGCGGCCTACGACCACAAAACGTAGCCTACGGCCACTGAGAGATGGTCTACGAGACCTCTTCCTCCCTTTGGGAAGAGAAAACAGAACCTGGTTCGCAAACCGAGGCAAAGCACAAAAGAGTCCCGAAGTCCGGAGGCAAGGCTCTCAGCCGAGACTCCGAAACCTCAGAACAAGCGCAACATGCACCATCACCGAGCGCTCAATCGATGACGTCTGAGTCTTAAGGTCGGTCAAAAATGGGGTGTCTACAGTTGCCCCTTTTTGACAGAACTCGGAAGTCATACATGACGGGAGTGAATGTCAAAGCCCAGAGACGACCCATTTTTGACAAGGCCGAAGACTTAGACAAACAGGCGGGATAAGCAAGAGGTGTGCTCGCAGGCGTGCCCGCAGGCAGGGGCAAAATGCAAAATGACGTGCACAAAGCCGAACGTAACTCACGATTATGCAAAGCAGCAAGCTGTAATGAAGCAAATATTCACAATAAATGCAATAGTTTTAAGCGAGAATGCAAAGCAAAACTACATTTCATGCAGTAAGGATGTAAGAGAATTACAATTCTCGCTATGTCTCACACGGAGAAGATACAATACCTGTCCGGTTCGTCTGGTCGCGCCAGCTTCAAATGAACCGTACATACAATATCGTGCCTGCAAAAGAGAGAAAATTAACGAGCACAACATAGTTAGCAACATATGTTCAATGTTACATCAAACGCAGACAAACATGGTGCCGATGAAAAGGTGCAACGCAATGCAAGAAGAAACGTGCGCGACAACGCGAGTTAAGCATGAAGGTATGACAATACCAGTTAAATGTGCGTAACAATGCAAGTGATGCGCATAATGATGCCAGTGACGTGCATAACAATGCAGGATGAATGCAACTTCAAAAGCGTATTTGAAACAAAACATCGAGCAAAGAAATGTAAGCCTCGATGAGGGCAACTCAAATGTGACCTCTGGTTTACCTCTCGGAGGGGGCACTACGTACTCAAAAAGGATACACCTTGCTCTTGGCGAGTAACGACGAACCGCGCATCGAAGATGAGATTTGAAGTTCCCGTGGAGAGATTTTGCGTCGAAAAGTGCACTTTCCTTGTACTTTCTTGAGAGCCGGGGACTCCGATCACCACCAAAATTTGCAGGGAGAACAAAGAGGCATTGGAGACCACCCAGGAGGGCCACCGACCACCCTAGAGTGCCACCGACCAGGTTTTGTGCAAGGGGGTGGTCGGCCTACTACAAAAGCTGGTCGGCTGACCACTTTGCCAAAAACAGGGGCAGTTTTGTCCTTTTGCACTTGTTTCTTTAAATACACTTGGCCAAAGCACTTTTGCTCACACCTTGAGATCTGAAATTAGTCCCTCTTGCTTCCTAGACCATTTTCTCTCTCAGATCTGCGCTCTATACGCGTTTTCCAACGCTCCACGCAAAGTTGTTTCGCGAAATCTTTCATTTTTCTTCACTTTGGACCGATTAAAATTTGATTTCGGAGCTTCTTTCTCCATTTTCACCACTTAAGGTAAGTTTGTCTCGACATTTGGAACATTTTCTCGGGAGTTGACTTTTGTTGACTTTTTCATTTCCCGAGAGTTGACTTTTGTTGACTTTTTCCAATTTTGGCTCATTTTGCTCATTTTTGCTCCTTTTCGCAGATTTCTTGAAATGGCGGGTCATTTCCCTCATGGCGGAGGTCCTCCAGGTGCCGAGGGTGAGCCGGACATCATGTCCTTGCCTCCGAGGATCCGCCCCTTTGATCCCGAGAGGTACGACCCTCCGGAGCACATCCTTCCCGTGAGTACTTTCTACCATTTTACGGATTTTGATTGCCGGGCGCCCGTAGATCTGCTGTTACGGGAGCCAGAGTCCCACCTCTCTCACCAGGCACGAGAGGGATGTATTTCACTTTTACATTTTCTGCAATATATTCTGCGTTTTCTATGCATTTCCCGCTTTCACTATATATGTTCCTCTACTCATTCTGAACACATTCACACGCCATCCGGTCCACTTTGGCACACAACTTATTCTGAATGCTTAGTCTATAACATGGCATTCTGTTTGCATTTTGAACACACAGCTCAAGCACCTGAATTTCTGAACACACAGCTCAAACTTTTTGTCGTGAACACACAGCCCACAGTTTTCTGAAATCTGAACACGCGGCCCAAACTCTTGATTATGAACACGCAGCCCATAGTTTTCTGGAATATGAACACACAGCCCAAACTCTTGAAGTGAACACACAGCCCACATTTTTTGAAAGTTGAACACGTAGCCCAAA
Source organism: Camellia japonica (assembly GCA_030407325.1). Taxonomy (NCBI): domain Eukaryota; kingdom Viridiplantae; phylum Streptophyta; class Magnoliopsida; order Ericales; family Theaceae; genus Camellia; species Camellia japonica. Next base: position 202,979,926 of record JAPPVO010000002.1, on the reverse strand, counting down.
CTTTTGATGGTGAACACGCAGCCCACAGTTTTTGAAAGTTGAACACGCAGCCCAAACTTTTGATGTGAACACACAGGCCACAGTTTTTGAAATCTGAACACGCAGCCTAAACTCTTGAAGTGAACACGCAACCCACAGTTTTTGAAAGTTGAACACGCAGCCCAAACTTTTGATGTGAACACACAGCCCACAGTTTTTGAAATCTGAACACGCAGCCCAAACTCTTGAAGTGAACACGCAGCCCACAGTTTTTGAAAGTTGAACACGCAGCCCAAACTCTTGATGTTGAACACGCAGCTCACACACTTCAATTCTGAACACACAGCTCATAGTTTTTGAAAGTTGAACACGCAGCCCAAACTTTTGAAGTGAACACACAACCCATAGTTTTTGAAAGTTGAACACGCAGCCCAAACTTTTGATGTGAACACACAGCCCACAGTTTTTGAAATTTGAACACGCAGCCCAAACTCTTGATGTTGAACACGCAGCTCACACACTTCAATTCTGAACACACAGCTCATATACTTTATCTTGAACACGCAGCTCATTCATTGCATTTGCACGCAGCCCATACTGAACACGCTGTCCACAATATTGTATCTGATTTGATTTGCACACAGCTCGTATTTTTATTTTGAAACTGAGTACATCTGTTCATTCTAAATGTAGGTATCTTCTCGTGTTACACGAGGCTATGGCTCGATCATCACCAGGGAGTGGTACGCAGAGCTCCCAGAGTCCATTTGCGATCTGGTTGACCAGGCAGGGTTTGGACCCTTCTGTGCGGGGATATCTCGCTACCCTGCGAGCAGGACGCTGATGGGGGCACTCGTGGAGAGATGGTGGGACACCACCAACTCATTCCACTTTTCAGCTGCTGGGGACATGACGATGACCCCGTTTGACTTCGCGATGCTGACGGGCCTTGATGTGGCCGGCCGACCGGTCCCTTACGACGAGGATATGGGGGAGTGGGAGGCTGCCTGGATCTATATGTTGGGAGCTCGCCCACCGATTGACCGATCTTCGGGCAGAGTCAGGTACACTTGGTTTTCCACACATTTTAGAGAGATTGTGCCCGAGACTCTCGAGGAGATAGAGCAGTACGCTCGAGGGTTTTTGATGTTCCTTCTTGGGACCACTTTGTTTCCCGATAGGGGGAACACCGTTGGACTTTATCTGCTGAGTGCTCTGGTAGACCTATCATAGGTTAGCCAGTATGATTGGGGTGGCGTCGGCCTTGTTACTCTTTATTGTTACATGAGTGCGACCTCCCGCAGGCGAGGGAACATAGTCGGCGGCTATTGGAGAGCTTGGGAGGTACTTTCTGCCATTATCTGTACACTGCACACACGGCACACTTTACATTTTGTACTTTGCACTCCGCTCTCAGCATTCTGCATTCTCCGTACATTCTGTATTCATATTCTGCACTCAGCATTCTGTATTCTGATGGCTATTGCCCTGTTTTCCACAGCTATGGGTTTTCGCATACTTTCCGACGCTAGCCCCCGAGCTCGAGGTGGAGGCTCCTCTTGTGATTCCCTACTCGCTCGTATTTGAGGGCTAGTACCGGCCGAGGGCTCGGGAGACTTTGCCCTACTTGCGGCAGTTCTTCGACACGGTGCGGACGACCGAGGTAATTCAGAACTCTCAGTTTTCCATGTTTTCATCTTTGATTCATCTTGCACATTTACGATTTCTAATCGGCTTATGCATTGGTTATCCACAGATCACATGGCAGCCCTGGGCGCCCTTGGGTAGAGATACCCGATTTCAGTTTCCTGGGGCATGGGCCGCTTCTCGGTACAAGATCCTATTTGAGGGGCCAGTGGGCAGGGCCTGGTTTCTGGGGGACCACTTCATGCGCCAGACGATGGGCTACCCCGAGAAGAGTGTCCCCGCAGCACCTCTGGACGACATGCGGTCCACTGAGGGACTCACTCCCCAGGATGTTGATTTGGCTACACTGGGCACTGATGCAGTTCTACATTTGGAGGAAGGGGAGTACGCGACCTACCGTCATACATACTTGATGCCCCCATTGACAGGTGTCCGCACTCCCACGAGGAGGTCTGCTGGCATACCATCATCGAGTCGAGTCCGGGCTACAGACTCTCCTTCGACCAGCAGGGCTGGTACATCGAGAGGTGGGGTTGGACTGGTTCCTCCGATCCCTCCGACTAATGAGCACGCCGGGTGGCCAGATCTTCCGACCGAGTTGACTGGATGGCGATATGGGTCACCTTACCCGATTCCATTGGAGCCCCCAGTGCCTGATCACCGATACGTCAGAGACCCTGACTCGCCACCGGTATGCTTTACAGTTTTGATTTATCACTAAGATATTTGGACATTTATTCATTCACTGATAACTTGAACTTGCATCTGCAGCCCCCTATTGAGTACATGGATAGGATGCTCGGAGTGATGGCCTCGCTCGAGGGCATGGTTCTGCGGAGGGAGACGCAGCTGTTCATTGCCGGCGTCTCGGTGCTTTTCAATTTCCTTGCATTTATCATACTTCTGATGACATGTTGTATTTACCCATTTCACTGCATTGCTTGACTGTATGCGTAGAGCACATCTAACACACACCACATTCATATACTATATCTGCATGCATCCACTTCATGTAGCTTTCTTGTCTCTGCATCTGATATACATATTGGCTAATGTATTCAAATTGCACTCTTCCTTTTCAGATGCCTCCACTACAGACTGGGCCACAGGCCGGGCCATCTAGGCCTTCTCAGGGAGCTGGGAGAGGGGGTTCGACTCGCAGCCGAGGTGGACGTAGAGCGCCTGTCATAGAAGAGGAGCCCAACGAGGAGGAGGAGCCTACGCATCCCCAGTTAGAGACATCTGCTGACAGAGAGGATGACTCTGAGTCCGGTTTTAAGGGCGGCGGTGATGCCGAGGAGGGTTCCGACGACAGCAGCTCTGATTCAGATGATGATGATAGTGCAGAGGTTGTTCCGCAGAAGAGGACGAAGAGGGCCTCTTATTTCTGTGCTTGATAGCACTGATGCAGCTGTTCCTGCTTTATTTTCCTTTTTTACTAGTAGTTGTAGCACATTATACATTGTTAGGTAGTTTTATTTTCTGTAAAAACTTGTACCCTTGTTGTAAAATGTTGTAACAAAGGAAGCATGATGGAATGAAACAGCTTTTTGAAAAAGTGTTGTATTTTATGTTCTTAGCATCGCATCGCATCACTTTGCACAAAAATGAGATTGATGAAAATTGAGCATTGTGTATTACTAAGTCAAGCAGTGAACCGACGCAACAAACTAATCAACCTAACTTACTAAGAAACAACAAAACCTTAGCAAGTTTACAATTCGATAAGCAAAACACGAAAATGTTTGATAAACAAACAACAATTCAACGGACAAACTCGTCAACTCGACAAAACCTAATGACTCGATAAACAAAACAACTTGATAAACAAGACTACAACTCGATAAGCAAAACAACAACTCGATAAGCAAGAATTAACAACAACTCGATAAACAAATGCATTTTCGGACATAACGAGCGACGGAATGCATCCGAAACAGAGGGAAATATGGACCTTCAAAAACTCCCAACGCATGGAAAGGCTAGGAACTCTCTTCTAGAAGCTAGGACAAGACCAAAGCCCTGCTTTTCTCCATGGCTGACCACCCAAGGAGGCTGGCCGACCAGCTGCTTTCCTTGGAGACTAAAGGGGTGGTCGGCCTACCAAAAAAAGTGGTCAGCCGACCACCTGGTTTGGCAACCACCAGATTTTTGACACGTGTCCCCAAACAGTGCCTTATCCTCTATAAAAGTTCCAGCTTTGAGGTTCTTTCATTTCATCTCAGTTTTGCATCAAAATGGAGGCATTCCTCATCGAAAATCTCGCAGCTTGGACTGCTACTTTAGACGGCTCGGAAAAGTTAAACTTCCGGGGCTTCTGCTTGAATGCACTATTCACATTGAGCCGCACTCCGCTGCATCTTCCATTCCTCCATGCCGCAGCGAGGTTTTGGAATCCGGTAACACATGTTTTTAGCTTTGGCGGGCAAGAGGTGTGTCCTACCTTCGAAGATTTCCAAGCTTTGATGGAATTTGAGCACAGCGAAGAAATCTTGCCCCAGTTTCGCTTCGGCCACGCCCAAGCTTTAGGATGGATGTGTGGGTTTACTATGCATGACGCTAGGTCTTTGATCTGCAACGGGGAATTGGACATCCTCAGCTTGATTCATCGCTTTTCTGACGCCGGTGACCGCGGCGACCATCATTGGCAAGGTTTTCAGCGTCATGCCCTTTGCTTGTGCATGCTATCTCATTTCTTGCTTGCCTCAGGCTCCGGAGGATCTAGCGTTCGTCTGATTGAAGTCGCCCAAAGCTTGAAAGAGGACAAGAGCGGCATTGCCATGACATTGGCCGAAACATTGATGGGCTTGGATGCTTTCCACCACCGGGAGATGACTAGATTCTCGGGGAGTCCACTACTGCTGCAGGTAATGTTTCCCACCCTGTCTCACATATATATTGCTCACATCACTCGGCCCTCAGGCTCGATTTTTCTCTCAAAACCCTTTTCTTACTTTTCTCTCATCGTACGTCTCTCTATTCTTTATTCTCTCATTTTTCATCCCTCCCCAGGTGTGGTTGATGGATAAGCTACAGGTTGTGGACTCTTGCCCAGCATACTCAGCTCGCGGCTACTTCTTCCGGCAACGTCTAGTCGATGCCCCTGATGAGGGATGGTGGTTCGACTGGATGTGCAGTTTGTCCGCAGACCGCATTGCTTGGCGCTGTCCTTGGCTCAATCTACCGGCAATGAGCTACAGTATGTCTCGCCAGCCCGGGATTCAATTGATCGGCCTGACACATTGCGTGTTTTACTTTCCTTTCCGGTTCCAGCGCCAGTTCGGCCATGATCAGACTTGCCCGCCAGAGGGGATAGAATACCCAGCTGCATTTCCAGTCCGAGGCGCACAGCTTGCTCGATATGCCACAGCATGGAGGACGAGAGAACTCCTGGCCCCCGCTCCCACTTTCAGTTGCACTTTGTCTGATGAGTGCATAGATTGGCTCAATGAAGAGGCACAGATTGGGCCCACTTTGGCGTCAGAAGCTTCGACCAGCTCTGGGAGGGGGCGCAGGAACACCTGACTTAGCTATGCCCCGGATTTATTGCTTTATTAGTACTTTCAAGTTTTCTTTATGAATGTAACCAAAAGCAACTTCAATTTGTATGCAAGAGCAGGAGGACTCTGTATTGAAATCAATAAAATTGAAGGTTGTGGGTACTGAAAATTTCCCGTTTGGTCCAAAAATGGTCTAAGTTGTAAAAAGATTAATTTGAACAAAATCAACTTTTATTAAAACTTTTCAAAACCATTTTCGACATGGATCAGAACTGGACACGCCTGAGATCTGTCACTGAGATGCACAACCCCGGATCCCAGCAACTGGAAAGTTGCCCCTAGTCTGAATAGCACTGCACCGGAGATCACAACCGAAGCTCTTGAATGCTGAATAGACAAAGATGACAGAGATGATCAAATGGACAAAGTTGATCGGGGAAAAGTTTATGGCTGAACTTCAGGATGAAGTTGCCTACGTATCCCAAAGATGGGAATCAAGCCTTACGTAGTTCAGGCTCGGGTTCACTCGAGTATTTTCACTCTCCTTTTACGCTCTAACTTTTGCCAAGGCCGCCCTTTACGGGTTTTCAACCTTGCGAGCTCAGTTTTTGTAATTTCAAATTTTTCATGCTCTAACTTTTGCCTAGGTTGCCCTTTCGGGTTTTCGGCCTAGCGAGCCTCTCAAGGGTAATATTTCTTCAACTTGTCCATGTTGATCGGCTGTGAGAATTCCAGGCCATCTAGGTCCATCAGAACGATAGCTCCACCTGACCAGATAGACTTGATGATGTAAGGACCAATCCAATTGGGTCTGAACTTGCCCCTAGGGTCATGGATGGGAGCTCGGTTGTCTTTGAGCACCAAATCTCCTTCTTTCAAATTCCGGGACTTAACTTTCTTGTTGAAAGCCCTGGCAATTCTGTGCTGATAACCTTGAACATGGTACAGTGCTTTCAGTCTCCTTTCATCAAAGAGCATGAGTTCCTCAAATCTGCTCTGCTGCCAATCTGCTTCGGCTATCTGACACTCAGCCAGCACTCTCAATGACGGAACTTCAATCTCGATAGGTAGAACGGCCTCCATCCCATAAACTAACGAATACGAAGTCGCCCCAGTAGAAGTTCTAATTGAAGTCCGATAGCCCCACAGAGCAAATGGCAACTTATCTGGCCAGTCCTGGTAAGTTTCCACCATCTTCTGCAAAATGTGTTTGATATTCTTGTTGGCGGCCTCAACTGCTTCGTTGGTCTGCGGCTGATATGTGGATGACTTATGAAAAGCCACGTTGTATTTTTCCAACAAGTCAATCACTTCCTTCTTGAAGTGGGAATCGTTATCTGAAATGATCTCGTTCGGGACCCCGTAGCGACAGATGATGTTGTTTCTGATGAATTTCGCAACATGTGAAGCCTTCAACACCGCATAAGATTGGGCCTCAACCCACTTTGTGAAATAATCTATCGCGACCAGAATGAACTCATGCCCATTAGACCCCTTCGGAGTGACAGCCCCGATCACATCGATTCCCCAAACTGAAAATGGCCATGGCGAAGTCATATTGTACAGCTTCGATGGCGGGATGTTCATGCGGTTTGCATGGATCTGACATTTGTGGCATCACCGAACAATGCCGATACAATCCTCCTCCATGGTGGACCAGTAGTAACCCTGTCTGAGGATCTTATAGGCTAACATCACTCCGTTCATGTGTGTTCTGCACTCTCCTCCATGGATGGCCTCCATCAGGCGCTTCGATTCTTCAACGTCGACACACAGTTTATGCATTCCCAGATGACCTCTCTTATACAGTTTTCCTCCGCAGATGATGAACTGAGCAGCCATTCTTCTGATTGCCCTTTTATCTTTAGCATTTGCCCCTGGTGGATACGTTTCTTTCTCCAAAAAGTTCCAAACATCGTGGTACCAGGGGTTCTCATCTTGAACCTCATCTATAGCAGCAATTGACTCGTAGGCTGGCGCAAATTTCTGGTTAATGATGATCGGACGCATCCGGACTCCAAAAGGGATGTCTATCATGGAAGATAAAGTTGCTAGTGCATCTGCAAACCTGTTGTTCTCTCTTAACAGATGAGTAAAGTTTAGTTTCTCAAACCGAGGAATTAACAAGTCCAAGGTCTGGTGATACATTATCATCTTTTCTTCTTTGACTTTCCAATCTCCATTCGCTTGTGATACAACAAGGTTCGAGTCCCCGATGACGTCCAACCATTTTGCCCCTAGTTCCAGGGCTGCTTCTAAACCAGCAATGCATGCTTCATACTCTGCTTCGTTGTTCGAGACCTTGAACCGAAGTTTAAATGCTAGAGGGATACGGACTTGTCGGGTGCTATCAGCAACACCCCTACCCCAAACCTGTACTGGTTTGACGCTCCGTCAAAATACATCGTCCAAAACTCATCGTCGATATGCAAAATAGCCTCATCTGGGAATAAGTACTCGACTGCTTCATCCCCTTCAACTGGGTGATCAGCTAGGAACTCCGCTACCGCTCTCCCCTTTACTGACTTGCACGTCACATACTTCAAATCGAATTCGGAAAGCAGAAGCAACCAACGAGCTAGCCTACCCGTAAGTGCCGGTTTCTCGAAGAGATATTTGATGGGATCTAATCTTGAAACCAACATTACAGAGTGAGCTAACAGGTAGTGCCGCAGCTTCCTGGTAGCCCATACCAAGGCCAAACAAGCCTTCTCGAGTGGAGTGTAGCGGGTCTCGTAATCCAACATCTTCTTGCTCAGATAGTAGATAGCTTTCTCCACTTTATCCTCTGATTCTTGCGCAAGCATGCAGCCCATCGTAGTTTCAGTCACTGAAAGGTACAAAATCAACGGTTTTCCCGGCTCAGGTGGTGACAACACGGGTGGGTTCTGTAAGTATTCCTTGATCTGTTCAAAAGCAGCTTGGCATCGGCCGTCCCATTGGAACTTCTTTCCTTTCTTCAGGAGACCAAAAAGTGGTTCACAAGTCAAGGTTAATTTTGAGATAAACCGTCTTATGAATTGCACTTTACCCAGAAAGCCTCGCACCTCCTTTTCAGTCCTTGGTGGTGGCATTTCTAAGATGGCCTTGATTTTGGAAGGGTCGACTTCGATACCTCTCTGTGTAATCAGAAACCCCAGCATTTTCCCTGCTGTAACACCGAACGTACACTTCTGAGGATTCAGCTGCAACCGAAATTCTCTGATCCTTTGGAAGAACTTTTGCAAGGCGGTGTAGTGGCCCTCTCTTTCTTTGGACTTGACAATCATGTCGTCCACGTACACCTCAACCTCTTTGTGGATCATGTCATGTAATATCGTGGTCGCGGCCCGTTGATATGTAGCTCCAGCATTCTTCAACCCAAATGGCATCACCCTGTAACAGTAAGTCCCCCACGGGGTGGTGAAAGCAGTCTTCTCCCGGTCTTCAGGTGCCATCACTATCTGATTGTAGCCCGAAAAGCCATCCATGAACGAAAGCAAAGCATGCCCCGCTGTGAAGTCCACTAACTCATCAATATGCGGCAAGGGAAAGTCGTCCTTCGGACTGGCTCTGTTCAAATCCCTGAAATCCACGCATACCCGGATCCTGCCATCCTTCTTCGGCACCGGAACAATGTTGGCCAACCAAGTTGGGTATTCGGATACCAGCAGGAACCCTGCGTCAATTTGCTTGGTGACCTCTTCTTTAATCTTGAGAGCCCAGTCCGGGCGGATCCTTCTGAGTTTCTGTTTAACGGGTCGGGCCTCTGGGTCAAGAGGGATCCGGTGCTGTACAATCTCAGGATCGATTCCAGGCATGTCTTCGTAGGACCACGCGAAAACATCTTTGAAATCTTTTAATAAAGCGACTAAGCGCTCGCGTTCCTCCGAAGACAACGTGGACCCGATCTGGACCAGCCGCGGGTCCTCCTCAGTACCAACATTAACAGTAGTGATTTCATCAACTAAAGGTTTAACAAATCTTTCCTGCTCTTGATCAATTAAGCGTTGCAAAACCGGAGGAATTTCTTCCCCGTCGTTTTCATCAAAATTTTGAAAGTCCTGATTAATACAATAAATCAAGGGCACAGAAAAGTACTCAGAAACCACATCCATTCCATTCTCATTAAGCATTTCCAAATCGTCCGATTCTTCTGTTACAACAGACTCAAAAGAGAAAGAAAAAGACGACCTAGACAGGACTGTGGCATCCGGGTTATCACCCCCAGGAATACCGGACTCAGACTCAGTCGAGCTGGAACCTGATTCCGACTCACTAGACTCGGTGGAATCAGATTCCGGCTCACTACCTGACCCGGTGCTGCTTGACAAAAATCCCTCCTCGTACTGCCAGATGAGAGAGGGTGCGATGGATGCATCCAAAATGTTTGACGGTAGGCCCGCAGCCGTTTCATTCCCAATCATGGACACTGAGAAGTTATCCCCCAAGCACTTCTGTACGATCAGAGGATCTGAAAGTAGACAAGCCAGCGCTACCCTCATTTCAATTTCGGTGCTCTCAGAATCCACTTTCTCATTCTGCTCAACCTCAGCTGATGGGTCTGTCTGCTCCTCGGCAATATCATCCTCGGATAACTGCAAGTCAAAGAAGATCTCAAACCCTGGCAGGGGCCTCCTCTCGGCATTCAGCCATGGCTCTGGGAAGCCACAAAATGGAAAGTCCTCCTCCTCCCAGACGAAGCGTCCGTTTAGGGTACCCTGAATGGGTCGGTGCATTAACTCAAAAGGCTTCCCCGCCCTCTTTGCTCTGGCTCTCCCAGCTGTCTCCTTGCCTTTCCTTACCCAATCCTCTTTGGTGGGCAGATAACCCAAACCAAAGGTATGCGGGTTGTGCGGCACTTCAGCCGATACTGCAATGCCCTTCCGGCCACTCTTTCCTAATCCCATCCCGGGGATGTACTGAAGCTTGTTCATGAGGTATATCGATTGTGTGCTGACATACACCCCCTCATCAACAGCCAAGATGTTTTGCACGACTCGAGCCTCAGCCAGAGTAAACCCCGATAAGAACACATCCTCCGTGCCGTGCTCGATTTCCAAGACTGGTGTAGACACTTCTGGCGGTGGATGGATTGACGAATTCTCGAAAACAATAGCTACCCCCTTCCCGTGGGGGTATTTCAACATCTGGTGCAAGGTGGAAGAAATTGCCTTTACCTGGTGCAACCACGGTCGCCCCAAAAGTAGGTTAAAGGTTGCGGGAACGTCCAAGACATGGAAATTGATCTCGTGTTGTCCTGGACCAACCTGGGTCTGAATTTTGACAGTCCCCATCACCTCCTTGCTTGTGTTATCATATGCCCGAATCACCTGGGCAGTTGGCACTAAGTCCGCGGGCTTCAACCCGATTGTATATGCTGTCCTCGAAGGGCACACATTAATAGCGGATCCCATGTCGACAAGAACCACCAGTATCCATTTGCTTATACACTTCACAGAGATGTAGAGCGGTTTGTTATGATTCGCGCCCTCAGGCGGCAGTTCTTTGTCAGAAAAGGTCAACGTCGGGGAACCTCCTCCCGGAAAGACCAATCCCACCAGCTGTTCAGGCGTGGTGTCTATCGAGAGTTTGGCCTTGTCCATTGCTGATAGGATAACCTGTCTATGCACACGTGAAGCCATAAGCAGTCCCTAGATAGAGATGCCTGCTTGTATCTTTTTCAACTGCTTCAGTACAGCCTCTTCTTCGAGTTGCTTCTCTTTCTGTTTCTCCACCTCCTTGTCTTTCCCGGACACCTCTAGTTGATCTAAGTGTGGGGGCTTGAAATACCGCCCACTCCTAGTCATATGGTCTACTTCGCCAATGTACCAGGTATCATCTGGTTGATTGCTTCCCCAGTCCTCATCCGTGTGGGCAAGACATAGATCATCGTCCTCCCACCACATTCCATCGGCAGCCGACAGACACCTGTCCGGCTCCGTCACAAAAATCTCTGTGCCCGCAGCACCTTGTGTTCTTGCACTCGCAGTACATTCTATTCTTGTGCACACAGCACTCTCAACCCCTACAGGAGCTTTAGCCTTTCCGGCTCTTTCAGAATCTTCGGTTCCTTCCTGTTCTAGCTGCGTCAATGCAGTCTGTTGTTCAATATTTCTTGTATTCAAAATGCCCAGATCCTGAGCAAAATTCTTGGCACCGGCGCTCTCCGGCGATGCATTCTGACTTCCGGCCCTTCCGGCCACAATTGATGTCCTTGCCCCTGACGGGCCCTTTTCCAGCTGAGATTCTTCAACAATATCTGGTTGGTCGTCAAGCCACCCTGTGACCTCTGCTGACTCCTCAAAATCGAACCAGTTGACTGTGCTGTCCCCCGGGTCTTGTTCGTTGAAAATCTGAAGGTCAATAATGTCCCCTTCCAGAACTGCTAAGTCATCTATCCTCTGATCAAATCCATCCCCCCGCAGTACGCAAATTTCTACCCCCACCGGCAATTCAAAGTTTGGCTTAGCCTGGCCCACTGACACAATGTAGCCACTCGAATCATATACTGCCTCAGCAAAGCTCACAACTTTCTCAGACTCTCACTCAACAATCCCATTCTCCTCCGAAGTCATCCCTGTTCTGTCTTCGATGGTCACCACCATTGGTTCAGGTTGGGCTCGGGAGATGTCCAACATGCACAAGTCAGTGCTATTGGAAAGGAACACCTCCCGCTTGGGTAGGTGGGATGGGGTGATGTATATGCTGGGGTCGTATGACATGACCCCGATCTGGATAAAGTTGATTCGTTTGGGAGGTGGAGCTTGGTTGTGTAGTGGGAGAGGATTGGTTGTGACATTGGGTTTCTCTGGTGGCACAATCACCCTGTTGTCAACGAGATCCTGAATCTCGTGACGCAATCTAAAACAGTGGTCGTATCATGACCATGTTGTTGGTGAAAGGCGCAATACTTCGCCGGGTTATGAGAGGGAGGTAGTGGATTTGGCAATGGCTTCGGCTCCAGGGGCTTCAAGTGCCCTTTCCTGATTAATACCCCCAGAGCTTTGGACAGGGGCATATATAAAGGCGTGAAGGTTCTTTGGCCTCGAGGTTGGAATTTGGTTGTTTGTGTGTTACACCCGGATGCACCGAAGAATGGTGTAGCTGCCGGGGTTCTTGGAGGGGTGGTGGTGACCATGCTTACCTTTGAAGCTCTAGCAGTTGCAGCACTGCTTGTGCCTGCATTGTTGTTTCGGTTGAAGGTTCTCCTGGGTTGCTCTTTGTCATTGTCAATCAAACCCTACTTCAAGGCATCCTCGATTTGTACTCCCATCTCATGCAGGTCTGAAAGGTAGGGAAGGGGAGCACGATCATTTTCTGCATAAGCTTGGGCTGGAGATTACGCACAATCATCCGAATCTGATCTTTGTCAGTGGGCCTAGTGGTCATCATTGAGGCCTTGGCCCTCCACTGGGCTACGAATTCAGAGAAGCTCTCCTTAGGCTCTTGCCTTGTTGTCTCAAGATCACGGGTTGTAATCTCGATTTGCGTGTTATAGGAGTACTGAGCGACAAAAACCTTGGCCATCTCATCCCAATTCCTCTTAACATCGTCTTCCAGTTTTGCGTACCAGATGGCCGCCACACCTGACAGGATCCGGCCAAACAATGAAAGCTTCTGTAGTCTGGTGAGGCCCATCGGCCTTAGTATGTCTGAAAACAAACGTAGATGCACCATGGGATCCCCGGACCCGTCAAAGCGGTCGATTTGTGGCATCTTGAACCGATCTGGCAGCGTCACAACCGCGTCGGTATACCCATCCTCGATGTCTGGGATGGACTTTACCCCTTGGGATTTCTTGAACAACTTCTCAAGCTTGCTCAACTTCAACGCTGTAGGGTCCACCTTGAACTCAAAGGGAGACTCCGGTTGATTGATATGCGTAGGTGCCTTGGATAGTTAGGGTAGAATCGGTAGCAGAGTCGGCCCTATCGGAATATCCGTATCTCCCTGGACATTTGGTGCCTCCCCGGGTGCTGGAACTCCTGGTAGGGGAGGAGCCTGGTGTGAAGCAGATACCCCGGTTTGTTGTTGCAACCTGGCAATTAACTCTGCCTGCTGTGCCATGATCTCGGCCTGTTGTTTGGCAAATTCATCTTGATGAACAGCGTCCTGCTGCATGGCTCTCATACTTTCTTGAAGTTGGCGCACCATGTTCTCCATCCCTGCCATGTTCTGCTGTTCCAGCTGACTGACTGGTATATCTATCTCTGTGGTAAACACTGAAGCCTCAGCCTGACTGTCCACTGACGGGATAAACCACTGTTTTGACAACCTCTGCTCGGATACACTGCGTCTTCTCGACCTCCGTCAGATAACCGGGGGTAAGGAATAAAACACTGGTTGTCCGTCGACCAGATCATCAGATCGATTGAGTCGGCGACCTCTAGTCCAGAGTGCTTGGGGAATATCTGCGTGGTCTGAAGCAATTGTGCTAAACTACCTAGCAAAAACATAAATAAAGCAATAATAAGGAAATAAACAACCAGACAAACGGACAGCATAACAGCGTAAATAAACACACAACATACAGTTGGGCAACACACAGTTGGGCATCACAACACACAGTTGATAAGCTGAATAGACTGTTCTCAAACACTGATCATTGTTCCCAAATCATTGCCCCGAAAACTGAATCTGATACTCACAGATAACTGATTCCCAAAATACTGAAGTATGATTGATATGATTTCTAAATGACTGATATGATTGATATGATTTCTAAACTGAATCTGTACTGTTTTGCTATTTGATGTACCAAGTATGATTGATATGATTTCTAAATGACTGATAGGGCATGAAATATGAGCCACTGATTGAATAATTGATCTACTGATGCAAATGACTGTTTTAATTACTGAAAGGACATTCATTCTTACCCCTTTACACATTTGTTATTCACTAGGCTTTAGCTCACAGTTTATATATGTATGTAGGTGGCCAGGCACTGGACCAAAGCTAGAAGCGTCGAGTTAAGTTCATGTTTTGTCCAGCCAACCGCTGTGCCTCACTTCAAGGTTCGAAGTCTGCTCTAGCCAAGGCTATTTTTGGGGTGTTTCTGATGCACCCTTTTGTCTCTGTTATGTAATGAATGTTAAGACTTGATTGTACAGTTATGATGAAGGGATTAGGTCTCTAACCTGGATGTTATGTGTATCTGATATCTGTATATGTTTTATGGTTATAAATGTGTGTAGACTTGCCCGAACGTATCGGGAAAATCCCGTGTTGTTCATTGGGCTCACTATAGTTCGGACTCAATGTCACGGTTCTTAATCTGATCTTGCAAAGTGCAATGCGAGATTGATAAATCACCAAAGAGTCCAAATCCGACAAATCATTTTGAAAAACTGATTTTTAGAAAGAAGTCACGACCCAAACCCGCCCCTGTAGGTTTAGCACCGTAACCGGCCAGTAATCCGTGGATTACCAAAGGCCTCTGAACAAATTAGCAAATAGTAAGGGGCTACGGAAGCAATTGTACAAAATAGACAAGGTCAAATGAGCTGTGATAACGTACATGGGACAGGACATTTCAAAACTTATAAATATATACATAAACATGCCAGTCCAGATACACAATATTTACAAGGTATTTATAGAATGTACTTCCCAAGACCTGACGTTACAAAGTGTACACAAAGACTAGCATGAATACAAAAACAACCATGGTATTAGGCTTCATTCGGAACCTCCACGGGAGGCACAACAGTTGGCTGACAAAAACTAAACAGAAGGCCGTCAACCCTGGCCCTGGTCATGTGTCGGCTCACATACATACATAATATAAACTGTAAGCGAAAGCCCAGTGAACAATAACAGAGTAAAGGGTTTCAATGAATGAGTTCGTACAGATTCAGAAATCATAGTTCAGATTGTATCAAATTCATCATTTGTCCAGATCATATACAGACAGAAATCATAAGTCATGATTAAGTTTACGTGATACACCCATTAGCATTAGCAGAACAGAACAGAACAGAACGTATACACGTGAGGTTACGAATAACCAGCTCCATAAAGGAACCTCCGGATCCGGGTAACAGAACAGAAGCTGAGCCCCCATGACAGGGCCTCCGGTACGGGTAACAGAGTGCAGACAGAAATAAGTTCCATAAAGGAACCTCCGATACCGGGTAACAGCTAGCAGATATCAGATGATGCTAAGGATGTCACGAATACATATTAGAAATTGAACAATCATTCATTGTACAGAACATATCATTTCAGAAAAAAGATCTTGTTTTATCATACAGAAAGTAGATACAGTTTGAACATAACTTTACTAAATTATTACTCACAGTTGGCCTTGAAACAGACAGACGGAGCAGATTGATCACACGACACGCGACACGTGACCTACATAACACATAACGGACACACACTTGAAACACACATTCTAATTGCACAAAACTTACGTCGTTGGTTCTTAGTGTGTTTCTAATCTTAAAGCCTCACTATAGAGTCTTAAACATGGCGTAGGAATGCCTAGGATGGAATGAGGATGCAAAGATGCCTTGGAAAACATTTTTCAAAACTTGCTGAAAACAGGGGTTTCGCTCGAGCGTAGCTTCCTTCGCTCGAGCGAGCTCGTCAAAACAGAGGGGTCACTCGAGCGTAGACTCCTTCGCTCGAGCGGTCTGTAAAAATGCAAAAGTACTGGTTGTTGAAATTTTACGCTCGATGCACGCTCGATGCTCGCTCGAGCGTGAGACACACCCTTCGCTCGAGCGTGTGTCTGCGTGCACCAAAAACCTGAGAGCTTGCAATTTACGCTCGAGCCACCATTCCTTCGCTCGAGCGGAGCTCTGAACAAACGATGGTCGCTCGAGCGTGGAATCCTTCGCTCGAGCGAGGAAGCCAAATTCTGGAATTTCCAGATTTGCCTTCAAAGCTCAAACCAAGAATTCAACACCTCAAATCTCAACCTCTTGGGCCCATTTTCTGGAAAACACTTGTAAACTCATAGTATAAGATGTTTTGAAGATCAATTTGAGAAATCAAAGCCCAAGGGTGAGTCAATTAAACACAATTTCAAATAAAACTCCAAGAATATGACGAACACATAACATGCAAGTGTTCTAATGAATTCAATGCTCCAAAATGTAACCAAATGCAAGATTGAGCTTAAAATCATAATGAATTCATGGACTATAACAAAAATGTGAACATGCATGTGGAAATTCATGAAGAACAACTCCAAAATCCAAGAATATGTGCATGCATGCATGAATTCACTCTCACATCCAACTTTTTAAACCAATTCTAGACTTTAAACTCTAAATCACCATGAGCCATGCAAGAATTAATCTTAAATTCACAATTGAAAGGGGAATCTCCTACCTTAAACCTTGAATTCCACGTCTAAGAGCTCAAATTTGCAAACTACTCCTCAATTCCTCTAATTCTCCAAGCAAAATCTCAATTGAAGCCAAGTTTTCTCCTCTCTCACTCTATCCTACGGTTTTGCTCTAGATGAAATGAACAAAAAGATGCAACAAATGTAATAAAGCAAAATCAAAGTTGTCTAGACTCAAGCCACAAAGTGGCAAACTTGTAATAACTCAAACAAGTGTAAATTAACATGATTTAATCTAATTTAATCATACCAAATTAAATTTTAATTAAACCTACCATAAAATCACATATATTCTAACTAGTCTAAAACACTGATCAATTTCAGAATCAGACGCCGATAAGGCTTTCAATTCGTAGTTTAAAGTCGAAAGATTGACAGATCATTTTATGGCAAACAGATAAAAACACAAAGATAATGCATTACATATGCAATTTAATTCCGGATTCTTTCTAAATTACTATTCGGCATAACTAATCATGGTTTAGCATTAATCGGAGGTCGGGGTTATTACACATTTGGCCTAGAGGAGAGAAAGGAGAGCAAGAGAGAAGTCTTTAGAGGGAGAGGAAGGAAGAGGAGAGCCATCTTGTTCAAGCCTAGCAAGTAAGCCACAACACAACTTCTCTTTCATTTTCCTTTTTCAAATACATGTTCTTAAGGGTTCTAAACATTGTTTTCAGATGTGTTATTGATGAGTTACTTGTGTTAAAAATGATAAGAGTTGAGCTATGATTCTACCTCTCTTGTATTTTCCCTCATTTCGGTACAAAACTGTATTTTTCATACCAATCTCTCAAAATTTCCAAAGGCACACCTTCAAGCAAATTTTCTGAGTTTAATATATTTTAGTTAGCATGTTTTCATCACAAAAGAAATGAAAATTTTCCCTTAGTGGATCCCTTTTCTCACAAATCTTCTTGTTTTGGGTATTATGCCTTAGAATCTGTTTTCACAGCCAACTTTCAAAATTTCTAGAAAAATGTAGAAAATTATTATGGACCTCTATTTTATATCAAAATCTTCCGTAAGGAGTTATCTTTCAACTAAAATTGGTTTCATTGAAAAACAGTGAGCGGTTTGCAAGAAAATCAAATTTTCGTAACGGTCGACGAATCTGGACAGCACTGGAGTGTTTTCTACATAACTTAAAATCTAGGAAAGCTATCCCATTTCTGAAACATGTTCTGGAAACTAGATTAAATTCTCTATGAACCATAGGAAGGTCAAGTCCAGTGAAAAATCTAAAATAGTCCTTTCATTCTAATCCTTATGTGATGTTGAATCTGGAAATTCTGTTGCACATGGGTGTTTTATGTTCTTGTGTTCATGAAAATGCTTATTAGCTTATGATCATATCTTGGCATGATATTGTATGTGTTATGGTTATGTTGTTTATCTTCTTCGTCTTAATGATGCATGCTTATGTGGATATTATTATCTTATTAAGTTGGTCTAACCTTGAATTAAAACATTTAACTCCACGGAAAACGTAATTGGGATGGTAGTGGGTTTTCGATCTTTTGAGTTGTTAAAAGATGATAATGTGTGATGTATGGATTGTTGGGATGCTTTCCCTATTCGGAAGTTAAAGTCTTGCGCAAGTGGTTTTCAGAACCCTTGAACGGAGCGGTTGTATTCGGACCCCAGGTGGTTTGGTGTGAGGAGGGATTTGGGCAAGGCCCATTATTACGGTCTCTTTTGAGGCCCTGCGGTTGGCGCTACACGGTATATAACCGTTGGTAGGCATCCGAGGTTAGTTCCGCAACAAAGCAGCAAAAGAGGGGGCATACCGAATAATCCGCGTCCGATTCTTGTGGTTCGGAGGACGAAATCTCTTTTGGGGGATTTCTAGTTTACTAACATCTAACTTGTAACCCTTTGTTTATTTAGTTGAGTATCATGCTTTACTACTTGATGTTATATTTGTGATGGTGTATTGGACTGGGAAAAAGGGACGGGGTGTGTGTGTGTTTACTGGGCATTCAAAGCTCACAGCGTATCATGCTAGGTGCCGAAGAGGAGCTTATAGCTGGAGGCGACGAACCTGAAACCTTCGAAGAGTTTTGGCTATCTTAGGAAAGTTAGAAATTCCTTTTGATATTTTGTAAGACTCATATGAAGATTTAAATTTTCTTTTTGGGATATAATGTAATGGAACAAGCTTTTGAAATTAAGGATATTCATGGTTGTTATGTACTTATTTTCCAATATCTGTATGTATACACCTTATCGTTGCTTATGAGACCTTGTATCAATACCTCTTAAGATCTGTTAAAAGGGTAGTGCGTTGCCTAAGAAAGCCGGACTTAGAAGGAAGGCTACTTTGACTCCTCCAGCGATCTGGGATCTTACTTGGTTATTGACCATAGAACTCATCAGTGACTCTCCCTTGACTGCGATCAATAGTGTAGATTCGGGGCGTCACAGCTCCGCTCAAGCGACGGAATGCTGGCTTGAGCATAAATTGCAAGCTCTCAGGTTTTTGCATGCGTAGACGCACGCTCGAGCGAAGAACTGTGTCTCACGCTCGAGCGAGCATCAAGCGAGCATCGAGCAGAGAATTTCAGCAACCAGTACTTTTCATGTTTTTGCAGACCGCTCGAGCGAAGGAGTCTACGCTCGAGCAACCTCTCTGTTTCGATAGGCTTACTCAAGGGGAAAAAGCCACGCTCGAGCGAGACCCCTGTTTTCAGTAAATTTTGAAAATGTTGTTAAGTGCATTTTTCTGCATCCTCATTCCATCCTAAGCATTCCTAGGCCATGTTTAAGGCATCTTTATGAGGATAATGTTATAGGACCACACCAAGTCAAGATAGGGGCTAAGTTATTAATCCCGAGTGTGTAATTTAGTGTGTGTTCGTTCTGCTACTGTGTAGGGTTGGCACCCGAGGACGCTGATTAGCCTGCCTATAGCCTAGTAATCTGGGAGTAACAATGTTGTAAAGATATGTTCAATTATAATTATTTTCTGAACGATCAACTGTACTGCTTTCTGAAGTGACATTGTTTACTGAATGAATGTTTGTCCTATTTTATAAATTATACTCGTGGCATCCATAGCAACTTACTGTTACTGTTACTGCTACTGTACTGTTACTATTACTGTTACTGCTACTGTTACAGAGATCTCTGTTAGTTCCAATGTTTGGAACCAATACTGTATACTGTTTCGATGGCCATCAACTGACTGTTCGGTCTATTAATACCTACTGTACTGTTCTGCTATTGGATGTACCAAGTATGATTGATATGATTTCTAAATGACTGATAGGGCATGAAATATGAGCCACTGATTAAATAACTGATCTACTGATGCAAATGACTGTTTTAATTATTGAAAGGACATTCATTCTTACCCCTTTACACATTTGTTATTCACTGGGCTTTAGCTTACAGTTTATATATGTATGTAGGTGGCCAGGCACCGGACCAAAGCTAGAAGCGTCGAGTTAAGCTCATGTTTTGTGCAGCCAACCGCTATGCCTCATTTCGAGGTTCCGTGTCTGCTCTAGCCAAGGCTGTTTTGGGGGTGTTTCTGATGCACCCTTTTGTCTCTGTTATGTAATGAATGTTAAGACTTGATTGTATAGTTATGGTGAAGGGATTAGGTCCCTAACCTGGATGTTATGTGTATCTGATATGTGTATATGTTTTATGGTTATAAATGTGGTTTTGTCCATAAAAGTCTTTTCCATTTCAGGTTTCCACAGCTCATTGGACATCTCTTTGTCACTGATTAGCTTCCGCCAGCCCCTTTATACTGTATTATTGTCTTTACTGTTAAGCAGGCCTCTAGTAATCATGGATTACTGGCCGGTTACAATGCTAAACCCTTAGGGACGGGTTTGGGTCGTGATAGAGTGGTATCAGAGCATGAGTTATACCACACACACGTGTCCAAATGAGCTATAGGATGTCCTAGAAAAGTAATTAGGGCATTGCATGAGCATGTGAAAGTGTGTGTGGCCATGATGCAAATATATGTGCTAATGTGCTTAAGTAAGCAATTTTCCTACGTTTATTATTACCGTATTGCATATAGTGAAATAGAGAATGCAAGAAATGCCGATGAATCTGAACCGTCTGAAGCAAGAATGACAAGGTTAGAAAGAATGGTTGAACTGTTGACTGAGGCTCTAAGACAACAACAGAACCAACAGCCCCCACCTCCTCCAGTACAGCCAGAACCAAATATCAATGATGATGTGATTGCCTTGACGCAAAAGTTTAACAAAATGAAGCCACCAACATTTCAAGGAGGTCTTAAGCCACTAAAGGCCGAAGCATGGATATTAGAAAGTGAAAACCTGTTTGAAGTGTTTCCTTATTCCGAGGCACACAAAGTCTTACTGGCTACATTTACCTTGCAAGAAGAGGCCAGACGATGATGGATGCTTATACGTGATACTAACAATGCCATGACCTGGACTCAATTCAAGGAAGCTTTTTATGAGAAATACTTCCCTCAGTGTGTCAAGGACCGCAAAGTGACTGAATTTGAGCAATTAAAGTAGGGCACCATGTTAGTAGCCGAATATGAATCAAAGTTCATCGAACTCGCCCGATATGCACTGCACATGGTGGACACTGATTATAAAAAGCCCAGGAAATTTGAAGGTGGGCTCAATGTAGAGATACTTGATTGAATCAATGTTTTGAAACTGCTCAAATATGTGGATGTTCTTGACCGAGCAATTATAGCCGAAACAAATGTTGCAGCGTTGAAACAGACTAAGACACCGGTAACTGAATGGCGGGGTAAGAGGCAAGGCTTTAATTTTAAGAAAGGCCGGAATAATTCATTGAGCAAGAAGCAAAACACTGGGTCATCGAGCAGTTCTAGCCAAGGTAACAATTCCATACCGCCTTGTTCAGAATGCGACAAAAGACATAAGGGGGCTTGCTACAAAATTTTTGGGGCATGTTACAGGTGTGGCAAGGTGGGTCACATGGTCAAAGATTACCCTTTCACGTCTCAAGGCAATAGTAAGGCTGCAGCTAGTGCCGCAGCATCAACTGTTACACCAAAACCCAATCCCAAAGCCACTGGAAAGGAACCTTTAAGGCAAGGCCGGGTGTTTACACTTGTACCGGGAGATGTGCAGAACACTGAGACAGTTGTGTTGGGTATACTCTCAATTTGTGCTCAAAATGCTTATATTCTGATTGATTTGGGATCTACACATTCGTTTGTCTCGCATGTTTTTTCACGAAAATTAAACAGACCACTGGAACCCATGAACTATTTGTTAGCTGTATCTTCACCTGCTGGGGGATCCATGACTTGTGCTTATGTGTATCCTGTATGTGAGATTGTTATTGGGGATGTACTTTTGTATGTTGATTTACTGCCTTTGAATATTGACCATTTCGATGTAATTTTGGGAATGGACTGGTTAACAAAATTTCATGCTTCCATAGACTGTGTAACGAAACAAGTTGTTTTTCATCCACCTGGATTGCTTGAATTTGTATTTAACGGAGTTGGTGTAGTACCTCCCCCATATCTGATTTCGTCATGAAAGCATTCGAATTAATTAAAAAAGGGGTGTAAAGGGTATTTATGTTGTGTATTTACTATACCTGCTGATACTAAAGCTAATGTGAACAGTATTCCTATAGTCAGAGAATTCCCAGATGTTTTTCCAGATGATTTTCCAGGGGATTTGATTGATAGGGAGATTGAGTTCACCATTGAGGTGTTACTGGGTACACAACCAATTTCCAAGGCTCCGTACAGAATGGCACCTACCGAATTGAAAGAATTGAAAATTCAGCTGCAAGAATTGTTGGATAAGAAGTTTATCAGGCCTAGTACTTCACCATGGGGCGCGCCAGTTTTATTTGTGAAAAAGAAGGACGGCTCATTAAGGCTTTGCATTGACTACCGCGAATTGAACAAGGTGATAGTGAAAAACAAGTACTCATTGCCTCGTATTGATGACTTATTTGACCAATTGCAAGGTGCTCAGGTTTTCTCCAAAATTGACCGTAGATCCAGATATCATCAGTTGAAAGTCAAAGCATAAGACATTGAAAAAACCGCCTTCCGAACAAGGTACGGACATTATGAATTTCTTGTTATGCCTTTCGGAGTTACTAATGCGCCTGCTGCATTTATGGACCTTATGAACAGAATTTTCAAACCATTCCTCGATGAATTTGTGGTTGTTTTTATAGATGACATTTTGATTTATTCCAAGAATAAGGAGGAACATGAACATCATTTGAGAATTGCTTTACAGACCTTAAGAGAACAGAAACTGTATGCAAAGCTAACAAAGTGCGAATTTTGGCTTGATAATGTCATGTTTTTGGGGCATGTGATTAGTAGGGATGGTATTTCAGTTGACCCACAGAAGATTGAAGCAGTGGTGAATTGGCCTCGACCGACTAATGTTACTGAAGTTCGGAGTTTCTTGGGTTTAGCTGGGTACTACAGGAGGTTTGTGAAAGATTTTTCCAAAATTGCTTTGCCATTGACTCAGTTGACTCAAAAGGGAATATCATTTGACTAGACAAACCAGAGAGAATCAGCTTTCCAAGAATTAAAGACTCGACTTGTGACTGCACCGATTCTCACCCTACCCTCAGGTACGGATGGATTTACTATTTTTAGTGATGCTTCTTATAAGGGTTTGGGATGTGTATTAATGCAGAATGGTAAAGTTATTGCGTATGCTTCCCGACAACTGAGGCCACACGAAAAGAATTACCGACTCATGACTTGGAACTTGCCGTAGTGGTATTTGCATTGAAAATTTGGCGCCACTACTTATATGGGGCAACATGTGAGGTGTACACAGATCACAAGAGTTTGAAATATTTCTTTACACAGAAAGAGTTAAACACGAGACAGCGGAGATGGTTAGAGTTGATAAAAGACTATGACTTGCAAAATTTATACCATCCTTGGAAAGCTAACACCGTTGCTGATGCACTTAGTCGAAAATCAGTTGGGAATTTGGCTTGTTTACTCACCGGACAGAAAGAACTACTATGTGATCTTGAGAAATTTGAAGTTGAGATTGTTTTACGAGAACAAGGTGGGACATTGGCTGCTATTTCTGCTCAACCGGCACTCATTGAAGAGATCAAAGAGAAACAACAACAAGATGACTTCTTGAAAAAGATCATTGATGAACGGGAATCAAAACCAAGGCCGGACTTTAAATTTGAAAACAATGTATTGAAATTTTAGGGAAGGTTGTGCATACCAAGTGATCCTGAATTGAAAAAGCGAGTTTTGCAGGAAGGCCACAGTTCAAAACTTTCTATCCATCCAGGAAATACAAAAATGTACCAAGATCTGAAGCTTAATTTCTGGTGGCCAAGAATGAAGAAAGAGATTGCTGACTTTGTGTCCAAATGCCTATATTGTCAACAAGTCAAAGTTGAACATCAACGACCTGCAAGTTTACTACAGCCCTTACCAATACCAATACAGGAGTGGAAATGGGAACATATTACTATGGATTTCATTGTTGGGTTGCATCGCTCCAGTAGAGGTATGGATTCGATTTGGGTTATTGTTGATCGATTGACTAAATCTACCCATTTCTTACCTGTCAAAACGATTTATAATGCGGACAAACTGGCTACAATTTATATTGATGAGATTGTTAGATTGCATGGAGTACCTGTGTCCATTGTTTCTGATAGGGACTCGAAGTTTACATCGAGATTTTGGCAAAGTCTACAAAATGCATTGGGTACCGAATTGAGATTGAGTAGTGCATACCATCCTCAGACAGATGGCCAGTTAGAGAGAACAATCCAGACTCTGGAAGACTTACTGTGTATGTGTGTTCTTGATTTCCAAGGAAATTGGGAAAGTCATTTACCTTTAGCTGAATTCGCCTATAACAACAGTTTTCACTCGAGTATTGGTATGGCGCCTTTCGAGGATTTATGTGGCAGAAAATGTCGATCTCCTATTTGTTAGGCAGAAGTCGGAGATGGGCCTTTACTTGGGCCCGAGATTGTACATGAAACCACAGAAAAAGTGAAACTGATTCAACAAAGGTTGAAAACCACACAAAGCCGATAGAAAAGTTATGCGGATGTCCGAAGGCGAGACAGGGAATATGAAGTGGGTGATCATGTTTTTGTTAAAGTGACACCAATAAAAGGGCAGACTCATTTTGGAGCTAAGGGTAAGCTAGCACCGAGATATGTTGGGCCATTTGAAATCATTGAAAAGATCAATCCAGTGGCGTAACAAGTAGCGCTTTCTCCTGAAATAGAGCACATGCATAATGTTTTTCATATTTCAATGTTGAGGGATTATCTTCGGGATCCCTTCCATGTTATTGAGCCTACCCGTGTGGTATTGAGCGATGATTACACTTATGAAGAACGGCCTATTTAGGTTGTAAATCGACGAATCAAGAAGTTGAGAAATAAAGAAATTCCGTTAGTGAAAGTGGATTGGCAAAACCATGGTGGCGTTTATGCCACTTGGGAAAAGGAAGACGATATGATGAAAAGATATCCTGAACTGTTCCCTCGGGATCCAGCGTTCTTCCAAAATGAAGGTAATTCGAGTTTGGAGGACCAAACTCTTTTTGAGGGGGGAAGACTGTGACAACCCTCACTTCTGATTAGCGTTAATTCATGATTAAGCATGATAAGAAATTGATTAAGAGGAAATCCTAAATTGATTACATGAGTGTGTTGTTTTAAGCGTATTTCTATATGTTTGTTACTGAATGATCTGTTCATGTTTTAATTCTCGAATTGCGAATTGAAAGCCTTATCGGCGACCGATTCAGAAATTGATTAGTGTTATTTGCTAATTAGGATTTATATGATTTTATGGTAGGTTTAATTAAAATTCAATTTGGAATGATTAAATCAGAATAAATAATGCTAGATTAATTGAATATAGGTTATTTACGTTTTTGCCATTGAGTGGGCCACCTTTAGAGGCATTGTTTGGGCTTAATTCACACATTTGATACATCATCTTTTCCATTCTCAAGACCAAACCGTGAGAGAGAGAGAGAGAGAGAGAGAGAGAGAGAGAGAGAGAGTTGGAAGAAAGATTGATTCAACAAGAGATTGGCTTGAAACTTAGAGGAAATTGAAGAAGACTTGAGAGATTAGGCTTCTACACTTGGAATTCAAGACTTAAGGTAGGGAATTCATTCTCTTAATTGTGAATTTAAGTTGTTACATGCATGGTTCATGGAAAATTGGAGATTTGAGTCAAGAATTAGCTTAAAGTGTTGATTTGAGAGTTCATCCATACATGCATGATCATATCAAGGAATTTTGGAGTTGTTTTCATGGGATTCACACATGCATGTTCATATTTTGGTTGTGATCCAAGAATTCACCATGTTTTTGAATTCAATCTTGCATTTGGTCATACTTTGGAGCATTAGAGTTCATAAGAACTCATGCATGTTATGTTCTTGCATTGTTCTTCAAGTTTACATTGCAAATTATGTTCAATTGTCACACCTTTGGGCTTGATTTTATGAAATGATCTTTAAAACATGTTGTATTATGGGTTTCTACGTGTTTTCCAAAAAATTGGCCCAAAAGGATGAGTTTTGATATGTTTGATTCTTGGTTTGAGCTTTGGGAGCAAATCTGGAAAACCCAGATTTTGGCTTCCACGCTTGAGTGACCACCTTTGTGTTCAGAGCTCTGCTCGAGCGACGGAATGCTGGCTCGAGCGTAAATTGCAAGCTCCCAGGTTTTTGCGTGTGGAGACGCAAGCTTGAGCGACGAGACCTACGCTCGAGAGAAGAACTGTGTCTCACGCTCGAGCGAGCATTAAGCGAGCATCGAGCAGAGAATTTCAGCAACCAGTACTTTTCATGTTTTTGCAGACCGCTCGAGTGAGGGAGTCTACGCTCGAGCGACGTCTCTGTTTTGGTAGGCTCGCTCGAGCGAAAAAAGCCACACTTGAGCGAGACCCCTGTTTTCAGCAAATTTTGAAAATGTTGTTAGGTGCATTTTTCTGCATCCTCATTCCATCCTAGGCATTCCTAGGCCACGTTTAAGGCATCTTTATGAGGATAATGTTATAGGACCACACCAAGTCAAGATAGAGGCTAAGTTATTAATCCCAAGTGTGTAATTTAGTGTGTGTTCATTCTGCTACTGTGTAGGGTGGGCACCCGAGGACGCTGATTAGCATGCCTATAGCCCAGTAATCTGCGAGTAACAATGTTGTAAAGATATGTTCAATTATAATTATTTTCTGAACGATCGACTGTACTGCTTTCTGAAGTGACATTGTTTATTGAATGAATGTTTGTCATATTTTATGAACTGTACTCGTGACATCCATAGCAACTTACTGCTACTGTTACTGCTACTGCTACTGTTACAGAGATCTCTGTTAGTTCCAATGTTTGGATCCAATACTGTATACTGTTTCGATGGCCATCAACTGACTGTTCGGTCTATTAAGACCTACTGTACTGTTCTGCTATTGGATGTACCAAGTATGATTGATATGATTTCTAAATGACTGATAGGGAATGAAATATGAGCCACTGATTGAATAACTAATCTACTGATGCAAATGACTATTTTAATTACTGAAAGGACATTCATTCTTACCCCTTTACACATTTGTTATTCACTGGGCTTTAGCTGACAGTTTATATATGTATGTAGGTGGCCAGGCACCGGACCAAAGCTAGAAGCGTCGAGTTAAGCTCATGTTTTGTCCAGCCAACCGCTGTGCCTCACTTCAAAGGTTCCGAGTCTGCTCTAGCCAAGGCTGTTTTTGGGGTGTTTCTAATGCACCCTTTTGTCTCTGTTATGTAATGAATGTTAAGACTTGATTGTACAGTTATGGTGAAGGGATTAGGTCTCTAACCTGGATGTTATGTGTATCTGATATGTGTATATGTTTTATGGTTATAAATGTGTGTAGACGCGCCCGAACGTCTCGGGAAAATCTCGTGTTGTTCATTGGGCTCACTACAGTTCGGACTCAATGTCACAGTTCTTAATCTGATCTTGCAAAGTGCAATGCGAGATTGATAAATCACCAAAGATTCCAAATCCGGCAAATCATTTTGAAAAACTGATTTTTAGAAAGAAGTGCCAAACATGGACTGCTTTGCCAGATGCAGAGTCGCCACCTAAATATTTTATTTTTGGGAAATCTAGGAAACCCTGACTCGTGCCTAAGGCCACGTGTCCGTCATCACCAAAGTTGCCTCGGCTCAAGAACTTGGGTATGAGAGGGGAAGGTCATGCAATGAGCACCCCCGCTCGCCCGATCAAAGATCGGCCTTTACTAACATGATATCTTGTTTTTGAAAACACATGTGCTCTTATTCCGGTTATTAGCCTAGAATTACTATGTGATGCGCACAGCATACAAGTATAGACTGGATCGCCTAAGTTGGAACAAAACATCTCGTGTTTATTTTTTAAAGCGGTTTGCTACCCGCAAGTAGGCTAAAATGCGGATTTTGCCACCCTCAAGTGGGCTTTAGAAAACATGGTGATTTGCCACTCTCAAGTGGGCTTAAAACTCGCAATCAATGAATTGTTCCAATTCAAGTAATCCAACCTTCACCCATAGGCATTCAGGCAGTTATATCACATAAACAGTTAGCCTCATGGCAAGCATGCTATCATGGCAGTCACTCACACACATGCATGGATGCTAAAGCATAAACACTTACCGAGTACTCCGAGCCAAAACAAAAGCTATGTTAGAAATCAATGCATGATCCTAGCTATGTCAAGAATGCCTAATGCAACACATACAAAATGCAACTAAGATAGGCTCGGCTATTCTAAAATGTCATGTGAAATGCAATTTGATACATGTATTCAAATAGGAACTGAAATATAATGAAGTTAGTATGATGCGCTGAGCCTGGTGTATGCAAGATAGATGAATGGATGCACACATGCGAGCATAAGGATGCTAATTGAAACATGCCCTAAAACTAACCATCGTAAGCTGGTAAATAAAAGGGAGAAAGAAATGGGGGTTGGAAAACATGTATCACACACACGCACACTTATTTACAACAGTTGTGCCCTCTCAACGGAGGGTCCGAATGAATAATACAGAACCAACTAGCTAATCTAATTAAACTAGTTATTACACAACAGAATGAATAACAAGCTACAGCTAATTATTACACAACTCTAACTAACTAACAAATTAATTAAGTTGGCAATTGAATAAGCATGTAAACTATATGAAATAGGCTACCTCAACTCTGCCTTGGATGATGAAGGATGCGTGCCCTGTCACCTGGTGCGAAAATCCATTGCGATGCCCCGATTTGCCTCTGTTTGCAACTGGTCTCAGAACACTGCAAAAAGCTCCAAAAGGACGAAACTCCATCATGGGAATTTGTAGGAGGGCTGCCGACCAATTATTGGCATTGGAGACCACCTGCAGACCACTTTCTGTGCTGAAAACCCGAAAAAGTGGTCGGCCAGCCACTTTATCTGGTCGGCCAACCAGTTTCTGCTGCCAGACTTCAGTTTGCTGTAACTGAGAGCAAGAAAGGGGCATGGTGTAGACACCCCATTTTTGACCGCCCTCAAGACTTGGACGTCACCGCTTGAACACTCAGTGATCATCCATATTTGTGTTCGTCTTGAGTTCCCGGAGGTCTCGGCCACGCGCCTTGCCTCAGGATCTCTCGACTCGACTATTTTGTGGTTGGTTTTGCACCAAACACTTGTATTTTGCTTTTGAGGGGCAGGGAATGGCTTATTGGCCATCCCCACACCTCACCGGCCATGGCTTGAGGCCACCGGCCATGTTTTGTTGCCACCGGCCATGTTTTGTTGCCACCGGCCATTGGTTATGGCCGGCTGGCACTCTTTGTGGCCGGCCGACCATTATTTTGGTCAATTTGGCATTTTTGGCTGGCCGACCACTGTGCATCTGCTTTTGCATATATTTTTATGCCAGCTGTGCTACCTGGCATACACTTTGCCCCCCTCCATACACGTGTATGGACGGATTTCACTCTTGCTTAGCTTGTTTTGTAAGCTTTGCAAGAGTGATCCTCTATAAAGGGAGGGCCTCTCCTCCCTCCTCTAGGGTTACAAAAAAAGCTGAGGGGAGCTCTGGTTCTAGGGTTAGCATAGTGTATCTATTCTATCTCTATTTCTCCATCTCTTTTGCTCTAAGTGTGTGTTTGTCCTTAGTTTTGCACTAGGACACCTACCATCACACCTTACCTTGGTTGCTGAGGCATTAGAGGGTTCTCCTTGAAGTTCTTGAGCTGGTTTGGAGCTAAGAAAGCTGCTGGAGTGATCCTTGTGAAGAAGGTCTTCAAGGGTAAGATTCTTGCCCTTTTTACCCCATTTTTGCATAGCTTTTTTGCCTATCTTGCAACTATTTTTAGACTTTGTATATAACTAATAAAAGTCTTTTTTTTACTTGCTTAAAATAGTTGTTCAAGGGTGTTTTGTTGTTTGGGGTGGTTTGACACTTCATAGGCCTTGTTTGGCCCCCATTTTGTGCTATTTTGGTGAGCTTCGGGACCACCTTGTTTGGGCCTCCTCACCACTGAAATCTTGAGGGATTTCAGTGGTGAGGATGGTGTCTTAAGGTCCTAAGAAGGAGAGGGCCATCCCTTCTCCTTGTTGCCTTCAAAATGTGTCATTTTTGCCTCATGTGTGAGCATCATTTTTAAGTTCATGTTGGCCATGTCTTAAGTGTTATTTGTGCTTATTTTGCCATGATATAGCACTGTTTTTAAGTTGGTTTAGACACACCATGCTTGCTTTGCATACTTGTCTTGTAATGCCATGAATTGCCTTAACATGCTTTGTGCTTTGGGCCTTGTGTCTAGCATGTTTTTGGCCTAGCTTTGTGAAGCTTTTATGCTTGTTTTAGCATGATAATGGTCTGTTTTTGGTCATTTGGGTCATCCATGCTTTGCTTTGTATAGCTACCATGTAATCCCCCTTGTATGCCTTGAGCATTGACCCCTCTAGCATGCCATCCTTGCTTTGTTTCAGTGGTTTGGAACCACTTGCCATGCTATTTCAGTTCTTGTGGTGTGCTTGTATGCTTGCATTTGATGCCCCTTTAATGTGTTAAAAGGTTGTTGTCTTGTGCTCCATGTTTGGACCCTTTTGTATGCTTGCATGTTTAGACCATTTAGATGCCATCTAGGTGTGTCTTTGGTCTTGTTTAGACCTGCAGTGGGGCTGTTTGGAGTCCCCTTGGCCCTTTGAGGCTTGGTTGGCATGGCCATGGTTTGAGCCCTTTGGTTGGTCTCAAGCTTTGGGCTTGTTAGCATGCTTTGATTGCTTGGTTTAGGTTGGTTTGGCATCATCCTTTGTATGATTTCAGAGCTTAATATGCATGCCATATGCTCATGATGTTCCTCTTTTAAGTGTGCTTAAAAGTGGTCTCTATATGCTTAAGTGTTGGACCTTGTATGCATGCATGTTTGTATGTGCATTTGGCCCCATTTCCATAGTTGTTGGCCACTGTTTTGGGCTTATGTAAGAGCTGTCCATCTTGGCATAAGTCTACCCTTTACATGTTGGTGCATGTTTACCTTGTATATTGTCATATACTTGTTGCATATTTTGATGAATTACATGTTGTAGCATGCTAGTTCAAATGTGCCTCATTGTGTGCTTAATCCATGACATGTTGGTGCATGTTTACCTTGTATATTGTCATATACTTGTTGCATATTTTGATGAATTACATGTTGTAGCATGCTAGTTCAAATGTGCCTCATTGTGTGCTTAATCCATGACATGTTGTTGCATGCTTAGGTTGTAATGCATTTTGCATGCATTGTTCTTAACATGTTGTCCGTGTTGCACTTTGCATGCATGTTAGCTTATATGTTTGTTTACATCCCCATGTTGCACTCTAGCTCACATGCCTAGGTTGCATTGCATTGGCATGCATGCCTTGCCTCTTGATCAAGTGATAGAGGTTGGGCCTTATGTGTTTATTTGGTTTGCATTTCATTTGAAATCAAAATGCACAACTTGGTTTCTTGGGCCATCACGCATTGAAATACGCGATTGGTGGTCCGAGAATCAAGGGACGTCCTCCTTTGAGTCATAAACATGATAAGGAGAGTGGTTGGTGCAAACATTGTTTGAAATGCATTGCCATGCCATGTTTGCCCTCTGCTGCTATCAAAACAGGTTCTGCAGGAAGATTTGGTCGACCGACCACACTTAGTGCCGGCCGGCCATGAATTAGTGGCCGAGAGCTCAATAGATGGTCGATGACCACTTTCCTTTGGCCGGTGGCGTTTCCCCTTGGCCGGTGGTGTTCCACAGTGTTCAGAGAGTGCTCCTTGGGACTTGTGCAATTTCCAGAGGAGCAGAGCAGGGTAAACAGAGGCAGCTTCTGCATGGCATTGGATTTCCGGGCGAAGCCAATCCGAGCACGCGTGCATCCCTCTTCCCAAGGCCTTTTAATGCTTTCCATAGCTTAGTTAATTTGTTGAATTAGTTAAGTGGTTATGTAAATATTTAATTAGCTTGTTAGTTGATTAAATTGTATTATTCTTTTGGTCCCTCCGAGCGAGGGCGAATTTGTAATAAGTGTGGGTGCGTGTGTGCATGTCTTCCAACCCCCACTTCTTTCTCCCTTTTACTTACCCACTTTTGGTGGTTAGTATTAGGGCATATTTAATTTAGCATCCTTATGCTACGCATGCGTGCATCCATTCATTTGTATTGCATGCACCGGGCTCGGCGCATCATGCTAACCGCATAGCATTTCAAATCTAACTTAAATACATGTTATTTGTTGCATTCCACATGCCATACTAGGATTAGCCATGCCTATTATAGTTGCATTTTGTATGTGATGCATTAGCCACTTAACATGGACTAGGATCATGCATGATTACTAACTAGTTCATTGTTTTGGCACGGAGTACGAGGTAAGCTGTTTATGCTTTAGCATCTCGCATGAGTGTGAATGTTAACATGACAGCATGCTTACCATGAGGCTATATGCTTATGTGATATAACTGCCGGAATGCCTGTGGGTGAAGGTTGAATTGTTTGAGTTGGAACAACTCATTGGAATCCGTGTTTTAGCCTACTCGCGAGTAGCAAATTCCAAACCATTTTCCAAACGAACAGATATGTAATGCTTTGTTCCAAATTAGGCGATCTAGTCTGTACTTTTGTGTTGTGCGCATCACATAGTAAGATTAGCTAATTAATCGGAATAAGAACACATAACGTTTTCAAAACAAGTTATCATGGTTAGTAGAGGCCGATCTTTGATCGGGCGAGCGGGGGTGCTCATAGCTGACCTTCCCCAATCGTACCCAAGTTCCCGAGCCGAGGCAACTTTGGTGATGACGGACACGTGGCCTTAGGCAAACGAGTCAGGGTTTCCTAAATTCCCCCATAAAAAAATATTTAGGTGGCGACTCTGTATCTGGCAAAGCAGTCCATGTTTGGCACTTCTTTACAAAAATCTGTTTTCCAAAACGATTTGCCGGATTTAGACTCTTTGGTTCAGATTAAGAACCGTGACAAATCGAGTCCGAACTGTGGCGTTGAGGCCCCACGCGGGCGCGTCCACAGTTTCTGGCGACTCTGCTGGGGACTTTAGAGAGGTTGACTCGAACTCGTGATATCTTGTTTTCATTTCACTTATGTGTTTCTTTGCATTGCATGTGCATTGGTGCGCCTAAGTCACAGTGTTTGCCGTCTGCTATTCCTGAATGTTTTGCCGGAGGCTCGCTTCGAGAAACGTGCCATAAGGCTGACCGGTTACGGGCTCTGCCACGATGGGAACACAAACCCCGGTTTTACCGGGGCACCCTTTTGACCATTCGACCTAGTGCATATTCGGAATCCATAGTGACCCTTCCAAGCTAGGACAGGTTGCTACCCGATTTTAGGTTGTTTAAAACTGCTGTGTGCGTAGTGAAACCCTAGCTCCTGACGAAATAGGACAGGGAAACCCTACCCCAAAATAGGGGTGTTTTGACTCTCATTTACTTGCTATGTGCTTTTAGAGTGTATCTCTACAGGGAATGCATATACCAGTTTGCAAGTCTGAGTACCAGGCCCAAGGGCATCAGTATCGATATTTGGGAGTCAGTTATATCTGCGGGTATCAGACTCAGTTTTTGGGCAGTGATTTTGGGGAATAGTGATCAGTAGTAGAGTACAGTTATTCAGCTATGCTCGTGTATGTTCTGATTGGGCCGAAATGCTGCGTGTTTTCTCTTTCAGTTCAGAGAGTTAGTACAGAATAGCCAGTGTTCTCTTTTGCTGAGGCAAGACAAAGATCTGATCCATCATCTCCGTTCAGTTCAAGAGGACTTATGATGATGCAAAGTTCAGAGGAAATAGTGGTTATGACAGCCGCATTGGATCAAGGGAACATCTTGCGGGATGAAACCAATGTTGATGTACCGCATCCGCCCAGGTCGCCTGTCGCGCGCCCGATCTGGGAACCCCAGTTGTATCAGGCTCGTGAGCCCACCACGTTCGAGTTAATGGGAATGATTGGCGACCTCCAGAGGTCCGTGGCTGATCTCACCTATGGGATGTCCGCTTCGCCACCAACCACATCATATGCCGGGAATTTTGTACCGCACGAGCCCCCGCTACTGGGGCGCATTGTGATCGAGCTCAGCCAACCTGAGGCTGCCTCAAACTATGGCCATGACATGGCAACAACAACCGGGTTTTGCTCTGATACAGCAACCCAAACCCTCGATCAAGCCGAGGCCAGAGGTAAGAACAAGGTGGGAACAGGTGCTGATCCCGTTGACCAACTGCTGTGGGTAGTCGAGGCTTTGAAAGCCGGGGGGATGAATAAGCAACAAATATTCGCAGTGGTGGCCAAAACTGTGGATGATGCTTTCCCCACTCCAACCGAGGGGAGTTCCAGCCAGACAGAAAACCGGGATAGGCCCCGTTATACCAGAACAATCCCCTCCAATCCCAACTCTGTACCGGGGAAAAATCAGAAAGTCAAGGTGGCACCTGCCGATCCCTTTGCCAGTGTGTCCGGCAAAAGTCAGCAAACTTCGAAGTATCTGCCCCGAGGGCGCAGAGTCTTCTACGCACTCTACATGCCTTTGTCTAGGGCGCTTCAGATCCTTGCCGAAAGGGGGCACCTTAAACCCCTCGAGCCTAGGCCTCTCCCAAAGAATCTCCCTCCCACACATGATGCTGCTTTGTACTGCGCGTACCACCAACAAACCGGTCATTGCACTGACAACTATTTTCGTCTTCGTCACGAAGTGCAAGATTTGATCGACAATGAGGTCATCCTCCCACCCACCTCAGCGAAGTCTGTCACTGCTGAGTTGTTAGATTTTGAGGATACTGCGAGTATGTGATCAAAGGGTTGGACCACCTGCGGGCGGGGCTGAGTGTATTTCAGATGTGGCGTCTGGCACGCACTGTTTTGAGCGTTTGCGGATGCTTTTTTTTTTTTTTTGTAATTTCTGGCTTGGGTGTTAAGCCATTTCTTTGATTTTGTTTTGAGTCTGTCTCATTGTCTTGAGTCAGTCTTTTTGATTAAGGGTCTGTCTTGTTGTACTGAGTCAGTCCCATTGTATAGAATGTCAGGTGATTCCAGGGTTGTTGCCTCGGATATCATGTTTTTGTAGTTATCCTTTTGTTTTCTTTTGAGTCTGTCTTTGCTACGGAGCCAGTTACAACCGGAGGTTTTGAATGAAATAGTTGCGGCTATCATGTTTCCGTGCTTATTGCTACTTTGAGCTAGTTGTGCCAGCAAGTTTAGAATGGACTGGTGGAGCATCTCACTTACTCTTCTGTATCTCAAAATCATTGCATTGACCTAAGTTTTTCAAAACTTTTTGAACGCTGTGGTGAAAACAAAGATGAAGGAATTCCTCAGGTTTTGCAAAATTTGACTAATTGAGAGAAAGAGAGGCATGTTAAGCCCTTAATGAATAAAATCATGCTTGTTAGTGTCAGTACTGGAAAGGACCCTGGCTTGATCCAGATTGGTTCCACACTATCTTCGGCGCGAACGATCTGTCGCTTTCTTAAAAACTTTCAAAAACAAAATGTTTTGCGTAGTCCTATGAAGACCTGTGTGGAATCGCTCTTGAGATTGTGCGGCTTAGGATCGCTCTCAGCTCCGGGACTCGACCCCTCACTCTCAAAGCCTTGACCTTGAATTCAGAATGATCAACAGTCAACCGCAACGTAAGGCCTGTGTGGCCAGATTTGAAGCAGTCATCGACCAAGAGGCACCAAAGTCAGATCAAGAAGACCAGATGTCGCCAAAAGAAACTTGCGAAGCTAAATCAGAAGCACCCCTCGGACTAGGGGCAGAAATGTCCGATGTGCTCGAAGAGTCGAAGATGGATCTTTCTGCAAATCAATACAACAGCCACTCTCCTGGTTACGAATGGCTTCAAAACCCTAAAACCATTTGGCATGGACTTGTTATACTTTTACCCTTTGAGAGGCTCGCTAGGCCGAAAACCCGGAAGGGCGACCCAGGCAAAAGTTAGAGCAAGAGAAAAATACAAAAAAGAAAGAAAAAAGAAAAGAAAAAAGGATACAAACAAAAAGATGAAAATGCAAAAAGAAAAGATGAAAAACAGAAAAAAGAAGAAAAAAAGAATTGAAAAGAAAAGAAAAACATAGCTCGCAAGGTTGAAAACCCAGAAGGGTGACCTTGGCAAAAGTTAGAGCGTGGTGAGGGTTAATACACGAGTGTACCTTAACCGGAACTACGTAAGGCTTGATTCCCATGTTTGGGATACGTAGGCAACTTCATCCTGAAGTCC
This sequence comes from Camellia japonica, assembly GCA_030407325.1. Classification (NCBI taxonomy): domain Eukaryota; kingdom Viridiplantae; phylum Streptophyta; class Magnoliopsida; order Ericales; family Theaceae; genus Camellia; species Camellia japonica. The sequence goes on along the minus strand of JAPPVO010000002.1, from coordinate 202,943,714 downwards.
AGCCACAAACACTTCCAAATCGAGTGTGTCCATATATTGGTTTTGGCCATCTTCGTCTTCTCTGTATCCGAGAGTTCGGTCGTGATCACCAATAATGAGAACTGTTCACAGTATGCTGCGGCGTTATCCAGACAAGCGGCAAATTTCCGTTGGCATGAGTCGTCACTCAAACAAGGGGCAACTTTCCGTTGCCATGAGTTGCTATTCAAACCAGGGGCAACTTTCCGTTGTCGTGCAGTGCCATCCAGACAAGGGACAGTTTTCCATTGCCTCCGATCCGAGGTTGTGCATCTCGAGAGTAAGTTCCGCGCTCGCTGAGCATTGACCGTTTGCAAAAAAATAGTTTTTGAGAATTTTTACTGAGGTTGACCACTTTCTCGAAAACCATTTCATTTTCCAAAACTGGACCATTTTCTTGGACCCAAAAAGGGAAAAATTTTAGTGCTCATAGCTTAACTTGCATGATTTCAAATCAAAAATCGAACAAGCATGTTAATCTGACTCTCATTTTGGTTAAAACTGTTTTAGTAGAAAACCCAAAAATGGTCAAAATGATGAACTAGGGGCACAGTTGAGTTAGGCTTCCTGTCTTTTCCCCCGTCGTCAACATACTTGCCAGCAGGGCACCCTACCTGTCAACAAGGGCGCAACTGGAATTGTCTGTAAAGGGCTGAAAGCTCTCAACATCCTCCAAGCAACGAGGTAACAAGACGAGTGCGAAGCACAAAATTGGGGTGGATCAAGACACTCCACTCCCTCATCCAGGGCATTGACTAAACGCCACCAAACAAAAATAGCCGTGAGCTAACAGTGTTGGGCATGAACCCACGACCTTCAATTTATCCACCAACCATCCAGGGGAGGGATATAAAAATGAGAGATTAAAGAATAGAGAGATGTAAGTTGAGAGAAAAGTGAGCAAAAGGGTTTTGAGTGAAAAAACCGCACTTGAGGACCGAGTGATGTGAGAATCACAAATCAGAAAGGGTGGGAAACAATACCCGGAGAAACTGGCTCCTCGCGATCTGAGGTCTCTCGTCTCGTTAACACATCTGTGTGTCGTATCTTTTGCTTTGTTTGTCTCGATTCTTATTTGGAGTCGTTCCGAGCGTGTCTTGTCGTGTTTAGGTTGTTTACCCATTTGTTTTCCGTTGTTGAGTCTTTTTCGCTATGTTCAGTTGTAGGCTCAATACCCGGTTGAAAACCCTTTTCTCAAATCGTTTTGCGCTCAGAGTGCTATGCTATTCTCCACATTTATGCGAAGCATGATTTGGTTCTTTCATAAAACTGCAGGGTCCACCCCCGATAAAGTGTGAACAGAAAAACCTGGACCTATCTGAAGCTTTTGGGTTCCGGATTATGAAACAAGAAAATTTTGGAGCATCTGGGTGTGCTTCAAGTTCTACAAGTTCAAAATGAACCGTGTATTCAGAATGAGCAATATGCTGTTGTGGGCCATGAATTCAGAATGAGCAGAGTTCAGAATGAGCAATGTTCAGAATCGGTTGTGAGCTGTGTGGGCTGTATGCAGATTGAACCAAGTGCTGTGTTATGGGTTGTGTGTTCAGAATGAGCAGTAGGTTGTTTGAGTTGTTTTGCTGTTGGTCGGTTCACTATCTGGTTATTACAATACAAGTGTTTGATTTTCAGACAGGAGATCAATCTCATTTACATTGAAGTGTAATATGATGCAATGCAATACGAAATATGAACTGTACAAATGTAACACTTTTTCAGATAAAAAGTTCGTTTCATTTTATCCTTTTTCAAGTACATAGCTTTGGAGAAAACAAAAACCTGCCTGCGGCAGTACAAAGTACTCAAACTACTAGCTCAAAAAGGAAAATGTCTAAAGCAAAACAAAAAATGAAAAGCAGCGAAAATCTGGATCAATCTTAACTGGTCTCAGGCCTGAAGGTCTGTCCTCATCCTCTTCCTGGACGAAGGTCTAGGAGCATCATCATCATCGGCACCATCGTCTGAGCCCGAGTCCGAGTCGTCTCCGATCTCCTCCTCGGACGACTCTGCTTCCAACTCCGCCTCGGACTCATCATCATCGGGAACTGGTGTCTGTAAGCTGCTCCCAACATGAGTGCGCTCCGCTTTGGTGCGGGGATATACTGTGCCTCCTCGCCCTCCTCCCCGAGTCGGAACAGAAGGCCCAGCTGGAGCACCTCCTGCAGCAGGAATCTGGAATGGAGGCTGAAAAGCGCAAATGGCAAATGCATCAGTATGAATACAGAATACAGTGTATGAATGTTATGAGCAGTATGTCAGTATAGAATGTAGTGTATGAGTACAGTGTATGAATGTTATGAGCAGTATGTCAGTACAGAATGCAATGACTGAGAGCAGTGTATGAATGCCGTGAGTGATGCTGTGAACAGTCTGTGGGATGCAGTGTATCAGATGCCGTGAAGGCCATATATCAAGTGTTGTGGTAATAGTGCGATGCATCAGATTGTGTAAAGTTTGAGACTGCGGTTAGAGGAACTTACCGGAATGCCATAGATGGTCAGTAGATCGAGGCTCCGCTGGAGCATCCCCATCACAGAGGCGGTCAACTCCAGGGACTGGCAAGTGTACTCGGAGGAAGCCTGCAAAAGTGTTAGAAACATCAGTATTCTGCGGAATATCAAATGAAGTGAAATGAAATGACAAGTGCAAGATGTAAAATACAGTAGTACATACCGGAGGCAAGTCGTAGAATCCGACTAGCTCGTGATCAGCCGGAGGGGGAGCAATGGGGATCTGGTAAGTCTCCCCACCCTGCCTTCGGCATGTCATCATCGTGGGCAGTACTGGCCAACTAGCGCCCCGTCCTCTCCAAGTCCAACTCCTGCCACGGACCCGAGCCATCCTCGATGCTCCAGCTCCCGCTCCTGCCCTAGCCGCCGGTGCCGCGGGCCTCTCTCGCTCGACTCGACGGCCACTGCTCAAAGGCCGCATAATGTAGGTCCGGACGTACTCTGCGTAGTCGCCCTCTCCCCTGAAGCCCTCCGCATCCCAGCCGATCGTGTAATCAGCCATCTCCTCGAGAGTGTACCTCTCGGTATGCCGCATATGAGTAGGAGGCGGCCGCAGAACTGCCTGCTCTGGCACGCCTAGCGTCTGCCGCAAGAAGTGCTCGCCCAAGTACCAGGCGCGGCAGACAGGGCCCTCCAGTAAAACTCTGAACCGGGCCGTCTCTCGGGCACCAACATACCGATCCCGTACCGCGATGGGCAATGAGGCCCATGGCTGCCAAGTGATCTGCAAACAAAATACAGTTCGTTATCTACTGCTATTGAAAATGCAATATAAAGCGAAGCTTAAATGAACTGCAAGTTCTAAAACACCTCTATGGCAGTGATGGTGTCAAAGTATCAGCGGAAGAATATGAAAGACTCCCGTGGCCTCCGCTCGCACCTCACGTCGAAGCGGTGAGAGAACGGGATCATGGGGGGCATCTCCTCCTCTGGCACTAGGGCAAGCCTCGGAAAGTAGGCGTATACCCACAACTACAATATGACAGAACAGATATCAGTATACTTATCAGATAAGGCAGTATGCAGATAAAGCAGAAAGCGGTATGTGCAGTGTATTGTGCAGTGTGTGCAGTGTACAGAATACGGAGAATGTAAAGCAGAAATGTAAAAACAGAAGAAGAAGACATACTTCCCAAGCCCGCCAGTAGCCTCCGAGCAGCTGTCCGGTAAGGTGGGAGGATGAACTCATGTAGCCGTATAGTGTGGCCAAGCTTGCGCCACCCCAGTCATAGCCACGGATCCTGGTCATGTCAACCAGTGCACTCAGCAAATAAAGGGGCACAGTGTTCACCCGGTCGGCGAAGAGAGTGGTCCCTAGCAGGAACATCAAGAAGCCGCGAGCATACTGCTCCTCCTCCTCCTCCTCCTGAGTGGTCGGCGCCTGAATCCTGAAATGAGTCTCGAACCAAGAATACCGCACAAATCCCGGATGAGCAAGAGGTGGTAGGACGCCAAGCAGGTGCATCTGGGCAGCCTCCCACTCATCCATGTCTATGTCGAAGGGGATCGGATCACCCCCTACCCCGATACCGGTAAGCATCGAGAAATCGAAGGGAGTAATCGTCATGTCTCCCGTGGCAGAGAAGTGGAAGGAGTCGGTGGTGTCCCACTACCTCTCCGCCAATGCAGCAAGGAGCGGCCTACTCGCAGTAAGGCACGAGAGCCCCATACAGAAGGTCCCGAAACCAGTTCGGTCGATGATGCGACGAACCGCGTCCGGCAGCTCCATGTACCAACTTCATGCGGCAACGTTCCCATACCCCTGGAGGGTGTGGGAATCTCCCTATGGCCAAAACAAACAGTCGCGAAGCGGCATTATGAATACAGTGTTGAATGTGCTCAGAATCAGTATAGATATAGCGTGTGTGCGCGTGTTCAGATTCAAACAGATATCGGGTGCTGGTATGCTCGCAGTGAACTACAGCATATGATGTGTCAGTGCTTTCGAGTGGTTCAGTACAGATATAGCGTGTGTGCGCGTGTTCAGATTCAAACAGATATCGGGTGCCGGTGTGCTCACAGTGAACTACAGCCTATGATGTGTCAGTGTTTTTGAGTGGTTCGGTGAAAATAAAGCGTCAGTGCACAGGTTTAGATTCAAACAGATATCAGGTGCAAGCATGTTCACAGTCAATTATAGCATGTGGTATATCGGTGTATCCAAGTTAAACAATTAAAAGGCAGAATCAACTATTGCAGTTATATACTCTACTTTGCAGAAAATGAAACAGAGAAAGGTGTACCTCGGAAGCGCCAAAGGACAGATATGACTCTGGCTCGCGCAGTAAGAGCTCCGGCGCCACACCCCTCGCGAAACTGCTGAAGTGGCGAATGCCGTCGGGAGGCAGCACATGAATCGCCGGCCTGTAGGTCGCCGGTCGAACGGTCGAATGCTCAAGGGCAAGAGCTCGGCCTCGGGGTCCATCTCCTGCTTCGGGGGAGTCCCGCCTCGTGGAATATCATCCGCCATGCCGAAAAGAGTGTGAAAATGACCGGAAAAGGGAAAATTAGGCAAGAATGCGAAAGGTCAACTGAAAAGTCAGCCCCAAGAGGGCGGAAAATGGCCGGAAAGGTCGAGGTGTGGAAAAGGCACGAAGATCAAGGAGAACTAGAGGGAAACAAGCCCCGAGTGGTGAAAATCGAGAAAGAAACGCCGAAACAAAGTTTTGTTCGGTTCAAAACGTGCGAAACGATGAGGTATTCGCGAATCAAACGTCGAAACGGGCTGTAAAACCGAGAAAAACGGAGGAATGAAGGAAGAGGAATAACCTAGAGAGAAGGAGGAGGATTTTTCGAGCTAGGGCAAAGTGGAAAAATAGGGCTAGAAGCCCTATATTTAAAGACCCATGCCGAAATGTCAAAACTGCCTCGAACAGGCACTTTTGGCCGGTCGGCCATATTGTTGGCCGGTCGGCCAAATAGATGGCCGGTGGCCTTATTTTGTGGCCGGTGGATGGCCGGTGGACTCCCCTCATGGCCGGTGAGCCTCCTACACCTTTGTTTGGGTCTTTGATATGACTTAGGGCCTTCATTGCTCAAGATAGTGCCTCCATTGCTCAAAACAGTGCAAGAAAATGCATTTCCAAAGCTTAACCGGTCTCTGTGCCGTGTCTTCTGGCGTAGCACTCGAATACGTGCAAGGTGTATCCTTTTTGTATCCTTTTTGTTTCTTGCGAGATTCGAAAGTTGCCCCACATGCATACGTTACAACGTTTTGTCGTGAAACGCGCGTTGGTTATACGCCATCTCACTCGCCTCGTTATGCACACATCTCGCATTGTCATGCGCATGTCATACTTGCATTAGTATGCACATTCTTTAGGTCGCATCGTCATGCGCACCTCACATGCATTGTCATGCATCTCAAAAGACGTGCGTTGTCACGCACTTGCATCATTTGCATTTACATGCATTTCAAAAAACAACAAAAAAAACACTTGCATCATTTGCATTTGCATGCGTTTCAAAAAACAGAAAAACAACAAAAATATATTGCATTGTCATGCATTCATTGTAAATATTGCATATGTCATGCATCCATTGTATATAGTGCATATGTCATGCATTTCAACGTAAACATTACATATGTCATGCATCCCTTATATATAGTGTATATTGCATGCATTCACTGTAAATAGGGCATTTACATGCACTATAAATTATTACATCATAGTATCCAGTGCATATTGTATATATTGCATTGTAGCTTGCATGCATTCATTGCATCACCTCCATCCACGGCTTACGTCTTTCCATGTTGAGCTTGGTTTGGTATGTGCCTATACTTTTCACGTTGAAGCACAGTTATGATATTATGTGCACGCGCCTATTCCACTGCTGGTATTGTGGTTTGAGGGTGACGGCACCGTTTCTGTGTTAGACGCGGTTTGTATGTGTCCATGCCTTTCCTAGGCAAGACACGGTTCGGCCGTAGGCCTTTTCCACTGCATCCATGGCATTCTCCCCAGCAAATCGCATTGTACATAATATTACATTCCAGTGCATATTGTATATATTGCATTGTAGCTTGCATGCATTCATTGCATCACCTCCACCCACGGCTTGCGCCTTTCCTTGTTAAGCTTGGTTTGGTATGTGCCCATATTCCTCACGTCGAAGCACAGTTATGATATTATGTGTACGCGCCTATTCCACTGCTGGTATTGTGGTTTGAGGGTGACGGCACCGTTTCTGTGTTAGACGCGGCTTGTATGTGTCCATGCCTTTCCTAGGCAAGACACGGTTCGGCCGTAGGCCTTATCCACTACATCCATTGCATTTTAGCTTGTAAATATTGCATTGTAAATAGTGCATTGTCATGCATTCATTGTAAATAGTGCATTGTCATGCATTCATTGTATATAGCTTGCATGCATTCACTGCATCGCATCCATCTATGGCTTACGCCTTTCCATGTTGAGCTTGGTCTGGTATGTGCCCATACTTTTCACGTTGAAGCACAGTTATGATATTATGTGTACGCGCCTATTCCACTGTTGGTATTGTGGTTTGAGGGTGACGGCACCGTTTCTGTGTTAAACGCAGCTTGTATGTGTCCATGCCTTTCTTAGGCAAGATATGTTTTGGCCATAGGCCTTATCCACTATATATACTGCATTGTAGTGTAGTTCAATTGCATCTAGCATTTAGGATCATGAGCTTTTCTGAGCAGAGCATGCCTCACTTATGTCATCCCACCCAATTACTTGTTCTTGTGTTCCGTCTACATCACTCATAGTTCTGCATGTGTACGTGCCTATTCCACTGCTGGTATTGTGGTTTGAGGGTTGCGGCACCTTTTCTATGGTAGACGAACTTTGCATCTCCATCATCTTTATGACATTTGTGTGGTTTTTGAACCGCTCATGATTTGATCATGATTCAATTGCATTGCATATCATTTGCATTGTTTATATGTAGATTTGTAAATGTTGCATATCATTTTGCATCCATTCTGTATTGTTATGCGTTGTCACGCATAGGTTGCATTGTCATGCACTCCTACACTTGCGTTGTCACGCAGCTTTCGATTGCATTGTTATGCATGTTGCTAACAATATTGTACCTGTTAAGTTTCTCTCTTTTACAGGCACGATATTGTATGTACGGTTCATTTGAAGCTGGTGCAACCAGACGAGCCGCACAGGTATTGTATTCTCCGAGTGAGACGTATCGAGAATTGAATAATTCTCTTGCACCCTCTCTGCATTGTAGTGTAGTTTGGTGTTTGCTAGCTTAAAACTGTTGCATTATTGTGCTTCGTTGCAGCTTTCTTTGCATGATCATAAGTTATGTCCGGCTTCTTGCATTGTCAGTTGCATTTTGCCCCCGCCTTCGGGCGCATATCTTTATTGTCTTGCATGATTTGTCTAAGTCTTCGGCCTTGTCAAAAATAGGTCGTCTCTAGGCTTTGACATTCACTCCCGTCATTGTTATGACTTTCGAGTTCTGTCAAAGAGGGGCAACTGTAGACACCCCATTTTTGACCGCCCTCAAGACTTGGACGTCACCGCTTGAACACTCGGTGATCATCCATGTTTGTGTTCGTCTTGAGTTCCCGGAGGTCTCGGCCACGCGCCTTGCCTCAGGATCTCTCGACTCGACTGTTTTGTGGTTGGTTTTGCACCAAACACTTGTATTTTTCTTTTGAGGGGCAGGGAATGGCCTGTTGGCCATCCCCACACCTCACCCGCCATGGCTTGAGGCCACCGCCATGTTTTGTTGCCACCGGCCATTAGTTATGGCCGGCCGGCACTCTTTGTGGCCGGCCGACCATTATTTTGGTCAATTTGGCATTTTTGGCTGGCTGACCACTGTGTATCTACTTTTGCAGATATTTTTATGCCAGCTGTGCTAGCTGGCATACACTTTGCCCCTCTCCATACACGTGTATGGAGGGATTTCACTCTTGCTTAGCTTGTTTTGTAAGCTTTGCAAGAGTGATCCTCTATAAAGGGAGGGCCTCTCCTCCCTCCTCTAGGGTTACAAAAAAAGCTGAGGGGAGCTCTGGTTCTAGGGTTAGCATAGTGTATCTATTCTATCTCTATTTCTCCCTCTCTTTTGCTCTAAGTGTGTGTTTGTCCTTAGTTTTGCACTAGGACACCTACCATCACACCTTACCTTGGTTGCTGAGGCATTAGGGGGTTCTCCTTGAAGTTCTTGAGCTGGTTTGGAGCTAAGAAAGCTGCTGGAGTGATCCTTGTGAAGAAGGTCTTCAAGGGTAAGATTCTTGCCCTTTTTACCCCATTTTGGCATAGCTTTTTTGCCTATCTTGCAACTGTTTTTAGACTTTGTATATAACTAATAAAAGTCTTTTTTTTACTTGCTTAAAATAGTTGTTCAAGGGTGTTTTGTTGTTTGGGGTGGTTTGACACTTCATAGGCCTTGTTTGGCCCCCATTTTGTGCTATTTTGGTGAGCTTCAGGACCACCTTGTTTGGGCCTCCTCACCACTGAAATCTTGAGGGATTTCAGTGGTGAGGATGGTGTCTTAAGGTCCTAAGAAGGAGAGGGCCATCCCCTCTCCTTGTTGCCTTCAAAATGTGTCATTTTTGCCTCATGTGTGAGCATCATTTTTAAGTTCATGTTGGCCATGTCTTAAGTGTTATTTGTGCTTATTTTGCCATGATATAGCACTATTTTTAAGTTGGTTTAGACACACCATGCTTGCTTTGCATACTTGTCTTGTAATGCCATGAATTTCCTTAACATGCTTTGTGCTTTGGGCCTTGTGTCTAGCATGTTTTTGGCCTAGCTTTGTGAAGCTTTTATGCTTGTTTTAGCATGATAATGGTCTATTTTTGGTCATTTGGGTCATCCATGCTTTGCTTTGTATAGCTACCATGTAATCCCCCTTATATGCCTTGAGCATTGACCCCTCTAGCATGCCATCCTTGCTTTGTTTCAGTGGTTTGAAACCACTTGCCATGCTATTTCAGTCCTTGTGGTGTGCTTGTATGCTTGCATTTGATGCCCCTTTAATGTGTTAAAAGGTTGTTGTCTTGTGCTCCATGTTTGGACCCTTTTGTATGCTTGCATGTTTAGACCATTTAGATGCCATCTAGGTGTGTCTTTGGTCTTGTTTAGACCTGCAGTGGGGCTGTTTGGAGTCCCCTTGGCCCTTTGAGGCTTGGTTGGCATGGCCATGGTTTGAGCCCTTTGGTTGGTCTCAAGCTTTGGGCTTGTTAGCATGCTTTGATTGCTTGGTTTAGGTTGGTTTGGCATCATCCTTTGTATGATTTCAGAGCTTAATATGCATGCCATATGCTCATGATGTTCCTCTTTTAAGTGTGCTTAAAAGTGGTCTCTATATGCTTAAGTGTTGGACCTTGTATGCATGCATGTTTGTATGTGCATTTGGCCCCATTTCCATAGTTGTTGGCCACTGTTTTGGGCTTATGTAAGAGCTGTCCATCTTGGCATAAGTCTACCCTTTACATGTTGGTGCATGTTTACCTTGTATATTGTCATATACTTGTTGCATATTTTGATGAATTACATGTTGTAGCATGCTAGTTCAAATGTGCCTCATTGTATGCTTAATCCATGACATGTTGTTGCATGCTTAGGTTGTAATGCATTTTGCATGCATTGTTCTTAACATGTTGTCCGTATTGCACTTTGCATGCATGTTAGCTTATATGTTTGTTTGCATCCCCATGTTGCACACTAGCTCACATGCCTAGGTTGCATTGCATTGGCATGCATGCCTTGCCTCTTGATCAAGTGATAGAGGTTGGGCCTTATGTGTTTATTTGGTTTGCATTTCATTTGAAATCAAAATGCACAACTTGGTTCCTTGGGCCATCACGCATTGAAATGCGTGATTGGTGGTCCGAGAATCAAGGGACATCCTCCTTTGAGTCATAAACATGATAAGGAGAGTGGTTGGTGCAAACATTGTTTGAAATGCATTGCCATGCCATGTTTGCCCTCTGCTGCTGTCAAAACAGGTTCTGCAGGAAGATTTGGCCGACCGACCACACTTAGTGCCGGCCGGCCATGAATTAGTGGCCGAGAGCTCAATAGATGGTCGATGACCACTTTCTTTTGGCTGGTGGTGTTTCCCCTTGGCCGGTGGTGTTCCATAGTGTTCAGAGAGTGCTCCTTGGGACTCGTGCAATTTCTAGAGGAGCAGAGCAAGGTAAACAGAGGCAGCTTCTGCATGGCATTGGATTTCCGGGCGAAGCCAATCCGAGCACGCGTGCATCCCTCTTCCCAAGGCCTTTTAATGCTTTCCATAGCTTAGTTAATTTGTTTAATTAGTTAAGTGGTTATGTAAATATTTAATTAGCTTGTTAGTTGATTAAATTGTATTATTCTTTTGGTCGCTCCGAGCGAGGGCGAATTTGTAATAAGTGTGGGTGCGTGTGTGCATGTCTTCTAATCCCCACTTCTTTCTCCCTTTTACTTACTCGCTTTTGGTGGTTAGTATTAGGGCATATTTAATTTAGCATCCTTATGCTATGCATGCGTGCATCCATTCATTTATATTGCATGCACCGGGCTCGGCGCATCATGCTAACCGCATAGCATTTCAAATCTAACTTGAATACATGTTATTTGTTGTATTTCACATGCCATACTAGGATTAGTCGTGCCTATTATAGTTGCATTTTGTATGTGATGCATTAGCCACTTAACATGGACTAGGATCATGCATGATTACTAACTAGTTCATTGTTTTGGCACGAAGTACGAGGTAAGCTGTTTATGCTTTAGCATCTCGCATGAGTGTGAATGTTAACATGACAGCATGCTTACCATGAGGCTATATGCTTATGTGATATAACTGAATGAATGCCTGTGGGTGAAGGTTGGATTGTTTGAGTTGGAACAACTCATTGGAATCCGTGTTTTAGCCTACTCGCGAGTAGCAAATTCCAAACCATTTTCCAAACGAACAGATATGTAATGCTTTGTTCCAAATTAGGCGATCTAGTCTGTACTTTTGTGTTGTGCGCATCACATAGTAAGATTAGCTAATTAATCGGAATAAGAACACATAACGTTTTCAAAACAAGATATCATGGTTAGTAGAGGCCGATCTTTGATCGGGCAAGCGGGGGTGCTCATAGCTGACCTTCCCCAATCGTACCCAAGTTCCCGAGCCGAGGCAACTTTGGTGATGACGGACACGTGGCCTTAGGCAAACGAGTCAGGGTTTCCTAAATTCCCCCGTAAAAAAATATTTAGGTGGCGACTCTGTATCTGGCAAAGCAGTCCATGTTTGGCACTTCTTTACAAAAATCTATTTTCTAAAACGATTTGTCGGATTTGGACTCTTTAGTTCAGATTAAGAACCGTGACAAATCGAGTCCGAACTGTGGCGTTGAGGCCCCACGCGGGCGCGTCCACACATGGCAAAGTATTTGCAACACATGTATGCATAACCACCCTCCCTCTCATTACATAAGCTCAATGGGGTGTGGTTCTCGACCCTCGGGCCACCAATCACGCATCTCGATGCATGATGGCCGAGGAGTCAAATTGCACAACTCAATATGGAATGAATACACACACGAACACATAAAGCCTCAAACTCCATAATGTATAGTCAAGAGTGTCGGCGACCGAGAATTGAGGCACGTTTCATCACTTCGAGTATGAAACACCCCTCGTTTCCTGTGTTTGGACTAACCTCTATTCCAAACACAATGCAACAAATAACATGTCATGGCATACACAATGTGGCTCAAACAAGCAAACATACAATGCAATGAAACAAGCATGTGAACAAGATGCAAGGGACAAGCATGACAACATGCAATGCGACATGAACAACCTAACAAGGCTAATGGCATGCTCAATGCACATGCATACATACTCAATGCAAGGCAACACAGGCATGCAATCAACGTGAACAACAACTAGCATACACAATGCAAATGGACGTGGCATACACAACGCAATGAACCACATGGCATACACAATGCTCGATGGACTTAAACCGAAATGGACTGACCTCAGTCATGCCCAAATCAGTGGCCATACATGCTAAGATAGAAACTCAAAATGCTATACAAACATGCATGCATATTGGCCCAAGCTTAAGGCTCAAAGCACAACTCTCCAAAAGCATTGAAAGGATGAAACATGGGGTACAATGGCATATGTTCCAGCACTGAAATGGCATGCAAAATGACTTAGAATCATGCCAACAACCCATGTAATGCATGTCGAAAGGCTCAAGCGTCAAACCTAGTGAAGTGTATTACACTAGAGGCATGCAAGATAATGCTCAAACGGCCAAACTAACCCCAAATAGATCCCATGCAGGCCGAAACAGTAGCAAAAATGAGTTGGGATGATGGCTTGAAAGGCACGAAAATGAGACTCATGCAATGGCTCACAAATAGGGCGCAAAAGCACAACCCTCAAGAGCACTTAAGGAGTGGAAAATATGGAAGTATAACAGCCCTACATGCTCTAAAATATCATTCTCAATGATGCCAAAACATGCAAATACCTCAAGTTAAGCATGCAAGAGACCTTAAAACTCAAAGCTAGTCAAGGCTATTACACTACAAGTATGCATGACAAGCCTCATTCGACCAAGAAGCCTCAAAACAGAGTTAAGACAGCCCAAAATAAGAACAAAATCATGCTAGGGCATAGCCAAAATATGCTAGGATAATGAGCCAAAACATCATGCATACAAAGCTAGTAAACAAGATTTACACTACAAGCATATAGAGCATGCAAGAGGCTACCAAATCAGCCAAAAATAGAGTCATGGCATGTCAAATGATGGCCAAAAATCTACAGAAATGGAGTCAATACATGTTAGAAAGACATGCTACTTTGATGAGCCACAAATGGGAATACACTACACATACAAGAAGCAAACACAAGGTGGCCAAACCAGCCATAGATAGAGCTAAGGAAGGCCCTAAAAGTCATGAAAAAGTGCTTGAACCAAGCCTTGAAAGTATGAAGATGCATGCTCCTTTGATAGGCCAAAAATGCAAACAAACAAAACAAGAAGAGAGGGGATCACCCCCCTCTGATTTGAGACCTCAAAACCACATGCCTACCACTGAAAATCCACTAAATTTCAGTGGCTAAAAGGCCAAGCAAAGACCAACCCAAAGGCCTTAAGGCATGGCACAGAACAAGACTAAACAAGGCATGCAAGAGGGTAGAAGGCCCTCAACACCAAAAGGGCCTTAAACAAACATGCTAAGGACTAAAAAATAGAGCTTTTTGTAGTTCAATGTTAAGCCAAGAGAAGCATGCAAATATGGCTAAGAGAGTGATCAAAACAAAGTTTAAAAGGGAGAAAAGAGGTTACCCTTGAAGCATTGCAATACCAGCAAATTTCTCAGCCAAGAACCAGCTTTTTAACCTCCAAAATGTCCTCCAAGAACCTCAGTTTAATGATGGGGGTGCATGGTTAAGAGTTGTGGTGCAAAAGTGGAGAACAACATACTCTTTAGGCACCAAATATAGAGATATAGAGGGAGATATATACTTATGCCTTAGGGAAATTTCAGAACCTTTGGAATGGAGAGGGAGAGCCTCTCTTATAGAAAAACAAAGGTTCAAGCTTCTTGGAGAAGCTAAAACTTGGATGCAATCCCTTCATACATGTGTATGGAGGATACAGTCTGTGCCCTCTAGCTAGCACAGCTAGCATCCACACAGTCTGCCAAAACAGGAGGAGAGCTGCCGACCACTTAAAGTGGTCGGCCTGCTACTTGCAGTGGTCGGCCGACCATTTCAAGTGGTCTCCCAGGAAATAAAGTGGTCAGCAGGGGGAATTGGTGGTCTCCACACTGAAAGCAAGCCAATGGTGGGGTGTGAGACTAGAAAAGGTTGCCCAAAGACCAAGAAAATCAGTTTCCCGACCAGAAAATCGGCTGGTGGGAAGGAAAGTGGTCTCAAAGGGGAAAAACTGGTCTTCGACCCTTGTACCACCTTTCAAGCAAGGAAAACAAGGTTTGTACCAAAAAAAAAAAACCAACACGGATGCAAAACGAGAGTTCGGGAGGCAAAGCGCGCAGCCGGGAGCCTCGAAACCCAGCTGTTGAGCACCAAAAGTGGTCTACGACCACAAAGAGATGGTCTACAAGACCTCTCCCTCCCTCCGGGAAGAGAAAACAAGGTTCGGTCCACAAACCGAGCCAAAGCACAAAGAGTTCGGAGACCCGGAGGCAAGGCTCTCAGCCAAAACTCCGAAGCTCGAAACGAGCACAACATGCACTATCACCGAGTGCTCAATCGATGACGTCTGAGTCTTAAGGTCAGTCAAAAATGGGATGTCTACAATGTGATTTTGTCCATAAAAGTCATTTCCATTTTAGGTTTCCACAGCTCATTGGACATCTCTTTGTCACTGATTGGCTTTCGCCAGCCTCTTTATACTGTATTATTGTCTTTACTGTTAAGTAGGCCTTTGGTAATCACGGATTACTGGCCGGTTACGATACTAAACCCTTAGAAATGGGTTTGGGTCGTGACACTTTTACCGACTAAAAAGGTTTAGTAGCTAATGCATGTACCTTCGGCGGCCAAATATTATTTGGTAGTTAATGTCTCTACTATTGGTGACAAACAAATTTTTAGTAGCTAATTGGTATACCTTTGGCAACTAAATTTAGTTTAGTCGGCAAAAGTAGTCGCCGAAGCTGTTCTTTCTGATAGTGCATTATCATCCAGCACCCCAATTCCATGCAAAAAATCTGGGGTTTTCACTCTTCTCCTCCAAGGTAACCAACCAAAGAACAGAATTTTAGGAGGTGCCATATTTTTTTGCACGTGAGACAAATTTGTACATGTTTTTGTCTTTCTTGCTCCAATTTTTTTTGAATGTTGATGTGATACAAGTCTATAGGTTTTATTGTGAATTTTGATTTTATTTTTTGAATAAGTTGGTTCAGATTTTCATTGGGTGATAAATTGTCCTCGAAGAGCTTGGATATAATCCTTTTCTTAGAAATGAGAAAAAACTGATGCTGAAATTTTCAATTCATAGAAATTTGTGAAATATTTTAAGCTTGTATTTGAATCAAATATTTGATGTAATTAAAATTACAAAGACTAAATTAACACCAAAAATAAACTATAGAGAGTATATGTACAATTTATCTAAAAATATTGACACAAGAAACAAACTGAGAGACTATTAAATAATTTGTCTAAAAAATTATCTTATATTTCATTCACTAATTGCTAGGGGGTGTTTGGCAAGTTGGGTTTGGGCTATTTTTTTGGCTAAAATTTATAAAAAGACAAAATAAGCTAAAAAAGCTAATAAGACAAAGTGGGTGTTTGGGAAGTTACTATTTTAGTAGGTTATTTTAGTTTTTGACTATTTTAATAAGTTAAAAATTTTATATTTGGGAAAATGATTGGATTTTTTTATAATTAGATATGATGTTTGTGAGAGAAAAAATGAAATGATTATGGGTTTGATGTGACATTTTGTCTTATTAGCTATTTTAGCCTATTTTGTTGTTTTGTAGATTTTAGCCAAAAAAAAAAAAAAAAAGCCTTTCCCAAATACCCCCAAAATGTCACATTAAACCTATAATCATTTCACTTTTTTTCTCACAAACATCATATCTAATTACAAAAAAATTCAATTATCTTCCCAAACACAAAAATTTAGCCTACTAAAATAGTTAAAAAACTAAAATAGCCTACTAAAATAACAGCTTCCCAAACACCCACATTAATAGGAAGTTTATAAAATAAGCTTCTAGGTTATTATAGACTAGAAACAGTTGGGATATATGAACAAAACAAAAAGGGAAATAAGAATATTAATATCCTACATGTACATATAACATTTGTCGCATAATCTATGTAGAAGGTGAAAAAAAATGCTGAAATTATCTAGTGATATATAATAGTTCTCAAACAAAAACGAGTTAGGAAAAATATTTAATAAGTCAGTCCTTCCTAACAATGCACATTCTAAAATGATATAAAACTCAAAAACAAAAAAGTAATTAAAACACATAAAATGCTATGAAGTAAAACTGAAGAATGTTTTCAATTCTCATTACCTTAGAAGGAATTGACAAACTCAGTTTGTAAGTTTTCTAAAAACTAGAACCAGTTGGGACATGAAACCAAACCCAAAAAAAAAAAAAAAAAAAAAAAAACAAGAAAACAAAACAAAACAAAAGCAGTTAGAACAAAATTTCAACTGCAATATGTGCTCATAGTAAAGTCCATAGCAACATGCCTCTAGTTGAAGGGAAAATGAACATGTCAAGTCATCTCAACCCCACATTATGCAACTATAGCAGACAGACCATTCAATTGCCTCTTCTTCCTCTTCTTACAAAGCTCCACCAACTCCTCCACCACCCCATCCACCACCTCCTCCTCTCTCATCCTTATTTCATCACTCAATTCTCTCTCTTTCTTCTTCACAGTCTCACCACTTTTCTCCATCACAACCTGTTTGATCACTTTAGCCACTTCTTCTCTTAAAATCTTCCCATTCTCATCTCTCATGATCTCCACACCAGCACCAATTTCACTCAACAGCCTAGCATTGATTGGCTGATCAAGGTGCATAGGCACAGATATTATAGGGACTCCAAACTTGATCCCCTCCATTACAGAGCTCCACCCACAGTGGCTCACAAAGCCACCAATGTTTGGATGCTCCAAAATTTTTACTTGTGGGGCCCACCCTTGGATGATCAATCCTCTCCCCCCTACCCTCTCAAGAAACCCTTTTGGTAGTGCCTCCTCAACCCTAGTTTTTTGTCCCACTGGAAACCTAACAACCCATATGAAATTGACATTGCTAAGTTCTAACCCATGAGCCATCTCTTCCATCTCTACCTTGGTGAGAAAATACTCACTTCCAAAGGAAACAAACACGGTCGAGCCTCGGTCCTTCTTGTTGAGCCACTCAGTGATGTGCAAGTGCTCGTCATCATTGACCGAGGCTTGGACAAGTGGACCAACCGGTACAATTTTCTTTCCAGCTAAAAGGGAGAGGTGATCGATGTATTTTCCTTCAATCTCTCTCGAACTCTTGATCAAAATTATGCTCGATGATTCTTTAAGGGTTTTGAAGAAGCGGTTTTTCTTTTTATAGAAATTTTCAGAAGATTGAATCAAATGAATGAACTTATCATCCTCATAATCATTAAGATGTATCTCTGGAAAAGGGAAGTCCGTACCTGGATTGTTTTTTTGATTGACAAAAAAGATTTTATTAACTCGGAAAAAAAGTACTGTTCACTATTAAAATAGCATTTCTCAACTAGATTCACACATACTCATAGCGAATAACAAAGTCTGTACCTGGATTGTGGTAACGATCAAACATGTAGGAAGTCATTGTAGCGCTGGTGCTTATGAAAACCACAGCCGGGATATCATGCTTGGAAGCGATAATCGGGGCCCATGGTTGAATAGTATCATAGATAAGGAGGTCTGGTTTTAGGGTTTTTAGCATTTTGGAGAAGTTGTGGCTTGACCAATCAAAGGCTTTTTTTAGGGTAGGCATGAGATGGGGTGGGAGGTTCTTGGTTGTGTGGCAATTTGGAGGAAGACCAGGCAAGGTTGGAACATGGAGTTCCACTAGTTGTATGGAATTTGCATCCTTCTCTGTGAGTCTTCTCTTAATGCAACTAAGATTTACTGCTGTTGAACACAAGTATACCATGAAGTTTCTACTTGAAAGTGTCTTGGCTAGCTCTAGGAAAGGTGAGATGTGTCCATGTGCTAGCCATGGGAACATGAAAACTTTGATCTTTCTCTGCTCACAAGCCATTAACTCTCTCTCTCTCTCTCTCTCTTCTAGGTGTGTATATCGTGATCCATATTGTTAGATATATAGCAACTGTTACAGGACTAAAATGGAAATATAAATGAGGGATTGAATAATTCTTCATAAATGTTAGAGACTCCATTTTTTCTTAACCCCCACACCCCCCCCCCTCTCCCCCAAAACACATGTCAGTGAGTGATAGGAGAAAAAAAAAAAACAAAAAACAAAAAACAAAAAATAAAAAATTGGCCAATCCCAATACATTGGGGGTGGTGGAAGTCTCGAAAAAAGAGGGTCTCAACCTTTTTTCATAATTCTTTACGTGTGAATAAAAGGGGAAAAAAAGAAGAAGGAAAAGAATAAAAATCATTGGGAATATATTGCAACTGTATCAACTTGGATTTCATATTCTTATTATTCAATGGAATTGGAAGAAGTTGAAACACCTTTCTATGATAAATGACTCTACTCTTGCTTTGAATGCATATGGTCAAAGATCCAAAATAACGAAATCAAAGTTATTATTGCAAAATTGGGATCTTTAAAACTTTTAATCTTTTTAGTGATGTATTTTTTATTTGGAATGATTTTATGTTCACTGATTATGGAAACATAAAATACTATAAGGGAATGGCTGAATCTCTAGTGCATAAACACCATCTCGAGTTCCTTTAGGACATAATGATCTCTAACCTTTAAGTTAACAATGTGATGTGTTTGAAGTTACAACTCAACACATTATGTCGGTGAATCAAAACTCACTAGTTAAGTTGTAACTTTGAGGACTTAAGAGTTGTAATTTTGAGCACATCCCATTGTAATAAGAGCAAGCAAAATTGGTAGTGTGCGCCCCTTTTGGTTATGATATGATCATACAATCATTTGACGCAATTTCCTGCGAGCTTAAAACCAATAATGGTTTCATTTGGAAAGTTGGCTATTTTTTTTATCAACAAAAAGAACAATTTTATTGATAGCAACAAAACATACAAAAAGTATGGAATACATCAACAAAGTAAGGTTGAAAATAAGCACCAAGAGCAACGCCCTATAATTTGCTAGCTCTCGCCAAAGGGTAAATGAGAGGCCAATACCGGAAAAGAAACACACAAGTAGAGCACAAATATACAAATCAACCAACCAACAACACACCATAACACTCCCACCTATTTTAGTAGACTATTTTAGTTTTTGACTAATTTAGTAGGGTAAAATATTTGTATTTAGGAAGAAGGTTGGATTTTTTTATAGTTGAATGTGATATTTATGAGAGAAAAATGAAATGATTATGAGCTTGATGTGACACTTTATCTTATTAACTATTTTAGCTTATTTTATTTTTTTGTGTGGATCTTAGTACCAAAAAACCAATTTTTGGCTTCCCAAACACCCCCAAAAATGGGTAAACTACTAATAGGTTCTAATGACTGGACTTAATTCCCATCAAATCCTATTGAAAATAAGTCTTAGTAAAATCGTCACTAAAAATAATTTTTGATGAACTTACATGTAGGTTCTAATAGGTAGACTTATTATCCAATAGATCCTGTGAGAATTAATGGTATTTTTCATCGAATACTATTCAAAAACGTTACTAATTGTTAATTTTCAGTAACAGTTTGAAAATTGTCACAAAAATATCACTAATTATAAGTTTTAGTGACAGTTTAAAAAGATTGTCACAAAAAATTAACTAATTTTTAACTTTCAGTGACAATTTAAAAAATTCGTCATAAAAAAACGTCACTAAGTTTTAGCAACAATTTATAAAAATATTGACAAAAAAAAAAAATCATTAATTGTCAATTTTTAACGACATGTGTAAAAAATTGTCACAAAAAATTATTTTTAGCAACGATTTTACTAAGACTTATTTTTAATAAGACTTGATGGAAATTAAGTCAAACTTTAGGATCTATTGGTAGTTTACCCACAATTTTTTGTGATGATTTTTGCATGTCACTAAAAATGACAATTAGTGATCCTTTTTTTTTTCACCATTTTTATAAATTGTTGCTAAAATTTATAATTAGTAACTTTTTTTGTGACTATTTTTAAACTGTAGCTAAAAGTTAAAAATTAGTGATTTTTTTGTGACGATTTTTTTAAACTGTTGCTAAAACTTATAATTAATGATTTTTTTGTGATAAAATTTTTAAACTGTTGCTGAAAATTAACAATTAGCGACATTTTTTAATAATGTTTGGTGAAAAACGCCATGAATTATCATAGAACCTATTAGATAATAAATGCACAATTAGTCCACCTATTAGTACCTACACATAAGCTTTCCTAATAAAAAAGTAAAAATTAAAAATATTCATCTCCTAACTTCTTAAGAATTAATTTTTAAAATTATTTTTGCCTCATAAATTGTGAACTGTTACAAACTTCCAAAATAAAATAAAAAATTACAAACAACTTTATAAACTACACGAAAGTTTAAATTATGACACTATGCACTTAAGTTTGAGATAATGTTTCGTAACTCCAATAACTCTTAAGTAAGTTGCAATTCGATTTAATTGGGTCATTATTTCAAAGAGATTGTGTCATAACTTAAAATCTATTACAATGTAATTGGAGAAGGTAAACATTCTTTAATAATAATAATAATAAGTCTATTTATATATAAAATTCATATAAAATTTTACAAAAATATATGACAATGACATTATTATTACAAATAAATTTATCTTTAATGGTGTGCTATTTTGAAGTGAAATGAACCACACCATCATTATATATGAATTTTTTTGTTTGTATGGCTACATATAATTTTATTTGTATTATATATATATATATATTATTTTTAAAAGTAAATAAATGAGTCCTATAAGTTATATACATATAATTTGCGCCATCACATCACCTAGAAGCCACCTAGAAGAATCATAACAAAATGCAATCTCGTGAATTATGATGAAAGATCGCAGCATCTAACGGTCACTATATGGCCAAATAAAAATAAGGATTTTAAAATTTAGTAACCGTCGCATCATAAAGAATTATGAAATCAAAGTGTATCAAAACATGTAACGGTTGATAACAGTTTCTCCAACCATAAGTTTGCTATTTCTTTTCTTGTTGAGGCTCAATTTATGCAGGAATTATCCTATCTTCTAGAAATTTTAATTAAGTTATGTATCCTTTCAATTTTATTTATTATTTTATGCAATATATAAGAAAAAAAATAGATAATAGTGAGTATGTAATCAATAAAATTGTAAGGGACCACATAGAATATGGGGTAGACCCATGTGACAATTTTTTCAACTTATGGCAAGTTAACTTTAATTAAAAAAAAAAAAAAACAGTCCAACCTAAATTTTTAATGGCAAATTTACTATAAATACCTTTTTTTTTCATAGAAAGTCAATAAATTTCTATGCCCTAGCTAAGCAATGAAAATGTACCAAGAACAGAAGGGAAGGATGTCCACCATTTAGGTAACTTTCCTACTCCTAGTTAAAGAAGTTTTAGGAATTTAGAAAAAAGAATCATAAATCTATTCAGAATATGACCTGACCCATAATAACAATTTTAAATGTGCTTTCTATTTTTTGAATTATTTTCTAATTTATTTTATGGGTTAATAGTTTTTGTTTTAGTTATTACCATAAATTTTTTTATTTGAGTTATTTCCATTATTGACCATTGTATCTTTGTGTGCTTGTCACGATCCAGTATGGTTTCGTGGACCATAGGGGCTTATTTTAGTAATCTAATCTATTGATTTTTAAAGTTTCCGTGGATAGATTATTCATAAAAGTAAAAATAGAACATTAAATTAATTCAATAACTGTAATATATGATTTTATCACATTTATTTTTATTTATTATTTTTTAAAATTAATCTGATAATTGTAATTTGTAACCACATAAATTCATTCCCCTTGGTATATAAACTGTTATGTTGTATTAAGTTATTACTTTTCACTCTTCTCTTTATTAAGTTAATGGCATAGATAATGAGAGACAAAATAGGAACATGGATAGTTAATTTGTAACGTCTTGCCTCATATATTGCCTAGATTAAACTCGCATAAACTTTTGTAATTTCTACAGTTTTAACAGCACATATATGTATATATATAGTTGGGGTGATTGGTGTGTTTAATCAACTTTTATTTATTTATTTATTTATTTTTATAATGTTTTGCTGGTGTGGGTTTAATAACTTTTTTTTTTTTTGGGATCAGCAGTGTGTTTATTAACTTTGAATACATTAAATATGTTATCCAATAAATTATACTTAAAACCATGAATCAAGTATAAAAAAACACATTACAATGGTTGTTATTAATGTTGGATTGAGCGACCTCCCTCAAGGGGAGGTTTAGGTAATTAAGAGAGATAGATTTTATAACAGTTCCTGTGAAACTGTTGTAACGGGAATGAATGTCTTTTTGAAAGTATTCAACTAAAGATGCATGAGTTGCAGGAGCTTATCGTCACCAGGTTTACAATCTGGTTAAAGGCTACAACAAAGGAGTTCTACTACTCGATCAATGATTTTCTATACAACATTTCACCAATTAGATATTGTATAGGTGGAAGGGTATAAGGGTGTATGTTTTTGGCGTGTTTGAGGTGTCTTGAAGATTTGAAATTGTATTCGAGAAGGCTTGTGGGTAGCGACGGAATCAAGAAATTAAATCAGAAGAGATACCTATCAATTAAAACATTCAAAATTTTTATAAAAATATTTCACTTCAATTTTTACGATTGACTTTAACAAAGATAAAAAAAAAATGTTAATGTTATTTGTAACTAGTGTATCATGGTCAATATAAAAAAAGTCATGGATATAAATTTTAAAATAAATTATATAATGATAAAATAATTTTTTATACAAATTTTAAGTAAAAATTCAATATAATAGTAATACCACCATCATTGACATGTAATATGACTAACCAATAGTAAAGAAACACATGGAGGATGAATCCCACATGTTAAATGTAACTAACGATCCAATAAATTTCATATTTTCATTGAGATTAATTATGTTTGTATGTCAATAATGATAGATATCACCATTATATTGAAATTTTCATAAATAATAATATGACTTATCGTAATCTCTTTATTTTCAATCAAAATAACCATTATTGTTCTCATAATTTTAAAAATGTCATTGACATTTCACTCTAAATAATATTTTTATAAATTTTTTATTAAAAATATTTTCTTTATATTTACAACAAAAAAAAAAAAAATCCAAAACCTGAGGGGCACGTGACCCCCCTGGATTCTTTATACCTCCGCCACTGCTTGTGGGGTGTTTGGAGTTTGAATCTCTTTAACTCCTTTTGGGGCTTTGGATATTCAAATGGTTAGTCATGTTTTGAGTGCCAACATAGGTCGGATGCTTAGCTTTGACAATGATACAACTTCTCTCCAAACTTTTGTATCTTTTAATTATTTAATAAAATTTGTTTCGATTGCCGCTCAAAAACAGTTCTTTGTAAAACTATAATACGTTGGTTTTTTTTTTTTTTTTTTTTTTTTTTGGGAGAGGATTTCAAGTTGCTATTTACCTTATTATTTCAAATCCATCCATACAAGGCTCTCATATAATGTAAGCATTTGTTGTTATATATATATATATATATATATTTTCCCTTTTTTAACATTCATTTTAAATCCTAAAATTAAAAGCATCAAAAGAGTTTAAGATTAAATATTTATAGATTTATGATTAAGGGATGTGGATGAATATTAACTTTTCTTTTCTTTCTAAACTAATGGCAACCCGTGCTATCACGGCATGTAAAAAAATTAATAATATATTTTTATACAAAATAATTTAAATAGTTAAATTTTTTTATTCAAATTATGAAAACAAAAAAGATTGAAATTTACAATTTAAGTCCCACAATTGTATCGCAATTTATTTATTATTTTTTCATTTGTCCCAAATTTAATCATGTAACTTTCAATCTCTCTTTCTACAATTGCAAACTTAGGTGAGTTCAACTCAAACAACTTGAGTTAAGCTTAAAATTAAGTTGAACTTAAAATTTTTTAAAGATTGAACAACAGAGTTTTTAATTAAATGAGGACCTATGCAAAAATTTAAAAATTCAAATTAAATTTGAGTGGATTTGGACAGAAATACCAAATAACCTGAGCAACCAAAACAAAATTATATATATAAATATATAAATTATTTGCTAATTTATTTTTTAAAATAATAAATAAAATTAATTAGAAATTTAATATTGATGAACAAAAGAAAAAGCAATATACTTAAGATTTTCAATAAAATTTTTCTTCAAAATATTTAAAAAAATACACCTTTTAGAAAAGGATCATCGAATAAAGGATTGTTTGGGAAGTTCCATATTAGCTCATTTTTTTTAATTTTTTTTTTAATCTTTTTATCTGTTTTGGGTCACATCACATCTCTACTTTTCTATACATCTTTTATAAAAATAAAAAAGTATACCTAATTATCTTTTTTGGGTGAGTAATGGTAGGGACTTCAAATATTTTATCAATATTTTTTTATTAAATATCTCACATGGGTGTAGGACTCATATGGAACTCATATAGTGTGGATCCCCCACTCACGTGAGACATTTGATAGAAATATTGGTAAAACATTTGGGGTCTTTCTTTTTGGGTCATATCACATCTTTACTTTTCTATACATATTTTCGTAAAAAGTAAAAAAATATACTTTTTTAGCACTCTCAAACTACCACTAAATTGATATTAAAAAAATTTACCTTTTATAATGACATAAATAATTTAAATATGATTTTTTAGAAATTATTTTTAATTTAAAAATTACAATAAAATACTAAATAGAATAAAAACAATTTTCTTACAAAGTAAAAGTATTTGAATAAAAAAAGGTAAGAAGAAAATTTAATATGACATTTTCATTTAATCTGAAAATAATTTTAGATGAACAATAAATTATCACCTATAACCCTCTTTTGTTTTTTCTTTTTTAAATCAAAAAGTTTAACGCACTATCACTTTTAATAACAAAAAAACTAACATTTCTTTCTAATTTATTTTAGCAAATGTAACTTTTTAACAATTTGAGCCAAAGATATCTTTATTCTTTATTTTAATTTCTTTATTTGACAATTGAAATAAAAGAAAAAATCTAACAAAATCCACCATGTTTGATAAGTACTAAAAAAGTTATGTTTTGTTCTTTGTTTAAAAAAATTTATATTAGAAAATATTATTGTTCAAGTCCTTATAGTTTAGAAAGATACAATTTTTTTTTTTATATAAAATTTAAAACAAAGAAAGAAAAAAAAAATAGCGATTAATAATTTGAATACATGTATTTAAAAAAAATTATATTTAGACCAATAATATTATGACATTTGTGAATATTGATCTCATTCTAATTGTAGTAATATAATTTGAAGAAGAATTTAAATTTGAAATTTTATTTTATAATTTAATAAAGGATGCAAAATTTAAGGAATAAATATTGATCTCATTCCAATTATAGTAACATAATTTAAGTAAGAATCCAAATTTGAAATTTTATTTTAAGAATATAAAATTAATTTATAGACCACTCATATTGTAACACGTATTAACAAAAAAATAAACAAAATAAAAAAAATGAGAAAAAAGAATTACAACTTTCATCCTTAATAAAATGACAATATTTTACAAATATAATAGTATATAGATATATAGATAGATTATGGAATAGATCATTATTTAAAACTTATATATTATGAGATAAATCATTATAATTTTAAATTTAATTTAATGAAATATTTTTCATATTTAGTGCCCCTCAAATTTGAATTTTGAAATGGATTAGTATAATTTCTATTTTTTATTTTATATATTTGATATATTTTCCATTTGAAAGTTCATAAATCAAGAGATATTATTATTTATTTTTATTTTTATTTTTATTTGTTTAAATGAGAGCTATAGAGGATTTTTTTAATTATGAATAGTAAAAAAAATTAAAAATTTTAGTTTGTGATATTGGAATTTTCATAAGACTTGTGATTAGAAATCTCCTTTTATTTATATAATATATAAATTAATATGGATCGATATCTATGGTTAGCCCAAAAGTGTTGATACTTTTTTATTTTATTTTATTTTATGTTACTTTATTTTATTTTTTTTTTTGGGAGGGAGTCATAAAGTGCCTCATCAATTTTTTCAAGTATTCAACATTCTAATTTATTAATTGACTTGAGGAAGAAGAACATAAATATTCTCATTTGAGTTTAGATCAAAATACTTTTACTATCTTACACAAGCTTAAGATCTTATTTCAATTACTACTGAAAACTTCTATTTAATCTTGATGTTCAAGTCTGATATCCTACTTTCAAGTCTAAAATCTTACGTGATTTGGCAAACAAAATCCAAGATTATATATGATTTGACAATTTAGCAAAACGTGACTCAAGTCTCATTTTGGTATTTTTAGCCCTTTTAATGTGGGTGTTTGGAAAATTATTATTTTAATATATTATTTTAGTTTTTGATTATTTTAGTAGATTAAAATTTTTGTATTTAGAAAGATGATTGGATTATTTTATAGTTAGATGTGATATTTGTGAGGGAAAAAGTGAAATGATTATGAGTTTGATGTAATATTTTATCTTATTAATTATTTTAGCCTAATTTGTCTTTTTATAAATTTAAGCCTAAATTGGACTAAAATCCCACTTCCCAAACAGCCGAAATATATAGATCAATTATCACCCAAAAATAATTTAACTTTACTGAAAATAGACCCATGAGAAACATGCATCCAAACAATGCCTATATTCTTCAACCCAGTCCATTTCAAATGAAGCCCAAGGGCTGGCTTGACATATTTATTATTTTTGGACCAAAGAAAGCCCAATAAAACTTTGGGCCGAAAATTGTGAGATCCACCCAAATCCAAACCATAGAGCTCTAATGTGCTTCTTAATAATACTAGGTCGTATGACAAACGTTTTAAAACTCAAAATCTATTTCAACTGTTTGATTGAGTTTTTTGAATTCTTTTTTGAAAAAAAAAGAACTTAATAATTAATTTTTCATAAAAAAAAAAAATAAATAAAAATAATCATTACCTTCATATGATTTTCTCTTTTGGAAAAAAATCTAATTTTTAAAATTTTAAAACTAATTTTTTTAATATTTATTTTTATCAAATTACTTTTAATTTTAAAAAGAAATTCAAAAAACAAGTTCTAAAAGCCCAAACAGACGGAAATAAAACTTTGATTACTGAAACAGGACCCTATAAAATAATATGATAAATACAACTCATATGAATAAATTTTTTTTGTTAAAATTATTAATTTCTATAGCATTACTCATATGAAATGCTAGTTTTGGTGCTGCTATCACTCTTTAAAAAAAAAAAAAAAATGCCATATAATCTAAGCTAAAATTTTTGTACATTTCTATATATGATGATGGGTTCATTATAATTTCATAAATGTCGTTGTTATATCTTTTTAATATGGATTCTGTGTAAAATTTTTATTAGTATGATTATTCGTATAATATTAATCCATGGTCATTCCCATGTTACTGCCAGTTATGTTCCCATATGACACCTACAATAAATAAAGAAATCTAGATAGAGCATTGAATTGGATATGTAGTTATAATTATATTACATCATTAAAACTTAAAATATGGTTCAATAAATATGAATATTTTAGAACAAAAAACAGAAAGCTATAAAGAAAGAAGCTCCAATGCCTTGATCATACAACATAACCAAAGGATTCTTTAGACTGCAATTTAATGGGAAAAACTAGGAAATGAGTCCAAATTAAAGGTCTCTTCCAATTTGAAACCATCCAAACAATACAAAATAATGAAATCTCCATCATCATTTTTCTAATACATTTCTCTCTTCGCAAAATTTAACCAACTCTTCAACTGCCCCATCTATCTCTTCCTCCCCTTTCCTTCTTATCTTCTCAGTAAATCTCCTTGCCTTATTCCTTATACCCTTCCCATTTTCCTCCGCCATAACTTTCCTAATAACTTGTGCTATTTCTTTTTCCATTAAACCTCTCATTCTCATCTCTCATGACCTCTAAACCAACACAAGCCTCCTATCCAACCTAACATTCAATGGCTGATCAAGTTGTATTGGCATGGCTATAATTGGAACACCAAAATTCATACTTTCCACCAAAGAACTCCACCTACAATGACTCACAAATCCACCAGTGCTTGAATGCCTTAAAATTTTGGCCTGTGGGGCCCAACCCTCAACAATCAATCCCCTCTCTCCAACCCTCACAAGAAACCCCTCAGGCAGTGTTTCTGAAACCCTAATTTTCTCTCCCAAAGGAAACTTAACAACCCA
Organism: Camellia japonica; assembly: GCA_030407325.1. NCBI lineage: Eukaryota > Viridiplantae > Streptophyta > Magnoliopsida > Ericales > Theaceae > Camellia > Camellia japonica. Next base: position 202,915,109 of record JAPPVO010000002.1, on the reverse strand, counting down.
TATGAAATTAACCTCACTAAACTCTAACCCATGAGCCAACTCTTCAATCTCATCCTTGGATAAAAAACACTGACTCCCAAAAGAAACAAACACAGTTGAGGACACATCTTTCTTGTCAAGCCAATCAATGATCTGCAAATCCTCATCTTTGTTAATGGGATCTTCAACAAGTAAACCCACAGGGACAATCTTTTTCTCGGCCAAAACCGATAAATAATCGATATACTTTCCCTCTAGATCTCTAAAACTCTTGATCAAAACAATCTCACATGGCTGCTTCATGGCCTCCAAGTATCTATACTTGTCTTTCCTCACTTCTTCAACCATGACTCGACCATGTCGCGGCTCATCAGAGTCTTGAAATCCCGAAAAAAGATTTCTTGGAACAGGAAAGGCTTGCCCGGGTTCTTAAACATGTGAAGGGTGAAAGAAAAAGACTCTACTCCAAATATCAGGAATTGAACAGCTGGGAAGTTATGCGAAGAAGCAATCGTTGCAGGCCAAGGCTGGTTGTGGTCGTAGATTACTAGGTCTGGATTTAGGGTTTTGAGGATGTCGAAGAAGATTGGACTGGACGTGTTGAAGGTGGCTTTTAAGGTTGGCCATTGGTGGTGTGGTAGCGAGGAGGGAGGTTTGCTGAGGAGGGCATGTGAAATTCTACTAGTTTTATTGAGAGAGAGTTGTAGTTGTTGTTATAATCTAGCTTTTTCTTGATAGAATTGAGAATGATGGGTGTTGAACAAAAGTATATCTGGAAGTTTCTATGTGTTAGCTTTTTGGCTAGCTCTAAGAAGGGAGATGTGTGACCGTGTGCCAACCATGGTAGCATTAGAACATTGATCTTCCTCTCTCTGCTATCCATGGTCTCTCTCTTTCTCTCTAGATTGAGGTTGAACCCTTTTATTTGATGATATATAAGGAAAATGATATTCTAACAATTTTTTTTAATATTATTATTATTTTAATCAAAATGATATGATAAGTTGTATTTTAAAAATTATTAGATAATTTTTGAAATATATGTGACATTATTTATATTATATGAAAAATCTAGAAATTTCCTAAATATTAATTTGTGATTATGTATTAATTTTAACCAGTAAATAACAATCCTAATCAAACAATCAATATAAATTGACACAATGATTTTAATGTAGAAAAATCACAATTGGAGCGCCTCCAATTGCGATAAAAAAAATCACGGGCAAAAGCCACAAAACAATCTACTAAGAAGACAAAAGGAATTATACGAGTGCACTCTCAATTACCTAACGAATCCACACTCGAATTGAATGACCCCTATATGCCTCTTCCATCACGGTCTTCACCTCGGAATTGTCTTGCCTAACGTTGAATCCACAATGCTAATGTCGAATCCACGGCGATGAGCCACTCTAGAATCCACCAAAGCTTCTGGCCCAAATTCTACGAAATCTACCAAAGAACAACTCTCTCTTTTGTATTAAATAAATAAAACAAACAAATCCTTTGATATAATCCACTCAATTTATGATTTAACTCTCAAAGCTATTAAAGGAAACAAGCAAAGAAGCTCCAGAAGAAAACCCTAATACCCAAGAAAAAGATCTGGAAGCCATAACCCTAAAATCTGATTGAAACACACAGTTATAGAAAATTGGGCCGTGAAGGTCGCTCGAGCGAAGGATCTCTCGCTCAAGCGAGGAGACTAGAATGCATGTGTTAGGTCCCTATTTGTTGCCAATTCTGCGAACAAGTTTGGGTTAAATGCATTGTAATTTTCCTTGTGTTTTTGGTCTTCCCGCTTGAGCGAGCAAAGATGCGCTCGAGCAGAGTTTGTACCTTCTCAGTAGTTTGGCTTGTCTGTAAAACTACTGGGAGGTGTGTTTTTGCACTCGAGCGTGAGTTTCAGCACTTGAGTGTAGACCTGTTTTATCGCACGCATTTTAGTGACTTCGCTTGAGCGGCTTGTCCTGCGGGGTTCGCGGCCCTTGTTTTCTATATATATATATATATATATGTGTGTGTGTGTGTGTGTGTTTAAGTCCGTTTTTAGGTTTAATGCTTCCAAATCTGTTTTGAGGGTTCTAGGGTTTTCTTTTAGGGCTAGTTTGCTAGTTTTCTTTGGTGTTTGATTGAGTTTTAAACTCATGATTTGACAAGCATATATCAAAGGATTGTTTGGTTATTCAACAACAAAAGTGTTCTTCTTCGGTGGAGTTCGGAGATTCAAGCGTGGAGTATTCGAAGGAGTTTGATGTTGTGAGCAGTCGTTGATTCAACATGGATGTTGTGAATTCAATATCAAAGTGATCAATTCAGAGGCGAAGGATGTTGTGAAAGAAATACAGATTGTTGAAAACAAATTGATTGAGTTTGGGTAATTTGTTTTGGTAAAATTTGTATTCTTTCTTCCTTTCATAGTGGATTGATTAGTGGCGTTTTGCCAGTGGTTTTTTAATCATAATTGAAGGTACTCCAATTGTGGTTTTTCCACGTAAAAATCGTTTGTGTAAATTTATTATTTTAAAAGCGAAAATTTAAATAACTTTCATATGTGCTAGATGATTTAGATTGTTAGTTTCAAATTGTTTGGAAATTGATTCAATTAATCTTGATCTAATCACGAATCACTTAGGTTTTTCAATTGGTACCAGAGTAGGTCACTCTTTTGTTTTTGTCAAAACTATAAGAGATGATTTTGTGTGATTGGTGATATGGATTCAATTCGCGAAGCTAACTCGACTCATAAACCTCCGTTACTTAATGGTACAAACTATTCTTATTGGAAAGCTCATATAAGAGCATTTTTAAAATCTATCGATGAGAAAGTTTGGCACTGTGTGATCTATAGGTGAAGTGAACCTGTTGTTAACATTGATAGTGTTAATATCCTCAAACTTCTTGATAAATAGGATGCATTCGACTATCAAAACTCGAGTTAGAACAATAAGGCTCTCAATTCCCTCTTTTGCTCCGTCACACCTGAAGAGTTTCGTCGTATTTGCAAGTGTGAGGTAGCAAAAGAGGCTTAGAACATTTTTGAAACTATTCACGAGGGTACTACTTCTGTTAAAAGGTCAAAACTTCAACGTCTAACATCTTCTTTTGAAACTCTTTTTATGCATGATGATGAGACGTTTGATGATTTTTAGGCTAAACGTAGTGACATCGTAAATTCTTGTTTCACATTCAGTGAAAAAATCCCTGAAGCTAAGGTTGTTAGAAAAATTTTGAGGTCTTTACCCAAGAGGTTCCAATCAAAAGTTACAGCTATTGAGAAGGCTCAGAATGTTAATACCCTCAAGCTTGATCAGTTGGTTAGAAAGTTGTAGACTTATAAAGCCCACCAGATTTCTAAGGAAAAACAAAAAGATAGTGTGGCTTTTACTAGGGCTCATGAGACTGCAAAGACCCTTGAGATTGAGTTTGATGTAGAGTCCGAAATGACAGCTATGTTTACTAAACAGTTCAAAAAAAATTAAAGAAAAAGAAGCCAAATTTCAAGGACCCCATTTCAAAAGATAAGAGTAATGAAAAATCCAAAACTTTTCCACCAAAAATTGCTCCAAAAACTGAAAAGAGGACTGTGAAAGGGCAAGGTGTCAAGTGTTACGAATGTCAAGGGTTTGGACATATTGCTCTTGAATGTCCATCGAAAAATAACCGGAAAAAAGTCTATACAGTGACTTGGAATGATAAAAGCGGGTCAGAGCAAGAACCCGAAGAAACTGAATCCGGTGAAGACGGAGATAGTACTTACATGGCATACTGGTCTACCATCACTCAACCTCCTCCAAAGCCAGTGGAGTTTGCTCATGGTCAGAATCTGCACTGTGCTCCTACCTTTGATGGGAGTAATTACTTGTTCTGGAAGATCAGAATGAGGATGTTTTTGAGAGCTCACGACCTTGAAGCTGGCAAGCTATTGAAGAGGATGTTGAAAGCGCTGACAATCTGAGCAATCAAAGGGTTTTGACTACCATTCGTGAAGCAATTTCTGATGAAGAACAACAAAGGATTGCTCACTGTACAAAGGCCAAAGATGCATGGGACATTCTGAGTCAATTTCATGAAAGATGAGAGTCATCTTCACCACCATCTTTTAACTTTCATGGCTTTGTTGCTCGACTAGATGAGGTCCAAGAGAAAGAGAAGCAAAAACAAAATGATGAAACCTCGAAAGACAATGATAAGATTGATGGTGATGACTTACAACAAGCTTATGAAAAGCTTTACGATGAATCTCTAAATTTGTCCAAGATCAATGACAATCTCACTCTCAAGCTCAAAGCATGTGAAAGTGAGAATGTCAAGCTAAAGGGAGAGATTGGAGTTGCAAAAATGGATGTCATCAAGATCTCCAATGACAGGGAAGACCTCTGCGGAAAGCTTCTAGCTTGTGAAACCGAAAGGAATGAACTTCTGAGCATCTATGCCACATATGAAGAGAAGATTGGAATCCTTGAGATGGCACAAGCTACGTTGGAAGAGCTGATTGGTCAGAAAGAGAAAGAACTCAAAGTTGCTAGAGCCACGATTGATATGTGGAACAAAGGGTCAAAGGCACTTGAAGGCATCATCGGGTCTCAACAAATGAATTGTGATAAAAGTGGGATAGGCTATACTACTACAACATTTCAAAAGGGACATGTCTCTACATCACATGACTTGAAGACTCAAACAAAGGAAAAGCTCAAGGGTGATACTTCTCTTCATCAACCCAAAGGGGGTAAGATCAACAAATTGGAGGTAAAACTTGTGTTTGTTTATCATCATTATGGGAGGTATGGCCACATTCATCCTTATTGTTTTGAGTGGTTTGGTAAAGTGTCTAAAAAGGGTAGAAATTCTAATACTTCATGGGTTAGGAGATAACCTTGCATGTCTAGGCGGAACACCAAAATCCATGAGGGTGTTCACAGCGCTAAGACATCTACCAAGACTGCCAATCTTGTTTCTACTAAGACCAAAAAGATATGGGTTAGAAAGAGCGACTTAACGTGTTTTTTTGTTCACACTGCACTGAAAGCACGTGACTCACACTTGTGGTATCTCGATAATGGATGCACTCGTCACATCTCTGATGACAAATCCTACTTCACTTCTTTTGAAAAATATGAAGGAGGAATTGTTACCTTTGGAGATGGTGGCACTTCTAGAGTCATTGGTAATGGCTCTCTAAGTGTGGCCGGTCTTCCCAAGCTCAAAAATGTCTTATTTGCGGATGGCCTTAAAGCTAATCTTTTGAGCATTAGTCAAATGTGTGATTCCTATCATGAAAATCATGAAGTATTATTTTCAAAAAATAAGTGTGAAATTTTAGATAAAAAGAGAAATACTGTCATGCATGGGGTTCACACATCTGATAGCTGCTATGGGATTGCTATCACTAATGATCTCACTTGTCATTCGGCCATCATAAGTAACCTTGACTTGTGACATCAAAGATTAGGTCACATGAATTTCAAAGACCTAACTAAGATAGCCAAAAAGAGCTTGTGAGAGGTGTACCCAAAATGGGTAAAAATGTAAACCATGTGTGTGGACCTTGTCAACTTGGGAAGCAAACCTGTGCCCCTCATAAAAATGTGAACAGTTTTACAATCAAACGTCCTCTTGAACTGGTTCATATGGATCTTGTGGGACCCACTCGCACTGAAAGCATTGGAGGTAAAAGATATATTTTTTTTAACCGTTGATGATTATACTTGTTTTTCATGGGTAAATTTTTTAAGAGAAAAATCTGATACATTTGATACTTTTTAGGCCTTAGTCCTTAAAATTCAAAATGAACAGGGTGTTTCTATTGGGTGTATCATAAGAATCCGAACTGATCATGGTTGTGAGTTTGCAAATAGTTCGTTTTTGGATTTTTGTGATATGCATGGAATTAAGCATGAATTTTCTACACCAATTACTGCACAACAAAATGGAGTTGTTGAGAGGAAGAACATGGTTGTTCAAGAGATGGCTAAGGTCATGCTCCTTAATAAGAAAGTTCCTCCAAAGTTTTGAGCTGAAGCGTTAAATACCGCTGTTTATGTTGTGAAGCGTGTGTATTTAAGGCCCGGCACTTTACAAACTCCATATCAATTGTGGAAGGGATTGAAAGATTGAGAGCCTTTGGGCAAATTTGACTCCCGAAGTGATGAACGTATTTTTCTAGGGTATTCAACCTCTAGTAGAGCTTTTTGTGTCTGTAACCTGTGTACTTTGTCTTTAATGGAATCAATCAATATGGTTATAGATGACACAGGTTCTCCTACTTCAACGTTAAATGAGGAAGAAAATGGTGAGTCTCCAATCCTGGATACTGAACCACATAGTCAATGAGAAGTAGAGGTCCAAGTTCAAGAAGGTGAGCCAGCACCAACTTCTAAGATAAGTCCAAGTCCAAAGAGTATACAAAGAAACACCACTTCTAATGCTCTTGTCACTACAAGTCCAGAGTTCAAACAATCAGCAAGGGTAAAACTGAATCATCCGGCTCAATAGGTAATTGGAAGTGTCTCAGAACGAATGAAAATCCGAAGACAAATTCAGGAGGAGGTATCTTATATGTGTTATGTTTCATTAATTGAACCTAAGAATATAAAAGAGGCCCTACTAGATGATAGTTGAGTTAATGCTATGCATGAAGAATTAGTTCAATTTGAACGTAATAATGTTTGGACTCTTGTCCCAAACCTAGAGACATGAATGTAATAGGTACCAAGTGGATCTTTAAGAATAAATCTGATGAGAATGGTACTGTGGTTAGAAATAAAGCTAGGTTGGTTGCTCAAGGCTATACTCAAGTAGTGGGTGTTGACTATGATGAGACGTTTGCCCCAGTTGCACATCTCGAATCTATTCGTATTTTACTTGGTGTTGCATACTTTCTTGGGTTCAAATTGTTTCAAATTGATGTAAAAAGTGCCTTTCTGAATGGGTACTTGAAAGAAGAGGCTTTTTTTGAGCAACCAAAAGGGTTTGAGGACCCAAAATGTCCAAACCATGTTTATAAGTTAGACAAGGCATTGTATGGGTTGAAACAAACCCCTCAAGCTTGGTATGATAGACTTACTACATTTTTTCTTGATAATGATTTTCAAAGGAGTAATGTGGACACGACTTAATTGTCAAACATACTATATACTTGTTGCTCAGATTTATGTTGATAATATTGTGTTTAGATCCACTGCTGATCATCTTGCGAAATATTTTTCGGATTGCATGACACATGAGTTTGAGATGAGCATGATGGGAGAGTTGTCTTATTTCTTAGGTCTTCAAATTAAACAGTCTCCTTCGGGTATGTTTGTTTCTCAGACCAAGTATGTCAAAAATCTTGTGTCTAAGTTTGGTCTTGAGTCGGCTAAACATGCATGCACTCTTATGATCACCAGTCTTCATCTTTCCAAAGATTCCTCTGGTACTAATGTTGATCCTACCCTTTATAGGAGTATGATAAGGAGTCTCTTGTACCTCGCAGCCAGTCGTCTTGACATTGCATTTAGTGTTGGTGTTTGTGCCCGTTACCAAGCCTGTCCTAAAGAGTCTTATCTGCTTGCAGTCAAATGTATCATTAAGTATGTTAATGGAACATTGGGGTATAGGATTTGATTCACGACCGACACTACTATTGAAATCACTGGGTTTTCAGATGCCGACTAGGCGGGGTGTGCTGATGATCGTAAGAGCACACCCATGGGGTGTTTTTACCTTGGGAATAATCTAGTTGCCTGGCATAACAAAAAGAAAAATGCCATCTCTCTTTCGACCGCTGAGACTGAGTACATTGATGTAGGGAGTTGTTGTGCCCAAATGTTATGGATGAAGCAAATGCTTCATGATTATGGTAGAGACCAGAACACTCTCACCTTTTTTTGTGATAATACTAGTGCCATTAATATTTCTAAAAATCTTGTCCAACACTTTCGCACCAAACACATTGACATTCGTTATCATTTTATTCAAGAGTTAGTGGAAGAGGGCCTTGTTGTTCTTCAACATGTACCCACTGAACATCAAAAGACTGATATTTTTACAAAACCCCATGATCTTCTTAGGTTTGAGTTCCTTAGAAAGACCTTGAGTGTTGTGCTTAGTCACTAGGGTGTGACCTATTACTTGAGTGGGTGAGAGTGATTGGTGTAGACAAGCTCGCGGGGGACCTCGCTACAGCTCGGACTCGATTTGTGTCACGGTTCTTAATCTTGAACCAAAGAGTCCAAATCCGGCAAATCGTTTTGAGAAAATAGATTTTTTGAAAGAAGTGCCAAACATGGACTGCTTTGCCAGATACAGAGTCGCCACCTAAATATTTTATTTTTGGGAAATTTAGGAAACCCTGACTCGGTGCCAAAGGCCACGTGTCCGTCATCACCAAAGTTGCCTCGGCTCGGGAACTTGGGTACGATTGGGGAAGGTCACTTCGTGAGCACCCTCGCTCGCCCGGTCAAAGACCGGCCTCTACTAACCATGATGTCTTATTTTGAAAACATTGTGAGTTCTTATTCCGGTTATTAGCCTAGGTTACTATGTGATGCGCACAGCATACAAGTATAGACTGGGTCGCCTGAATTGGAACAAAGCATTTCATGTTTGTTTGTTTGAAAATGGTTTGATGGTGCTACCCTCAGGTAGGCTAAGACGTGGATTTGCCACCCTCAGGTGGGCTTAGAAAACATGATTTTGCCACTATCTAGTGGGCTTAAAACAAACATTTGATGAATTGTTCCAATTCAAGTAACACAACCTCCACCCACAGGCATTGAGGCAGTTATATCACATAAGCAGTTAGCCTCATGGTAAGCATGCTATTCATGGCAGTCACTCACACGCATGCAAGGATGCTAAAGCATAAAAGCTCACCGAGTACTCCAAGCCAAAACAGAAACTACATTAGAAATCATGCATGATCCTAAGTATACAGAAATGCCTAATGCAACACATGCAAAGATGCAACTATAGCAGGCTCGGCTATTCTAAACATGGCATATGGAATGCTACAACTAACACGTATTCAATTTGGAATTGAAATACAAATGCAGTTTGTATGATGCGCCGAGCCCGGTGCGTGCAAAACAGATGAATGATGCAAACATGCTGTCATACTGTATGCTAATTGAAACATGCCCTAATCTAACCATCATAAGCGGGTAAATAAAAGGGAAGAAAGACGTGGGGTTGGAAGACATACATCACACTCACCCACACTTATTACAATTATGCCCTCGCGCAGAGGGTCCGAATAAATAATACAGTCCCGAATAAAAGAATAGTACAGTCCGAATAATATACAGATTCCTAATTAATTAACAGATTTAAAGAAGAAAGCGGTAAACTGGCATGCAAGCCAGGGACTGCCTTGACTCTGCTCCAGATAATGAAGTGATGCATGTTTTGGGCTGTTTTGCGCAGAAATCCATTGGATGCCCAATTTAGCCTCTGTTTGCAATGTTTCTCGAAATGCGTGCCAGACTCCGAAAAGTTGCTGATTCTTCATTTTGCTGCAACAGAGAGCAGGAAAGGGGCATAGCAATGCATTTCACAAATATATGCATGCCTCGATCCTCGTGTCACCAATCACGCATCTCGACGCATGATGGCCGAGGAGCCGATTTGCACAACTCAATATAGGATGAATGCATATGAATGCTACAACAAAACCTAACTCCATCATGGATAATCCGGAGCGTCGGTGACTTGGGAATTGAGACCCGTTCCGTCGCTCGGAGTACGAAACGTGCCTCGTTTCCCGTGCCCGGGCTAACTCCTATCCCGAACACGATGCAATATGCATGATATGCATGAAATGCAGCTAATATGCAATCCTAACATACACAATGTCATAGAATGGCATACACGCTGTACGAGGTAATACACAACCGGGCGTACACAATGCTATGGATGAAATGGCATACGCAATGCAATAATGGGCTTACACTAACATGAGAGAGCCTCAGCCACACTCACATAGGAGGCCATCAGATGAAAACAAGACACCTCGAAGTGCGCGCCCACGGGCACGCAAACCAAGAACGGACCCTCAGGCACCGAAATGCCACTCTAATGGGACATGGCAAAGACATGGAATATGATATGCAAACAAGCAAAAATCAGTGGTAAAATGAGGGGCAAAACAGCCCCGAAACAAAGCGAAGTGATACCCAATGCACGAAATGATCCCGAAACATGGATTTCAATGCATAAAATGGCCTACAGCTATACTATACATGCATAATTGATACATGACATGAAAAGGAAGAAGCAAGGAAGCCCCAAAAATCACATTTTTACAGTACAAGACATGGCCAAACAGCAAGCACAAGTAGGGAAAAAATGGCATACAAAAATGGCTCCGCAAGGGAGGCAATGAAACAAGTGACAGATACTGTGCCCAAATGGAAAAATATCCTTCTACAACACTGAATAGGGACTAAAAATATGAACATTTACAGTAGATGACAAGCCTCAAATCAGTATGAAAACATGCTCAAAATGCAATGCAAGATTGAGGCCACAAGAGGGTATAACATGAAGTAGACCAAATATACATCACATGGCCAAAGACCCTTAATGAAACATGCCAAGGAGGTCAAAATATAGCCACTTTCAATTCTGATCATGGCCGAAAACAGAAGCTAGATAAGCCTAAAAAGCATGCAAAAATGGGGGCCAAAGAGGGGTATAATGGTAAGTATAACATGGAGGCCCCCAACAGTGTTGATCCCTTCTACAATGTTGTAGAGGGACTCAAAATAAGCCTACTCACAGTTCATGACACACTCCAAAACAATTTACATATAGGCCAAACAAATCATGCAAATTTACGGTAAATAGGAGGGATTATGAAGTAAGTGCAAGATAGGGGGCCCAAAAAGGGTTGATCCCTTCTTCAATGTTGAAGAGGGGATCAAAATAGTCCCACTTACAGTTTACATTATGCTCGAAAACAGATCACACATGGGCTAGAAATTTCATGCTTGCCCTGCTTACTCAGCCCGCGGGCTACTTCTTTCGACAACGCCTAGTCGACGCCCTTGATGAGGGATGGTGGTTTGAATGGATGTGCAATTTGTCTGCCGATCGCATTGCGGGCGCTGTCCTTGGCTTAACCTCCGGCGATGAGCTATAGCATGTTCCAGGTACTGGGATTCGTGTTGGTCGGCTTGACTCATTGTATTTATTTCCCATTCCGTATTCTGCGTCAGTTTGGTCATGATCAGACTTGCCCTCCGGAGGGGATTGAGTACCCGGTCACTTTCCCGGTCCGAGGTGCACACCTTGCCCGACATACTACGGCCTGGAGGACTAGAGAGCTCCTGCCCCCCCGCCCCTGTTTTCAGTTGCACTTTGTCTGATGAGTGTGCTGGATTGGCTCAATGAGGAGGCACAGATTGGGCCCAGGTTGGCAGGAGAGGCTTCGACTAGCTCTGGGGAGGCGCAGGGACCCTGACTTGACTATGCCCCAGATTTATTGCTTTATTAGTACTTTCAAGTTTTCATATGAGTGTAATAAAAAGCAACTTCAATTGTATGCAAGAGCAAGAGAACTCTGTTTTGAAATCAATGAAATTGAAGGTGTGGTACTGAAATTTTCCGCTTTGGTCCAAAAATGGTCTTAGTTGTAAAAAAATTAATTTGAACAAAGTCAACTTTTATTAAAACTTTTCAAAACTATTTTCGATGTGGATCAGAACTGGACACGCCTGAGATCTGTCACTGAGATGCACAACCCCGGATCCTAGCAACTGGAAAGTTGCCCCTAGTTTGAAAGGTACCGCAGCACTTCGTCGCAACGGAAAGGAAAGTTGCCCTAGTCTGAATAGCACTATACCGGAGATCACGATAAATGCTGATGAATAGAGATGACTGAGATGATCAAATGGACAAAGTTGATCGGGGAAAGATTGTGGCTGAACTTCAGGATGAAGTTGCCTACGTATCCCAAAGATGGGAATCAAGCCTTACGTAGTTCAGGCTCAGGTTCGCTCGGGTATTTTCACTCTCCTTTTGCGCTCTAACTTTTGCCAAGGCCGCCCTTTGCGGGTTTTCAACCTTGCGAGCTCAGTTTTATAAATTTCAAATTTCTGTGCTCTGAGTTTTGCCTAGGTCGCCCTTTCGGGTTTTCGGCCTAGCGAGCCTCTCAGGGGTAGTATTTCTTCAACTTGTCCATGTTGATCGGTTGGGAAAACTCTAAGCCATCTAGATCCATCAGAACCACAGCTCCACCAGACCAGATTGACTTGATGATGTAGGGACCAGTCCAATTAGGTCTGAACTTGCCCCTTGGGTCGTGGATGGGAGCTCGGTTGTCTTTGAGCACCAAATCTCCTTCTTTAAATTCCTGGACTTAACCTTCTTGTTGAAAGCCGGGCGGCAATTCTGCGTTGATAACTTGGATATGGTACAGTGCTTTCAGCCTTCTTTCATCGAAGAGCATGAGTTCCTCAAATCTGCTCTGTTGCCAGTCTGCCTCGGCTATTTGACACTCGGCCAATACTCGTAATGACGGAACCTCAATCTCGATAGGTAGAACGGCCTCCATCCCATAAACCAGAGAATACGGAGTCGCCCCAGTAGAAGTAGAAGTCTGATTGAAGTCCGGTAGCCCCACAGAGAGCAACGGCAGCTTATCTGGCCAGTCCCGATAGGTTTCCACCATCTTTTGTAGTATGCGCTTGATATTCTTGTTGGCGGCCTCAACTGCTCCATTGGTTTGCGGCCGGTAGGTAGATGACTTATGAAAAGCCACATTGTATTTCTCCAACAAATCAATCACCTCCTTCTTGAAGTGGGAACCATTGTCTGAAATTATTTCGTTTGGGACCCCCGTAGCGACAGATGATGTTGTTTCTGATAAACTTTGCGACGTGCGAAGCCTTCAACACCGCATAAGATTGGGCCTCAACCCACTTTGTGAAATAATCTATCGCTACCAAGATGAACTCATGCCCATTCGACCCCTTTGGCGTAACAGCTCCGATTACATCAATTCCCCAGACTGAAAACGGCCATGGCGAAGTCATGTTGTATAGCTTTGACGGCGGGATGTTCATGCGATTTGCATCATGAATCTGACATTTGTGGCATCGCCGGACGAAACTAATACAATCTCCTTCATGGTGGACCAGTAATAACCCTGTCTGAGGATCTTCCGTGCCAACATTACCCCATTCATGTGTGCACCACATTCTCCCCCGTGGATGGCTTCCATCAGACGCTTTGACTCTTCGGCATCAACGCACAGTTTATGCATTCCCAGATGACCCTTTTATACAGTTTACCCCCGCAGATGATGAACTGAACTGCCATTCTCCTGATTGCTCTTTTGTCTTTGGCATTTACCCCTGGCGGGTATGCTTCTTTCTCCAAGAAGTTCCAGATGTCGTAATACCAGGGGTTGTCGTCCTGAACTTCATCTATGGCGCAATCGACTCATAGGCAGGTGCAAATTTCTGGTCGATGATGACTGGACGCATCCGGACTCCACACGGGATGTCTATCATAGAAGATAGAGTTGCTAAAGAATCTGCGAACCTGTTGTTCTCTCTTAGTAGATGAGTAAAACTTAGCTTCTCAAACCGAGGAATCAGCAAATCCAAGGTTTGGTGATACATCATCATCTTTTCCTCTTTACTTTCCAGTCTCCTTTAGCTTGAGACACAACAAGGTTCGAATCCCCAATGACGTCCAACCGTCTTGCCCCTAGTTCCAGGGCTGCTTCTAGACCAGCGATACACGCCTCGTATTCTGCTTCGTTGTTCGAGACTTTGAATCGGAGTTTGAAGGCTAGAGGGATACGGGAATTGTCGGGTGCTATCAGCAACACTCCTATCCCATACCCGTGTTGATTTGACGCTCCGTCAAAGTACATCGTCCAAGTTTCATCGTCGATATGCAGAATTGATTCATCGGGAACAGGTACTCAACTGCTTCATCCCCCTCAACCGGTGGTCGGCAAGGAACTCTGCCACTGCTCTTCCTTTCACTGACTTGCGTGTCACGTACGTGAGATCAAATTCGGAGAGCAACAGCAACCAACGAGCTAGCCTACCCGTAAGCGCTGGTTTCTCGAAGAGATATTTGATGGGATCAAGTCGTGAAACCAACATTACAGAGTGAGCTAACAGGTAGTGCCGCAGCTTCCTGGTAGCCCATACCAAAGCTAAGCAAGCCTTTTCCAGCGGTGTATATCGGGTCTCATACTCCAGCATCTTCTTGCTGAGATAGTAGATGGCTCTCTCCACCTTGTCTTCTGATTCTTGTGCAAGCATGCAGCCCATTGTAGTTTCAGTTACTGACAGATACAAAATCAACGGTTTCCCCGGTTCTGGCGGTGACAGCACGGGCGGGTTCTGTAAATATTCTTTAATCTGTTCAAATGCAGCTTGACATCGGCCGTCCCATTGGAATTTCTTGCCTTTCTTGAGGAGGCCAAAAAGTGGTTCACAAGTCAAGGTTAATTTTGAAATAAACCGTCTTATGAATTGCACTTTACCCAGAAAGCCTCGCACCTCCTTTTCAGTCCTTGGTGGTGGCATTTCTAAGATGGCCTTGATTTTGGAAGGATCGACCTCGATGCCTCTTTGTGTAATCAGAAACCCCAGCATTTTTCCCGCTGTAACACCAAATGTACATTTCTGAGGGTTTAGCCGCAACCGAAATTCCCTGATCCTTTGAAAAAACTTATGCAAGGCGGTGTAGTGGCCCTCTCTTTCTTTGGACTTGACAATCATGTCGTCCACATACACCTCAACCTCTTTGTGGATCATATCATGTAATATTGTGGTCGCGGCCCGTTGATAAGTAGCTCCAGCGTTCTTCAACCCAAACGGCATTACCCGGTAGCAGTATGTCCCCCACGGGGTGGTGAATGCAGTCTTTTCCCGGTCTTCTGGTGCCATCACTATCTGGTTGTATCCTGAGAAGCCATCCATGAATGAGAGCAATGCATGCCCTGCTGTGAAGTCTACCAACTCATCGATGTGCGGTAAGGGAAAGTCGTCCTTCGGACTAGCCCTGTTCAAATCCTTGAAATCCACACACACCCGGATCCTGCCATCTTTCTTCGGCATCGGAACAATGTTGGCCAACCAAGTCGGGTACTCAGATACCAGCAGGAAGCCTGCGTCGATTTGCTTGGTGACCTCTTCCTTAATCTTGAGAGCCCAATCCGGGCGGATCCTTCTGAGTTTTTGCTTGACAGGTCGGGCCTCGGGGTCAAGGGGGATCCGGTGCTGTACAATCTCAGGATCGATTCCAGGCATGTCTTCGTAGGACCATGCGAAAACATCTTTGAAATCTTTTAATAAAGTGACTAAGCGCTCGCGTTCCTCTAAGGACAACGTGGACCCAATCTGGACCAGCCGCGGGTCCTCCTCAGTACCAATGTTCATGGTAGTGATTTCATCCATTAATGGCTTAACAAATCTCTCTTGCTCTTGCTCAATTAAACGTTGTAAAACCGGAGGAACTTCGTCCTCGTCGTTTTCATCAAAGTTTTGAAAGTCTGAATTAATATAATAAATCAAGGGCACAGAGAAATACTTGGAAACCACATTCACCTCGTTCTCATTAAGTTCATCCAAATCGTCCAATTCATTTACAACAGACTCAAATGAAAAGGAAAAAGACGACCTAGACAGGACTGTGGCATCCGGGTTAACATCCCTAGGAGTACCAGACTCAGACTCAGTCGAGCTGGAACCTGATTCCGACTCACAAGATTCGGTGGAATCAGATTCCGGCTCACTACCTGACCCGGTGCTGCTGGACAAAAATCCCTCATCGTATTGCCAAGTGAGAGAGGGTGCGATAGATGCGTCCAAGATGGCTGCTGGTTGGCTCGCAGCCGTTTCATCCCCAATCATGGAAACCGCGAAGTTATCCCCCAAGCACTCATGGTCGATCGGAGGATCAGAGAGTAGACATGCCAGCGCTACCCCCATTTCAAGTTCTGTGCCCTCAGGATCCCCTGCTTTGCGCTGTTCAACCTCAGCTGGTGGGTCTGTCTGCTCGGTGGCAACGTCATCCCCAGATAGTTGCAAGTCAAAGAAGATCTCGAAGCCTGGGACGCGCTTCTTCTCTGCGTTAATCCACGGCTCTGGGAAGCCGCAAAATGGAAAGTCCTCCCCCTCCCGGACGAAGCGTCCGTTCAGGGTACCCTGGATGGGCCTGTGCATTAATTCAAAAGGCTTCCCAGCCTGCTTCGCTCTGGCTCTTCCGGCCATTTCTTTTCCTTTCCTCACCCAGTCCTCTTTGGTGGGCAGATAACCCAGGCCAAAGGTATGAGGGTTGTGTGGCACTTCGGCCAATGCTGCGACTCCTTTCCTGCCGCTTCTTCCTAATCCCATCCCGGGGATGTGTTGTAGCTTGTTCATGAGGTAGACGGATTGAGCACTGAGATACACCCCCTCATTCACAGCCATAATATTCTGTACTACCCGGGCCTCAGCCAAAGTGAATCCTGATAAGAATACGTCCTCTGTGCCATGCTCAATTTCCAGGACTGGCGTAGATACCTCCGGAGGCGGATGGATTGATGAGTTCCCGAACACAGTGGCTACTCCCTTTCCATAGGGGTATTTCACCATCTGATGTAGAGTGGAAGAGACTGCCTTTACTTGGTGCAGCCACGGCCGCCCCAAGAGTAGGTTGAAGGTCGCGGGAACGTCCAAGACATGAAATTCGATGTCGTGTTGTCCTGGACCAACCTTAGTTTGAATCTCGACAGTCCCCATCACTTCCCTGCTAGTATTATCGTACGCTCTGATCACCTGAGTGGTTGGTGTGAAATCTGCGGGCTTCAACCCAACTGCATATGCTGTTCTGACTGGGCAGACATTGATGGCGGACCCGGTATCAACAAGTACCACCGGTATCCATTTATCTCTACATTTCGTGGAAACATAGAGGGGTTTATTATGGTTTGTGCCCTCAGGCGGTAATTCCTTGTCTGAAAAGGTTAATGCCGGAGAACCTCCTCCCGGAAAAACCAACCCAACCAGCTGCTCTGGTGTAGTGTCTATAGAGAGTTTGGCCTTGTCCATGGCAGATAGGACGGCCTGTCTGTGCACCCTCGATGCCATAAGCAGTCCCCAGATGGAGATATCTGCTTGTATCTTCTTCAATTGCTTGAGCACAGCTTCTTCTTCAATCTGTTTCTCTCTCTGTTTCTCTGCTTCCTTGTCTTTCCCTGATGCCTCAGGTTGGTCTAAGTGCTGGGGCTTGAAATATCGTCCACTCCTTGTCATATGAGCGATCTCGTCAAGATACCAGGTATCATCTGGTTGGTTACTTCCCCAATCCTCATCTGTGTGGGCAAGACATAAGTCATCGTCTTCCCACCACATTCCATCGGCAGCCGACAGACACCTGTCCGGCTCCGATATGATCGTGCTTGCAGCACCTTCAGTCCTTATGCCCACAGCATTTCCTGTTCCTGTGCATACAGCACTCTCGACCCCCATATGGGCCTTAGCTTTTTTGATTCCCTCGGAATCGTCAAACCTCTGTTGTTCCAACTGCGTCAGTACAGTTGGTTGGTCAATATTCCCTGTATTTACAATCCCCAAGTTCTGAGTGAAATTCTTAACGCCGGCGCCCTCCGGCGGTGGATTCTGACTCTCGGCCCTTCCGGCCATCACTGATACTCTTGCCCCTGCCGGGCCCTGTTCTGATTGAAATTCTGCAACGTCTGGCTGATCATCTAACCATCCGGTAACTTCTGCCGACTCCTCATAGTCGAACCAGTTGATTGCAGCATCTCCTGATTCTTGGTCGTTGAAGAACTGGAAGTTGGCAAAGTCCCCTTCCACTGTTGTCAGATCATCTGCCCCTTGTTCAAGTCTGTCCCCCCGAATCATGCACAGTTCAGCTTTTTCTGGCAGCCCCACATTCAGCTCAAACTGGCCCACTGATAAGATGTATTCGCTTGGATCATAGGCTCCTCCAGCATAATTCCCAGGCTGTTCCATCCCAGACTCAACAATTCTGCTCTCCTCTGAAACCTGCCCTGTTCTATCTTCGGTGGTCACCACCACTGGCTTAGATTGGGTTGTGAAGGCGTCCAACATGCACAAGTCAGTGCAGTCAGGAAGGATCACCTCCGGCTTGGGTAGGTGAGAGGGAGTAATATAGATACTAGGATCGTAGGACACGACCCCAGTTTGGATGAAATTGACTCTGTTGGGAGGAGGGGCTTGGTTATGTGGTGGGAGAGGATTTGTTGTGACGTTGGGTTTTTCGGGAGGCGCGATCACCTGTTTGTCAATAAGGTCCTGGATCTCATGACGCAATCTGAAACATCGGTCGGTGTCATGACCGTGCTGTTGGTGATACGCGCAGTACTTTGCCGGGTCATGAGAGGGAGGAAGTGGATTTGGCAGTGGCCTCAGCTCTAGGGGCGTCAAATGCTTCTTCCTGATTAACACCCCCAGAGCTTTGGACAGGGGCATATAGAGGGGTGTAAAGGTTCTTTGGCCTCTGGGCTGAAATTTGGCAGTTTGGGTGTTACTTCCAGATGCGCCAGAGAAAGGCGTGGCTGTCATGGGTCTTGGGGAAGGGGGAGTGGTGGTGACCGTGCTCACTTCTGAAGCTCGTGCAGTTGTAGCGCCACTCGGGCCTGCGTTGTTGTTACGGTTAAATGTCCTCCGGGGCTGCTCCCGATCCTGGTCGATCAGACCTTATTTCATGGCATCCTCGATCTGTACCCCCATCTCGTGTAAATCTGAGAAGGTAGGAAAGGGGAGTACGATCATCTTCTGCATGAGCTTCGGTTGGAGATTGCGCACAATCATCCGGATTTGATCTTTGTCTGTAGGCCTCAAGGTCATCATCGACGCCTTTGCCCTCCATCTAGTTACAAAATCGGAGAAAGACTCATTGGGTTCCTGCCTCGTCGTTTCGAGATCACGGGTTGTAATCTCGATCTGTGTATTGTACGAGTACTGTGCAACGAAGGCCTCAGCCATCTCATCCCAGCTTCTTTTCACGTCATCTTCTAACTTCGCGTACCAAATGGCCGCCACACCCGACAAAGTTCGGCCAAACAGGGAAAGCTTTTGTGGTCGGGTTAGGCCCATTGGCCTCAGGATGTCTGAAAATAGCCGGAGATGGACCATAGGATCCCCTGATCCATCAAAACGATCAATCTGTGGCATCTTGAATCTGTCTGGCAATGTTACGGCCACATCGGTGTACCCATCTTCGATGTTTGGGATGGCCTTCACCCCCTGCGATTTCTTGAAAAGCTTCTCCAACTTACTCAGTTTTAGAGCTGTATGATCTACCTCGAACTCGAATGGAGAGTTCGGGTGGTTGGGCGTAAGATTCTTGGATAGTTGAGGCAGAAGCGGGGGCGGAGCCAGCCCCGTTGGAAGGTTGGTGTCCTCTTGGATATTCTGGACATTGGGTAGGGTGTTCTGGGTGTTCGGGAGGGTATTCTGAGGATTTGGCAGGGTATTCTGACCAGTAGGTGCCTGCTCGGGTAGTGGAGCCGCTGGTGGAGGAGGAGCCTGATGTGAAGCAGACGCTGCATTCTGCTATTGCAGCCTAGTAATCAGCTCGGCCTGCTAGGCCATGACTGCAGCTTGTTGTTTAGAAAATTCCGCTTGGCGGATGGCATCCTCTTGCATCTGTTTCATGCTCTCGTGCATTTGGCGTACCATCGCCTCCATTCCTGATGTATTCTGCTGTTCCATCTGAATGGCCGGTAAATGTATCTCTATGGCAGACACAGAAATCTCAACCTGACTGTTTACTGTCAAAGTAGCCCTCTGTCCCGGTAATCCCTGTTCTGACACGCTACGCCTCCTCGGCCTTCTTCTGATAATTGGGGGGAGAGAGTGGAACACTGGATGTCCGTCAACCAGATCCTCGGATCGATTGAGTCGGCGACCTCGTGTCCAAAGTGCTTGGGGAGTATCTACTAGTTCGGAAGCAATCGTGCTAAAAACTGCCCTAACAAAAAGACAATAAAGCGAAAAGGAAATAAATAACCAGATAAACGGGCAGCATAACAGCTTAAATTAAATATACACAACACACAGCCGGGCATACAACACACAGTTGATAAGCTGAAAATACGTTGTCCTCAATCACTGATCACTGTTCCTGTATCACTGTTCCCCAAAACTGAATCCGATATCCATAGACAACTGATTCTCAGATACTGACTGATGCCCGCAGGCCTGATGCCCAAACTCATAAACTGATACATGCATTCCCTGTAGAGACACACTCTAACAAGCACATATCAGATAAGTGAGAGCCAAAACACCCCTATGTTGGGGTAAGGTTTCCCTGTCCTATTTTGTCAAGAGCTAGGGTTTCACTACGCACGCAGCGGTTTCAAACAACCTATAAACGGGTAAGCAACCTGTCCTAGTTTGGAATGGTCACTATGGATCCGAATATGCACTAGGTCGAATGGTCAAAAAGGGTGCCCCGGTAAAACCGGGGTTTGTGTTCCCATACTGGCAGAGCCCGTAACCGGTCAGCCTTATGGACATGCCTTGACAAGACAAGCCTCCGGCAAACCGCTCAGGAATAGCAGATGCAAACACGGTGTCCTAGGCGCACCAATGCAAATGCAATGCAAAGAAACACACAAGTGTAGTCAAAACCAGATATCATGAGTTCGAGTCAAGTTCTCTAAATCCCCAGCGGAGTCGCCAGAAACTGTAGACAAGCCCGCGGGGGACCTCGTTACAGCTCGGACTCGATTTGTGTCACGGTTCTTAATCTTGAACCAAAGAGTCCAAATCCGGCAAATCGTTTTGAGAAAATAGATTTTTTGAAAGAAGTGCCAAACATGGACTGCTTTGCCAGATACAGAGTCGCCACCTAAATATTTTATTTTTGGGAAATTTAGGAAACCCTGACTCGGTGCCAAAGGCCACGTGTCCGTCATCACCAAAGTTGCCTCGGCTCGGGAACTTGGGTACGATTGGGGAAGGTCACTTCGTGAGCACCCCCGCTCGCCCGGTCAAAGACTGGCCTCTACTAACCATGATGTCTTATTTTGAAAACATTGTGAGTTCTTATTCCGGTTATTAGCCTAGGTTACTATGTGATGCGCACAGCATACAAGTATAGACTGGGTCGCCTGAATTGGAACAAAGCATTTCATGTTTGTTTGTTTGAAAATGGTTTGATGGTGCTACCCTCAGGTAGGCTAAGATGTGGATTTGCCACCCTCAGGTGGGCTTAGAAAACATGATTTTGCCACTATCTAGTGGGCTTAAAACAAACATTTGATGAATTGTTCCAATTCAAGTAACACAACCTCCACCCACAGGCATTGAGGCAGTTATATCACATAAGCAGTTAGCCTCATGGTAAGCATGCTATTCATGGCAGTCACTCACACGCATGCAAGGATACTAAAGCATAAAAACTCACCGAGTACTCCAAGCCAAAACAGAAATTACATTAGAAATCATGCATGATCCTAAGTATACAGAAATGCCTAATGCAACACATGCAAAGATGCAACTATAGCAGGCTCGGCTATTCTAAACATGGCATATGGAATGCTACAACTAACACGTATTCAATTTGGAATTGAAATACAAATGCAGTTTGTATGATGCGCCGAGCCCGGTGCGTGCAAAACAGATGAATGATGCAAACATGCTGTCATACTGTATGCTAATTGAAACATGCCCTAATCTAACCATCATAAGCGGGTAAATAAAAGGGAAGAAAGACGTGGGGTTGGAAGACATACATCACACTCACCCACACTTATTACAATTATGCCCTCGCGCAGAGGGTCCGAATAAATAATACAGTCCCGAATAAAAGAATAGTACAGTCCGAATAATATACAGATTCCTAATTAATTAACAGATTTAAAGAAGAAAGCGGTAAACTGGCATGCAAGCCAGGGACTGCCTTGACTCCGCTCCAGATAATGAAGTGATGCATGTTTTGGGCTGTTTTGCGCAGAAATCCATTGGGATGCCCAATTTAGCCTCTGTTTGCAATGTTTCTCGAAATGCGTGCCAGACTCCGAAAAGTTGCTGATTCTTCATTTTGCTGCAACAGAGAGCAGGAAAGGGGCATAGCAATGCATTTCACAAATATATGCATGCCTCGATCCTCGTGCCACCAATCACGCATCTCGACGCATGATGGCCGAGGAGCCGATTTGCACAACTCAATATAGGATGAATGCATATGAATGCTACAACAAAACCTAACTCCATCATGGATAATCCGGAGCGTCGGTGACTTGGGAATTGAGACCCGTTCCGTCGCTCGGAGTACGAAACGTGCCTCGTTTCCTGTGCCCGGGCTAACTCCTATCCCGAACACGATGCAATATGCATGATATGCATGAAATACAGCTAATATGCAATCCTAACATACACAATGTCATGGAATGGCATACACGCTATACGAGGTAATACACAACCGGGCGTACACAATGCTATGGATGAAATGGCATATGCAATGCAATAATGGGCTTACACCAACATGAGAGAGCCTCAGCCACACTCACATAGGAGGCCATCAGATGAAAACAAGACACCTCGAAGTGCGCGCCCGCGGGCACGCAAACCGAGAACGGACCCTCAGGCACCGAAATGCCACTCTAATGGGACATGGCAAAGACATGGAATATGATATGCAAACATGCAAAAATCAGTGGTAAAATGAGGGGAAAAACAGCCCCGAAACAAAGCGAAGTGATACCCGATGCACGAAATGATCCCGAAACATGGATTTCAATGCATAAAATGGCCTACAGCTATACTATACATGCATAATTGATACATGACATGAAAAGGCTGAAGCAAGGCAGCCCCAAAAATCACATTTTTACAGTACAATACATGGCCAAACAGCAAGCACAAGTAGGGCAAAAATGGCATACAAAAATGGCTCCGCAAGGGAGGAAATGAAACAAGTGACAGATGCTGTGCCCAAATGGAAAAATACCCTTCTACAACACTGAATAGGGACTAAAAATATGAACATTTACAGTAGATGACAAGCCTCAAATCAGTATGAAAACATGCTCAAAATGCAATGCAAGATTGAGGCCACAAGAGGGTATAACATGAAGTAGACCAAATATACATCAAATGGCCAAAGACCCTTAATGAAACATGCCAAGGAGGTCAAAATATAGCCACTTTAAATTCTGATCATGGCCGAAAACAGAAGCTAGATAAGCCTAAAAAGCATGCAAAAATGGGGGCCAAAGAGTGGTATAATGGTAAGTATAACATGGAGGCCCCCAACAGTGTTGATCCCTTCTAAAATGTTGTAGAGGGACTCAAAATAAGT
Organism: Camellia japonica; assembly: GCA_030407325.1. Classification (NCBI taxonomy): domain Eukaryota; kingdom Viridiplantae; phylum Streptophyta; class Magnoliopsida; order Ericales; family Theaceae; genus Camellia; species Camellia japonica. The sequence continues at coordinate 202,891,838 of JAPPVO010000002.1, read as the reverse complement.
CTACTCACAGTTCATGACACACTCCAAAACAATTTACATTTAGGCCAAACAAATCATGCAAATTTACGGTAAATAGGAGGGATTATGAAGTAAGTGCAAGATAGGGGGCCCAAAAAGGGTTTATCCCTTCTTCAATGTTGAAGAGGGGCTCAAAATAGGCCCACTTACAGTTTACATTATGCTCGAAAACAGATCACACATGGGCTAGAAATTTCATGCAAAAATGTGACATACCAAGGGGTATTGAAGCAAGTACCAAATGGAGGGCTCAAACAGGGTTGACCCCTTGATCAAACATGAATAATGGCTCAAAAAAGGCCTAGTTTTAGTTAGGGTCGGAGCCCAAAACAGTAAGCAAATAGGCTAGAAAAATGGTGCAAAAATGAGCTTAAAAAGAGGGGAAATGTGAACTTACCCTTGAAGACTATTCTTTGCTGCCTTTTAGCTGCTGGAAATCCTCTCCTTGTTGCTGGAATGGAGTAGTGGTGGTGATGCTTGGTGGTGGTGAAGAAAAGGGGTAGAAACTTAGGGATTTTGAGAGAAAATGAGAGAGAAATAGAGAGAGATGTATGCAAGGCCCTTAGGGAAATTTTTGTAACCCTAAAACCAGTCTTGGAGGCTGGTTATAAAGGCAAGAGGAGAGGAGCAAAACTGGAGGGAAATGACACCAAGTTTCCCTCCTAAAGCTCTCCCCCGGATAGAGATATTTTTGGGAAAAAATAGCTATACAGCTGTAAAGTACCAATTGTGAGGATCAAGGCCGGCCACCTATCCTGGTTGCAGGTGGCCGGCCGGCCACCCCCTATGGCTGGCCGGCCAAGGGGCAAAAATGGAAAGTTGAATTAATGGCCGGCCATAGGTGAAAAGTGTCCTCCCAAGTCTCCTCATTACAACCTTGTGGTTCAAAGTTAGCAACTCTAAAATAGGAGAGAGAACAAGCCAAATTTAGAAGGGGTTCAAAAGGTTCAACAACAATTACTGGCCGGCCATAGAATTTTAGGGTCCTCCCATGTGTGTACAACACAAATATGTGGTTTGGACTTGAAGAAAATGCTCCTAAGGTGGTCAACATTGGCCCGCAAGCGAGAAAAACGGGCGTCGGAGGGCGCCGGAGGAGCATAACTGGTTGCTGAGACAATTGTTGGCCTCCCACCCCTCAGTGACCTTCCTGGTGATAAAACAGAGGTACTTGCCAAAAATGAACAAAAATCGATGCAAAACGAATGCTCGGGGGCCAAAACACGCAGTTCGGGGTCCCGAAAATAGGCTGTTAAGCATCGAAAGTGGCATTCGGCCACGAAGTGGGTCTCTCGGACCCCAGTGTCCCTCAAAAGGGAGTAGATAAGACGTATGCCAAAAACCAGAGGAATCGGAGATGGTTTGGCGGTCCCGAACCGAGGCGCACGGCCTGACGGCTCCGAAAACCGGGAACCGGGCTCCAAAATGGGCAAAATGGCCTACGGCCACGAAATGTAGCCCACGGCCACTGAGAGATGGTCTACGAGACATCTCCCTCCCCTCAGGAAGAGAAACAAAGGAAACCGAGTCTGGTTCGCAAACCGAGGCAAGGCACAGAAGAGGGTTCGGAAGTCCGGAGGCAGGGCTCACGGCCGCGACTCTGAGACTTCTGAACGAGCACGATATGCAACACCACCGAGCGCTCAATCGGTGACGCCTGAGTCTTAAGGTCGGTCAAAAATGGGGTGTCTACAATTGGCTTTATGTATGCTTAGATGCTATAATCTCATTATCATTGATTCTGTCATCTCTGCATTTAGACTCATATGAACACCTCTCATGCTGCTTCCAAGATTTCATTCTTCTTTGTCCATAGCTCATTTTGAATGCCCATGCTTATTGACTTCATGATCTTATTCTTTACACATCCTTGAGATAAACTGTTGTAGGGGTTTCCGCACAAGTGATCAAAGTTCTCTATAGACCACCAACAGTGTCTATTATACATTTTTAGAGGAATTGACCTATACTGGCATATCATGGGTCATGTTGAGTCTCTTAACTATCTACCATCGTTTTTCACTTCCACGATTCCTTCCTCAGTTTATTGAAGTCCGGGTATTAGGAAAAGGCTACCTTAGAGGCACCAACCAGGCCATCATTATTGGTTTATGGCTTCTCTAGTTTAGTCTCCATACTCTTGAGCGTGCACGCCACCAATGAGTGCCCACAAGCAAAAATAGTCCATTTAATTTAATTTAATTTATTTTTTAAAAAAAGACTCATTAATTAAGAAGGAGCCTTCGCTTTTACTCAACAAATACCCCTTGATTTTTAGTGGTTTGACTTTTCTCAGTGATGTTTAGTTACTTTTTCCAGAGGTCCAACCATCCAATCACTACGAGGATTAACTTTAGTTCCGTGACCTCTCAAGGATTGCATACACACACATTCATTATGTGAGCTCTCATGTTTGTCTGTAAGTTGTGTATTCTCAAGTAGCTGATGCCCATTGATCAATTTTTATCTGATTTGCTCATGATATTGTGTTCCATATTGTCTAATTGCGAGTTAGCAGGCTTCATGGTTTATGGATTCTCTCATCTTAAGTCACATTCTTGCTATTGTGCTCACCTCTGTTTGTTTCAAGTCCCACTAGACAGTGTGAGTTGGTTTTAACTGCTCAGAAGGGTGTTTCTTACCTTTGGTGTTTTTTTTTGTTCCGCTCGAGTGGCCAACATCACGCTCGAGCATATTTTTCCATTATCTAGTACTTTTGCAGAAGTAAGCGAGATTCTAAGAGGATGTTTATTGCGCTCGAGCTCTCTCTTCTTCGCTCGAGCAAAGAGACGTGCTTAAGTGAGTCCGCTCGAGCGTTGAGTCTTACACTCGAGCGATAAGCCTTAGTATAAATTTTGCCACCCATCGATTCAGACTCATTTTTTCTCTCTTTTTGCGTTGGTCTCTCTCTCTCTCCTTTAGGGTTTCGATTGCGACTCGCTTGGGCTGTGATTTGGTTTGATTTCTTCATTTTTCTCTTCTGGTTCATCTTTAGTAAGTTTCTCACCCCAAAATTTTTTTTTTTCTTTACTTTCTCTCTCTCTCTCTCGGTATGTTTTTGGGGTTTGTTTAATACTTGTGTTTTGGTTTGTTTTGTGATAAGCTGTGATTTGGTCACTTGTTCACAGATTTTCACAGAAGGTTTTTGAGCATGTCGATTGTTCTATGCTATTGGTGAGATTGGGTATGTTATTTTTGGTCCATGTTATTTTGTTTACACACTTGTCTCTCTATCTAGTTTTTTTTTTTTTCTTTTATCTGTGTGTCCATTGCTGCTATTGTGTTATTTTGCTTTGGCATTTGTCTCATGGCTAGATTACTAATGACTTATGCTCTATTTGGGTTTTGGATTTTGGTTCTACTGCTTTGGTTATAGTTCTTGATTTTTGTTCCTACTGCTATCTATTACTAATGATTTTTTTGTCTTCCCTGTTTTGATTTGGTTTTTGGGGGGTGGTCTGTCTAATTAGTGTTGGTTTTTGCTATTTGTTTTATGATGTCTACCTCTAAATGTCGCAAGTCCATTGTTAATCGCCCCCAGTTCAATTCTGCCTGTTTCCCTTCGTCTAACAAAGCCAAAAACTTTAGGGAAGCCTTCATCTCCCGAACTGTTCACCTTGGGCGTCATGTACAGCCTAACACTTTTGAGTCCATCCCTATTAGGTCTGTCTTTGAGCTTTTAGGAGGTGATCTTGTTCTTTCCTTCTCAGGGCGTCAAAACTTGGATTGGGTCAGGGAGTTTTACTGTAACATCGACGGTGTTGATGATATAGGGCCGTCTTTCAAAACCTGGGTTCGATCTAAAGAGATTTTTGTCAACCAGGATCTTATCCGCTCTCTCCTTGGCATTGGGCTAGTTTTTCACTCTCGGTTTTCATTCTTTGTTTGCCCCGATTGTGATTTTAACGAGGTGGCCATTGAATTGCGTGGTACCTCCCGAACTTAGATCCAGGGTGCTCTCATCAAACAGAATGAACTTCTTCCTAAGTATCGATTGCTGAATCTCATTGTTTGTGCCAATCTTATTGTCACCACCAATAGCTTTGAAATAAACCAAGAGCAAGGTCATGCCCTGTATTGCATTGATCACCAATTGCCCATCAACCTTGCCACCTTTATTCTCCACAAAATGATTGATGTTAGTGGGAACAAACAGTTAGGGTTGCCCTATGGTTGTCTGATCAATCGTCTTTTGTCTAGACTTGAGGTCCCTGGTCTTCAAGGACGATGAGTATGCCACTCCCATTAAACCCTTTACTAAGAAAATCGTGTCTTAAAGTCGTGCTCATGTTAAGGGGGAGTCATCTAGGGTAGGTCTTTCTTCTATAGGTGATGCTGATCTTATGGTAGAAGAGGTCGAGATTGATGCCACCGCAGTAGGCGCAGAGAAGTCAGATGTTCCTCCACGGACTATGCGTAACCAGGTTCGCCGCTTTGAGCAATCCATGACTCAGCGGTTGGTTCACATTAATGCTCGGTTGAATGCCTTCAATGGTCGGCTTGATCATCTTGATCAGTCCGCTGCACAAAGTGCTCTTCAGCTTACTCATATTCTTTCTTTGCTTCAGTTGCAATAGCCACATCCCCCACCGCCAAATATGGACAATATTTTTCTTCACTTCTAATTTCTTAATTTTTTAATTTTGTTTGGGATATTGCTAGGTGGAAAATGCTGTCTGGACACACACACACACACACATTATTTTGGCATGGATAATTGTGATATATCTTTTGGCTTATTTCTTTCTATTGATCTTACTATCTCATTTCCATAGTTTTGGTTTGTGTGTTGTTTTACTAGGTGTTTTGGTCACTGGATTGGTTTGAAGTTTTTTTGTTTGTGTTCTTGAGTGTGTCTAGTGCATGTGTTTTGTTTAGGAAAATTGTTAGACAGTTTTGTCCGGGAATTGACAAAGGGGGAGATTGTTAGGTCCCTACTTGTTGCCAATTCTGCGAACAAGCTTGGATTAAATGCATTGTAATTTTCCTTGTGTTTTTGGTCTTTCCGCTTGAGCGAGCAAAGATGTGCCCAAGCGGAGTTTGTACCTTCTCAGTAGTTTGGCTTCTCTATAAAACTACTGGGAGGCATGTTTTTGCGCTTGAGCGTGAGTTTCAACACTCGAGTGTAGACCTATTTTATCGCACGTGTTTTAGTGACTCCGCTCGAGCGGGAAGTCCTGCGTTCAAGCAGGGTTCACAGCCCCTATTTTCTATATATATGTGTATAAGTCCGTGTTTAGGTTTAATGTTTCCAGATCTGTTTTGAGGGCTCTAGGATTTTCTTTTGGGGCTAGTTTGCTAGTTTTCTTTGGTGTTTGATTGAGTTTTAAACTCATGATTTGACAATCATACATCAAAGGATTGTTTGGTTATTCAACAACAAGAGTGTTCTTCTTCGTTGGAATCCGGAGATTCAAGCGTGGAGTATTCGAAGGAGTTTGATGCTGTGCGCAGTCGTTGATTTGACATGGATGTTGTGGATTCAACATCAAAGTGATTAATTCAAAGGCGAAGGCCGCTGTAAAAGAAATACAGATTGTTGAAGACAAATTGATTGAGTTTGGGAAATTTATTTTGGTAAAATTTGTATTCTTTCTTCCTTTCATAATGGATTGATTAGTGGCGTTTTGCTCGTGATTTTTTAATTACAATTGGAGATGCTCCAATTGTGGTTTTTCCACGTAAAAATTATTTGTGTCGATTTATTATTTTATAAGCGACAATCTAAATAACTTTCGTATGTGCTAGATGATTTAGATTGTTAATTTCAAATCGTTTGGGAATTGGTACAATTAATCTTGATCTAATCACGAATCACTTAGGTTTTTCAGTGTGTTTTTCCAAGTGTCTTCGCTCGAGCCACTAAAGTGTCGCTCTAGCAAGAAATGCAACTTCTTAGTATTTTTACAGTTAGTGAAAACTTCTGGGACCAAGGGTTCTTCGCTCGAGCGAACAAACAACTTCAACTGCATTTTTGCTTTTTGTTTCGGGGGCGTTGCCCCTCGACCCCGCCTGGGCACTGCCCCAGATCCGCCAAGGGGCGCTGCCCCCTGGACCCCTGCGAGCTGATCGGGCAGCTCGATCTCCGACATAGTCAGCGAAGTGACAAATATAAAAAAAAATTAACTTTTGAAACATCTTTGTAAGGCACAATTTGGGTTGCATTCGGATCTAATAACTCATAGCCTCACTAAAATAAAAGATGAACAAAATTACAACTGAAATGAGTTTTGTCAAACAGGATTGCCAAGAATAAAAACCTAACATTATAGCCTCAATAAATGAAGAGTAAATGTGTCATTTATTATCTCCTAATTACTTAATTAACAATGTGTGACCATTGTCTTACTCGTAAAATAGATCTCGTGAATCATGTAAGCTGGTTCACACATCCCACTATTAAAAAAAAAAAAATTGTGAATAATGTCACATTATATTTTGAGTTTTATTTAATAATTATGTGGTATTTTTCAAAATATAGTCCATCAATGCTCTTTTTAATTAAAAAATGTCACATTATTCTATTATATATATATATATATATATGTTTTGTTGTGGACAAATTAGCTAAAGTCATTGTTTTTGCACAACAAGAATTCATTACGATATATTCTCAACCTCCTTATGTTCTAGCCAATGACAAATGTGGAATGCTATACCATGTGTAGCCAGCTAAATAATTTTTTTCTATAAAGTTTGCCTCTTTATCAAAATTATATATATATATCGTTTCCTAATACCACTCCACATTTAATAGGGGTGACCTGTTGCAACTTGCTCGGGAGGGATTTCAAGATGGGCTGAGATAAGATATAGTTTATTAATAAAGGGCAAAATTGTACGAATGTAATTTTCATACATAAGTTTAATATAAAATATTGTGAATTTTTATGACTGTTTTATTTTTATTTATTGGCTCACATCACATTATTTTATATATATAATTCTAATTGTGATAATTTTCATAAATAAAGCTATTAGTTGATCGTTGGTTTGGGCTCATTCCTAATCACTGTAATAATATATAAATTCAACCATACAATATAATAGCAGTGACAACTATTTTTATTTTATTTTATAAAAATATGTAACGAAACGCATCAATGCGGTTTATAATTAAAATAAAATAATAAATAAATAAAAGTGAAAGTGAAAGTGCTTGCACGTCATTTGAGATTTATCAAAAATATAAATTTCGTTATCAAGTTTGAAAATTACATCTTAAACTTTTGTGATTTTCAATTACATAAAAACTAACATCTTTCATTAATTAATCGTTAACTCATTAACATAGGGTATAATGCAAATAATAAATTTTTTTTTTCAAAAATACTTGTATTAATCTTTATGAAATTAATATATATATATATATATATATATTTTGACTATCTTACATTTTTTATTTGTATGACTTATTTATAAGTCTTTTTTCAGACACTTATAATAGATTAAGTTTTGTGTAATTTCTTATAGAGTCTCAAGTCCTATTTAGATAGGAATGTAATCTACAAGATCCCACATAAACGTAACGTGACGTGACACTTACATAAACGTAACGTAACGTGACACCTACAAAAACGTAACGTAACGTGTCACGTTACGTTTCGCAAACTTAATGAGTTTTTATTTTTTTAAATTGAATGTAAAAATGTTGCTGGTTTATGTTGGTATCACGTTACGTTTCATATAAATATGATCTATGGTAATATTCAATTTCCTATTACGTTTATGTAGGTGTCACGTTACGTTACGTTACGTTTATGTAGATATGATCTATGATAATATGGAATTTCCTATATAGGAAATTGCATGTTACCATAGATCATAGGTGTCACGTTATGTTTATGTAGGTGTCACGTTACGTATATGTGTCATGTTACGTTTATGTAGGTGTCACGTTACGTTCCGTTTATATAGATATAATCTATGGTAACATTCAATTTCCTATATATGGTTTTATTATTATTTATCATATTAACAACTAATATTGAGGGTAAATGTGTCAACAAACTTTCCACAGGACTTATGGAAACATAAGTTTTTTAGTAGGACCATATGTAATATAAGTCTCCCTAATAGGACTTATAAATAATTTTCTCTTTTTTATTTCTCATTTTTTCTCAACTAATAATATTACTTTGTCTAATCATCACATCACTGTCTCTATTTAGAGTGTGTGTGTATAATAAGGCTAAGGATCTTCATTGTTTAATTTATTTTGAGCGGTAATTTTTTTTTTTTTGAATTTTAAAATTGGAAATAACTATGTGATATATAGTTATTATTTGGGAGGAAAATAGACTACCATTACAAAAGCGGAGCTACTACAGAGCTCTAATTAGAGCTGCTGCAGTACAGTTCTAATGAGCTGTCCATGAATAAAAAAATAAAAAATAAAAAAATAGTAAAGTAAAAGACAAAAAAGGAGGAGGAAAAAGATAAATTAGAGCTCCATTAGAGCTCTTTTTTTAGAAGTCTAAATCATTTTTCTTACAAAAGATATCAAATTTCTCTCCAAAAGAGTTCAACTCGTCACCTCATGCCACAAAAGATGTTACATACACAATCACTAGGTCAAAGGCCCTGATTTTGCACCTTAATTTTGAAAAATGTACAAAAACATCCCTTTGGAGATAGTTTGAAAGGGTGAAAATAATATAATTTCATAATTAAAAGGATTAAAATATATAAATTTATAGATGAAGAGGATAAATTAATATTTATTAATAATTGAAAGAGTGTTGATGTAATTAATCGTAAATTTTTTTCTCCATATAATATCTTATTCATCAAAGTCATCGAGATCACAATGTACAACAACATCAACCATTTCTACAAAAATTTAAAAATAAAATAAAACAATCAATCATAAGATGGCACAATTGGATGTATTGGGACTCTATGAATTGGGTCCAACACGGCCTTTTCTCCGGCCGGCACTCACCTGATGATGTGAATGTTTCTATTTTTATTTTAGCTCTTGCATAACTTATAATATATTGACAAAAGTTGCAGCCATAACCATTTTATGTTTTTTTAACTCATTATTATTTAACGTTGAAAAACACACACACCAAAAAAAAAAAAAAAAAAAAAAAAAAATCATCAAAATAAACCAAGCCTTGTTATGTATAAAATCTAAAACAACTCTATCCAGTCGGCCATTTCAATTTGTGGGCTCTCTGTGAATTCTATTTCAATGATTAATATGTTCATCTTTTGTACGCAAACAATTATACTAACATGAATTTGTCACATTTCTATTAGAAAAAAGAAAGACTATTTTTAAAATCACACTTATTTTATTATTATTATTTTTTTTTGAAAATAAATATAACAAAATCATGTAGTTGTAATTACATGAGGGGAAAGTCTATGGTACATTTTGTTCAAAAAATGTACGGTACACAAAAAATCAATGGCTAGGATTGAGCCACATCACTAAAAGTGACCTGCTAAACAGGTCACTTTTTATAGTTATGAGCTAAAATCATATTTCACTACAAGAAAAGTGGGTATATGAGACGGAATTATTTGCGACGGCACACTTGCCGTCTCAAAAAGTCACTTTTTGCGACGGCAGAAAATGCCGTCTCAAAAAAGCAGAGTATTTGCGACGGCAAATAGTGCCGTCGCAAATGCTCTGCTTTTTTGAGACGGCAAATGGTGCCGTCGCAAAAAGTGACTTTCGTGTTTTTTTTTTAGTGAATATTTTTAAAATTTTAAATATTTTTTTTAGATGTACCTTACTTAGATGTATCTAAAAAATAAAAATTTTATGAAAAAATATTTTTAAAAATTAATAAATACATAAAAATACAAACAAAAATATATTGAATTATTGTATTTTTTTTTATATTTTTGGTATTTAGTGAATTTTTGAAAGATTTTTTTTACAATTTTTTTAATTTTTAGGTGTATTTATGTTAGGTGTGTTTAAAAATTTTAAAAAATACTTAAAATATTAAAAAAATTCAATAAAAACAATATAACACGAAAAACAAGAAAGTATAATTTTCTCAAAAGAGTTTTTGGAAAACTCTAACCTAGCATAGTGATTGTGGTTTTGAGATAGCTTCATATATATACAGTCACAAAATGGTTTGAATAAATTCAACGGTTTTTTTCTGTCGCAAAAAAAATTAAAAAAAACAATGTTGTCTTACTCTTTTGATATAACATTTCTCTTTTCATTCATTTTTTCATCTTCCTGTCTCTTTGTCTCTATCTCTCTCTCTTCTCTTTATCTCTTTCACTTATCACTCTTCTTTCTATGTCTGCCTGTTTCTCTCTCTCATTTTCTCTCTGTGTCTCTCGCCTATCTCTCTTCTCTCTATCTCTCTCATCTGTTTTCTCTCTCTGTCTCTCTCGCTCATCTCTCTTATCTCTATCTCTCTCATTTCTTTTCTCTCTCTCTCTCTCTCTCTCTCTCTTATCTTTCTATCTCTCTCTATCTCTCTCGCTCATTTCTCTTCTCTTTCTGTCTCTCTCTTTTTCTGTGTCTCTATCTCGCTCATCTCTTTTCGCTCTATTTTTCTCTCTTTTTGTCTATCTCTCGCTGATCTCTTGTTTCTCTCTCTTTTTCTATCTCTCCATCTCTCTCTTTCTCTTTCTCTCTCTATCTCTTTTTCTGTCTATCTCTCTCTCCCTGTCTCTCTCTCATTCATCACTCTTCTCTGTCTGTCTGTCTCTCTGTATCTCTCGTCTATCTATCTTCTCTTTATCTCTCTCATCTCTCTCATCTCTCTCTTCTCTCTCTCTCTCTCTCCTCTTTATCTCTCTCACTCATCTCTCTCTGTCTCTCTCTCTCGTTTATCTCTTTTCGCTCTTTCTCTCTCTCTTTGTCTATATCTTTTCATCCATTTTTTCATATTCATTTCTCTCTTCTCTTTCTCTCTTTCACTCATCACTCTTCTCTCTCTGTCTGTTTGTCTGTCTGTCTCTCTGTGTCTCTCATTCATCTATCTCTTCTTTCATCTCTTTTTTCATCTCTTTTCTCTCTCTGTCTCTTTCGCTCATCTCTCTTCTCTTTATCTCTCTCGCTCATCTCTCTTCTCTCTATCTTTCTTTCTGTCTCTCTCGTTCATCTCTCTTCTCTTTATGTCTCTCTTGCTCATCTCTCATCTCTCTATCTCTCTCGTCCAGTTCTCTTCTCTCAATGTCTCTTTTCTGTCTATCACTCTCTCTCACCACCCATCTCCTCTACCACCTTCACCACTACTGCAAACACCATTCCACCACCACTATTACTTATATTGTCGCCACTTCACCTCTACGACTACCATTACTACTACTATCGCCACCACTCCACTACCACCACTACTACTACTGCCACTACTACTACCATTACCTCTCTTTCACCCCTGCACTCCATTTACACTACCACTATCAAAACTTCACCACTAATCTCTTTCGCCATCACCATCACCACCACCACCACCACCACCACCACCGCCGCCATCATCTCTTATCCACTACCTTTACTACTGCTGTCGCTTTTTTTCCTCTACCACAAAAAATTAGTTCATGATTTTTAGTAATAAAAAAAAAAATAGGCCGCAGAAAAATATTTTTCATTGATTACAAAAAATTAACTTTTTATTTTAGTAGAAAATATTTTTCATTAAAATATATATTACCCCTACTTCTACAAAATAAAAAATAATAATATTTATTTTCATTAAAATAAAAATGAAACAAATAAATTTTCAATCTTAATAACTAAAAAAAAAAAAATTTAAAAAAAATTTCATTAACTACAAAAAAAAATATATTTTTTTAACAAAAACTAAATTTATTTAATTATTTTTTTATTTTTATTTTTATTTTTCATTCCCGCCCCTTTATTTTTTTCCATTCCCGCTCCCCCCTTTTTTCCCCAAATTTTCCTTACGCCTCTTGCCCCTTTTCTTTAGATCTTGCCCTAATTTTTTGACAGACCCAACAAACAAACAAACCCAACACACACGCAGAGACTCTCTCTCTCTCTCTCTCTCTCTACCCTACCCACCCATCATCCGACGATCTACACGGTGAACCTCTGACCGACGATCTACACTGAACGACCGACGATCTACACTTCCGAACGGCGATCGATTTGCATTGAGCGACGATCGATCTACACTGAGGTACCTCTCTCTCTGTATAAATAGATGTACTCTTGAACTCAATCTCAGGGTTTTGGAATCAGATTTTGTTGCTTTTACTCGATCCAAGAACATCAAGATTCAAGAAACAGAGCTGGGTTGTTCGATTTAGATGGGTTTGAAGGTGCTGTACCTGTACTGATGTACTCTTGAACTCTAGATAGAAGATATATATATATATATATATATTGTCACTGAGGTACCTCTCTCTGTATATATATGAGTCGTGTGCTTTAATATAAATAGATGTGTGTGTATTGCAGTGGTGAGTGTGTATACGTATGAATGATATATTTTGGTTCAATTTATATTGATTTTGATTTTAATGGTGTACAGATTGAGTAATCAGATGGGTTTGGAGGCTGTGGTGGAAGCAGCAGCAGAGTTCTGTATTGCCCATTTTGAAGTTTCCTGATGACTATCATTGTTCATGAATTAAATCTTGACCCATTCTTCTTTGCATAAAGTTCTTGAATTTTTCCAACAAGTCATAACTTGCTCATGGCTGGTAGTTCATATATATATATATATATATTCACTATCAATGTGAAGAGTTTTGTAGTAAGGCTTAATTCACTATATATATTCACTATATTAGGAGCAGCTGGTTTGTAGTTTGTTTATCATTGTATATCCCAATTTCAATCAATATTTGGAAGTTCAGATATTACATTTGTTGTTCCAGGTACCTCCACACTTTGTGTGTTTGACTCAAAAAAGGCTGACAAGTTGAAGCAAAAGCAATCCCTTCCTCCAGGTTAGTTTTTAATTATATTTAAATTAATTAAATCTTGATCTCTCTTATCGACTAGAATGGGTTGGCGAGAGAAAAGTACTTCCCATGCAAAAGGGTCTTGTTCTCCTCTGCTTTGTCTGGTGATTTCAAGCTTGTGGTCTGCAGTTTTCATTTCTTTCTGGAGGTGATGATGTGCAACTGCATCAGTAACAGCTCAAAACTCCTTGGTCAGTGAATGCTTCAAACTTTCATCATCCTAAAGTATACCGACATGGTTTTAGAATCTAGAAAGGAATTGAATTTGCTTTAGAAGAGGACTTAGGGTCTCCATAAGTTTCTCACAAGGAACTGAATTTGCTTTAGAAGAGGACTCAGTGTTTGAGGCTACTTTAGCCCCAAACCTGGGTTCCCAAACAGCGCCAGTGGTAAGTTTGATCTCATTTTCCCCTCCAAAAACTACCTTATTTTTGAGAAACCATCTTGATTTTTTAAGTTGATTTTAATCATTCTCTAATCAACAATCAGATTTGCTGCTTATCTAGGTCAAATGACTAAGGTTCGTTTTAGGGATGATACCTAAAAACCAGTTTTGGATATCAGAACCAAACCCAGTATTTGATTTCTTTAGTTCATGACTTTTGTTGATATGCTTTTGTGAGTGTTTTTTAGTATCTGCTTTATTCTCTTTAAACCTCAAGCCTCAGGACTCAAGAAGTTATATGATAGGTCTGATTTGTAGAGAACACGTGGCCATTTTGTTTATAAAAAAAACAAAAGAGCAAATTTTACTTTATCATTTTGTGATTTGGTCCATATATAGATTACACCCTGTTATTTAGAAATAATCACACAAGTCCTTTGTCATTTTATAGATTTTGAGTTTTTAGGAAATTCAAGTGGTGATCCTTATACTCTTCACACTAATGTGTATTGTCAAGGAAAGGGTAATAGAGAACAACAATTCTTTTTGTGGTTTGACCCAACTATGGTTTGCGTACAGAAGTGCATTACAAGGAATATCAAAGTTGCAGGTAAAATGTTAAATTTGCAAGGTACATAATTACTGTTATATTTCATCTTGTGTATGGTAAAGTTGCAATAGTAATTATATGCCTTGTTAAAGGTTGCTCTCATATGAAAACAAAACACTATTGTCACACATCACTGTGATATTAATTGACATGATGAAATTAGTGTTTGCTATTTGTCAATTTTTAGGCAGCATCCACTATTACCCTTTCCATTGTTTTCCCTTGTACTCTTCACGTTTAGTATTCTATTAGTGTTGAGCTAAAAGCTTACTTTGCTTTTGGACATCTAATTTTTATTGAACTAATTTTGTCATAGGTTAATGAAGCTTCTTTGTTTGAAGACTTGAATGAGTCATGGGAGGTGCTTGCAGAGCCAATACAGACTGTATGATGAAAATCTTCTAACTGAATGCCATCAATACCTCATTATTTCGCTTGTATCAATATTGTGACTTTCATGTTTGTTGTTCTCTATATCTAGGTGATGCGAAGATATGGCATCCCAGAGCCTTATGAGAAGCTGAAAGGGCTAACCAGAGGAAGAGCAGTTACCAGGGAAAACATAAGGGAGTTCATTGAAGGTTTGGAATTGCCCACTGAAGCAAAGGCCAACCTGTTGGAGTTAACCCCTCGTACCTACGTTGGAGCAGCAGTTGAATTGGCTAGAGCAGTTGATATGGCTGTGAATTCAGTGAACAGACTAAGATATTGGACTGATACTGAGAACAATTGCAAGTAATTTACCAGTAATATGGATTTGTTCACATTCAAAGATTTACCCTGCGTTTGTGCAACTCTATAATTGAGGAAAATGATAATTGAACACAATCGACCCTGATTTTGGAGGAAAACTGAGGGTTGAATATTTTGTAACCAATTTTCATAGTATAGATTTGTATCGTGGTGATGAAACATTCGACCCTCCTTCAAGCTTGCATGTGAATTGAATATGTGAGATTGTGTTTATTTTTTTCATTTCTTTTATATTTTTAAATTTTATCGGAGGATAATTATGGAACATTATGTAGTGGGATAATTTTGTTGATGTGTAATTATGAATGGAAGAATATTTTATTATGTAGAAATTGTTATTTTTATACAGGAATTTTTATATTATTATGTAATTATTATAGAGAAATTTTAATATTTTTAATAATTTTATCGGAGGATTTTTTTTCTTTTTTGAATTTTGTTATTTTTATTGATTTTGTTACAGGTTTTACTTTTTGCGACGACATTAAACTGTCGCAAAAAATAGAAATTTTATTATTTAAAATAGAAATTTTATTATTTTTTTAATACTTTTTGCGACGGTATTACACTGTCGCAAAAAATAAGAATTTTTATATTTTTAATACTTTTTGCGACGGCACCACACCGTCGCAAAAACAGTGCTTTTGCCGTTGCAAAAGAAAGACTATTAGCGACGGTATTTTTTGCCGTCTCAAATAATATTTTTAGCGACGGTAAAATAGGGCCGTCGCAAAAAAGTCAAGAAATTTCAAACGTTATTAGCGACTGCACGGTGCCGTCGCAAAAAAGGCAAAAAAGCCGTCGCAAAACATTAGCGACGGCACTTGCCGTCACAAAAACTCTTTTGCAACCCCTGCAGTTGCGACCCCCCTGTTGCCGTCGCAAAAAGTCATTTTCCCGTCGCAAAAAGTATTAGCGACGGCATTAGGAGTATTAGCGACGGTATTTTACTGTCGCAAAAAGTCAATTTTTTTGTAGTGTTTCTTCATAACTATAATCAAATTGATCATAACTTAGTTATAACCACATCTCATAACCAATACCATTTTGTTCATAACTAATACCACATATTTCATAACCATATCTCATAACCAACACCATTTTGTTCATAACTAATATCACATATTTCATAATCATAATGACATATCTCATAACCAACACCACTTTGATCATAACAAATATCACATATCTCATAACCATTGATCACATATCTCATAACTACTACCCACATAAATCATAACCACATCTCATAACTAGTCCCTTTGAGTCATAACCAACATCACATATCTCATAACCACTATTCTCATATCTCGTAACCAACACCTTTTTGTCATAACCTGTTGGAAAATTGGTTTATATATGGCATATTTTGGGCCAACATTAAGCCCAAAATTGAGTGGGCCCCAAACGTCTTTTGGGGTAGGTCCGAAGAGGTGAAGTGTTTCTTGTCGCGTGGCAAGTCACACGGTGAAGACGGTTCGTCAAAACCATTTATGAGTGAATGGGAAGTTGACGTCGACTTCGAGTTTAACATTAATTTTTTAGACAAAGTTCTTTTGAATTTTTTCAATAAAAATTATTGTGGGAATTTTATTTAAATATAAAATTATTTTTGGTTTCCTAAAGTGGTTTCCTAAAAATAATTAAACTATTTAAATAGTTTAATAAGAATATTGTTTGAATAATGTGTTCATTGTACCAGGGATACATTTTTCAATAAATTTGAAAATCTGTTTGAATAATTATGTTCAAAAGTGCAACGGATACTTTTTCAAAAAAAGTTTGAAAAACTCTTTCTAGCAACAGTCAGATCCTATTTCAAACTATACCTGTTCGGATTCCTAAAGCACCTGTTGACAATTTTTCATACCTGTTCGGACTGTTCAATACAGTCATGAAGTTGCCTATATATATTAATCCATTTCCAACAGTCCAGATCATGGAAAAAATCAGTCTGATTATTGTCTTTGGTTGTCCAAAATTCTGCATTTTTTCATTATCCTTCATATTAGTTTTAGTATAAATTTCATAGAGTTAGAACACAGGTTTGGTTCGCCGAACAAATTGTTTGGAGTACTACTACAATTTGTGAAGATCATTGTATCCTGGGAGATAGATGCCACTCAACCGTAAGTACCGTAGCGGGGCGAATCTGTCTTAAGGATAGAGTGTTATACACTCGACTTGATCTTAATTTTAATTCGGTTCGATAAATAAATCCGGTATGTAATTTATTTATTTTGTTTGAATTTATTTCAAGTTATTTTATTTACTCAGAAGATTGTTCCAACAATCTTAAGACAGATTCGAATTATTCTGTTTACAGAATTTTTCGTTTATTTCCTTTTTCCATTCTTCGTAAATAATTTCGAAAGGAAATTATTTTTCTGTGAATTTACAAAATAATATTCTGGTTGGAAAAACAAATAGTGATTATATGCTATTTGACAGATAGTAGTAATATACTGTCTCTTTTCTTTGACAACTAGTAGTACGATACTAGTGTCATTAACAATTCAGAATATATTTTTGTGGAATTTGGTCAGAAAATTAATTTTGGTTTTTAGAATTTATTTTCTGAGTTTTCATTAATTAAATTCGTATTTTAATTATTGGAGTGTAACAAGAGATTTAAATTTCCGTGTGAAATTAATTGAAAAATAAAAGTTATATTTTTATTTCTTTTATTTTACAAAATTTAATTTCTTGTGTGGAATTAATTTGGTTGAATAAAATTTTATTTTATTTCCAAATTAATTGAAAAATAAAAGTTATATTCTTATTTCTTTTATTTTACAGAATTAATTTTCTGTGTGGAATTAATTTGGTTGAATAAAATTTTATTTTATTTCCAAATTAATTGAAAAAAAAAAATAAAAGTTACATTCTTATTTCTTTTATTTTACAGAATTTGATTTCTTGTGTAGAATTAATTTGGTTAAATAAAATTTTATTTTATTTTATTTCAAATTAATTGAAAATAAAAGTTACATTTTGTTTTGTTTCTTTTATTTTAACAGATTTTATATTTGTAGTTTTTGGTTTAATTTGTTTAAATAAAATTTTATTTTATTTTCAAATTAATTGGAAATAAAAGTTACAATTTTTGTTTCTTTTATTTTTTACAGAATTTAAAATTCTGTGTTTTTTGGTTTTAATTTTCTGTGTAGTATTAAATTCTAATTATAATTGTGGTTTATAATTTAGAATTTATGGCTACTAAAACTGGTCAAACTTATGTTCAAACCAGTACTGGTATAGTGATTGTCATTACGCCAACCTCTCCTTATGTTGGGACTATGCCAGTGAATCATGGTGAAAAACCAGGAAAGTTCTTAGGAACTGTTTTTAAAAGATGGCAGAAGAAAATGCTATCTATAGGAGGGGAAACTAAGAAGTACAAGTTTAATGGCATGTGTTACATTTGTAACAAAGAGGGACATCGGACCAAAGATTGTCGTTACAAACGTAAAGGCAAAGGAAGATCAAGTAAGAAGGTTGCTAAAGCCAAAATGACCGAATTGGATAAAATTTCCAATGGTGTAGATGTCATCAATCTTTTTGCAGTTGTTTCCGAGGCAAATCTTGTCGGAAATCCTAAAGAATGGTGGGTGGACACTGGTGCTACTCGCCATATTTGTGCCGACAAAAAGATGTTCACATCTTATTCTTCAGTGGACAATGGTGAACAACTTTTATGGGCAACTCCTCAACTTCCAAAGTTGAAGGACAGGAAAGATTGTACTCAAAATGACATCAGGAAAGGAACTCACTCTCAACAATGTGCTGCATGTACCGGACATTCGCAAGAATTTAGTTTCCAGATCTTTGTTGAGTAAGAATGGGTTTAGGCTAGTTTTTGAAAGTGACAAGTTTGTACTTACCAAAAATGAGATGTATGTAGGAAAAGGTTACATGTCTGATGGCCTTTTCAAATTAAATGTAATGACTATTGTACCCTCAGTTATTAATAATACTACATCTTCTTCTTACTTGCTTGAGTCTTCAAATTTATGGCATGGTAGACTAGGACATGTTAATTATGGATCTTTGCGTAGATTAATTAATATGGAATGTTTACCTAAATTTGACATTGATTCAAATCATAAATGTGAAATTTGTGTTGAGGCAAAATTATCTAAAACTCCTTTTCATTCAATTGAAAGAAGTACGAAACCACTTGAATTAATTCATAGTGACATTTGTGATTTTAAATCAATTCAAACCAGAGGTGGGAAAAAATATTTTATCACTTTTATAGATGACTATACTAGATATAGTTATGTTTATTTAATTCGAACCAAGGATGAAACTTTGGAAATTTTCATTCAATATAAGAATGAAGTTGAAAATCAACTTAGTAAGAAAATCAAGAAACTTAGAAGTGATAGAGGTGGTGAATATGAATCACCTTTTGGTGAGTTTTGCAAAGAACATGGAATAATTCATCAAACCACCACTCCTTACTCACCTTAGCAAAATGGAATTACTGAAAGGAAAAATAGGACTTTAAAAGAAATGATGAATGCCATGTTAATCAGTTTTGGATTACCTCAGAACTTGTGGGGGGAAGCAATACTTTCTGCTAATTATATTTTAAATAAAGTACCCCGAAAGAAAGTGAATCAAACACCTTATGAAATGTGGCATGGTAGAGTACCATCCTACAAATACTTAAAAGTGTGGGGGTGTTTGGCTAAAGTGGCTATTCCTAGTCCTAAAAAGACTAAGATAGGTCCTAAGACCATTGATTGCATTTTCATTGGTTATGCTAAGAATAGTAGTGCATATCGGTTTTTGATTCATAAATCAGAACATTCCGAAATGCATGTAAATACTATTATTGAGTCTCGGAATGCATCATTCTTTGAACATGTATTTCCAAATAAGACTGGACAAGAGACTAGTAATAATAAGAGATCTTTTGATGCTATTACTAGTAATGATCAAGAACATGATTAAGAGCAAGAGTTAGACCAAAATGAGGGAGAAGAACCTAGGCGTAGTAAACGTGCTAGAACCTCAAAATCGTTTGGTCCAGATTTTCTAACATATTTGTTAGAAAATGAGCCTTTAACTTTTAAAGAGGCTATGTCCAGTCCTGAAGCTCCTTTATGGAAAGAAGCTATCAACAGTGAAGTTGAATCCATCTTGCAAAATCACACTTGGGAATTAGTGGACTTGCCACCAGGTTGTAAACCTCTTGGATACAAGTGGATTTTCAAAAGAAAATTGAAAGCGGATGGATCAATAGACAAATACAAGGCAAGACTTGTAGTCAAAGGTTTTAGACAAAAAGAAGGTCTAGATTACTTTGACACATACTCACCGGTTACTAGAATAACATCCATTAGAATGCTAATTGCCATTGCATCTCTATACAATCTAGAAATTCATCAAATGGATGTTAAAACCGCTTTCTTAAATGGTGAGTTAAATGAAGAAATTTACATGGAACAACCAGAAGGGTTTTCTGTTCCAGGGAAAGAAAAGAAAGTGTGTAAATTGGTTAAATCATTATATGGTTTAAAACAAGCCCCAAAGCAATGGCATGAGAAATTTGACAAGGCAATGATGTCAAATGGATTTAAAATTAATGAGTGTGACAAATGTGTTTATATTAAAAACATAGACAAAGGTTATGTCATTGTATGTCTTTATGTAGATGATATGCTCATCATTGGTAGTAATAATGATATGATTAAAACTACTAAGAAAATGTTGAATAAACATTTTGACATGAAGGACATGGGCATTGCTGATGTAATTCTTGGTATGAAAATTACCAAAACATCAGAAGGATATGCTTTGTCACAATCTCATTACATTGAGAAAATACTTGACAAATTCAGCAAAGATGATGATCATCTGGCTAGAACTCCTGTAGATGTTAATTTGTATCTTTCTAAGAATGTACAGGAAAGTATTTCTCAATTAGAGTATGCCCAAATTATTGGAAGCTTAATGTACTTGATGAACTGCACTCGCCCAGATATAGCTTATGCAGTAAGTAAATTAAGTAGATATACGAGTAATCCGGGAGTAGAACACTGGAAAGCAATTATAAGGGTTCTAAGATATCTCCGATTTACTCGTAACATTGGGCTTCATTATACTAGATATCCAGCAGTACTTGAAGGATACTGTGATGCAAATTGGATATCGGATACTAGAGACTCGAAGTCCACCAGTGGGTATGTCTTTACTCTTGGTGGGGCGGCTGTATCTTGGAAATCTTCCAAACAAACTTGTATTGCTAGGTCTACTATGGAATCTGAATTCATAGCTTTAGACAAAGCAGGGGAAGAGGCAGAATGGCTTCGCCACTTCCTTGAAGATATTCCAATATGGCCAAAACCGGTGTCTGCTATATGCATACATTGCGATAGTCAATCAGCTATAGGTAGAGCACAGAGTCATATGTATAACGGTAAGTCACGACACATTCGTCGTCGACATAACACCGTGAGACAACTACTCTCTAATGGAATTATTTCCATAGAATATGTGAAGTCTAAAGACAACATAGCGGATCCACTAACCAAAGGGTTAGCAAGAGAGTTAGTTGAGAATTCATCGAGGGGAATGGGACTCAAGCCTATGAAATAAGAGTTACCACAACGGCAACCCAACCTAGTTGACTGAAGATCCCAAGATCTAGGTTCAAAGGGACAACCGAGTTGTAAATGACTCAGAAGAATCACTGGGGAGTCTAACTCCAACCCATTTTCTATGATGAAATAAGTGATGTCTGCAGCGATTTAGGTTAAGTAATACTTTTAATGATTCTCATATCTAGGTTAACCTAGTGGAGTATAGCAGGATACTCTTCATAAGAATTACCTATGTGAGTGTGAACTGGGCCGGTTTTGTGAGATTTGTGAAGGGCTACAATTCTCTGGAGCACTCATGAAATACCAGGTTGTTCAGGGCCAAAATGAACACAATAGTGAGAACTAAACTGTGTCTGGGAATATACTGTGTGAGTTCTATTGTCTTGGTTTACACAAACGGCTGAACAGTTCAAGACATCATGTTCACTGGTTAGCTAGTAAATCCGATAGCGTCTCACAAGGGAAGGTTCAAAGCCAAAAGCTACCTATCCTTTGCAGAATATTTCCAATTTCTGTACTCTCTGTAATTAGATCATGTTGTTGCATTTTCTCTCCGTCAAATTCCATTCATGTAGGGGATTGTTGGAAAATTGGTTTATATATGGCATATTTTGGGCCAACATTAAGCCCAAAATTGAGTGGGCCCCAAACGTCTTTTGGGGTAGGTCCGAAGAGGTGAAGTGTTCCTTGCCGCGTGGCATGTCACACGGTGAAGACGGTTCGTCAAAACCATTTATGAGTGAATGGGAAGTTGACGTCGACTTCGAGTTTAACATTAATTTTTTAGACAAAGTTCTTTTGAATTTTTTCAATAAAAATTATTGTGGGAATTTTATTTAAATATAAAATTATTTTTGGTTTCCTAAAGTGGTTTCCTAAAAATAATTAAACTATTTAAATAGTTTAATAAGAATATTGTTTGAATAATGTGTTCATTGTACCAGGGATACATTTTTCAATAAATTTGAAAATCTGTTTGAATAATTATGTTCAAAAGTGCAACGGATACTTTTTCAAAAAAAGTTTGAAAAACTCTTTCTAGCAACAGTCAGATCCTATTTCAAACTATACCTGTTCGGATTCCTAAAGCACCTGTTGACAATTTTTCATACCTGTTCGGACTGTTCAATACAGTCATGAAGTTGCCTATATATATTAATCCATTTCCAACAGTCCAGATCATGGAAAAAATCAATCTGATTATTGTCTTTGGTTGTCCAAAATTCTGCATTTTTTCATTATCCTTCATATTAGTTTTAGTATAAATTTCATAGAGTTAGAACACAGGTTTGGTTCGCCGAACAAATTGTTTAGAGTACTACTACAATTTGTGAAGATCATTGTATCCTGGGAGATAGACGCCACTCAACCGTAAGTACCGTAGCGGGGTGAATCTGTCTTAAGGACAGAGTGTTACACACTCGACTTGGTCTTAATTTTAATTCGGTTCGATAAATAAATCCGGTATGTAATTTATTTATTTTGTTTGAATTTATTTCAAGTTATTTTATTTACTCAGAAGATTGTTCCAACATAACCAACATCACATATCTCATAACCACTAATCACATATCTTATAATTAACACCTTTTTGCTCATAACCACACCACTTTGATCATAACCAACATCACATATCTCATAACTACTAATCACATATCTAATAACCAATATCACATATCTCATAACTACTAGTCACATAACCAATACCTCATAACTCATAACCATTAATACATATAGCATAACCACACCCTTTGACACCACTTTGCTCATAACCATTACTCACATATCTCATAACCACTAAGACATATAGCATAACCAAACACCCTTTGACATTACTTTGCTCCTAACAATTACCCACATATCTCATAACCACTAACACATATAGTATAACCAAATACCCTTTAACACCACTTTGCTCATAACCATTACCCACATATCTCATAACCACTAACACATGTAGCATAACCAAACACCCTTTGACACCACTTTGCTTATAACCCACATATCTCATAACCACTAACACATATAGCATAACCAAACACCCTTTGACACCACTTTGCTTATAACCATTACTCACATATGTCATAACCACTAACACATATAGCATAACCAAACACCCTTTGACACCACTTTGCTCATAACCATTACCCACATATCTCATAACCACTAACACATATAGCATAACCAAACACCCTTTGACACCACTTTGCTCATAACCATTACTCACATATGTCATAACCACTAACACATATAGCATAACCAAACACCCTTTGACACCACTTTGCTCATAACCATTACCCACATATCTCATAACCACTAACACATATAGCATAACCAAACACCCTTTGACACCACTTTGCTCATAACCATTACTCACATATCTCATAACCAACATCACATATCTCATAACCAAACACTCTTTGACTTATAACTATACTACTCTGCTCATAACCAAAATCACATATCTCATAATCACTAATCATATATCTCATTACCTTTACCCACATATGTTATAACCACATCTCATAATCAGCACCCTTTGTTTCATAATCAATATCACATATATCATAACCACTAATCATATATCTCATAACCACTACCCACATATAGGGGTGTAAATTTGGCCCACGAGCTCGCGGTACACCCCAAGTCCACTCGTGCCCTGGGTAGGCCCAACTAGGCTCGAGCCTAAACCAAACCTAAGATATATGTTCTAGAGGCCGGCCCGACCCTGGTGTTATGGAGTGTGACCCATCCCGTGAGCTCGTCCTGAAATTTTCTTCCCCATCTGGCTCGACTCGACCCCAATGGCTCCCTGCCCCCCTTATCAGTGCAATGGTCAAAAATTTAAATCAAAACAATTTGAAAGAGTCATATAACCGTTAATTCCACCAATTTCCCAACTATTCTTCCTAAATTTTTTTCCCAACTATTCTTCATTTTTTTCTCCACTCAATTTTCTTTCCCTTGATTTGTCCTAGTTGTGCTTGAGCTCTCTCTATTTTTTAATCAGACTTCTTTATTTTGCTGAAATCATCGAACGACCATTGTTGATAGTTCTTTCTCACTGGATTCTTCTTCTCTATACTCTTGTGTCTTTGCAATAGATCCTTTAACTCGTCATTATTTTCTCTGTTTATTTCAACACTATTCATTCTGGTAAATGCATTTATCTCGAAACTCTAGCTCTTTCAAATTAATATGTCATACATATACAAACCTTTGGCCGTAGTTATGATTTTATCAATTTGTACATATGTTATAGAACTGTTGAAAAATGAATATTACGCATTTTGTTGTACTGTTTTATTATCTCAGCTCTCTTCATCCGTCAAACATCTATCTCATTCCTTACTGTCACTGTCGATATCTCCGATGTTCCTTATCGGAAACAACACCATCTTTGACATTATTTTCACACGCGATAAGTCCGTTCAATCTCTCTTTCTCATATTCCCTTTCCTTTCGCTCTATTGGTTAATCTTCTCTAACTCTCATTTTTTGTTCCATGGCTTAAGTCGTGGATTAAATTATTTAATTATTGTCATTACATTCTGTGTTTATCTGTTCCATGGCTTAAGTCGTGGTTTATAAATGGTTGTCTCAGTTTATAAATTTGAGGAAAAAATGTAAACTCAAAAAATTAGTTTACGTTTTCAGTTTTCAAATTTTTTTTCAATTAATTTTTTTAATTATTTTTTTTCAATTAATTTTTTTTGAAATAATTTTTTTTCAATTATTTTTTCAATTATTTTTTTTTCAATTAATTTTTTTCCAAATATTTTTTTTCCCAATTAATTTTTTTTCAATTTTTTTTAATTAATTTTTTTTCAAAATTTTTTTTTTCAATTAATTTTTTTTTTCAATTATAATGTGTGTGATCCCATTGTCATAAATAATAAATATAAATATAAATATTTTAGGCCTTAACAAACATATTTTTTTAGTTTATGTTTTTAAATTTTTTAAAACATTTTGTTCAACGAAACGCGTTTGTAATTTATATTTTTCTAAAAATAAACAAAAATCAGTTTATAAAATTTTTGTAAACATAAACAAAAAACGTAAAAGTTACCAAACACTACCTGAAATTTTTTCTATTATGTTTACGCCAATTTATGGTGTGATTATACATTTTGTAGTTGATGAGTAAAATACTTTTTTTTATTATTAATTTTATTTAATAAAAATAGATGAGGATTTATATTAAAAATAAATAAAAAAATTTTGAGTGTAAATTGATAAAATTATAAATTAATAATTTATTTTATTATAAGACTCTAAATTAATTGATTTTTTTATTATGATTATTACATAATTTCCCCCAAATAATTTCCTCCAAAAATTTGGAAGTGAAAATCAAAATTCCCTCTTTCCATGGCAAATCCCTCAGACTCCCAAACGTCTTCAAAAATTTCTCTCTCTCTCTCTCTCTCTCTCTCTCTCTCTCTCGGTCGTTGCCACTGCCCTTGCCACCGCCGAGACCTGTTTGGCTTTCGCCGCCGCATCCTCCACCACGGAGAAAAGCTCCCAAAGCTGTTGATGAAGATCTCTATAGGATCTCGCCGGAGCTCCTCATCGCCAAGCACCGAAGAGTGAGTTTATTCCTCTACCCTTTTCTTTTCCTCGTTTTAGCAAGCTACATGCCTCAATGTATGTCTCTCTCTCTCTCTCTCTCTCACTCGCTCTGCAACTTGTTTCTCTCCCTTTCTCCATCTCCTTTCTATGAAACCCTAGACCAAAATCCCCTTCTTCGAAACTGCCTCTTTCACCTTTGTGAACTCACTGGGTTGGTTTATAAAATTAGGAAAATGTGATTTGAATAGGTTTAGGTTTTTTACACTACAAGAAAAGTGGGCTTATGAGACGGAACTTTTTGCGACGGCACATTTGCCGTCGCAAAAAGTCATTTTTTGTGACGGCACAATTTGCCGTCGCAAAAAATGTGACATTTTGAGACGGCACAATTTGCCGTCGCAAAAAATATGACTTTTTGAGACGGCACAACTTGCCGTCACAAAAAATGTGACCTTTTGAGACGGCACAACTTGCCGTCGCAAAAAATATGACTTTTTGAGATGGCACAACTTGCCGTCGCAAAAAATGTGCCTTTTTGAGACGACACAGCTTGCCGTCGCAAAAAAAATGTGACTTTTTGAGACGGTACAACTTGCCGTTGCGAAAAATGTGCCTTTTTGAGAAAGCACAACTTGCCGTCGCAAAAAATGTGACTTTTTGATAAAAAAATAATAATAATTTTTTTTTCATTAAAATAAAAATAAAACAAATAAATTTTCAATCTATAACTTTAAAAAAATGATTTTTTTTAAAAAAAAAATTCATTAACTACAAAAAATAGTTTTTTTTGGCGACGGCAACCCCCATCGCAAAAAAAAAAAAAAAAAAAAAAGGTTAAACCATGTTTTGTTGTTTAAATTTCATTTGTGACCGAATTTTATTTTTTTTTCATTTCCGCTATGTTTCCCCCCCCCCCTTTTTTTCCATTCCCGTTTTGTAACCCCCCTAACCCAAACAAAAAATCCCCAATCTCAAACCATCCCGCCGAAAACCAAAAATCCCTAATCTCTTCTTACCCCCCTCTCTGTGTCTTTTCACCCATTTTTCATCTTCCTCTCTCTCTTCTCTTTCTCTCTTTCACTCATCACTCTTCTCTGTCTGTCTGTCTGTCTATCTATCTGTCTCTCTTTCTCTCTGTGTGTCTCTCACTCATCTATCTCTTCTCTCATCTCTCTTCTCATCTCTCTTCTGTCTATCTCTCTCATCTCTCTCTTTGTGTCTCTCGTCCATCTCTCTTCTATCTATCTCTCTCATCTCTCTTCTCTCTCTGTCTCTCTCTCGTTTCTCTTTATCTCTCTCGTTCATCTCTCCCTATTACTCTCTCGTTTATCTCTTTTCGCTTTTTTTTTGTTCTCTCTCTCTCTCTCTTTGTCTATATCTTTTTACCCATTTTTTCATCTTCCTCTCTCTCTTCTCTTTCTCTCTCTTACTCATCACTCTTCTCTCTCTGTCTACTGTCTCTCTCTCTCTGTGTGTCTCTCACTCATCTATCTCTTTCTCTCGTCTCTTTTCTCTCCCTGTCTCTTTCGCTTATCTCTCTTCTCTCTATCTCTCTCATCTCTCTATGTCTCTCTTGCTCATCTCTCTTCTCTCTATCTCTCTCTCTGTCTCTCTCGTTATCTCTTTCTCTCTCTCTGTCTCTTTTTTCTGTCTCTCACTCTCTATCTCTTTATCTTTTTGTCTCTCTCTCCCTTTCTCTCTCTTCTCTTTCTCTCTCTCTCTCTCTCTCTCTCTCTCTCCCCCCACTGTGTTCGTGTTGCTCATTCTCTCCCTTCCGTTTTCTCTATTTACTGAGCTCCCTTTCGATTTAGCGACCACTTTGTCTCTCTCTCGCTCATCACTCTGTCTCTCTCTCTCTCTCTATCTCTCTTCTCTATCTGTTTCTCACTCATCTCTCTCTCACCACCCATCTTCTCTACCATCTTCACCACTACTGCAAATGCCATTCCACTACTACCACTACTACCACTGTTGCCACTCTACCTCTACAACTATCATTACTGCCATCATCACTACCACTTCACTACCACCACTATTACTACCATTATCTCTCCTCCACCACCGCTACTCTATCTCCTCTACTACTACCACAACTTCACCACTAATCTCCTTCGCCATTACTACCACCACCACTATCACCTCTTATCCACCACCTTCACCACTACTGCCACTCTCTATCCTCTACCACAAAAAATTAGTTCTTGATTTTTAGTAACAAAAAAAAAAAGGATCGCAAAAAAATATTTTTCATTGACCACAAAAAATTAACTTTATTTTAATAGAAAATATTATCCCTACTTCGACCAAATAAAAAAAAATTTATTCATTAAAATAAATATGAAACAAATAAATTTTCAATATTACTAAATAAAAAAAAATAAAATTCATTAACTATAAAAAAAAATTATTTTAATAAAAAATAATTTTTTTTGGCGACGGCATCCTCCGTTGTGAAAAAAAAAGAGCCATTTTATTATTTAAATATTCATTTATAATGAAAAAAAAAAAAATTCCATTCCCGCTCCCGCTCCCGCTCCCGCTCCCGCTCCCTCCATTTTCCATTCCCGCTCGGGTTCCCCCCACCCCAAACCCAAAATCCCCAATCTCAAAAATCCCTAATCTCTTCCCCCTCTCCTCCCCCCCCTCCTTTTTCCATTCCCGCTCGGGTTCCCCCCCACCCCAAACCCAAAATCCCTAATCTCTTGAACCAAAATCCCCAATCTCAAAAATCCCTAATCTCTTCTTACGTCTCTCTCTCTTTCTCTCTCTCTCTCTCTCTCTCTCTCTCTCTCTCTCCGGCGAGCGGCAGACCCTTCGAAGTTCCTCATTTCGAAGTTCCTCATTTCTTCTCTCTCCTTGCTGGGTTGTTCGAACGAGCTGGAAATGCGGAGATGGTTGAGGTATGAATTTACATTTTCATCTATCTATGAAATATATATATATATATATATATATGGGTTTAGGGTTTACTAAGATTTTAATTTTCTAGATAATGTTATTTGGACGTCAGTGGAAGAATCTTTGATGGCATGGCCATGCAAGCTCATCAGAGGGGAGGTGCATCTGGTAGTTTCATTTTTCCAGATGCTTGTTTTCTTTCTAGTAAAGGAGAGAGGTACAATATTTAGCATAGATAAGCTTCTGGACGTGTTCTGTTTTTGGGTAGTGGGTGCTGTCTTTTTTATCATATTGTTCGGGAGCACTGTACACTACATGCACTCTTAAATTTCTTTGGGAATTTACATTTTTATGAAGATCTTACCTTTCTGCATACCTGTAAGTTCTGCGATGTGCTTCTGATGATTTAGTGCATAAGTTTCTACCTTAAAACTTAATGTTGGGCATGGTATGATGGAGCTTTCTACCACCATGATAGTGGAATGGCTCAGTTTATTTCCCATAGGCATTGCAAGCTAGAATCCTTTCTTAAAAATGGGTAACAATAAATATAAATTTCAAACATGCAAACCATGACATAAAAAGGACAAGGAAAGAAATTTCTATAGAATACATATGTCTATTCATTTGTATTGTAATAATTAATAATATAAGAGGATATTTCAAAACCATATTAATTATTATCTAACAAAATTATTAATTATGCACCAAGGAACGAAGTTAGTTTCTTAAAAGACTCTTGACTAATAGAGATTGTTATGTTATAGAATATTAATTATATAAGAGGCTCAATAATACATGGACTTGTGTCAATGCTATAATTTTTTTTTTCTTTTCTAATTTATATGCATTTATCATTACATGTTACATGAATTAGATTGTAATTCAATACATCTCTTATATATTTGTAAACTAGGTCACGTCATGTGGTTAAAAAAACTAAATTCAAAAGGCCACTAAAATATAGCACTGCAATCAAGTTTTCCAAGAATGTTACATGGGTTCAAGAGATAAATAAATTAAAATTAAAAAGAAGCACAAATGGTGTCATAGTGAACTGTCAAACCCATACTATAATAGGACATTGCTCAATGTGGTGAAAGCTTGGGTTGACAAGCAGGATAAATGTGGGTTTGGAATCCAAAGGCTACAACTTTATGCCCAAAAGTTTTGCCAAAAAAATAAAACAGAGTTTGAGCCTATATGCAATTAAGATGAATCAAAGGGAAAATCACTAGTTATAGTGGCATTCTTTATGTAAATGTGACGACGTTTGGGGTATTTGCGACGGCGTTTTACCGTCGCAAAAAATCAATTTTTTTGTAGTGTTATGTTTGTTAGTTGTGTTGATTCCATATATATATACTTGAAATTTGGCTTGTGTGTGAGATCTGATGTGGGGTAATTGAATTTTGTACTCATGTAACTGATATGAGACTAATTTTTTATTTGAAATCTGTTTATTTGATCCATTTGAGTGTAAAGTCCATTTGTTTAACTAGTTAAATAAGCCTTTTGATCCATTTGTTTTTTCTGTTTTAAAAAAATGGTACACCCAGTTTAGTCCTTATTGGATGGAGGTCTCGAATAATTTTGTTTATCTAGCTTTCTCAAATTATATTTAACTCTTTGTATCGCCTTGATGCTTTTTTAATAAAGTTTGATTATTTATCCAAAAAAAAAAAAACATTATATTTAACTCTTTACTTCCAAACAAAAATTCTTCTAATGATACTGATTTTAATCCGTGCAGATCAAGGATAAAACTGGTGAGCAAATAGGTGAAACTGAAGGTATGATGTGTGATTAAAAAGAAGTTTTTCTTAATGTTAGATGGCATTTATGAAAATTTGCTTCTGATCTGTTACTGCTGCATGCTGTTTCAATGGTGATTTTATTTTGATGGGAAAACATGACAACCATCTGAACAGTATGATAGCTGACCTGGAATTATCATGAAGAAAAAATTATCTGAATTGATAGTGTTTTCCTGTTTCAAGCTAATAAACTACCATAACTACATTTAATCCCAAACAATTGCCCGATTTTGAGTAGTAGTCCCCCCATTCACAAATATAAATAAAAATCTTATGAACAAGGTAAGTCGTTCTAACTTATTGAACTTAACTTACAGGGAAGTGTAATGTTAAGAGCTATATCATTTCAAAAAATGTGGTATGGACATATCATTTCATGATCCTTTTGGCTATTATGGAGTTTCAGTGTTTCATTTGTCTTTGGAATTTTAGAATGATGCAGTGAAGAACCTAGTGACTAAGTTACACTCTGCTAAAGCTAAGCTTGATTTGGTGACACAAACAAAATGCAAATTTGTTTTAGAGAATAGAAAGGTTCATATATTAAATTCTGATTTCTATAACTTGAGTGGATGTACATAGATACTAAGGGTAGAGTGTTTTTTTTTTGTTTGTTTGTTTGTTATAGGTCCTCAATTTCTCCATCTTGACGTAGAAGTAAAGCTATACCTCCTCCATCCCTTCCTCTCTAGCGGTTGCATCAGCAGGTGTGTTTTTTAATTTATTTGCTTTTAATTAATAGCAGGGCACTGGCGGGTGTGCTATTTTATTTATTTGTGCTGTCTTTTTTTTATTTATTTGTTTATTTTAATTGATAGCAGGGCACTGGCGGGTGTGCTATTTTATTTATTTGTGCTGTCTTTTTTTATTTATTTGTTTATTTTAATTGATAGCAGGGCACTGGCGGGTGTGCTACGTTATTTATTTGTGCTGTCTTTTTTTATTTATTTGTTTATTTTAATTGATAGCAGGGCACTGGCGGGTGTGCTATTTTATTTATTTGTGCTGTCTTTTTTTTATTTATTTGTTTATTTTAATTGATAGTTATTTGTTTCATGTTAATTGATAGTAGGCTAATTGCTTATGTTTTTTTTGAATTTATTTGCTTTGAATTGATAGCAGGGCATTGGCAGGTGTGCTTTTATTTTGTTTGTTTATTTTAATTGATAGTAGGATACTTGCGGGTGTACTATCTTTTTTTTTTTTAGGGAGATGGTGTCACAAGAGAAAGATTGAATTCATTTTTGGTTGAACTCAAATTTGTTGAATGACATGTAAATGTTTGGAAATTCTGAACTGATACTTTTGCTTCCCACCCACGACAAAAATAAACATAATTTTGAGGGAGTAGAGAAATGTACATGTTTGAAAAGAAAGAACTCTAGGGCAAATACATCACAAGAGTGTTTATTTTATTTTATTATCCCTTCAGCCACCCATCACAGACGAATCATGAATCCTCTAGAGTGTTTATTTTATTTTATTTTCAAGTGATTCTACATATATAATAATTGCTTCCAAAATTGTGTTGTAAGTAGTAGAGAGAATAAGGTATGGAGGGGATGTAAAATGAGAAAGACAAATAGTTGTAGTCCTATTTAAACCCTCTTTAGGGATAATAAACGAGCTGAACAGTTGATTGTTATAACTTGCTTTGATAACTTTAGCGAATTTTAAAATTTGTTCAACTTTGGTTCGTTAAATTTTCGAGTTGATATCAAATGAGTTTTTCTCAAGCCGACCTGAAGTAGTTTGGTAGTTTTAGATTCATCAAACAGAGTCGAACAAGCAATTGACTATTCAAGCTTAATTTGAAAACTTTAATGAGTTTTAAAATGTGTTCAAGTTTGGCTTATTTACTTAACGAACTGAGCTCGAACGAGTTTTTAATGAGCTGAACATAAGTCGAGCTCAAGTTGTTTGGTTCGTTTATCACTCCTAAAGTTGTTGAAAAAGTTGCCAATGGCTGGCGGATGGCGGTAGTTGGCAACAATGGTTGGTAGCGGTAAGGTGGGACAAATAGGTGACACGTGTATAATTAGGTGATATTTGGACAAATAATTAGAAAAGTACGTGACATGTGTACAGATAAATAACATTTGAACATATAGATAAATTTTTGGACAGATAAAAAAGTAATTTGCTTGGTATAAACCACGGTTTTATTTTATTGGGTGAATTGATTTCTTGATCTTGAGGAATCGTAAGATAAAAAAGATATATATATTTTTTTTATCAATTTTATCAATTATTTGATAATTATTAGTCCCGGTTTTAGTATTTTTATTATTGTTGGTATCGATCTTGATCCAGGCCTCAATATCGATTTTCTTTTTAAGACAAAAATGGAGAATTTTCCAATCAAAATATTTTCGATCCGGATTTTTTTCCATATACATAATATCACTTTTTCTTGAATAATTTTTGATAGGGATATCCCCTAGTATATCAAAAAATTTGCCCCTATGTTTATGTGTGTTGTAATTATAAGAACTCTCTCGATTCTTATTTACTTGGAATGGTGATCCATAAATATATGGGTCCCTCTTATTTTCATAATTAATAGATCTATAAGATGAAAGATTATATCTATAGTATTTTTGAAAATTCTCATTTTGATTTGGTAATGAATATACTTCGTAATCGTTTTGTTTTTTGTAATGAATTAATAGGTCTTTTTCATATGAATTCTCTTTGTTTAAATATTGATTTTGAATTATACGACACTGATTGATTCTATTTTTCCATTTTGCTGCTATTAATCTAGACCATCTAATCTGAGATAAATGGTATTGATAATGACCTTTTAACCAGTTTTTCCATTAATTTAGTCCAGAATTCCAAAGTTTCTTAGGTCTTAATTCATAATGAATTATTCCTTGTTTTCCAAAATAATCTTTTATTGAAGTCTTAAGAAAAAAAGACGTTCCGTGATATTGAAGAATAGATCTTAACTTATACAAGGAGGATAAGTCAAAAAAATTCTGTGAATTCTAATTACTAATATTATATATAGTCAAAATAAAATTCATTTTATTTTTATTTGTTTTATTAATTCTTTGCTATAAAGTTGTAAGTTTGATTAATTATTTGCTATAAGTTGGACAGTATATAAAGTTATACTTGCGGGTGTGTTTTACAGCAATCCAAATACCTAAAAATAACCCAAGTCAATTAAGAAAAATACCAAAGAACCCAAATGAATTGCCTTAATGAGTCTCCATATATTTTTATTTATTTGCTTTTTCCTTTTCTTTGTTTCTATTTTATTGTGTTTTTATTGTGTCTCTATTTTAACG
Organism: Camellia japonica; assembly: GCA_030407325.1. Lineage (NCBI taxonomy): Eukaryota > Viridiplantae > Streptophyta > Magnoliopsida > Ericales > Theaceae > Camellia > Camellia japonica. The sequence goes on along the minus strand of JAPPVO010000002.1, from coordinate 202,857,948 downwards.
ACAATATAATTTGTTTTTGCAGGTGTTGCTGTGGGTAATAGTTGATATGATCGAGCGGATGATATTGAGAGCTAAACTAAGATTTTTTTTTAAAATTTTTTTTGAGGACTTAAATTTGTTAGTATTTTGTATAAATACTCTTAAACGATGGTTGATGGATATTTTTTGAGGACTTAAATTTGTTAGTATTTTGTATTTTATGGTTGATGTAAGTTTCAAATTTATATTGCAAAGACATTCACTAGTTTAGGTTCTGATAACAAAAAGTAAGAATTCTTTACAATTGAACAAATTTTCTCTAATTTGTTTGTGTTTGTGGGCGTATGTCAATTTCTATTCACTTGATTTTACTGCTATTGACAGAGCTGGATGCAAAGACAAATGGCTTTCTTCTTGTAAATGCTAATGGTGGCTTGAATCAGATGAGATTTGGGGTCTGGTTGTTGTGTTATTTGATATTTTAATTGGCTTCAATTTAATCCTTAATGTCAATTATAGTCTGATAAACAAATAATTTTAGAGTGCAAATATGTGATATGGTTGTTGCTAAATGGTCGATTGCTGTTCTTTTGGTTTATAAAACCATACAAATGGAGATTGAACTGAAAATATCAAAACTGAACTGACTGAAGCTTATGGGGAAACTGATTGGTTTCTGTCAATTTGGTCTAGCTTGGTTCGTTTTCTTAGTTTGGTCAGTTTTGCGGTTTTTCTTGATTGGTTTTATTGGTTTGGTCGGTTTTGCTACATAGCTAAACAAGAAGTGTTTTAATATTTTTGCTTTCCAACATCTCTTGCTAGTGTGGGGGTGCTAGACCACAAAATTTGTGTAGTGGTCACACTCTATTGCGACATGATGTGTTCGTCTAGGAAAAAAAATACGTTAGTTTAATTTACGTTTAATTCATTGCATATCATGCAGACTATTCAATATCCACATAAGAATTCAAATTATTTTTCAATGTTTTTTGCTTTCCTTTGAAATCATCCACTGCTCAATTGTATGTAACCTAGAACCAACCGATGCAAAAGCCAATGTTTTTGTTTGAGAAATTAAATAGTAGGTATTTGGAACTGGTTTTGCAAATTATTTTTATGAAGATTATATTGCAATTAATGAAATTTCTTCTGGTTGTCCACTGTGGAATCCATTGAACAAAATCAATAGTAGTCCAGTTCTGGTGTTGTCATCCAATTGGCACTTTGATTTCTCATTTGTTTCCCTATTTTATAACCCATTTGAATCTGTCAAGGGTCTTGACCGATCCATTTATTGTTCCCTTTTCATTTTGCCATGAACTGATCAACTAAGTTGGTAACTATGTTACTATCAATATCCAGCAGGGTAGTCTACTTTTCTATTTCTTCATTTTCTAGTTTTTATTTTTAATTGGAAGGGGGTCTAGTAGGAATTCAAATGTTAAAAGGAAGAGAAAAAAAATCAAAAATTGAACTTATGAAGAGTGATGGAAGGAAAGTGAACCAATTTCTGAAACCAAATGATAATAATATCAATAATGATACCAACAAAAAAAGAAAATCTGTTTTTTCATTTAATATGATACCAATAATATACGTTCTGTTTTTTTTTTTTAATACTGAATCGATGAAAATCTTCTTTTTTTATTAAAAACAAAAATAAAAATAAAAAAGAAGAAAATGCCGCTATAGACCAAAAAACCAACAAAAGACAGATTTTAAGCCAACATCAAACAAATCCAAAGAAAATAAACGATGATGCACAGCTAGAATGTAGCAAAGAATCTTGTTAATTATGAAGCTATGTCTAAGTTTCCTGGACATGAATAGTAGTATGTTTCCATTATGAAGCAAAGCCAAATCAATATGTATCATATGACAAAGGTCCATAGACACCTTGAAAAGTAAAAATCGAAACATAATAGTATTAATCAGGCGGCATTGACGTGCTTGGCAATGGTAGCAACTCGTCTTTGTTCGCTCCCACAACCTTATCCACTATCTTTCCTTCTTTCAGGATGACGAAAGTCTATAGCCTCTACTTCCGTTTCAATTCACCCCTAGCTCTAAGTTCTGCACAAGACAGCACACTTGAGAATATAATTTTATAACAAAGGTTGAGTTATAAACTCAAAGTTCACCAGTTTAAGAAATGCGATAACGTCATTGATTGTATGAAATTATGAAAAATAAAAAAGAATAGAGCATCACCAGCTTTATATTGCCCGATATCACCAACAATAGGAGCTGAATTGTGCTTGTATATCACAAGATCAAGTAACAAGCGAGCCATATGCAAATAGTCAAACTACATGCCAAAAGTAGTGAGTACCTGCACAATTTTGTTAGACTTGGCCTAGGCATTTAAAGCAGGCCCATCTCTACAAGAAACACTAAACGTGGTCATTGTATTGATCAGATTAAGTAATTAATAAAGGTTTATTTTGAACCAAAAGGGAAAATCCAATAAAATCATATTGTTGATTAAGAGTGGTACGAAATATTGCAAGCAAGGAAAACAAACTAATAAAAAATAAGTTGTTTTTCCCAATCAATAACAGTAAGTGATCAATGAAAATATGTTATTATTGGTTTGGGCATATTATCAAACACATGGTGAGCAAAAGATAAAATTGTAGCAAAACAACAAAACAAAGACAATACATAGGCTGAGCCAAATATTAAATAGAATTGGGGCAATAACAAGCATCAATCTAATATAGAAGCATAGAAATCAAGTAATGACATCCCCATAGAAGACAAAGAAACAGCAAACCAAACAATTACATACCAGATTGTTTGGATTTGCAGCTGGTTTGTGAAAGAAAAATGCATACAGAGTTCAGCACAATGCAAACTGCAGAATAAAGGAAGATACAACACTCAAACGAACATTCATTGTAAGAAATTGAACAATTTCTTTGATAAACTAGAGAGTAATTTGCAGCAAAGAAATTGAACAATTTACACCTCTTAATATCTCACGACTTGAGGAACAAGCTTGGGTGAAAAGCACACTGCCTAATTGCAAAACATATAATTTTATATATTTATTATATGTCATATTAAGCCTATAAGAAATTGGCACTGTCTATGAATGTAAATGATGCAAGAATATCTGTTGATGGGTCAAAGACTGATTTAGGTTGTGAAAGCAATGTAAGCCTTAGTCAGTACACAAAAATAAAATAATTTATGCAGGACAAGTTACTCACGGAGCCACATGACTATTAACTAGAATAAAGTATATCTTCCAGAACTTCCTTTCTTTCATCACGCACGGGCATAATTCGTATCTTAATTTTGAAATTTCCTGCAAAAGAATATTCATAAATATAGTTAACAGTTCAAAATTTTAAGAAGAATTTAAAACATTGAGTACAATATACTCATGCAAGCTATTTGACAATACATGAAATATTATATCCTATAAACTTAACAACCAACATCTAAAAATTGAAGCTATTAGAAAGTGTAATTGTATTTACATCATCAATGCACTTCCTCGTGTGGCCAAAATCCCGTCCATGAGGGAGCCAATGACAATTATGTATGACATCTATAAGGTAACTGTGTAATACAAGCTCAAGACTTGTTTGCTTTAATGCCATGTTAAAAACCATTTGCTCAACTCCTCTAAAATCTTTTAAGAGCCATTGTTGGTTAACATGGCATCATAATAGGAAGGTCTTGTATTCAAGTCTCAAGCTCACCTAATAAAATTTAAGGTATGCATGAGTTTGCCAACTCAATGAAAGAAATTTGGCCATACCAGAGGCAGCCTGTTGACAATATAAAAAAAAACTTCAAACCTTTTCCGATTGCTTAAAACCTTAAGAATTTGGTTCTTATCTGGAGTTTGGCACACATGAGGGGGCATGTTGACAATATATATTCTTTAAGCTACACCCTTTGTAACAAGTTAAGCTTTTAGAGCAGTTTGTGAATACCAAACCTACAATGGGTTACATTATAGAGTTTATGAATTGTAAAGATATTATTCTACTCCCATAAACTTATTTGTTTGTCCTTCAAATTGTTGATGTTGATAATTTCTACAAAAGGACAACATCATCATATGATTTTGGCCATTAAACCAACAAAGTTGTCATTAATAACCAAACAGTTCTGTTACCCAATTCAACTCACATCAAACATCTTCTTTCTCAAAGTTAAGTTTGAAGACGTTAAACAAGCTATGGAAATAGGGAGTGGACAAGTCTTTTCCTTGATATTCAAAGAAAATTTGTTTTTACAAGCATTTACAACCAGGCAATTCATTGGAAGTTCAAGTTTTCAAAAATAGAGTAGTTTTGGTAGTAGAACCAATCTATCTTTCCCAGTGCACTGCTCCTTCTTACAGTTTTGGTAGAAGTTCAAGTCTTTTCCTTGATATTCAAAGAAAATACCCGTAAGATATCTATTTGCATATATTGGTTATTTGGTTTCAAATTTCCCAATATATTCCTTGTAATTTAATTTAATTAATTATTATTATTATTATTACTTTTTTTTGGGTTTCTCTGTTATTTACATATAATTCTTGAAATAACTATGTAAAAGTAGTTATTTGAAATCATGCTAAGGATTCTCTTCTAGCTACAAAAATCCTACCAAAGTACATCTCTTCTATCTCTAGTTACCTTCTGCTATAGTTTTTCTCTCCACCTATAATAGCTAACTGTCCAATATTTTTATCCTCAAATTCCCTTGATTCGAAATCCATGTCCGAAGCCTAAAAGGCTAGAAGATATTAATTTCTACAATGTTAGAGATGGGAGGATGATCACCCAAAGAAATTTCAGACCAATTGAAGGTTTGAGTCAGATTCTTCCCAAGGCAGAGGTAAAAAGAAACCAAGATTCCATGTGACAAATATAGCATCAGCATGAGTGATCCAACAAGCATTTCAACGATTTCAAGAAAAGGAAAAAAAAAAAAAACCGAAGGATAGAGGAAATAAATATGACCCTGAATTCAAGTGCTTGCTTAGCAGATAATTTGGAAATTGAAGAATTATTGGTAACCAAACATGACCAAAATCTCCCAAAAATGAACTTAGATGGGCTGAACATTGGGCTGAGACTTGCAATGGGTACGGAGATTTGTGGAAGGATCTATAGTTTAAGCTGTCCACAATTTATCCCGACTCCAAACACCAAATTATCAGCAACCTGATAATCCAAAAAGACGTGATATCTAACTTGTAGCAAACAAACCACGACAGAGATTTGAAAAATTTTCACTAAACTTTAGAGATGCAACTTGATACCTAGACTCAATGAGATGCGACACATACTTGCCCATATAGATTTTCATACTTACTTTGAGGAGGAAATGGTGATACAAATTCCCATCAAAATTAATTTCTTACTATTAATTTCCAAGAGATATTTCCAAGAAATGGTTAGGGTTTTCAAATCAAAAGCCCTAATGTAAATGAAGTTTCGAGTTAGAAACAAACCTGAGCTACAGAAAATATCTCTTGGAAATATTCGATTAGAATGGAAGAAACTCTAGTTCTTGACGTCAAGACAGTGAGAGGTTATGAAGAAAGATGTCTACACCGAGAGAATGGTGGCCCCGACGCCGACGGGGTTGGTGGTCTTCGGCAATGGCTGAAGCTTCGGCTATGGTGGAAGAGAGGAGGGAGGAGAAGAGAAGAGCAACAGCACGAGCCAGAGAGGGAGGCCAACTGACTTCCGACTGTTGGACTACTCTGATCTTTTGCTCTGTTTGGTAACCGGTTACACAGGTTGCCTAATTTGAGAGTCAAATTATTTAAATATCTTAGTTATGACCTGGTTATGAAGTAATATGGTATAAGTAAATAATTGAATATAACTAAGTTATGACTTAATATGATAGTAGTTATGACTAATATGGTATTGGTTATGATATAAAATCATATAAGTTCATAACTAAATGTATGGTACATCTAAATGTACCATAGCATCACCCGTTTCTCTTTTCTCTATTGTGTTTATGGTTTGGGGTTTGGTTGCCATCTTTTCAACCATTTCAGCTTTGTTCTGGGTTTCAGATTGCATAAAAAAAAAAAAAAAAAAAAAAAAAAAAAAAAAAAAACAAACAAACAAACAAATACCAAAACAATGCTTCTTAGTACATGTCCTTAGAAAGTTACAAGAACAAAAATGCAACAAAAAAGAAACAAGCTTTATAATGCAAAAAAAGAAAAAAGAAAAAAGAAACTCATCATCTATCCTTACAAAGTTGAAGCAACTCTTTAACCACCTTATCTATCTCTTCCCTACTTTCATTCTTATTTTCTCACTAAATTCTCTAGCTTTAATTCTTATATCCTCCCCACTTTTTTCCACAACAATTTTCCTTATTACTTGTGCTATCGCTTCTCTGTTGAGTCTGCCATTCTCGTCTCGAATGACCTCCATAGCCGCACCAACCTCCTCCACCAGTCTAGCATTTAATGGCTGGTCCAAATGCATTGGCATTGCTACAATTGGTATCCCAAATGTTAAGCTTTCCAATACTGAATTCCATCCACAGTGACTCACAAAGCAACCGGTGCTTGAATGGGCCAGAATTCTTGCCTGTGGTGCCCAACCCTCTACAACCATTCCTCTCTCTGCTACCCTCTCAATAAACCCCTTTGGCAGTGCTTCTTCAAGCTCAACTTTCTCTCCTACAGGAAACCTAACAACCCATATGAAATTAACCTTGCTAAGCTCTAACCCATGAGCTATCTCTTCAATCTCTTCCTTAGACATAAAATACTCACTGCCAAAGGAAACAAACAGAGTGGAGTACTCATCCTTGTTATCAAGCCATTGTATGATCTCAGAGTGCTCGTTTTCATCATCGATGATTTCTTTCACAAGAGGACCAACAGGGACAACCTTCTTCCCACCTATATCCGACAGATAATCGATGTATTTTCCTTCAAGCTCTCGAAAAGTGTTGTACAACACAATCTTGCAAGGTGGTTTCATTTCATGTTGATCATTTACAGGGGCAGCTTGTTTCTCTTTGGATTTTTGTTGTGGCATTCTCGATCATATGGTGAAACCGTGTTTCGTGGAATCTAGAAAGCTAAATAGCCGGAAATGGGAATTCAACACCACCACCGATCTTGATCTTGTGGGTTCCATAAGAAACTACGGCTGCTCTAGAAGTCATGAATAACAAGGTCTGGGGTTAGTGTGTTGAGGATAGTGAAGAAGCTTGGGCATGCCACTTCAAAGGTTGTTTTGTGGTGTGGTAGTGAGGAGGAAGCTCAGGCGAGGATGGAAGGTGGATTTCTACTACTTCAATGGAGAGACAGTAGTTTTCAGTGATTCTTTTCTTGATGGAACTAAGATTGATTGGGGTAGAACACAAATATATGTGGAAATTTCTGTGTGAGTTTCTTTGCGAGCACTAGGAATTGAGATTATTTTCTTTGCTCTGTTTTGTATCCATGATATCTCTCTGTCTCTCTCATATATTGATTTATGTAAGGACGTTGATTCATGAAGATACCAATCAGGGCCGGCTTTTGGGCACAAGCCGGCAAAGCCGGGTCCCCAAAAATTGACTATGAAAAATACTCTAAATTTTTGTTAATTATTATATTAATCTATAAAAAAATCTTACTGGAATTTAAAAGGACTCAACAAAATTCAATTATAATTTAAAGCTAATAGATGGTTGATATGGTAAATTATTTAAGACTAATAGATAGTTATTTTTTATCAGATATGGTAAATTATTGAATGGTTATATTCCAAATGTATGATTATATATAGAATAAGACTTATTATATTATTTCTAGTTACTATATTCAAATTAAAGTTGATTAGATTTTACTTTTACTCAACCATATCAAATGAAAGATTAAATGAATTAGCAATTTTATCCATCGAAAATAATTTAGCTTATAAGTTGGATTATGGGAACTAGATTAGTAATTTTATAGTTAAAAATGATAGAAGAATGATATTTAAGTGATTTTTGTTACAATTTATTTACTTTTTGTTTGATACTTCAATTTAGATTATTCTAATCATTTTCTTAATGTAAACTTTAATGTATATTTACGTAAATTTTAATATACATATATATATTGAAAATAATCTTTTCACGAGTATTGTCAAATATATAAATATATATATATATATATATTTTTTGTAAAAATATGTATGAAAAATCCCAAGTTAAAAGTTCACTTTTATATCTGAAAAAAATAGAACTGGCAAAATACCAATGAAAACTGGAAGCCAATGCGTGAATTCAATAATATAAAATGAGAGAGAGAGAGAGAGAAAGAGAGAGAGAGAGAGAGAGAGAGAGGACTCTGGTGTTGCGTATGGAGTTAAGATAGTGTAGACGCGCCCGAACGTCCCGAGAAAATCCCGTTTTGTTCATTGGGCTTACTACAGTTCGGACTCAATGTCACGGTTCTGAATCTAATCTCACAAAGTGCAATGCAAGATCGATAAATCACCAAAGAGTCCAAATCCGGCAAATCGTTTTGAAAAACTGATTTTTAGAAAGAAGTGCCAAACATGGACTGCTTTGCCAGATACAGAGTCGCCACCTAAATATTTTATTTTGGGGGAATTTAGGAAACCCTGACTCGTGCCTAAGGCCACGTGTTCGTCATCACCAAAGTTGCCTCGGCTCGGGAACTTGGGTACAAGAGGGGAAGGTCATGCAATGAGCACCCCCGCTCGCCCGATCAAAGATCGGCCTTTACTAACATGATATCTTGTTTTTGAAAACACAAGTACTCTTATTCCGGTTATTAACCTAGAATTACTATGTGATGCGCACAGCATACAAGTATAGATTGGATTACTTAAGTTGGAACAAAGCATTGCATATTCGTTTTGAAAACGGTTTGCTACTCGCAAGTAGGCTAAAATACGGATTTTGCCACCCTCAAGTGGGCTTAGAAAACATGGTGATTTGCCACTCTCAAGTGGGCTTAAAACTCGCAATCAATGAATTGTCCCAATTCAAGTAACCCAACCTTTACCCACAAGCATTCAGGCAGTTATATCACATAAGCAAATAGCCTCATGGCAAGCATGCTATTATGGCAACACTCACACTCATGCAAGATGCTAAAGCATAAACACTTACAGTGTACCCCGAGCCAAAAAAGAAGCTAGTTAGTAATCAATGCATGATCCTAGTTATGTCAAGAATGCCTAATGCAACACATGCAAAATGCAACTAAGATAGGCTCGGCTATTCTAAAATGTCATGTGAGATACAACTTGATACATGTATTCAACTTGGAATTGAAGTATAATGCAGTTAGTATGATGCGCTGAGCCCGGTGCATGCAAGACAGATGAATGAAAGCAAACATGTGAAGCATAAGGATGCTAATTCAAACATGCCCTAAAACTAACCATCGAAAGCAGGTAAGTAAAAGGGAGAAAGACGTGGGGTTGGAAGACATGCATCACACACACGCACACTTATTTACAACCGTTGGCCCTCTTGACGGAGGGTCCGAATAAATAATACAGAACCAGCTAGCTATTCTAAGCTAATCTAATTAAACTAGTTATTACATGACAAAAAGAATAACAAGCTACAGCTAATTATTACACAACTCTAGCTAATTAACAAATTAACTAAGTTAGCAATTAAAATAAGCATATAAACTATATGATGTAGGCTACCTCAGCTCTGCCTTTGATGACAAAGGATGCATGCATGCTCGAATCGCCTTGCTCGGAAATCCATCGCAATGCCCCGATTTGCCTCTGTTTGTAATTGATCTCAGAACACTGCAAAAGGCTCCAGAAGGCTGAAACTCCACCTTGGGAATCTGTGGGAAGGCTGCCGACTAGTTTTTGGCTTTGGAGACCACCTGCCGACCACTTTTTGTGGTGAAAACCAGAAAAAGTGGTCGGCCAGCCACTTTATCTGGTCGGCCGACCAGTTTCTGTTGCCAGACTTCAGTTTGCTGCAACAGAGAGCAAGAAAGGGCATGGTAATGTATTTGCAACACATATATGCACAACCACCCTCCCTCTCATTACGCAAACTCAAGGGAGTATAGTTCTCGACCCTCGGGCCACCAATCACGCATCTCGATGCATGATGGCCGAGTAGCCGAATTGCACAATTCAATATGACAATGAATGCACAAGTAAACACGTAAAGCCTAAAACTCCATCATGCATAATCAAGAGTGTCGGCGACCGATAATTGAGGCACGTTTCATCACTTCAAGTATGAAATGCCCCTCGTTTCCCGTGTTTGGACTAACGCCTATTCCAAACACAATGCAACAAACATGGCTGTAGACACCCCATTTTTGACCGTCCATAAGACTCGGACGCGACTGATGGTTTACATGGTGGAGAAAGTTGTGCAGGGGAAAGTTGCAATTTCTTCGGCAAAGAGAAAGAGTCAAATCTCAACTTCATACCACTGTTCTGGACCAAAACAATCTCGATCAAAGGATTTTAGACTTAAAACCCTCTCGTTCAAAACGTTTTTGAAATAAAGTTCCTACGATGTTCCGACGCTCGCATTTTGTTAAATGTTGCGTTTTTCGGTAAACCGAGCGAGGACAAAGTGGGAATGAATGAAAGAGAGATGAAATCTTTGAAAAATCTTTCAAAACACCTTACTTAGGGGTTTGAAGTTGAAGAAAAGAAAAGAAGAGGGAGGAAATCCAGTCGGGGGAGAAAATGGGCATGAACCGTTAAGAGAGAGTCGAGCAGCCCTCGCCGAATCGGGCCTATTCATTTGGATACTTGGAATCAAGCTATGAGACCACTATCTTTGGAAATATTACTCCCGGGGCTTCATTTTTCACTCAAGAATCTCCTAAATTCAATTCCGGACAGAGGAGATATGGTTGATTGAAGTGGGGGATCACTCCGGTTGGACCGAAATCTGCGCGGCTTCACCAAAAAGGGCATAACTTTTTCCACAGGAGGAATTTTGATGCAAGGTTTGCGCCATTGGAAAGATAACTTCCGGGGCTTAAATTTGGACACTTGAATGGCCAACATTGGACCTCTTAATCACCCACCGGCCACATTTCTTTTCGGCAGCCCATTTTTTTTGTCCTAAAAGTAGCTGGCCGGCCAGAAAAGCCAGAAAATGTAGCCGGCCGGCCAGAAAAGCCAGAAAAAGTAGCCGGCCGGCCAGAAAAAAGTGGTGAAATGACTTTTTTGCCCTTTTGAGCTGGCCGGCCATGATCCTTGTCCCAAGTGTGTTCAAGCCATGTATTTTGTTTTGCACTTCACCCATGTCCGAGGGTTTGGCACTTTTGGGGGGAAAGTTGAATTGTTTTCCCTCCCATTTTTCCCCCTCTTTTTCCACCACTCTTGCCTATATATCCAGCCCCTCCCCTTCAGTTTTAGAGGTTAGAAAAACTTCTTAGAGCCTTGCATACATACATCCCCCATCTCTCTCTCAAAGCTTCAAAAATCCTTTGTTCTTGGACCCTCTCTACACCACCACATAGCACCACCTCCCCACCATCCTTCCCAACACTTGGAGCTGGTTTTCCAGAGGCAAGGAGCACCTTTTCTCAAGCCAAGAGGCTGTTGAAGATTGTGCTACAAGGGTGAGCAACATTTCCCTCTTTTATAGCTCATCTTTGCAAGTTTTCTTAGCCCTTCTTGCTTGTATATTTGAGCTCCGGCCATAACTGAAAGTAGTATTTTTTTGAGCTCTATTTCATCTTTCATTAAGGGCCTCTCACTGTTTGAGGCCCCCATTTTGCACTTGCTTCATTATCCCTCTTGTATGCCTATTTCTTGTGTAGCATTTTAGGCCTGTGTATAATCTGTTTTGAAGCATGTTGTAAACTGTAAATAGGCTTATTTTGAGCCCTTCTTCAATATTGTAGAAGGGCTCATCACTGTTTGAATCCTCCATGTGTCACTTGCTTTGATATCCACTTTTGGCCCCATTTTTTGTATGATTTATTAGCCTATTGTGCTTCTGTTTTTTGACTTTGGTCCGAACTGAGAACAGACATATTTTGATCCCCTCTTCATGTTTCATTAAGGGTATTTTCCTGTTTGAGGCATATTTTGTATACTTTGTGTTGTAACTCTCTTTTTGGCCTCATTTTTGCATGGTATTTTGAGCATACTTGTATACTGTTTTGGGTCTGGTACTAAACTGTAAAAGGTCATATTTTGGGCCCCTATTCAACATTGTTGAAGGGCCCTCACCTGTTTGGGACCAGCATACATCAGTTGCTTCTTTGTCTCCATTTTGGCCCCTTTCTTGCATGAGAATTTTTCCATACTTGTGTTTGTTTTTGTGGTTTGTCATAAACTGTAAAACATCATATTTTGGGCCCCTCTTAAACATTTTAGAAGGGCCATTCTCTGTTTGGGGCCAGCATTTGTTAGTTGCTTCATTATCTCGCTTTCGGGGCCATTTTTGCATGCTAATTTAGCCCTATTTGTGCCCACTTTTTGGCCTTGCTTTAAACTGTAAATATGCTTTTTTTTGGTCTGCCTTGCTTCTGTCTTTACACTTCATGTTCAAATTATGCATGCATTGCATAGCTATAGGTCATTCCGTATGCCTAATTTCATGTTTCGGGACTCGTCCCATGCATCGGGTGTCATTTTGCGATCTTTCGAGGCTGTTTTGCATCTCATTTTGCCTCTGAAATTTATATGCTAGTATGCCATATTCCATGTCCTTTCCATGTCTTGTTAGAGTGGCATTCCGGTGCCTTAGGATCGGTCCTCAGTTTGCGTGCACGTGTGCACACATTTCGAGTGTCTCATTTTCATCTAATAGCCTCTTATGTGAGTGTGGCCGAGGTCCACTCATGTTAGTGTAAGTCCATTATGCATTGCGTATGCCATTTCATTCCATAGCATTGTGTATGCTAGGTTGTATATTAGAGCATTGTGTATGCCATGTTGCATCGTGCACCGTGTTTGCCATTTCATAATTTTGTGCATGTTAGGTTGTATCTTAGTTGCATTCATGCATGTCATGCATATTGCATTGTGTTCGGGATAGGAGTTAGCCCGAGCACGGGAAACGAGGTACGTTCCGTACTCCGAGTGACGGAACGTGTCTCAATTCCCTAGTCACCGACACTCCGGATCATCCATGATGGAGTTAGGTTTTGTTGTGTTTTCATGTGCATTCATTCCATATTGAATTGTGCAAATCGACTCCTCGGCCATCATGCATCGAGATGCGTGATTGGTGGCACGAGGATCGAGGCATGCATACATTTGTGAAAATACATTGCTATGCCCCTTTCCTGCTCTCTGTTGCAGCAAAATCAAGAATCAGCAGTCTTCCGAGGCTTGGCGCGCTTTCCAAGAACAATTGCAAAACAGAGGCTAATTGGGGCATCCCAGTGGATTTCCGCGCAAGGCAGCCTAAACATACATCATTCATCAGAATCAAGGCAGTCCCTGGCTTGCATGCCAGTTTATTATTTTCTTAATTAATTTGTAAATTAATTAGGAATTTGTACACATTTTGGACTGTATTATTTGGACTGTAATATTATTTTATTCGGGACTGTATATTTATTCGGACCCTCTGCGCGAGGGCATAATTGTAATAAGTGTGGGTGAGTGTGATGTATGTCTTCCAACCCCACGTCTTTCTTCCCTTTTATTTACCTGCTTATGATGGTTAGATTAGGGCATGTTTCAATTAGCATACAGTATGATAGCATGTTTGCATTCATTTATCTGTCTTGCACGCACCGGGCTCGGCGCATCATACTAACTGCATTTGTATTTCAATTCCAAGTTGAATACATGTTAGCTGTAGCATTCCATATGCCATGTTTAGAATAGCCGAGCCTGCTATAGTTTGCATCTTTGCATGTGTTGCATTAGGCAATTCTGTGTATCTAGGATCATGCATGGATTTCTAATGAGCTTCTGTTTTGGCTTGGAGTACTCGGTGAGTTTTTATGCTTTAGCATCCTTGCATGCGTGTGAGTGTTGCCATGAATAGCATGCTTACCATGAGGCTAACTGCTTATGTGATATAACTGCCTGAACGCCTGTGGGTGAAGGTTGGGTTGTTTAGATTGGAACAAATCATTGACTGTGAGTTTTAAAGCCCACTAGATAGTGGCAAAACCATCTTTTCTAAGCCCACCTGAGGGTGGCAAAATCTGCATTTTAAGCCTACCTGCGGGTAACAAACCATCTTTCAAAAAAACAAACATGAAATGTTTTGTTCCAATTCAGGCGACCCGGTCTATACTTGTATGCTGTGTGCATCACATAGTAAATCTAGGCTAATAACCGGAATAAGAATGCATAATGTTTTCAAAACTAGATATCATGGTTAGTAGAGGCCGATCTATGATCGGGCGAGCGGGGGTGCTCACGAAGTGACCTTCCCCAATCGTACCCAAGTTCCCGAGCCAAGGCAACTTTGGTGATGACGGACACGTGGCCTTAGGCAACGAGTCAGGGTTTCCTAAATTTCCCAAAATAAAATATTTAGGTGGCGACTCTGTATCTGGCAAAGCAGTCCATGTTTGGCACTTCTTTTCAAAAATCTGTTTTCTCAAAACGATTTGCCAGAGTTGGACTCTTTGGTTCAAGATTTAGAACCGTGACACAAAATCGAGTCCGAGCTGTAGCGGGGTCCCCCGCGGGCTTGTTACAGTTTCTGGCGACTCTGCTGGGGATTTAGAGAACTTGACTCGAACTCATGATATCATGTTTTGACTACACTTATGTGTTTCTTTGCATTGCATTTGCATTGGTGCGCCTAGGACACCGTGTTTGCCATCTGCTTGTCTTGTCAAGGCATGACCATAAGGCTGACCGGTTGTGGGCTCTGCTAGTATGGGAACACAAACCCCGGATTTACCAGGGCACCCTCTTTGACCATTCGACCTAGTGCATATTCGGATCCGTAGTGACCATTCCAAACTAGGACAGGTTGCTTACTCGATATAGGTTGCTTGAAACCGCTGCGTGCGTAGTGAAACCCTAGCTCCTGACAAAATAGGACAGGGAAACCCTACCCCTCCATAGGGGTGTTTTGGCTCTCACTTATCTGTTATGTGCTTTTAGAATGCGTCTCTACAGGAATGCATATATCAGTTTACAAGTCTGGGCATCAGGCCTGTGGGCACCAGTTCAGAATTTTGGGATTCAGTTTACCTGAGGGTATCAGTTTACGGGCAGAATTCTGTAGGGGCACAGTCATTCAGCTCGGCTCATATGGGTTATCGTGAAATTAGGCTGAGATGTTGTCCATTTTCTCTTTTGCTAGGTTGTCTTGGAACCATAGCTTCAGAAGGCTCCAATATCTCCCGGGTACACCGAACTTGTGTTGATAGACTTTGTCAGGTCAGAGATTCAGTTCAAGGGCAATCAGTGTTCCTTTACCAGAGGCAGGGTGGAAAGGTCGGTCAGGCACAGACCACCAGTACAGCAGCTACCAGCTCAGTGGTCTTTGAACAGCCAGGTTGAGATTTCGAGTCTACTGCAGAGATAGATATACTGGTGGTTCAATCAGATCAGGACAGTATGTCAAGCTTAGAAGAGATGGTGCGCCAGCTCCAGGATAGTATGAAAGCCATGCAGCAAGATGCTGTCCGTCAAACGGAATTCACCAAGCAACAGGCCGTGGTCATAGCCCAACAGGCAGAGACAATTGCCAGGTTAGAGCAGCAAACTGGAGTATCTACTTCACACCAGGCTCCTCCCCTACCAAGAGTTCCCATACTCGGGGAGGCAACCCATGTCCAGGATGATACGGACATTCCAGGCGGGCCAGCTCCGCCCCCAGTTCTACTCCAGCTATCTAAAACACCCACCAACCTACCAGACTCCCTCTTTGAGCTCGAGACGGACCCCACAGCATTGAAAGTGAGCAAGCTTGAGAAATTGTTCAAAAAGTCTCAGGGGGCCCATTCTATTCCTGATATAGAGGATGGTTATACCGACTCAGTGGTGACATTACCGGATCGGTTCAAGATGGCACATATCGATCGATTCGATGGCTCTGAAGACCCAATGGTGCACCTCCAACTGTTTTTTGATATCTTGAGGCCAATGGGTTTGACCACAGCCCAGAAATTGTCACTATTCGGCCGAACCTTGTCCGGGATAGCCGCAATCTGGTATGCAAAATTGGAGAACTCTGTGAAACAGAACTGGGAAGAGCTGGCTGAGGCCTTTATTGCTCAATACTCCTATAACACACAGATCGAGGTCACAACTCGTGATCTCGAAGTCACCCGCCAAGAACCAAAGGAGGGTTTCTCAGAGTTTGTGGCGAGATAGAGAGCAAAAGCCTCAATGATGACCACTAGGCCCACTGACAAAGATCAAATTCGGATGATTGTGCGCAATCTCCAACCCAAGCTTATGCAGAAAATGATTGTTCTTCCCTTCCCTACCTTTTCAGATCTGCATGAGATGGGGGTTCAAATCGAGGATGCCATCAGACAAGGGATCTTTGCAGAAGATAATGAGCCTTTGAAGAGGAATGTTGCTCGCAGTTCCAATGCTACTACTGATGGTAGCACAACTGCGAAATGCTCAGAAGTAGATACTATCACCACTTCCCTCAATGGCCAAAAACCGACCACCTCAACTCGGCCCTAAGCCCGAAAATTCTATCCTCTTTACATGAGTCTCTCTCAAGCTTTGAAAAAGCTCCGAGAAGAAGGGCATCTAGAACTTCTAGAACCCCAACCCCTTCCAAACCCTCTTCCACCAAGATATGACCCAGCTAAATACTGTGCCTACCATCAACAGTACGGTCATGATACGAACCGTTGCATCCGCCTCCGTCATAAGATTCAGGATCTTATTGACGAAGAGACCCTAGCTCCACCAAAAGGACCTCAGGTTAGTACTGACCCGTCACCTCTACATCTCAACCTCATCCATATACTGCCATCCACCTACGACCCCAGCATATACATCACCCCAGCCCATCTACCCAAGCCTGAGGTATTCATTCCAGAAAGCATGGACTTATGCATGATGGATGCATCTGGACCCCAATCATCTCAAACCCATGAGCCCACTACTTCTGAGCTAAAGAGAATGATCGAAGATCTTCAAAGAACTGTGACAGATCTAGTCTCTGGGACATTGGCTCCATCATCGACCACAGCACATGCTAGGAGTTTCACGATAGAAGGCTCCCCAATCTTGGAACGGGCTGTATTTGAGGAATGCCAATCCCTTGGCAAAGTGGAGGCGAGTGGAAAGAACAAGATAGGGGCGGACCTGGATCCCCATGAACATCTTCTGTTGGCTGTTGAGGCTTTGAAAGCCGAGGGACTGAACAAAGAGCGAGTGCTCGCAGTTGGTGCAAAAACTGTGTACGACATTTTCGCCACTCAAGTTGAGGGCAGTTTGAATCAAGGGGCAAGCCGGGAGAAGGGTCGTTGTATCAGAAACGTTCCTTTCAGCTATAATCCTGCACTCAGAAGAGATCAACAAACCAGGCCAGCACCTGCCAATCCCTTTACTGGTGAGTCCAGCAAAAATCCACAAACCCAGAAGTACCAACCCCGAGGTCAGAGGGTCTTCCATGCCCTCCACATGCCTTTGTCCAAAGCTTTCCAAATCCTTGCTGGACAAGGCCATCTCAAACCCCTTGAGCCTCGGCCTCTCCCAAATCCTCTTTCGGCTACGCATGATGCCGCCAAATACTGTGCCTTCCATCAGCAAACTGGCCATACTACCGACAACTGCTTCCGTCTTCGCCATGAAGTACAGGATCTATTTGACAACGGGGTCATTGCCGCACTAAGCTCTGCAAAGTCTATCGGCACTGGATCGGTAAACTTGGAGGATAATGTGATGTGATCGGGGGATGAACCACCTGCGGGCAGCGCTCGATTAACTCCATACGCAAGAATGGCATGCACTGTTCTGAGCAACATGCAAATACCAGTTTTGCTACATTCTGACTTGGGTATTGAGTCAGTCTTGTTGTTTTGTTTTGAGTCCGTCCTGTTGTTTTGAGTCAGTCTTTTCATACTGAGTCAGTAGGGTCTGTCTTGTTGTATCGAGTTAGTCTTGTTGTATAGGAGTCGGGTGATTCCGGGGGGTGTTACCTCGGACGTCACCATTTTGTTTTGTGTTTGTCTTTTCATTTTGTTTTGAGTCTATTTCTGCCTTGGAGCCAGTAACGCCAACGGATTTGAATGAACAGCAGTGGTTTTTCATGCTTTTGTGTTTGCTTCTGCCGTGTGCCAGTTGTACCAGAAATTCCAAATGAGATGGCAGTATTTGACTAAGAACACTGTCTTTTCTGTGCCTTGAAGTCATTGTAATGACCTGAGTTTTTCAAAACTTTTTGAACGCTGCGGTGAAAACAAAGAGGAAGGAATTCCTCGGGATTTGCAAAAATTTGATCAAACTAAGAGAAAGAGAGGCATGCTAAGCCCTTAATGAATGAAATCATGCTTGTTAGCGTGAGTACTGAGAAGGACCCTGGCTTGATCCAGACTGGTTTCACACTATCTTCAGCGCGAGTGATTTGTCGCTTTCTTAAAAATTTTCAAAAACAAAATGTTTTGCGCGGTCCTGCGAAGACCTGTGTGGAATTGCTCTTGAGATTGTGCAGCTTAGGATCGCTCTCAGCCTCGAGACTCAACCCCTTTGCTTCCAAACCTTGAACTTGAATTCAGAAGGTTCAACGGTCAACTACGACGTGAGGCCTGTGTGGCCAGATTTGACGCAGCCCTCGAACAAGAGGCCAGGAAAGTCGGATCAAGAAGATCAGAAGATCAGAAGAAGCTTGCAAAGCTAGAACAGAAGTACCCTTTGAACTAGGGGCAAAGATGTCAGATGTGCTCGAAGAGCCGAAGATGAATCCTCTTGCAAAACAACAGCCACTCTCTTGAATACGGATGGCTTCGAGATCCTAAAACCATTTGGCATGGACTTGTTACACTTTTACCCTTTGAGAGGCTCGCTGGGCCGAAAACTCGGAAAGGGTGACCCAGGAAAAAGTTAGAGCAAGAAAAGATATATACAAAAAACAAAAAGAAAAAAAGAAGAAAAGAGAAAAAAGAAAAAAAGAAAAAAAAAAGAAAAAAAGAAGAAAAGAGAAAAAAAAAAGAAGAAAAAAAAAAGAGAGAAGAAAAGAAATGAAAAAGAAAGAAGAACAAAGCTCGCAAGGTTGAAAACCTGCAACGGGCGCCTTGGCAAAAGTTAGAGCATAAAAGGAGAGGTTAAATACCCGAGTGTACCTTAAACCCGAACTACGTAAGGCTTGATTCCCATCTTTGGGATATGTAGGCAACTTCATCCTGAAGTCCAGCCGTAAAACACTTCAATTTGATTGTGTCCATGCGATGGTTCTGGTCATCTTTGTCTTCTCTGTATCTGAGGATTTAGTTGTGTTCGTCACTCTGAGGACTGACTACAATGCGCCGCGGTGCTATCCAAACAAGGGGCAACTTTCCGTTGCCATTCAGTGTACTGCGGCGCCATTCAAACAAGGGGCAACTCTTCGTTGCCATTCAGTGTGCCGCGGTGCCATTCAAACAAGGGGCAACTTTCCGTTGCCATTCAATGCGCCGCGGTGCCGTTCAAACAAGGGGCAACTTTCCGTTGCCATGCAGCTCTCTTCAAGCACGGGGCAATTTTCCTTTGGATCCGAGGTTGCGCATCTCAGGAGTAGGTTTCATGCTCGTTGAGCAATGGCTGTTTGCAAAATAGTTTTTGAGAATTTTTACTGAGGTTGACTATTTTCTCAAAAATCATTCTATTTTTTCCAAAACTGGACCCTTTTCATGGACCCAAAAAAGGAAAATTTTCAGTACTCATAGCCTGACTTGCATGATTTCAAATCAAAAATTGAACAAACATGTTAATCTAACTCTCATGTTGGTCAAAATTGTTTTAGTAGAAAGCAAAAAAAAAAAAAAAAAAAAAAAAATGGTCAAAATGATGAACTAGGGGCGCAGTCGAGTCAAGAGTTCTGTCTTTTCCCCTGTGTCAAAATACTTGCCAAGAAGGGCACTCTACCTGCCAGAAAAGGCACAACTGAAGGGCACAACAAAAGGCTGAAAGCTCTCACATCCTCCGAGCAACGAGGTATCAAGCCAAGTGCGAAGCACAAACTGGAATGGGGCAAGATATTCCACTCCATCATCCGGACAAATCTTATCACGTCTATTAGCTGGGGATTTGCTACACACCCAGTTGTAGCGTAACCCTTCTATGGGAGGAATTTACTAGCTGTGAACGGAAGAAAGAGAATCTAGCAGCATGCTAGGGGCAAGAGCCCGCAACTCCCTGTTTATCCATCAACCACCCAGGGGAGGGATTGAAAAATGAGAGATTGAAGAATAGAGAGATGTGCGATGAGAGAAAAAGTGAGAAAAGGGCTTTTTCAGAAAAACAGAGCTTGAGGGCCGAGTGATGTGAGAATCACAAATAAGGAAGGGTGGGAAACACTACCAGGTGAAACAGGCTCTCTGTGCACGTCTGAGTGTCGTGTCTTTTTGTTTGTCTCGATTCTTGTTTTGAGTCGTTTCGAGTGTTACTCGATGTGTCTAGGTTGTATGCCTTTTATTTCCGTGTCGAGTCGTTTTGCTGTGTTTAGTCGTAGGCTCAATACTTGGTCGAAAACTCATCTCTCAATTTCAAAAATAAAATCGTTTTGTGCTCCGAGTGCCGTGCCGTTCTCCATATTTGTGAAAACCCACATTTTATTATTCTTAGAAGAAAATAAATAAATAATAACAATAATAATCTTGTGGGTGTTTAATATTTGATATTTATAAATTATTAAGATTTATTTTGGAATTAGAAATTAAGGGTCCAAATGGCTTAAGTAAGAGACGCTAAGCAGTCGAATCAAATTAATCCTAATTATGGACCCATTTGGGAGTTTAATTAAATATTCGTTTTAGTTTAGTAGAATTGAGATTCAATTAATTAGATCCTAATTGGAGTTGATTAAGTCATGAGGATTGGGAATTTTGGTTATTATAAATTTAATTTAATTAGGATGTGCCCAATTTGAATATGTAAATTAATTGACGGAAATTTGGAGTTCGATCAGAAATTGAAGGCCTGAATGATTTGGGAAATCAAAATTTATGATGGCAATAAGTTCGATTTATTATTTGGAGCCTTTTGGGAGTCTGACTAAAAATCTGATTTGTACCGATAAATTTAAATATAATTAATTGGACCCTAATGGAAGTCAATTGGACTAATTAAATTATATGGGATTTGAGATTAGTTACAATTAACTAATTTTATGCTAATCAAAATTTATTAAGATTAAGTGGTATCTAATTAAATTAATTCTAGACAAAATTTAATTATGGACTAAATTAGAATTAAAGGCATAAGTGGGTGTGGGTGTACTGAGCGTTGGTGTGTGTGTGCATGTGAAGGTTGTGCTGGAGCTCTTGGAGTTGTGCACGTGTGTGTTGTGGTGTCATGAGACTAGTTTGTGTGTGTGTACGTGTAGTGTGAAGGCAGCTTGTGATATATACATAAATATATTATATATGGGTTCTTGTATTGATAAGAGTTGGAGAAAAAAAAAAAAAAAGTGTGGCTCCATATTGTTCTGTGCAAACCCGGCAGAGAAAGAGTAGAACCGAGAGAGAGAGTGGGAGAGAGAAGTTCACCCTTTTGCTGGAAAAAGCTTGGGTTTAGGAGATTTAAATGAAGATATAAAAGGAGAGTTCAAGAGCTTGTTAAAAAAAAAAATTCAGCCATGGGAGGTTAAGGTAAGGATTTTAACCTTGATTGTTGTAGAATCTTTGTATCACACTTGAAATTAAGGATGGAATTGGACTCAAAATCATGTAATTAATAGGAATTAACAAGAAGACCAAGAAATCTTGAGTTACGCCTTAAGATCATGAATATATATTTAGAAATTAAATAGTAAGAGTTTGATTTATTTTTATTCTTCACAAATTAAAACCCATCCTTGCATGCATGTGGATGATCATGGAAAATAAACTAGAAATTAAATATTTTAAGCTTGATTTGTGTTTTCCTCATGAATTTGGGCTTCATCTTTACATGCATCAATGGAATTTTAGAAGATTTGAAGAATTAATTTCATGTTGGGTATAAGAAGAACAAGTAAAGATTATTGAAGATGTTTTTGGTCCCTTAAATCTGCCAGGAAGTTGTACGAATTTTTAGACAATTTTATACTCAAAATTTGAAGATTATTTCTTCTAAAAATTTGTTGATAATGATGTCTAGTTCATCCACAAAATTTTTCAACAATTATTGAGTTTTGTACGAATTTATACAGATTTTTAACCAAATCTGGAGCCATAGACAGATTTTATTATGTGTTTGAAAAATCATTAAAAATTTTATATTAAACCAAATCTGATAATTTCTAAGCAAAAAAATGAAATTTGAGAAGTCTAGTTTCATAATAAATTTTTAGATCATGGAGTTGATTTATAAATTTAAGTATGGAATTAATTTAATAAAATGTGATAAATCTGTGTCATAAACACTCTTGGAATTTTTAAGAATTATTTATAACTTATTTTTGGAAAATGCTTTCTGAAAAATGACAATAACATGTTTATTGAGTATTCTGTAGATTTATATGAATTTTAGAGTTGTATAAGTAATTTATTTATAATTGTATTTGCAAGGCATACATTCTGAAAATTTCTGGACAGATTTAAGATCATCACTTCAATTATTTATTTGGATAAAAATCAGTTATTGTGTTGGTCTAATTCATCAAATATTGTAAATTAGTAATCCATATATGGGTGTATTGTAGTTTATTTAATATTGTGCTAGTCTAATCTTGTAGATTAAAAGTCCATGCATGTGTGTAATTATAAATTATTTCTATTCTTTGGGTATCTAAATTATAATTTCATACCATGGCTTAAATAAATTGTTTATTTAAATTTTGTACAATTGTTTATTATTGTGTGACATGTGTAATATTTTATGTTCGGATTTTAATGAGTTGGTATAACATTATTTGTAATTAAGAATTTGAAATTTATTTGTGATTAATATCAAAATTAACTGAAATGGTTAGCGGCTTACACACAAAGTTAACAATTGACGGTTAATACCAGTTGTTCAGGGTGAGTCTTGGTTTTAAAGAGTGTATGAAATTAAGGGTTGACGGTCAATACCGGTTGTTCAGGGTGAGCCCTGGTTTTGAGAATTCTCACGTAAATTGTGTTGCGAAACTCTAAGATGGCACGGGACTTATTTGAACCCTTTTCGGTATTCGGTTTTGGAATAAGGGTGGACGTGCAGGTGGCACACAGGGAGGTTACGTACCCCTGGCAGACTGTTTCCTTGGGGCAGACCGTGATGTCACGACTCGGGTATATAATCCTGGTGCGTGGGCATCATTGGTAGTTACTGTAGGTAACATTTAAATATTTGACCAAGGGAGGGTTTCAAATTAACCGTTGCCATGCTTAGTGGTTGGTAAGCTAAATCTCTTTGGTGAGATTTTGAGTGTCACCTAATTTATTAAAATTATTGAATAATTGTAATTTATGTTTACAATTATATTGTTATCTCATATTTATGATCTCATTATTTTTCTCTTAAAAAGAATGGTAGGTTGGTTATGTTTTCTTACTGTGTTGCAAAACTCATGGCATATATTTTTGTTGCCCTGGCGTTTTATGCCAGGTTTTATGTTCGGATTCTAAGGAGTGGGCATTTTTCTTATGATGAAATACTGCCTCTGTTTGTCATTTTATTTATTTATTATCTATTGTTATTATTTCAACTGATGGCATTCCTATTATGCTTATTAAATGCTACCTGTCATTCTGTTACTACACATTATTCATTGTGGGTATTATTATCGGGGTGGGCATTTCGGGTTATAGTACCTTATTGAGCTCGTCGCTCATTGGCATCCTCGTTGCCCTGGCATTTCATGCCAGGTACCGAAGAAACCGAAGGAAACACCGAGGTGTTGGAAGGCAACATTTAGCCCTGATTAGCTTGAAGCGTATCAAAGTTCCATGAACCATCTTTCTGAGTTTTTTTTAGTTTTTCTCTACTGGAGTTGTAATTGAAGAACTTTTAGTTTTGGTGTTGTAATTAATGGATGATGGTAAATTTGGTGGCAACATTGATGAGGATTTTTAATTAAGAAAATTGATTTTAAGTTTCAAACCTTACTATGATGTCCCCAAATTTTGGGGCGTCACAATATTTGTGCAAAACAGAATTTGTTCTTTCATAAAATCGCAGCGTTCAACCCTGGTCATGTGTGAACAGTAAAACCAGGACCTATCTGAAGCTATGAAAGTTCCAGGCTGCAAAGCAAAAGAAAAGAGGGAAAATGTTGGGCATCTGAGATTGTTTCAACTTCTGCAAGTTCCGTCATTGCATCCTGTATGTTCAAAATGAGCTGTGCGCCCGAAAAACGAGCTGTGTGCCCGGAAATATACTATGTGCCCAAATGAGCTGTGTGCCCGAAGAATGCACTGTTTGCCCGAGATCTGCTGTGTGCCCAAGATGAGCTGCGTGCCCGAAAAGAGCTGTGTGCCCAAAAGAGCTATGTGCCCAGATTGAACAGAATTTTGTGTTGCGAGTTGCGCGCCTAACGAATAGAATGTTGTGTTGTGAGCTGTGTGCCAAGTGAATGGAATGCTATGTCGTAAGCTGTGTGCCAAGTCTTGCATTGTGCACGCGTTTCATCGCACTTATTGCATTTATTTGCATCTTGTGTTATCTCTTATTGTTTATCCTTTTACGCTGAGCAGCGTTTAGGATCGTTGTCCCCCGGGACTTAACTTAGGTTGCGTGGAACACGCTCCCGAGTTGTTTACCTCTTTTCACGATTTCAGCGTGGTTAGAGTTTGGCTCTTCCTTACGCGATTTCAGCGTGTTCGGAATCTATCTCAGGTTGTGTTGTGTATGCACCTGGGCGGTTGTTTTTGGACCTCCTCTCACTATTTCAGCGTGGTTTGAGTGTCCCGTTCCTTACGCGATTTCAGCGTGTTTAGAATTTATCTCAGGTTGCGTTGTGTGCGCACCTAGGCGGTTGTTTTTAGTCCTCCTCTCACGATTTCAGCGTGGTTTGAGTGTCCCGTTCCTTACGCGATTTCAGCGTGTTTGGAATCTATCTCAGGTTGTGTTGTGTATGCACCTGAGCGGTTGTTTTTGGACCTCCTCTCACGATTTCAGTGTGGTTTGAGTGTCCCGTTCCTTACACGATGTCAGCGTGTTTGGAATTTATCTCAGGTTGCGTTGTGTGCACACTTGGGCGGTTGTCTTCTGACCTCTTCTCACGATTTCAGCGTGGTTAGAGTGTTCTTTTCCTCACACGATTTCAGCGTGTTTGGATCTTATCTTAGGTTACGTTGTGCACGCACTTAAGCGGTTGTTTTTGGACCTCCTCTCACGATTTCAGCGTGGTTTGAGTGTCCCGTTCCTCACACGATTTCAGCGTGTTTGGAATTTATCTCAGGTTGCGTTGTGTGCACACCTGGGCGGTTGTCTTCGGACCTCTTCTCACGATTTCAGCGTGGTTAGAGTGTCCTTTTCCTCACACGATTTCAGCGTGTTTGGAATTTATCTCAGGTTGCGTTGTGCGCGCACCTGGGCGGTTGTTTTGGACCTCTTCTCACGATTTCAGCGTGGTTTGAGTGTCCCGTTCCTCACACGATTTCATCGTGTTTGGAATTTATCTCAGGTTGCGTTGTGTGCACACCTGGGCGGTTGTCTTCGGACCTCTTCTCACGATTTCAGCGTGGTTAGAGTGTCCTTTTCCTCACACGATTTCAGCGTGTTTGAAATTTATCTCAGGTTGCGTTGTGCGCGCACCTGGGCGGTTGTTTTGGACCTCTTCTCACGATTTCAGCGTGGTTTGAGTGTCCCCTTCCTCACACGATTTCAGCGTGTTTGGAATTTATCTTAGGATTGCGTGGAACGCGCTCCTGATTGATTTTCTTTGTTCTTCCTGCACTCACCAGTCCAGCGTGGTTGGTGTATGTCGCCATTTTGCATCTATTGTACTCTCTGTTGCATCGCACCTATTATCTATTGCATCACATCTATTACATCCATTGCATCGTATCTGTTTATTGTCTGGTCTGAGAGACCTTAAATCCTGCATTTCATCGCACTGTCTCATGCATTCCTTGGTCTAGGAGACCTTAAATCCTCTAAAGGTGCAATTCCTTTGGTGTTTGTCGTGCCCGAACGACTTCCAGCGGTCTGGTATAGCCACCTGCCTGTGTTAGTGGTGAGTTCCTAGGAGACCAACTGAGACGGTGGAAATTAGAGTTCGAATGGCTTATGCCTAGAACGCAAAGGTTCGGGATTTCCGAGACTAAAGTCTGGTTTAAATACCCAGGGGTATATCCTCGGCTTGAAATCTGTATGGCAGCCCCATAGATTGGGATAGCATGTGTATGCGCCTCAATTTTGGATACTAAATCAACCTAGTCTGTCACCCTGTTGGAGAATAGGGAAAGCTGCGACCATAGTCAGGGAGAAAAGTAGTACCTATGGTTCAATCAAGAAGAAGCGAGAGATCCCCAGCAGCATGAGGTAAGTCATTGCCAATTACCCCTGTAAGGTACCTTTACCTCTCAGCTGTTACATTGCATTTTAGCCACTACATTACAGTGCATTGCATGAATCCTCAATTTTCAAATCGGCTTCGCGTAGCGTATAAGTCCAATTTTCAAACCGGCTTCGCGTAGCGTATAAGTCCAATTTTCAAACCGGCTTTGCGTAGCGTATAAGTCCAATCTTCAAACCGGCTTCGCGTAGCGTATAAGTCCAATTATCAAAATATTTCTGCATCTTGCCCCTGAACTACGCTGGTTTGATTCCTTGCAAAAGGATACGTAGGCAGCCTGCGGGCACAACCATTTATTTATCTATATTTTGTTTGTTTGTCCAAGTCTTCGGCCTCGTCAAAAATGGGTCGTCTCTGGGCTTTGACATTCACTCCCGTCATTCTTATGACTTTCGAGTTCTGTCAAAGAGGGGTAACTGTAGACACCCCATTTTTGACCGTCCATAAGACTTGGACGCGACTGATGGTTTACATGGTGGAAAAAGTTGTGCAGGGGAAAGGTGCAATTTCTTCGGCAAAGAGAGAGAGTCAAATCTCAACTTCATACCCTTGTTCCGGACCAAAACAATCTCGATCAAAGGATTTTAGACTTAAAACCCTCTCGTTCAAAACATTTTTGAAATAAAGTTCCTACGATGTTCCGACGCTCGCATTTTGTTAAATGTTGCGTTTTTCGGTAAACCGAGCGAGGACAAAGTGGGAATGAATGAAAGAGAGATGAAATCTTTGAAAAATCTTTCAAAACACCTTACTTAGGGGTTTGAAGTTGAAGAAAAGAAAATAAGAGGGAAGAAATCCAGTCGGGGGAGAAAATGGGCATGAACCGTTAAGAGAGAGTCGAGCAGCCCTCGCCGAATCGGGCCTATTCATTTGGATACTTGGAATCAAGCTATGAGACCACTATCTTTGGAAATATTACTCCCGGGGCTTCATTTTTCACTCAAGAATCTCCTAAATTCAATTCCAGACAGAGGAGATATGGTTGATTGAAGTGGGGGATCACTCTGGTTGGACCGAAATCTGCGCGGCTTCACCAAAAAGGGCATAACTTTTTCCACAGGAGGCATTTTGATGCAAGGTTTCCTTCATTGGAAAGATAACTTCCGGGGCTTAAATTTGGACACTTGAATGGCCAACATTGGACTTCTTAATCACCCACCGGCCACATTTATTTTCGGCAGCCCATTTTTTTTGTCCTAAAAGTAGCTGGCCGGCCAGAAAAGCCAGAAAATGTAGCCGGCCGGCCAGAAAAGCCAGAAAAAGTAGCCGGCCGGCCAGAAAAAAGTGGTGAAATGACTTTTTTGCCCTTTTGAGCTGGCCGGCCATGATCCTTGTCCCAAGTGTGTTCAAGCCATGTATTTTGTTTTGCACTTCACCCATGTCCGAGGGTTTGGCACTTTTGGGAGGAAAGTTGAATTGTTTTCCCCCCCATTTTTCCCCCTCTTTTTCCACCACTCTTGCCTATATATCCAGCCCCTCCCCTTCAGTTTTAGAGGTTAGAAAAACTTCTTAGAGCCTTACATACATACATCCCCCATCTCTCTCTCAAAGCTTCAAAAATCCTTTGTTCTTGGACCCTCTCTACACCACCACATAGCACCACCTCCCCACCATCCTTCTCAACACTTGGAGCTGGTTTTCCAGAGGCAAGGAGCACCTTTTCTCAAGCCAAGAGGCTGTTGAAGATTGTGCTACAAGGGTGAGCAACATTTCCCTCTTTTCTAGCTCATTTTTGCAAGTTTTCTTAGTCCTTCTTGCTTGTATATTTGAGCTCCGGCCATAACTGAAAGTAGCATTTTTTTGAGCTCTATTTCATCTTTCATTAAGGGCCTCTCACTGTTTGAGGCCCCCATTTTGCACTTTCTTCATTATCCCTCTTGTATGCCTATTTCTTGTGTAGCATTTTAGGCCTGTGTATAATCTGTTTTGAAGCATGTTGTAAGCTGTAAATAGGCTTAGTTTGAGCCCTTATTAAACATTGTAGAAGGGCTCATCACTGTTTGAATCCTCCATGTGTCACTTGCTTTGATATCCACTTTTGGCCCCTTTTTTTGCATGATTTGTTAGCCTATTGTGCTTCTGTTTTTGGACTTTGGTCCGAACTGAAAATGGCCATATTTTGACCCACTCTTCATGTTTTATTAAGGGTCTTTTCCTGTTTGAGGCATATTTTGTATACTTTGTGTTGTAGCTCTCTTTTTGGCCTCATTTTTGCATGGTATTTTGAGCATACTTGTATACTGTTTTGGGTCTGGTACTAAACTGTAAAAGGTCATATTTTGGGCCCCTATTGAACATTGTTGAAGGGCCCTCACCTGTTTGGGACCAGCATACATCAGTTGCTTCTTTGTCTCCATTTTGGCCCCTTTCTTGCATGAGAATTTTTCCATACTTGTGTTTGTTTTTGTGGTTTGTCATAAACTGTAAAACATCATATTTTGGGCCCCTCTTCAACATTGTAGAAGGGACCTTCTCTGTTTGGGGCCAGCATTTGTTAGTTGCTTCATTATCTCGCTTTCGGGGCCATTTTTGCATGCCAATTTAGCCCTATTTGTGCCCACTGTTTGGCCTTGCTTTAAACTGTAAATATGCTTGTTTTTGGTCTGCCTTTCTTCTGTCTTTACACTTCATGTTCAAATTATGCATGCATTGCATAGCTACAGGTCATTCCGTATGCCTAATTTCATGTTTCGGGACTCGTCCCATGCATCGGGTGTCATTTTGCGATCTTTCGAGGCTGTTTTGCATCTCATTTTGCCTCTGAAATTTATATGCTAGTATGCCATATTCCATGTCCTTGCCATGTCTTGTTAGAGTGGCATTCCGGTGCCTTAGGGTCGATCCTCGATTTGCGTGCACGTGTGCACGCATTTCGAGTGTCTCATTTTCATCTAATGGCCTCTTATGTGAGTGTGGCCGAGGTCCACTCATGTTAGTGTAAGTCCATTATGCATTGCGTACGCCATTTCATTCCATAGCATTGTGTATGCTAGGTTGTATATTAGAGCATTGTGTATGCCATGTTGCATCGTGCACCATGTATGCCATTTCATAACATTGTGCATGTTAGGTTGTATCTTAGTTGCATTCACGCATGTCATGCATATTGCATTGTGTTCAGGATAGGAGTTAGCCCGAGCACGGGAAACAAGGTACGTTCCGTACTCCGAGTGACGGAACGTGTCTCAATTCCCTAGTCACTGACACTCCGGATCATCCATGATGGAGTTAGGTTTTGTTGTGTTTTCATGTGCATTCATTTCATATTGAATTGTGCAAATCGACTCCTCGGCCATCATGCATCGAGATGCGTGATTGGTGGCACGAGGATCGAGGCATGCATACATTTGTGAAAATACATTACTATGCCCCTTTCCTGCTCTCTGTTGCAGCAAAATCAAGAATCAGCAGTCTTCCGAGGCTTGGCGCGCTTTCCAAGAACAATTGCAAAACAGAGGCTAATTGGGGCATCCCAGTGGATTTCCGCGCAAGGCAGCCTAAACATACATCATTCATCAGAATCAAGGCAGTCCCTGGCTTGCATGCCAGTTTATTATTTTCTTAGTGAATTTGTAAATTAATTAGGAATTTGTACACATTTTGGACTGTATTATTTGGACTGTAATATTATTTTATTCGGGACTATATATTTATTCGGACCCTCTGCGCGAGGGCATAATTGTAATAAGTGTGGGTGAGTGTGATGTATGTCTTCCAACCCCACGTCTTTCTTCCATTTTATTTACCTGCTTATGATGGTTAGATTAGGGCATGTTTCAATTAGCATACATTATGATAGCATGTTTGCATTCATTCATCTGTCTTGCACGCACCGGGCTTGGCGCATCATACTAACTGCATTTGTATTTCAATTCCAAGTTGAATACATGTTAGCTGTAGCATTCCATATGCCATGTTTAGAATAGCCGAGCCTGCTATAGTTTGCATCTTTGCATGTGTTGCATTAGGCAATTCTGTGTATCTAGGATCATGCATGGATTTCTAATGAGCTTCTGTTTTGGCTTGGAGTACTCGGTGAGTTTTTATGCTTTAGCATCCTTGCATGCGTGTGAGTGTTGACATGAATAGCACGCTTACCATGAGGCTAACTGCTTATGTGATATAACTGCCTGAACGCCTGTGGGTGAAAGTTGGGTTGTTTAGATTGGAACAAATCATTGACTGTGAGTTTTAAAGCCCACTAGATAGTGGCAAAACCATCTTTTCTAAGCCCACCTGAGGGTAGCAAAATCTGCATTTTAAGCCTACCTGCGGGTAGCAAACCATCTTTCAAAAAAACAAACATGAAATGTTTTGTTCCAATTCAGGCGACCCGGTCTATACTTGTATGCTGTGTGCATCACGTAGTAAATCTAGGCTAATAACCGGAATAAGAATGCATAATGTTTTCAAAACTAGATATCATGGTTAGTAGAGGCCGATCTATGATCGGGCGAGGGGGGGTGCTCACGAAGTGACCTTCCCCAATCGTATCCAAGTTCCCGAACCGAGGCAACTTTGGTAATGACGGACACGTGGCCTTAGGCAACGAGTCAGGGTTTCCTAAATTTCCCAAAATAAAATATTTAGGTGGCGACTCTGTATCTGGCAAAGCAGTCCATGTTTGGCGCTTCTTTCAAAAATCGGTTTTCTCAAAATGATTTGCCGGATTTGGATTCTTTGGTTCAAGATCTAGAACCGTGACACAAAATCGAGTCCGAGCTGTAGCGAGGTCCCCCGCAGGCTTGTTACAATGGCATGCACAATGTGACTCAAGCACGCGACTTGATGCAACACAACTTAGATATGCAAACTAGCATGCACAATGCTATGGACTATATGGCATACACAATGCTCATGACACTAACATACATAATGCACATGGTAATTAGCATACGCAATGCAATGAACATGGCATGCACAAATGCAATGGCCCAAGCCTAAGGCACAAAACACAACTTTCCACAAGTATTGAAAGCATGAAATATGGCATACAATGGCATATGTTCCAGCACTGAAATGGCATACAAAATGATTTCGAATCATGCAAACAACTCATGTAACGCATGTTGAAAAGCTCAAGCATCAAAAGCTAGTGAAGCATATTACACTAGAGGCATGCAAGACAATGCTCAAGTGGTCAAACCAACCCCAAACAGACTATATGTAGGCCAAAATAGTAGCAAAAATGAGTTGGGATGATGGCTTGAAAGGCACTAAAATGAGGCCCATGCAATGGCTCACAAATAGGGCATAAAAACACAACTCTCAACGGCACTCAAAGAGCGAAAAATATGGAAATGTAATAGCCCTAAATGCTCTGAAATAACATTCCCCATGATGCCAAAACATGCAAATACCTCAAGTTAAGCATGCAAGGGACCTCAAAACTCAAAGCTAGTAAAGGCTATTACACTACAAGCATGCATGGCAAGCATCATTCGACCAAGAGACCTCAAAATATAGCTAAGGCAGTCCAAAATATGAACAAAATCATGTTGAAGCATAGCCAAAATATGCTAGAATGAAGGGCCAAAACATCATGCATTCTAAGCTAGTAAACAAGATTTATACTACAAGCATATGGAGCATGTGAGAGGCTACCAAACCAGTCAAAGACAGAGCCATGACATGCTAATGATGACAAAAAACCCACTGAAATGGAGCTAATGCATGCTAGATTGACATACTACTTTGATGAGCCACAAATGGGATTACACTATACATATGAGAAGCATGCCAAGGGTGACCAAACCAACCATGGACAGAGTCTAGGCAGGCCCTAAAAGTCACCAAAAAGTGCCTGAACCAAGCCTTGAAAGTGTGAAGATGTATGCTCCTTTGATAGGCCAAAAATGCAAGTAAACAAAACCAAAAGAGAAGGGGTCACCCCTCTCTGGTTTTAGATCTCAAATCCAATGGATTTCAGTGGTTAAAAGGCCAAGCAAAGACTAGCTCAAAGGCCTTAGGGCATGGCACAAAATAAGGCCAAACAAGGCATGCAAGAGGGTAGAAGACCCTCAGCACCTAAGAGGCCTTAAACAAACATGTTAAACAGTAAAAAATGAAGCTTTTTTTAGTTGAAAACAAAGCTCAAATAAGCATGCAAGTATGGCTAAGAGAGTGATCAAGACAAAGCTTAAAAAGGGAGAAAAGAAGTTATCCTTGAAGCACAACAAAACCAGCAAGTTTCTTAGCCAAAAACTAGCTTTTTAACCTTCAAAAATGTCCTCAAAGAATCTCAGTTCAATGATGAGAGTGTATGGTTAGGAGTTGTGGTGCAAAAGTGAAGAATAACACACTTTTTAGCCACAAAATATAGAGATATAGAGAGGGATATATATCTATGCCTTAGGGAAATTTTAGAGCCTGTGGAATGGAGAGGGAGACCCTCTCTTATAGAAAAACATAAGTTAAAACTTCTTGGAGAAGCTTAGAGCTTGGATCCAATCCCTCCATACACGTGTATGGTGGATGCAGTCTGTGCCCTCCAGCTGGCACAGCTGGCATCCACAGACTCTTCAAAATCTGCAGGAAGGTCGCCGACCAGTTAAAGTGGTCAGCCGACCACTTTTTCTGGTCGGCCAACCAGTTTTTCAGAGAAAGTGGTCGGCCAGCTAGTTTTTCTGGTCGACAGGAAAATTCTGCTCTCTAGGTCCAACTTCAAATGGCCATAACTCTTTCATATGAACTCCTTTTCAGGTCATTCTTGTGTCCAAATTAAAGCCCCGGAAGTAAGCTTTCCAATGGTGGCAGCCTTGCATCAAAATTCAAACTATGCAAAAAGTTATTCCTGTTTTGGTGAAGCCGCACAGTTTTGGTCCTACCCGGATTCATGCCGAACTTCTCCCAAACTAGTTTTCTTCTTTCCTTTCCTCTTTTCTTCAACTCCAAACCCCTAAACAAAGTGTTTTGAAAGATTTTTCAAAAATTTCATCTCTCTTTCATTCGTTTCCACTTTGTCCTTGCTCGGTTTACCGAAAAGCGCAACATTTAACGAAATGCGAGCGTCGGAACATTGTAGGAGCTTTATTTTCAAAACATTTTGAAAGAGAGGGTTTCAAGGTCTAAAATCATTTGATCAAGATTGTTTTGGTCCAAAAGGGATATGAAGTTGGGATTTGACTCTCTTCTTGTCGAAGAAACTGAACATTTGCCCTGCACACCTTTCTCCACCAAGTAAACCATCAATAGTGCCCAAGTCTTAAGGACGGTAAAAAATGAGGTGCCTACAGATAGATACTCCTTAGGTTACAATTGCAGATGACATTATCTAAGTTCTTGCCATTTTTTATTGTTGAACATTTGACTCAAAAAGGGGTCTGGTAATTTTTGAAACAAGTGAGTTATTATACTTTTTTTTAAGTCCCACTACAAGAAAACAGTGAACTTTAAAAAAATAGTGAACTTAAAAAATAATTTTTATTTTTATTTTTATAATAAGTGTCCGGATAATTTATGCATATCTCAACTAATTCTCAGATACTTAAATTAAATATCGAACAAACTTCTAATAACTCCACTAAGCCAAACCCCTTAAAATTTAAAAAATAAAAGACTTTGTGGACCTAAAAAAAATTTCCTCCAACCAACGTTAACTCTCATGCACTCTTACAACAATTATTCTAGTTGGTTTCATTTTCATTTTTTTCAAAACAGAACTACACCAATAAAAAAGAGGAAGCAAAACCCTACTTGTGAATGAAAAACCACAAGAAAAAAATATGACTTCTTCAATCACCCATAGCCAACTGTATGATCTTCTTAAACAGATAAATAAGGTAGGATTTCTGCTTTCGATTTTTAAAAGAAAAAGTTTAGGAACACAAAAATTGATCACAAACTAATAGCTTTGTGGATAGTTGAATTCTAGAAAGTAGGTCGTTATAATTATCTGTTTTTTGACATCTTAAGAACGACAATATATATATGAAGATATCATACATCATTTTGAGGCATTAGCAAAACGGTTTTTCTATGAACACATAAATCAATTACGTAATCTGACATAAAATACATAAAAATGACAATTTGACAAGTTTGTTAGTAAGGTCCAATTTTAGAAAATCTTATCCGTCCATGGTTCTATAATTAGTTTTTATGTTTAGAAACTTGTTGATTATTACAAGCGGGAGTATACAATATTTTTAGTCCATTTCGAGTGTATGAACTACTTGCAATAAAACAAAACACCAGATTCATCTAAAATAAAACATAAAAAAGCAAACAACAAAAAATTGCGAGCAAGATGCAAATCAACGAGGTAGGAATAATAATTCTATAGAAACTTTTAACACGAAAATGACACTCAAAACAGGAAGGACCAAATCACATTGGAAGGACCAAATCACATTAAAGTACCTTACCTAATCACCCAAACATTTCAATAAATTTGAGATTCTAATCTTTGAGTGATTTACAAAGTTGCATCAACTCTTCTACAACCTCATTCATCTGTTCATCTCCTTTGATTTTTATATTCTCTCTAAAATCTCTTGCTTTAGTTCTTAGTTCCTCCCCACTTTTCGCCACCACAACTTTCCTTATTACCTGGGCAATATCTTCTCTATTGAGTTTTCCATTGATGTCTCTGTTGACCTCCGCAGCCACACCAACATCCTTCACCAGTCTAGCATTCAATGGCTGGTCCAAATGCATTGGCATGGCAATAATTGGAACCCCAAACTTTAGGCTTTCCATTATAGAATTCCATCCACAATGACTCACAAAGCCACCAGTGTTTGAATGGGTCAGAATTCTTGCCTGTGGAGCCCAACCCTCCACAACCATTCCTCTCTCCCCAACCCTCTCAAGAAACCCCTCAGGCAGTGCTTCTTCAAGCTCAACTTTCTCTCCCATAGGAAACCTAACAACCCATATGAAATTAACCTTGCTAAGCTCTAGGCCATGGGCTATCTCTTCAATCTCATGCTTGGACATAAAATACTCACTCCCAAAGGAAACAAACACAGTGGAGGACTCACCCTTCTTGTCAAGCCATTGCATAATCTCAGAGTGCTCGATTTCATCGACAATGTCTTGAACAAGGGGACCAACAGGGACAACCTTCTTCTCATTTATAACCGACAGATAATCAATGTATTTTCCTTCAAGCTCTCTAAAAGTGTTGAACAGCAAGATGTTGCAAGATGGTTTGCCAGTTACAGGGGCATCTTGTTTGTTTTGGGGATGATTTACTGCAGACAACAGCGTATTGTGATACCGCTTTTCATGGAATTCCCTAAGCTTAATTTCCGGAAATGGGAATTCAACACCGCCATGGTTCTTAATGAAATGAATGCTATAAGAAACCACTGTAGTTCCTGTAGTCATGAACTGAACTACCGGAATATTAAACGGGGATGCAATGGTTGGTACCCATGCCTGGTTGATGTCATAAATAACTAAATCTGGGCTTAGTGTTTTGAAGATGTTGGAGACATTTGGGATTGCCATATCCAAGGCGGTTAGGAGGGTGGAATTGAGATGGGTTGGGAGGCCATTTGTGGTGTGGTAGTGAGGAGGAAGCTCAGGCGAGGATGGAAGGTGGATTTCTACTAATTCAATGGAGTGAGAGTACTTTTCAGTGATTCTATTCTTGATGGATTTGAGATTTATTGGTGTAGAACACAAATATATGCGGAAATTTCTGTGTGAGAGTTTCTTGGCAAGCTCTAGGAAGGGAGAGATGTGACCATGGGCCAACCATGGTAGCATTAGGACATTGATAGTGCTCTGCTTGGTATCCATGATCGATCTCTGTTTTTGGGTTCTGTATTTTTTGGTTATTGATGCTAAATATAGCAATGTTGATGCACTGAATGATGTACATGTATATATAGAAATTTATATAACAATGGCTTTTGATGCATCATCGACAGCGATGAAAACTAGAGGCCCATACCAGAATAATTTAATAATATATATATATATATAAAAGGATAATCTTTTCTCCAGTCTAATCATGGACTATTGGACTAGAGGATACTGTTAGACTCGGGGAGGTCACCACGGATCTCGTTTCGATAATCCGAATGTGTAGAATTCATTGAGTACTATATGCTTATAAAAAATCATATTGATCAGATATCGATAGTTATGTGATCAAATCATTTTTGAATAGAAAAAAATGAATGGTGAAAAATAAACGACTTACAAAAATCTAATTTGGTCATATAGCTATCAATATGCGATCAAAGTAATTTTTTACAGACATATAGTATTCAATGAATTTTACACATGCACAATTTAAATTATCGAAACGAAATCTTTAATGGACTTTCACAGACTTATCAATACCCTCCAATCTGGTGGCGAACTGAAAGCCATTCCCATATATATATAAATTCGAAGGGAAGGTCTGTTGTGAGTGCTTGCCTATGGACTTTGGTCATATGCAGATAAAGATATATTAGATACTCCGTATTGAGTCTGACATCGAAAAGACAGAGAATTAAAAATAAGACATAAAATAAAACAAAGTAAACATTAGCTGAGGTTTCCAGGTTACCTTCCAAATTTTAATGATTGATACAAAGATTTTACTTTATAAAATCCAAACCTTAAACTCTAAAATAAAATCCGTAAAACTCAAATTTTGATTAGGAAAAGAATTTACCTATGAAGCTCAATACGGGGAAGAACAATGGACGAAAGTGAGTAGCAGCTGTTTGTCTTGTTTTAAAATAAATAAATAAATAAATTAGAGCAACTGTCACTAGCTGATGTTTCCTCAGTCACTATCATATTTGGTTTGAGTTTTTTGAGTTAAATTTTTTGAAAATTAAGTTTTTAGTTTTCGTGTTTTTTTATTTTTAATGAATATTTTTAAAATTTTAAACATTTTTTTTTTACTTTTTTAGATGCATCTTACTTAGATGTATCTAAAAATTAAAAAAAATTTGAAAAAATATTTTAAAAAATTAATAAATACATAAAAATAAAAAAATATACTGAATTCTCATATATATATATATATATATATTTGGTATATAGTGAATTTTTAAAAGGTCTTTTTCACAAATTTTTTACTTTTTAAGTATATTTATGTTAAGTATGTCTAAAAATTAAAAAAATTACTTCAAATATTTTAAAAAATCAGTAAAAAAAAATAAAAAATAAGACAATAAAATTTTATGAAAAGTATTTTTGAAAAACTCTACCCAAGCATTTTCACTTTCAAAACCATTTTAGCTGGTTCGATGTTAAGTTCAAGCACATCTCAATCAGACAAATACAATATTTATTTAAGTCATTTCATCAAAGTTAGTGGAAAAGAATTGCTCAATCAAGATCGCTTCTGGAAACTTATTCAAAATAAATAAATAAAAATCTCTTTGGAAGATCATTTTAATAGTAAGCAATGTTGGATTGTTTTAGAAAGATAGTTAAAAATTTATTTTTTGATTTTTTTTGAAAACATGTATAAAAAATGTGAAAGATGATATGATCCAAAGAGTGATGATTTAGAGCTCTAGAGCTGGGGCTCTAAATCCAGCTTTAGTGATGTGAAAAAAAAAATAAAATAGAATAAAATAAAAACTCAAACACAAACATAAATATCACCATCACTGTGGGGCCTACATAATTAGAGCTCCTTTAGAGCTTTCAAACATTTTTAATGACCCAAAATGAGTTAAAAACTTCCCAAAATAGCCCAATGAATTAGCGAAAGCTAGAAAGTGTGGTAAATATGGTGTCTCTAATCTTTTCCATAATAATATTAGCAAAACGTATTTTTTTTTCAAAATTTCAATACAAAATCATTCATCAATCAGTGATAATTTTGATATTAAGAAGCATTTTGTGTTTTTTTTTTTATTTTATTTTATTGCCTTTCCAGTGATAGATTAATAAATTTGTCACATCATTCTATATATATTTTTTATTTTATTTCCTTGTTTTATGGTTATCATATGAGCGTTAGGTCATTATTCAAAACTTCATGTTAAATCTTTTGATTTTATTCTAGCATTCATTTGATTGAATGCAATGCATTTCTTGAATCTATCATAATTTATCAAGAGCATTGTAGAAACTTTTGGTATCTTCATTAATATACTTTATACTAGATATACTTCTAGTATGCTTGATAGTACTGATTTAGATTGCACCACCTGGATGCAATTATTAACGGTACATGCATGCATAAATAGCCTTAGACCCGTCCAAGAATCTTCATTAGAGATACCGAGCCATCTTTGATGAAGCTCTTCTTGGATTGTCTAGTGTGGACAGTTCAAGAGCACAAGTCTGTATTGTAATTAGTAGTTCTACTGCTATAGTCCATTTTGTAGAGATTTCGTATAGCAACTTCTCATGTTCTCCGGGTGCATACTAGACAAGGTGTAGCAGTACACCTAGTCTATGTCGTGTATTTGGAAAACCATGGGGAGATGCTGCCGAAATTTCGTTAGAGATGAACAGAGCGGTATGAGCTACTTTTTACAATATAGGCTGTGCATTCCTGAATGGAAAAGTAGGATGGACCAACATATTAGAGACCAGTTAGAGGTGAATAATGTCATATTGCATGCATTATAAGGTACTTAATTGAGGTTAAGATTAATTAAAATGGAATGGTAATTTTGAACTTTGTTGATTTGGCAGATGGATAAATCAGCATAGGTTGCACCTGGAATACATACAAGGGGTTAAGGAATTTATTAAATTTGCATGCTAAAATAAACCATTGTTGAATGAAGTCGTATGCCCATGTAAACAGTGTCGTAATGTCAAATTGGTGGAGAAAGACCTGTTAGGGGAACATTTAATGATCAACGAGTTTCTTCCAAGTTGCACAAATTAGATTTTTATGAGGAGAATTTGTCGTCGCATGTGCCACATAATGTGAATGTTGGGCAAACTGATTCGAATGTTGGTGATGAAACTTATGAAATACTACACGAAGGAT
Organism: Camellia japonica; assembly: GCA_030407325.1. NCBI lineage: Eukaryota > Viridiplantae > Streptophyta > Magnoliopsida > Ericales > Theaceae > Camellia > Camellia japonica. The sequence continues at coordinate 202,818,536 of JAPPVO010000002.1, read as the reverse complement.
CTGGACTTCCTCCACCAAGCTTTATTCACAAGGCAACAAGTTCTGGTATTAAACAAGGTCCAGATGAAAAAACTGAAAAATTCTTTAATTTATTGAAAGAGGTTGGAAAGAGAGTTGTATCCTGAGTGTCAGAAGTTTTCAACGCTCTCATTTGTTGTTTGGTTATTGCACATCAAGTGCCTTAGTGGATGAAGTGACAAATCTTTCACGATGTTGCTTGAATTTTTGAAAGATGCGTTCCCAAAGGGTGAAACTTTGCCAAAGTCATTTTATGCAACCAGGAAACTCCTTAGGGACTTGGGCCTTGATTATCGTAAGGTACATGTCTGACCAAGAGATTGTTCACTATATTGGAAGGAAACAGCTCGTATTAATAATTGCATAGTGTGTCATATGCCTAGATACAAACAGTTTGAGGGGAGGAGAATGATGTTAAGAAGAAGCAACAAAGAATTCCACAGAAGATTGTCAAATACTTTCCTTTGATTCCAAGGCTTCAAAGATTGTTTATGTCATCCAAAACATCTTCTTTAATGAGATGGCATGCAGATGGTCGAATTGATGACGGCAAAATGAGACATTCTGCTGACTTTCTTGTCTGGAAAAATTTTGATAATTTGCATTCCAAGTTTGCAAGTGAGCCTCGCAATGTCAGACTAGGTTTAGCAGCGGATGGATTCAATCCATTCAAGGCAATGAATGTCTCTCATAGTAGTTGGCCAGTTATTGTGATGCCATACATTTTGCCACCATGGTTGTGCATGAAGCAACCTTATTATTATAAGTTATAATTATAAGAATACCACTCTCATGTTAAAATGTATTTTTTAAATAAATTCTTATATGAATTATTTTTCAAAATAATACACATCATGCGCTTTCGCATTATTGGCATGAAAGGGTCGTTTGTTGTCATTTTATTATTTTTGTACATTACATTAATGTGTGCATAGAATAAATTTAAAAAAAAAAAAAATCAAAACCAACAAAAAAAGAAGAAAAGTTTGGTCAGGCAAAGTTGTGTAGTGACCGTGACCCAGCATCATCTTGATTACTTCCCTTTTAAATTGTCTTTTAATTTTGAATTTGTAAAGATACAAAAATTTAAAATAAAAATAAACATTTTTTATTCATAAATTTAAAATTCAAAGCCCTTCACCACCACAGTAAGCCTTGCTTAAGCTTATATTTTTCCTTGCTTTCACCCAGTAGAAAATGGTGGAAAGGGGTGGGGTGTGTGCAAAGAAAGAAGAGGATGGATTGGGAACATAAAAAACGAGAGAATTAATGCAAGAGTTACTATGAGAGGAAGGGGTTGTAGGTAGTAGTTGGGGAAGGGATGCAATGGGTTACAGGGGAGGTTTCAAAGTGACAAGAACAAGTGTTTTATTTTAGTTTTGGTAGTATCTATTGCATTTATCTTTTGCTTTTACACCTTATTTTAGTGTTTTATTTCCCACAGTGTTTTGTTTTACTCTAATATTTTGTTTTATCTATATTTTATTTACAGGAGACAAAAAAGAACAATAGGGTTCCTGCTTGTAACACCCGCTTCCTAGGTAGCCGTTAATTTTGTGGTTCATCTTAATTATGTTCATTTACGTGCATTTTATGGTTATTTATGTGTTATGTGCACATCACGGTTGTTGACAGATACGTTAATTTAGGAAAAGACCTGTCTGATTCGTTAAATTATATAGCTACAAATTAAATGATGGACCAGGTGATTAGAGCCTAATTCATCTTAATTAGATGAAGTGGGGATTAGTTAACATGGGTTATGGTGAGAAATAACTTAAGTGAAGTAATTGTAAATTATTTAATTTAAGTCAAGTAACTTGGCATTATATGTGTGTGTGTGTGTATGTGTTGTTTGAACTCAATAGAGGAGAGAGAAATATCATCTGAGAGAGAGTTCTAGAGAAGAAGAGAAGGAAAGAGAGAAGAGGAGAATTTGAGGCAACATCACTAAAGTAACTCTTTGAGGTAAGAAATCTCTCTAATTTCTTGCATAAGAATAAATTTCCTCTTGAACTCATGGAATTTAAGGAGAGAATAAGGAATTGGGTAGTGTAGGTTGTGTTTCAAACCCTAACATGAGAAATTCTCCAAATCTTGGCATTACTCAAGCTCATTTACTTGGCCTTGCATGATTTTAAATTTCCATGGTTTTATTGAATCATCGAATTTCCATATGCATAGGTTTTGTTTCCTTCTCAACTTTAAAGTTATTTATGAGATTGTGGACCTTGAACTTGAATTTAAGGTTCTATTCTTGGTTTAACTTGGGAATTGTTTATACACCATATTAGTTAACTTTTGGCCTTTGATTTGGTCAAATTTGGGTTTGATTTCTGGTGGTTTGAAGCTCAGAAAAACATATCATAAATTCATTTTTGGATAACCCAGAACCTTACGTGCGGCTAGGGAGCCCGCACGTACAGGAAGCATTGGCACACGTGCGGTGTGTAGGCCTGCACGTGCAGATAATAGGGGAGGTGCTGGGAGCATTTTGCATAAAAAACACCTGGTGGTGCACATGCGGCACACATGCGAAGAGGGTCCCGCACGTGCGGCCAAGGGGCTCCGCACGTATGGCTGTTTGGCAGCCTCGGTTTCACTTTTTTGCTTCGTTTACCCCACTCCCGGGCCTCTATTAGTGTGATTTACATCTGTAATTGGCATCCATTTGTACTGCATGAGCATTAAATAAGAATGAAAACCATTGAGACCAATCAATTCCTTCATAATGAAATTTAATTAGTGTGCTACGCTTATATCTGTCTGTGTAGGTCAAACACCACATTCCAGTCACCTGCATCAGGGATCCAACTATGAGTAACATTATTGTAAAGATATGTTTAATTTAAAGTACTTATTTTCAGCTTTAAAATTATGTTTTGCTCTGATACGTTTTCCTGCATTGAATGATGATTCTACTTCTACCTACACTACTTATCATGGCATCCTTCATCTGTGTATGTGATTACAGAGATCTCTGTCAGTTCTAATTCACGAAACTCCTGTTTACCATAGTGATGGCCATCACATATGATCTTCGGTCTTTGTGACTGCTTGTTCAGTCTTTTAGATCGCCTGTATTTATTGCTTTTGGATGTACCACGTATTACGTTAGGCTTTCTATCTGTAGTAAGAACTTGCTCAGTATGTAATTTGCTTTACATTATGATCATCATTCCGAACCCCTTTACACAGTTGTTATTTACTGGGCTTTAGCTCACGTTTTGTATATATATATATAGGTAATCCAGTTCAAGAGGGGACGTAGCGATGATAATCTTGCCTCTGTTTTGGTCAAGGTACCTTTTGCGCCTCTCGTTGAGGTTTCCATTTGTCAGAGCACTGGCTGACACCCAGTGATTACCCTTTTGGCACTCCCACACATGTTATGGTCGGTTGTCATTGGTATTATAATTGTTGTTGATGGGAATGACTTATCTCTTTTGGTTGTGTTGTAATTATGAGAAACTTGTAATACCTAGGTGTACATGTGTATTTATATATAGCTATGTTTTTGTCTCATATAAGGTCACAGCTCGTTGGACGTCTTCCTTTCTCATGCATTAGCTTCCGCTAGCCCCGTTTTTTTGATTTGTTCAGTTAGGCCTTTGGTAATCACCGATTACTGGCCGGTTACGATACTAAAACTTATAGGGGCGGGTTTGGGTTGTGACATTGCTAGTCGGCCACAAGTGTGGATGACCACATACATGAAAGATGGGATATCAAATAGTGATTCAATTATGGTATATGATACTACTTTATTGGACTTTTAATACGATTTATATTGGATGCTAATTATTGAATTCAAAATTGTAGACTCAGATGAATGAGCTAATGGAGCACATAGAGGGATCTTCTAATGACCCTGCTGCATTAAATATTTCACATAAGTTATGGCGCCGGAGCGACCTGGTCGTGTTCGGACTTTTAGATTGGGACCGTCCCCCACTGATGTTTTTGGAAGTAGATATAGACAGTCACAAGAGCAGAATCATATCTTCCAAACTCGAGTTCAAGAACAAGTTGAAGAGCAACTTCAATGGTACCAAATGTAGTTAGAGTTGAAGATGAATGACGTAATGGAGAAACATATTCGGACTATACGATGTAACGCCCCCAAATTATTATGGTGAATCCAATCCTTAAAGTAGAAGAATAATAGAAATAATATGCTTTTATTCATCATTGTTCTTTTATAAAAGTTAACACATGCGATATACATTCACAAATGTTCATCCTAAATCTACAGCATGTGTTTCAATACTAAGAGAATCAAAACTAAACATATAGTCATATGTCCTATAGGCTTACATCTTTCCAAGTCATTGCTTGGTTTTGCAAAAGTGAGCCTAGCTTAATACAATTTAAGTCCTTGGCTATACAAAAGAATATAACAAAATAAATAAACTCTTACTCCCAAAAATCCTACCAAGCTATTGCCTTGGCGGAGGCATGTCATCAATACCTGAAAATGATTTTCCTAAGTAGGATGAGCCAAAACCCAATAGGAACAATCTAACACAATATATGAACTTTAACAAAGATATAAGTACAATGTGCATATACAATGCTGGTAACGAAACATCCACATTTTTATATAACCGTAAAGTACCAAAGTTCATATTTCAATTCATTTCCTTCAATTCATTTCAAATTCATTTATTCTTCTCAATTCATGAGTCAATTTCATTATCTTTCAACAACTCAACTGAGACTACAACTCAGTGGTTTTCCAATTCAATACACTACCACACAAACACTTCAAATCTGCCATTTTACGGAAATTTCATCCACTGGATCGGCACCCATGTATACACGCAATTTCGGGACTTTCACCTTGGACACTCCGACCAACTTAATTTCAATGGAGTCTATCTCCTATCTCCTCTCAAACAATGGAGTACATCTCCTTTCTCCTTCCAAACATCATACATATACAATATATTTAAAACATAGTCATATTCAATGACAACCAACCTTAGATTAGTTTCAATTTACCTAATCCTCATGCATTTTCTACAACAATCATAGCTATCCTCCACTGATAGCCCAATACAGATATTTTTAAACAGATATACAATCTTCTCAATAGATAAATTATTCAAATTTCCATAGGCGAGAGACAACACGTGTCCAACTTCGCCATTTATATCAATAATCCTCCAATTTCACATTACCAATATCAATTTTAGTTATTTATACAAAATAACAATTTAACTCGTTTAGGGCAAAACTCCGTTTTCCCATATATCAACCAAAGTGTCAAAATTAACTATTTTAACACAACGTAATCTTATATTCAAACCCCATAGTCATTTATTTCACACTCAATTAGAAATCCTTCTTTTCATTTCACACCCAAACCCTAGGTTTGTTCAAACCACTCCAAAACCCCACTATTGTTACGTAACGACAAATAATTAAGCTAAAAACCATATGAAGGTGTAGAAAGTCCCTACCTCAAAGGAAGAAAATGAGCCAAGCAAGAGGGAAACTTCAAAGATATCGAAATCCAACTCTATTCAGATCAAAATGGAGATCTTGAGATGATCTACCTTTTTATCAAAGGGATTAGGGTGAAGAGATCACTAGAACTAGGTGAAAATGTAGAGAGAGAGAGAGAGGGTCTCAACTTTAGGTTTTACGGAGAAAAGATCTGAAAAAGTGATGTAAAAAGTCATTTTCGCGATGTGATATATGCACAGTCCGCTCAAGCGCAACAGTTGACGCTCGAGCGTCAAACACAATAAGTTGTTTCGCTCGAGCGCAAGAAGTGGCGCTCGAGCGCCAAGACACAATGAAAAAGACGCTCACTGCTTGAGCGCAAGAAGTGACACTCGAGCATAGAAAACACACATCCAGTAGTTTTGCAGACAACAGACTAACGCTTGAGCGCAAGAAAGGTCGCTCGAGCGCCCATCCGCTCGAGCGTAGGAAACGCCGCTCGAGCATAGAAATTACTCTTCTAGTAGTTTTGCAGACCTACAAAAGTACTGAGAGTTTGCAAAGCCCACTCAAGCGCAGGAAGTGCTGCTCGAGTGAAGGACCAAAATCCTGGGCCACACAAGGTTTGAAAAACAAGCGACCAACTTGCCCAAACACAACCACAACAACCCAAAAGCCAATTTCAAAGAGATACAAGGGAAGCAAGAGGTAAACAACAATATGAAAGCATTAAACTCGAGTCCAGAATACCACAAGAGCTGGGTCAAAACCGGGATCGCTATATACGCTCAAATTTTCGGTCACGAATTGAGTTTTTGGAATCTCAATTGCAAACTGCAGGCGTGCCCGTTGCACTAGCTGTTGCACCCTCGAACCCATTACATAGGTAGCAGGTATTTTAATTATTTTTACTAGTTATTAGTTTAAATTGCCCAGAGCTACTATACAACTTAAGCCTCTTATTGAAGGATGGGTTGTTGATTCACTTAGTAGTCATCCTACTATTTGGCCAATGCCATATCAACATCAATCTCATACATTTTCATCCCAAGAGGTGAGCAATTATTTAATTAAAGCCTTTTTTTACAATACAAGACTTTATTAATTAAAATACTTGTTCTTATTAAATGTAGGTTCACCTTTCAAACAAAGAGAAGAAGAAGAGCTAACAAGGTAAAAGTACCATTGGGAAAAAAAGAAAAAAAGAAAAAAAAAGGACAATAAGGACAATTTATATCCAAGTTTGTGATCTAGGAATTTGATTGTTTTAACATTTGCTTCTTTTTTATTTTTAAATATTTTTTTCATAGTAGTTAAGAGACTTGTATCTCCATTGAAAAGGACAATTGAAAGTAGCCTTCATTAAATACCTAACAAGTTGTATATATCCAAGTTTGTGATCTAGGAACCTGGTTTGCTTTCACTCCCTCTGTATTGCCTTCAATTGTCAACAATAATAGGTATGGTTATAATGTTGGTGGTTGGTGACAGGGCTGTAATGATGGGGGAGTTGGGTGAGGATAGAAGATAAGGGGAGGACTTGTGAGAAAATCTATCAACACATAAAAAAAACTCAAAATTTATATATTCATTACTGTTTTATTTCAAAATTCATTACTGTAACCAACCACCAACATTATTCATTACTGTTTTATTTCAAAAAAAAATTTTGAGTTTTTTTTATGTGTTGATAGATTTTCTCACAAGTCCTCCCCTTATCTTCTATCCTCACCCAACTCCCCCATCATTACAGCCCTGTCACCAACCACCAACATTATAACCATACCTATTATTGTTGACAATTGAAGGCAATACAGAGGGAGTGAAAGCAAACCAGGTTCCTAGATCACAAACTTGGATATATACAACTTGTTAGGTATTTAATGAAGGCTACTTTCAATTGTCCTTTTCAATGGAGATACAAGTCTCTTAACTACTATGAAAAAAATATTTAAAAATTAAAAAGAAGCAAATGTTAAAACAATCAAATTCCTAGATCACAAACTTGGATATAAATTGTCATTATTGTCCTTTTTTTTTTCTTTTTTTCTTTTTTTCCCAATGGTACTTTTACCTTGTTAGCTCTTCTTCTTCTCTTTGTTTGAAAGGTGAACCTACATTTAATAAGAACAAGTATTTTAATTAATAAAGTCTTGTATTGTAAAAAAAGGCTTTAATTAAATAATTGCTCACCTCTTGGGATGAAAATGTATGAGATTGATGTTGATATGGCATTGGCCAAACAGTAGGATGACTACTAAGTGAATCAACAACCCATCCTTCAATAAGAGGCTTAAGTTGTATAGTAGCTCTGGGCAATTTAAACTAATAACTAGTAAAAATAATTAAAATACCTGCTACCTATGTAATGGGTTCGAGGGTGCAACAGCTAGTGCAACGGGCACGCCTGCAGTTTGCAATTGAGATTCCAAAAACTCAATTCGTGACCGAAAATTTGAGCGTATATAGCGATCCCGGTTTTGACCCAGCTCTTGTGGTATTCTGGACTCAAGTTTAATGCTTTCATATTGTTGTTTACCTCTTGCTTCCCTTGTATCTCTTTGAAATTGGCTTTTGGGTTGTTGTGGTTGTGTTTGGGCAAGTTGGTCGCTTGTTTTTCAAACCTTGTGTGGCCCAGGATTTTGGTCCTTCACTCGAGCGGCACTTCCTGCGCTTGAGTGGGCTTTGCAAACTCTCAGTACTTTTGTAGGTCTGCAAAACTACTAGAAGAGTAATTTCTATGCTCGAGCGGCGTTTCCTACGCTCGAGCGGATGGGCGCTCGAGCGACCTTTCTAGCGCTCAAGCGTTAGTCTGTTGTCTGCAAAACTACTGGATGTGTGTTTTCTACGCTCGAGTGTCACTTCTTGCGCTCAAGTAGTGAGCGTCTTTTTCATTGTGTCTTGGCGCTCGAGCGCCACTTCTTGCGCTCGAGCGAAACAACTTATTGTGTTTGACGCTCGAGTGTCAACTGTTGCGCTTGAGCGGACTGTGCATATATCACATCGCGAAAATGACTTTTTACATCACTTTTTCAGATCTTTTCTCCTTAAAACCTAAAGTTGAGACCCTCTCTCTCTCTCTCTCTCTCTCTACATTTTCACCTAGTTCTAGTGATCTCTTCACCCTAATCCCTTTGATAAAAAGGTAGATCATCTCAAGATCTCCATTTTGATCTGAATAGAGTTGGATTTCGATATCTTTGAAGTTTCCCTCTTGCTTGGCTCATTTTCTTCCTTTGAGGTAGGGACTTTCTACACCTTCATATGGTTTTTAGCTTAATTATTTGTCGTTACGTAACAATAGTGGGGTTTTGGAGTGGTTTGAACAAACCTAGGGTTTGGGTGTGAAATGAAAAGAGGGATTTCTAATTGAGTGTGAAATAAATGACTATGGGGTTTGAATATAAGATTACGTTGTGTTAAAATAGTTAATTTTGACACTTTGGTTGATATATGGGAAAATGGAGTTTTGCCCTAAACGAGTTAAATTGTTATTTTGTATAAATAACTAAAATTGATATTGGTAATGTGAAATTGGAGGATTATTGATATAAATGGCGAAGTTGGACACGTGTTGTCTCTCGCCTATGGAAATTTGAATAATTTATCTATTGAGAAGATTATATATCTGTTTAAAAATATCTGTATTGGGCTATCAGTGGAGGATAGCTATGATTGTTGTAGAAAATGCATGAGGATTAGGTAAATTGAAACTAATCTAAGGTTGGTTGTCATTGAATATGACTATGTTTTAAATATATTGTATATGTATGATGTTTGGAAGGAGAAAGGAGATGTACTCCCTTGTTTGAGAGGAGATAGGAGATAGACTCCATTGAAATTAAGTTGGTCGGAGTGTCCAAGGTGAAAGTCCCGAAATTGCGTGTATACATGGGTGCCGATCCAGTGGATGAAATTTCCGTAAAATGGCAGATTTGAAGTGTTTGTGTGGTAGTGTATTGAATTGGAAAACCACTGAGTTGTAGTCTCAGTTGAGTTGTTGAAAGATAATGAAATTGACTCATGAATTGAGAAGAATAAATGAATTTGAAATGAATTGAAGGAAATGAATTGAAATATGAACTTTGGTACTTTACGGTTATATAAAAATGTGGATGTTTTGTTACCAGCATTGTATATGCACATTGTACTTATATCTTTGTTAAAGTTCATATATTGTGTTAGATTGTTCCTATTGGGTTTTGGCTCATCCTACTTAGGAAAATCATTTTCAGGTATTGATGACATGCCTCCGCCAAGGCAATAGCTTGGTAGGATTTTTGGGAGTAAGAGTTTATTTATTTTGTTATATTCTTTTGTATAGCCAAGGACTTAAATTGTATTGAGCTAGGCTCACTTTTGCAAAACCAAGCAATGACTTGGAAAGATGTAAGCCTATAGGACATATGACTATATGTTTAGTTTTGATTCTCTTAGTATTGAAACACATGCTGTAGATTTAGGATGAACATTTGTGAATGTATATCGCATGTGTTAACTTTTATAAAAGAACAATGATGAATAAAAGCATATTATTTCTATTATTCTTCTACTTTAAGGATTGGATTCACCATAATAATTTGGGGGCGTTACATCGTATAGTCCGAATATGTTTCTCCATTACGTCATTCATCTTCAACTCTAACTACATTTGGTACCATTGAAGTTGCTCTTCAACTTGTTCTTGAACTCGAGTTTGGAAGATATGATTCTGCTCTTGTGACTGTCTATATCTACTTCCAAAAACATCAGTGGGGGACGGTCCCAATCTAAAAGTCCGAACACGACCAGGTCGCTCCGGCGCCATAACTTATGTGAAATATTTAATGCAGCAGGGTCATTAGAAGATCCCTCTATGTGCTCCATTAGCTCATTCATCTGAGTCTACAATTTTGAATTCAATAATTAGCATCCAATATAAATCGTATTAAAAGTCCAATAAAGTAGTATCATATACCATAATTGAATCACTATTTGATATCCCATCTTTCATGTATGTGGTCATCCACACTTGTGGCCGACTAGCAATGTCACAACCCAAACCCGCCCCTATAAGTTTTAGTATCGTAACCGGCCAGTAATCGGTGATTACCAAAGGCCTAACTGAACAAATCAAAAAAACGGGGCTAGCGGAAGCTAATGCATGAGAAAGGAAGACGTCCAACGAGCTGTGACCTTATATGAGACAAAAACATAGCTATATATAAATACACATGTACACCTAGGTATTACAAGTTTCTCATAATTACAACACAACCAAAAGACATAAGTCATTCCCATCAACAACAATTATAATACCAATGACAACCGACCATAACATGTGTGGGAGTGCCAAAAGGGTAATCACTGGGTGTCAGCCAGTGCTCTGACAAATGGAAACCTCAACGAGAGGCGCAAAAGGTACCTTGACCAAAACAGAGGCAAGATTATCATCGCTACGTCCCCTCTTGAACTGGATTACCTATATATATATACAAAACGTGAGCTAAAGCCCAGTAAATAACAACTGTGTAAAGGGGTTCGGAATGATGATCATAATGTAAAGCAAATTACATACTGAGCAAGTTCTTACTACAGATAGAAAGCCTAACGTAATACGTGGTACATCCAAAAGCAATAAATACAGGCGATCTAAAAGACTGAACAAGCAGTCACAAAGACCGAAGATCATATGTGATGGCCATCACTATGGTAAACAGGAGTTTCGTGAATTAGAACTGACAGAGATCTCTGTAATCACATACACAGATGAAGGATGCCATGATAAGTAGTGTAGGTAGAAGTAGAATCATCATTCAATGCAGGAAAACGTATCAGAGCAAAACATAATTTTAAAGCTGAAAATAAGTACTTTAAATTAAACATATCTTTACAATAATGTTACTCATAGTTGGATCCCTGATGCAGGTGACTGGAATGTGGTGTTTGACCTACACAGACAGATATAAGCGTAGCACACTAATTAAATTTCATTATGAAGGAATTGATTGGTCTCAATGGTTTTCATTCTTATTTAATGCTCATGCAGTACAAATGGATGCTAGTTATGGATGTAAATCACACTAATAGAGGCCCGGGAGTGGGGTAAACGAAGCAAAAAAGTGAAACCGAGGCTGCCAAACAGCCATACGTGCGGAGCCCCTTGGCCGCACGTGCGGGACCCTCTTCGCATGTGTGCCGCATGTGCGTCACCAGGTGCTTTTTATGCAAAATGCTCCCAGCACCTCCCCTATTATCTGCACGTGCAGGCCTACACACCGCACGTGCGCCAATGCTTCCTGTACGTGCGGGCTCCCTAGCCGCACGTAGGGTTCTGGGTTATCCAAAAATGAATTTATGATATGTTTTTCTGAGCTTCAAACCACCAGAAATCAAACCCAAATTTGACCAAATCAAAGGCCAAAAGTTAACTAATATGGTGTATAAACAATTCCCAAGTTAAACCAAGAATAGAACCTTAAATTCAAGTTCAAGGTCCACAATCTCATAAATAACTTTAAAGTTGAGAAGGAAACAAAACCTATGCATATGGAAATTCGATGATTCAATAAAACCATGGAAATTTAAAATCATGCAAGGCCAAGTAAATGAGCTTGAGTAATGCCAAGATTTGGAGAATTTCTCATGTTAGGGTTTGAAACACAACCTACACTACCCAATTCCTTATTCTCTCCTTAAATTCCATGAGTTCAAGAGGAAATTTATCCTTATGCAAGAAATTAGAGAGAATTCTTACCTCAAAGAGTTAATTTAGTGATGTTGCCTCAAATTCTCCTCTTCTCTCTTTCATTCTCTTCTTCTCTAGAACTCTCTCTCAGATGATATTTCTCTCTCCTCTATTGAGTTCAAACAACACATACACACACACACACACATAATGCCAAGTTACTTGACTTAAATTAAATAATTTACAATTACTTCACTTAAGTTATTTCTCACCATAACCCATGTTAACTAATCCCCACTTCATCTAATTAAGATGAATTAGGCTCTAATCACCTGGTCCATCATTTAATTTGTAGCCATATAATTTAACGAATCAGACAGGTCTTTTCCCAAATTAACGTATCTGTCAACAACCGTGATGTGCACATAACACATAAATAACCATAAAATGCACGTAAATGAACATAATTAAGATGAACCACAAAATTAACGGCTACCTAGGAAGCGGGTGTTACAAGCAGGAACCCTATTGTTCTTTTTTGTCTCCTGTAAATAAAATATAGATAAAACAAAATATTAGAGTAAAACAAAACACTGTGGGAAATAAAACACTAAAATAAGGTGTAAAAGCAAAAGATAAATGCAATAGATACTACCAAAACTAAAATAAAACACTTGTTCTTGTCACTTTGAAACCTCCCCTGTAACCCATTGCATCCCTTCCCCAACTACTACCTACAACCCTTCCTCTCATAGTAACTCTTGCATTAATTCTCTCGTTTTTTATGTTCCCAATCCATCCTCTTCTTTCTTTGCACACACCCCACCCCTTTCCACCATTTTCTACTGGGTGAAAGCAAGGAAAAATATAAGCTTAAGCAAGGCTTACTGTGGTGGTGAAGGGCTTTGAATTTTAAATTTATGAATAAAAAATGTTTATTTTTATTTTAAATTTTTGTATCTTTACAAATTCAAAATTAAAAGACAATTTAAAAGGGAAGTAATCAAGATGATGCTGGGTCACGGTCACTACACAACTTTGCCTGACCAAACTTTTCTTCTTTTTTTGTTGGTTTTGATTTTTTTTTTTTAAATTTATTCTATGCACACATTAATGTAATGTACAAAAATAATAAAATGACAACAAACGACCCTTTCATGCCAATAATGCGAAAGCGCATGATGTGTATTATTTTGAAAAATAATTCATATAAGAAATTATTTAAAAAATACATTTTAACATGAGAGTGGTATTCTTATAATTATAACTTATAATAATAAGGTTGCTTCATGCACAACCATGGTGGCAAAATGTATGGCATCACAATAACTGGCCAACTACTATGAGAGACATTCATTGCCTTGAATGGATTGAATCCATCCGCTGCTAAACCTAGTCTGACATTGCGAGGCTCACTTGCAAACTTGGAATGCAAATTATCAAAATTTTTCCAGACAAGAAAGTCAGCAGAATGTCTCATTTTGCCGTCATCAATTCGACCCTCTGCATGCCATCTCATTAAAGAAGATGTTTTGGATGACATAAACAATCTTTGAAGCCTTGGAATCAAAGGAAAGTATTTGACAATCTTCTGTGGAATTCTTTGTTGCTTCTTCTTAACATCATTCTCCTCCCCTCAAACTGTTTGTATCTAGGCATATGACACACTATGAAATTATTAATACGAGCTGTTTCCTTCCAATATAGTGAACAATCTCTTGGGCAGACATGTACCTTATGATAATCAAGGCCCAAGTCCCTAAGGAGTTTCCTGGTTGCATAAAATGACTTTGGCAAAGTTTCACCCTTTGGGAACGCATCTTTCAAAAATTCAAGCAACATCGTGAAAGATTTGTCACTTCATCCACTAAGGCACTTGATGTGCAATAACCAAACAACAAATGAGAGCGTTGAAAACTTTTGACACTCAGGATACAACTCTCTTTCCAACCTCTTTCAATAAATTAAAGAATTTTTCAGTTTTTTCATCTGGACCTTGTTTAATACCAGAACTTGTTGCCTTGTGAATAAAGCTTGGTGGAGGAAGTCCAGATCCTTCGTGTAGTATTTCATAAGTTTCATCACCAACATTCGAATCAGTTTGCCCAACATTCACATTATGTGGCACATGCGACGACAAATTCTCCCCATAAAAAATCTAATTTGTGCAACTTGGAAGAAACTCGTTGATCATTAAATGTTCCCCTAACAGGTCTTTCTCCACCAATTTGACATTACGACACTATTTACATGGGCATACGACTTCATTCAACAATGGTTTATTTTAGCATGCAAATTTAATAAATTCCTTAACCCCTTGTATGTATTCCAGGTGCAACCTATGCTGATTTATCCATCTGCCAAATCAACAAAGTTCAAAATTACCATTCCATTTTAATTAATCTTAACCTCAATTAAGTACCTTATAATGCATGCAATATGACATTATTCACCTCTAACTGGTCTCTAATATGTTGGTCCATCCTACTTTTCCATTCAGGAATGCACAGCCTATATTGTAAAAAGTAGCTCATACCGCTCTGTTCATCTCTAACGAAATTTCGGCAGCATCTCCCCATGGTTTTCCAAATACACGACATAGACTAGGTGTACTGCTACACCTTGTCTAGTATGCACCCGGAGAACATGAGAAGTTGCTATACGAAATCTCTACAAAATGGACTATAGCAGTAGAACTACTAATTACAATACAGACTTGTGCTCTTGAACTGTCCACACTAGACAATCCAAGAAGAGCTTCATCAAAGATGGCTAGGTATCTCTAATGAAGATTCTTGGACGGGTCTAAGGCTATTTATGCATGCATGTACCGTTAATAATTGCATCCAGGTGGTGCAATCTAAATCAGTACTATCAAGCATACTAGAAGTCTATCTAGTATAAAGTATATTAATGAAGATACCAAAAGTTTCTACAATGCTCTTGATAAATTATGATAGATTCAAGAAATGCATTGCATTCAATCAAATGAATGCTAGAATAAAATCAAAAGATTTAACATGAAGTTTTGAATAATGTCCTAACGCTCATATGATAACCATAAAACAAGGAAATAAAATAAAAAATATATATAGAATGATATGACAAATTTATTAATCTATCACTGGAAAGGCAATAAAATAAAATAAAAAAAAAAAACACAAAATGCTACTTAATATCAAAATTGTCACTGATTGATGAATGATTTTGTATTGAAATTTTGAAAAAAAATACGTTTTGCTAATATTATTATGGAAAAGATTAGAGACACCATATTTACCACACTTTCTAGCTTTCGCTAATTCATTGGGCTATTTTGGGAAGTTTTTAACTCATTTTGGGTCATCAAAAATGTTTGAAAGCTCTAAAGGAGCTCTAATTATGTAGGCCCCACAGTGATGGTGATATTTATGTTTGTGTTTGAGTTTTTATTTTATTCTATTTTATTTTTTTTTTTCACATCACTAAAGCTGGATTTAGAGCCCCAGCTCTAGAGCTCTAAATCATCACTCTTTGGATCATATCATCTTTCACATTTTTTATACATGTTTTCAAAAAAAATAAAAAAAATAAATTTTTAACTATCTTTCTAAAACAATCCAACATTGCTTACTATTAAAATGATCTTCCAAAGAGATTTTTATTTATTTATTTTGAATAAGTTTCCAGAAGCGATCTTGATTGAGCAATTCTTTTCCACTAACTTTGATGAAATGACTTAAATAAATATTGTATTTGTCTGATTGAGATGTGCTTGAACTTAACATCGAACCAGCTAAAATGGTTTTGAAAGTGAAAATGCTTGGGTAGAGTTTTTCAAAAATACTTTTCATAAAATTTTATTGTCTTATTTTTTATATTTTTTTTTACTGATTTTTTAAAATATTTTAAGTATTTTTTTTAATTTTTAGACATACTTAACATAAATATACTTAAAAAGTAAAAAATTTGTGAAAAAGACCTTTTAAAAATTCACTATATACCAAATATATATATATATATATATGAAAATTCAGTATATTTTTTTATTTTTATGTATTTATTAATTTTTTAAAATATTTTTTCAAATTTTTTTTAATTTTTAGATACATCTAAGTAAGATGCATCTAAAAAAGTAAAAAAAAAAATATTTAAAATTTTAAAAATATTCATTAAAAATAAAAAAACACGAAAACTAAAAAACTTAATTTTCAAAAAATTTAACTCAAAAAACTCAAACCAAATATGATAGTGACTGAGGAAACATCAGCTAGTGACAGTTGCTCTAATTTATTTATTTATTTATTTTAAAACAAGACAAACAGCTGCTACTCACTTTCGTCCATTGTTCTTCCCCGTATTGAGCTTCATAGGTAAATTCTTTTCCTAATCAAAATTTGAGTTTTACGGATTTTATTTTAGAGTTTAAGGTTTGGATTTTATAAAGTAAAATCTTTGTATCAATCATTAAAATTTGGCAGGTAACCTGGAAACCTCAGCTAATGTTTACTTTGTTTTATTTTATGTCTTATTTTTAATTCTCTGTCTTTTCGATGTCAGACTCAATACGGAGTATCTAATATATCTTTATCTGCATATGACCAAAGTCCATAGGCAAGCACTCACAACAGACCTTCCCTTCGAATTTATAGGAAAATGTTTGAGGCCTCGACAAAGTCGAGGCTCGAATGCCTCGAGAGAGAGAGAGACAGAGAGAAGAGAAGGCTCGCAGTCGCCGGTCGCCGCCCGATCGTCGCCCGGCGTCCTCGTCAGACCGTCGTCCTCGTCAGACCGTCGATCGTCGCAGGGACCGTCGCCAGATTCGTTCGTCGCCGTCGCCGCAGCTCACCGTCTGCGCCGTCGCCGCAGCTCACCGTCTGCCTCGCCTCCGCCGCTGCTCCTCGCCTCCCACCGCCATTTTGATGGCCCCCTCCAGTTCCTCCTCCCTCCTCCCTCCTCCCCCTCCTCCTCCTCCTCCTCCTCCCCCTCCCCCTCCTTTCTTCCTCCCTTTTCTCTTCTTCTCCCCTTCTCCTTCTCTGCAACAAACAGAGGAAAAAAAAAAAAAAAATTTGACACCAAAACGACGTCGTTTTGGTGTCGAGCCAAATTCGAGGCAAAGATTTCGAGGCCTCTATCACGACTGGAATTTATATATATATGGGAATGGCTTTCAGTTCGTCACCAGACTGGAGGGTATTGATAAGTCTGGGAAGGTTCATTAAAGATTTCGTTTCGATAATTTAAATTGTGTGTGTAAAATTCATTGAATACTATATGTCTGTAAAAAATCACTTTGATCGCATATTGATAGCTATATGACCAAATTAGATTTTTGTAAGTCGTTTATTTTTCACCATTCATTTTTTTCTATTCAAAAATGATTTGATCACATAACTATCGATATCCGATCAATATGATTTTTTATACGCATATAGTACTCGACGAGTTCTACACATTAAAAGGTTCGGATTATCGAAACGAGATCCGTGGTGACCTCCCCGAGTCTAACAGTATCCTCTAGTCCAATAGTCTGTGATTAGACTGGAGAAAAGCCATTATCCTTTTATATATATATATGTATATATTATTAAATTATTCTGGTATGGGCCTCTAGTTTTCATCGCTGTCGATGATGCATCAAAAGCCATTGTTATATAAATTTCTATATATACATGTACATCATTCAGTGCATCAACATTGCTATATTTAGCATCAATAACCAAAAAATACAGAACCCAAAAACAGAGATCGATCATGGATACCAAGCAGAGCACTATCAATGTCCTAATGCTACCATGGTTGGCCCATGGTCACATCTCTCCCTTCCTAGAGCTTGCCAAGAAACTCTCACACAGAAATTTCCGCATATATTTGTGTTCTACACCAATAAATCTCAAATCCATCAAGAATAGAATCACTGAAAAGTACTCTCACTCCATTGAATTAGTAGAAATCCACCTTCCATCCTCGCCTGAGCTTCCTCCTCACTACCACACCACAAATGGCCTCCCAACCCATCTCAATTCCACCCTCCTAACCGCCTTGGATATGGCAATCCCAAATGTCTCCGACATCTTCAAAACACTAAGCCCAGATTTAGTTATTTATGACATCAACCAGGCATGGGTACCAACCATTGCATCCCCGTTTAATATTCCGGTAGTTCAGTTCATGACTACAGGAACTACAGTGGTTTCTTATAGCATTCATTTCATTAAGAACCATGGCGGTGTTGAATTCCCATTTCCGGAAATTAAGCTTAGGGAATTCCATGAAAAGCGGTATCACAATACGCTGTTGTCTGCAGTAAATCATCCCCAAAACAAACAAGATGCCCCTGTTACTGGCAAACCATCTTGCAACATCTTGCTGTTCAACACTTTTAGAGAGCTTGAAGGAAAATACATTGATTATCTGTCGGTTATAAATGAGAAGAAGGTTGTCCCTGTTGGTCCCCTTGTTCAAGACATTGTCGATGAAATCGAGCACTCTGAGATTATGCAGTGGCTTGACAAGAAGGGTGAGTCCTCCACTGTGTTTGTTTCCTTTGGGAGTGAGTATTTTATGTCCAAGCATGAGATTGAAGAGATAGCCCATGGCCTAGAGCTTAGCAAGGTTAATTTCATATGGGTTGTTAGGTTTCCTATGGGAGAGAAAGTTGAGCTTGAAGAAGCACTGCCTGAGGGGTTTCTTGAGAGGGTTGGGGAGAGAGGAATGGTTGTGGAGGGTTGGGCTCCACAGGCAAGAATTCTGACCCATTCAAACACTGGTGGCTTTGTGAGTCATTGTGGATGGAATTCTATAATGGAAAGCCTAAAGTTTGGGGTTCCAATTATTGCCATGCCAATGCATTTGGACCAGCCATTGAATGCTAGACTGGTGAAGGATGTTGGTGTGGCTGCGGAGGTCAACAGAGACATCAATGGAAAACTCAATAGAGAAGATATTGCCCAGGTAATAAGGAAAGTTGTGGTGGCGAAAAGTGGGGAGGAACTAAGAACTAAAGCAAGAGATTTTAGAGAGAATATAAAAATCAAAGGAGATGAACAGATGAATGAGGTTGTAGAAGAGTTGATGCAACTTTGTAAATCACTCAAAGATTAGAATCTCAAATTTATTGAAATGTTTGGGTGATTAGGTAAGGTACTTTAATGTGATTTGGTCCTTCCAATGTGATTTGGTCCTTCCTGTTTTGAGTGTCATTTTCGTGTTAAAAGTTTCTATAGAATTATTATTCCTACCTTGTTGATTTGCATCTTGCTCGCAATTTTTTGTTGTTTGCTTTTTTATGTTTTATTTTAGATGAATCTGGTGTTTTGTTTTATTGCAAGTAGTTCATACACTCGAAATGGACTAAAAATATTGTATACTCCCGCTTGTAATAATCAACAAGTTTCTAAACATAAAAACTAATTATAGAACCATGGACGGATAAGATTTTCTAAAATTGGACCTTACTAACAAACTTGTCAAATTGTCATTTTTATGTATTTTATGTCAGATTACGTAATTGATTTATGTGTTCATAGAAAAACCGTTTTGCTAATGCCTCAAAATGATGTATGATATCTTCATATATATATTGTCGTTCTTAAGATGTCAAAAAACAGATAATTATAACGACCTACTTTCTAGAATTCAACTATCCACAAAGTTATTAGTTTGTGATCAATTTTTGTGTTCCTAAAACTTTTTCTTTTAAAAATCGAAAGCAGAAATCCTACCTTATTTATCTGTTTAAGAAGATCATACAGTTGGCTATGGGTGATTGAAGAAGTCATATTTTTTTCTTGTGGTTTTTCATTCACAAGTAGGGTTTTGCTTCCTCTTTTTTATTGGTGTAGTTCTGTTTTGAAAAAAATGAAAATGAAACCAACTAGAATAATTGTTGTAAGAGTGAATGAGAGTTAACGTTGGTTGGAGGAAATTTTTTTTAGGTCCACAAAGTCTTTTATTTTTTAAATTTTAAGGGGTTTGGCTTAGTGGAGTTATTAGAAGTTTGTTCGATATTTAATTTAAGTATCTGAGAATTAGTTGAGATATGCATAAATTATCCGGACACTTATTATAAAAATAAAAATAAAAATTATTTTTTAAGTTCACTATTTTTTTAAGTTCACTGTTTTCTTGTAGTGGGACTTAAAAAAAAGTATAATAACTCACTTGTTTCAAAAATTACCAGACCCCTTTTTGAGTCAAATGTTCAACAATAAAAAATGGCAAGAACTTAGATAATGTCATCTGCAATTGTAACCTAAGGAGTATCTATCTGTAGGCACCTCATTTTTTACCGTCCTTAAGACTTGGGCACTATTGATGGTTTACTTGGTGGAGAAAGGTGTGCAGGGCAAAGGTTCAGTTTCTTCGACAAGAAGAGAGTCAAATCCCAACTTCATATCCCTTTTGGACCAAAACAATCTTGATCAAATGATTTTAGACCTTGAAACCCTCTCTTTCAAAATGTTTTGAAAATAAAGCTCCTACAATGTTCCGACGCTCGCATTTCGTTAAATGTTGCGCTTTTCAGTAAACCGAGCAAGGACAAAGTGGAAACGAATGAAAGAGAGATGAAATCTTTGAAAATTTTTTCAAAACACTTTGTTTAGGGGTTTGGAGTTGAAGAAAAGAGGAAAGGAGAGAAGAAAACTAGTTTGGGAGAAGTTTGGCATGAATCCGGGTAGGACCAAAACTGCGCGGCTTCACCAAAACAGGAATACCTTTTTGCATAGTTTGAATTTTGATGCAAGGCTGCCACCATTGGAAAGCTTACTTCCGGGACTTCAATTTGGACACAAGAATGACCTGAAAAGGAGTTCATATGAAAGAGTTATGGCCATTTGAAGTTGGACCTGGAGAGCAGAATTTTCCTGTCGACCAGAAAAACTAGCTGGCTGACCACTTTCTCTGAAAAACTGGTTGGCCGACCAGAAAAAGTGGTCGGCTGACCACTTTAACTGGTCGGCGACCTTCCTGCAGATTTTGAAGAGTCTGTGGATGCCAACTGTGCCAGCTGGAGGGCACAGACTGCATCCACCATACACGTGCATGGAGGGATTGGATCCAAGCTCTAAGCTTCTCCAAGAAGTTTTAACTTATGTTTTTCTATAAGAGAGGTTCTCCCTCTCCATTCCACAGGCTCTAAAATTTCCCTAAGGCATAGATATATATCCCTCTCTATATCTCTATATTTTGTGGCTAAAAAGTGTGTTATTCTTCACTTTTGCACCACAACTCCTAACCATACACTCTCATCATTGAACTGAGATTCTTTGAGGACATTTTTGAAGGTTAAAAAGCTAGTTTTTGGCTAAGAAACTTGCTGGTTTTGCTGTGCTTCAAGGATAACTTCTTTTCTCCCTTTTTAAGCTTTGTCTTGATCACTCTCTTAGCCATACTTGCATGCTTATTTGAGCTTTGTTTGAAACTAAAAAAAGCTTCATTTTTGACTGTTTAACATGTTTGTTTAAGGCCTCTTAGGTGCTGAGGGTCTTCTACCCTCTTGCATGCCTTGTTTGGCCTTATTTTGTGCCATGCCTTAACCTTTGAGCTAGTCTTTGCTTGGCCTTTTAACCACTGAAATCCATTGGATTTTCAGTGGTAGGCATGTGGTTTTGAGATCTAAAACCAGAGAGGGGTGACCCCTTCTCTTTTGGTTTTGTTTACTTGCATTTTTGGCCTATCAAAGGAGCATACATCTTCACACTTTCAAGGCTTGGTTCAGGCACTTTTTGGTGACTTTTAGGGCCTGCCTAGACTCTGTCCATGGTTGGTTTGGTCACCCTTGGCATGCTTCTCATATGTGCAGTGTAATCCCATTTGTGGCTCATCAAAGTAGCATGTCAATCTAGCATGCATTAGCTCCATTTCAGTGGGTTTTTTGTCATCATTTGGCATGTCATGGCTCTGTCTTTGACTGGTTTGGTAGCCTCTCACATGCTCCATATGCTTGTAGTATAAATCTTGTTTACTAGCTTAGAATGCATGATGTTTTGGCCCTTCATTCTAGCATATTTTGGCTATGCTTCAACATGATTTTGTTCATATTTTGGACTGCCTTAGCTCTATTTTGAGGTCTCTTGGTCGAATGATGCTTGCCATGCATGCTTGTAGTGTAATAGCCTTGACTAGCTTTGAGTTTTGAGGTCCCTTGCATGCTTAACTTGAGGTATTTGCATGTTTTGGCATCATGGGGAATGTTATTTCAGAGCATTTAGGGCTATTACATTTCCATATTTTTCGCTCTTTGAGTGCCCTTGAGAGTTGTGCTTTTATGCCCTATTTGTGAGCCATTGCATGGGCCTCATTTTAGTGCCTTTCAAGCCATCATCCCAACTCATTTTTGCTACTATTTTGGCCTACATATAGTCTGTTGGGGTTGGTTTGACCACTTGAGCATTGTCTTGCATGCCTCTAGTGTAATATGCTTCACTAGCTTTTGATGCTTGAGCTTTTCAACATGCGTTACATGAGTTGTTTGCATGATTCGAAATCATTTTGTATGCCATTTCAGTGCTGGAACATATGCCATTGTATGACATATTTCATGCTTTCAATACTTGTGGAAAGTTGTGTTTTGTGCCTTAGGCTTGGGCCATTGCATTTGTGCATGCCATGTTCATTGCATTGCGTATGCTAATTACCATGTGCATTATGTATGTTAGTGTCATGAGCATTGTGTATGCCATATAGTCCATAGCATTGTGCATGCTAGTTTGCATATCTAAGTTGTGTTGCATCAAGTCGCGTGCTTGAGTCACATTGTGCATGCCATTGTAATAAGCCCGCGGGGGACCTCGCTACAGCTCAGACTCGATTTTGTGTCACGGTTCTAGATCTTGAACCAAAGAATCCAAATCCGGCAAATCGTTTTGAGAAAATCGATTTTTGAAAGAAGTGCCAAACATGGACTGCTTTGCCAGATACAGAGTCGCCACCTAAATATTTTATTTTGGGAAATTTAGGAAACCCTGACTCGTTGCCTAAGGCCACGTGTCCGTCATCACCAAAGTTGTCTCGGCTCGGGAACTTGGATACGATTGGGGAAGGTCACTTCATGAGCATCCCCCCTCGCCCGATCATAGATCGGCCTCTACTAACCATGATATCTAGTTTTGAAAACATTATGCATTCTTATTCCGGTTATTAGCCTAGATTTACTACGTGATGCACACAGCATACAAGTATAGACCGGGTTGCCTGAATTGGAACAAAACATTTCATGTTTGTTTTCTTGAAAGATGGTTTGCTACCCGCAGGTAGGCTTAAAATGCAGATTTTGCCACCCTCAGGTGGGCTTAGAAAAGATGGTTTTGCCACTATCTAGTGGGATTTAAAACTCACAGTCAATGATTTGTTCCAATCTAAACAACCCAACCTTCACCCACAGGCGTTCAGGCAGTTATATCACATAAGCAGTTAGCCTCATGGTAAGCATGCTATTCATGGCAACACTCACACGCATGCAAGGATGCTAAAGCATAAAAACTCACCGAGTACTCCAAGCTAAAGCAGAAGCTCATTAGAAATCCATGCATGATCCTAGATACACAGAATTGCCTAATGCAACACATGCAAAGATGCAAACTATAGCAGGCTCAGCTATTCTAAACATGGCATATGGAATGCTACAGCTAACATGTATTCAACTTGGAATTGAAATACAAATGCAGTTAGTATGATGCGCCGAGCCCGGTGCGTGCAAGACAGATGAATGAATGCAAACATGCTATCATACTGTATGCTAATTGAAACATGCCCTAATCTAACCATCATAAGCAGGTAAATAAAAGGGAAGAAAGACGTGGGGTTGGAAGACATACATCACACTCACCCACACTTATTACAATTATGCCCTCGCGCAGAGGGTCCGAATAAATATACAGTCCCGAATAAATAAAAGAATATTACAGTCCAAATAATACAGTCCAAAATGTGTACAAATTCCTAATTAATTTACAAATTAACTAAGAAAATAATAAACTGGCATGCAAGCCAGGGACTGCCTTGATTCTGATGAATGATGTATGTTTAGGCTGCCTTGCGCGGAAATCCACTGGGATGCCCCAATTAGCCTCTGTTTTGCAATTGTTCTTGGAAAGCGCGCCAAGCCTCGGAAGACTGCTGATTCTTGATTTTGCTGCAACAGAGAGCAGGAAAGGGGCATAGCAATGTATTTTCACAAATGTATGCATGCCTCGATCCTCGTGCCACCAATCACGCATCTCGATGCATGATGGCCGAGGAGTCGATTTGCACAATTCAATATGGAATGAATGCACATGAAAACACAACAAAACCTAACTCCATCATGGATGATCCGGAGTGTCGGTGACTAGGGAATTGAGACACGTTCCGTCACTCGGAGTACGGAACGTACCTCGTTTCCCGTGCTCGGGCTAACTCCTATCCCGAACACAATGCAATATGCATGACATGCATGAATGCAACTAAGATACAACCTAACATGCACAATGTTATGAAATGGCAAACACGGTGCACGATGCAACATGGCATAAACAATGCTCTAATATACAACCTAGCATACACAATGCTATGAAATGAAATGGCATACGCAATGCATAATGGACTTACACTAACATGAGTGGACCTCGGCCACACTCACATAAGAGGCCATTAGATGAAAATGAGACACTCGAAATGCGTGCACACGTGCACGCAAACCGAGGACCGACCCTAAGGCACCAGAATGCCACTCTAACAAGACATGGCAAGGACATGGAATATGGCATACTAGCATATAAATTTCAGAGGCAAAATGAGATGCAAAACAGCCCCGAAAGATGGCAAAATGACACCCGATGCATGGGACAAGTCCCGAAACATGAAATTAGGCATACGGAATGACCTATAGCTATGCAATGCATGCATAATTTGAACATGAAGTGTAAAGACAGAAGCAATGAAGACCAAAAACAAGCATATTTACAGTTTAAAGCAAGGCCAAACAGTGGGCACAAATAGGGCTAAATTAGCATGCAAAAATGGCCCCGAAAGCGAGATAATGAAGCAACTAACAAATGCTGGCCCCAAACAGAGAAGGGCCCTTCTAAAATGTTGAATAGGGGCCCAAAATATGATGTTTTACAGTTTATGACAAACCACAAAAACAAACACAAGTATGGAAAAATTCTCATGCAAGAAAGGGGCCAAAATGGAGACAAAGAAGCAACTGATGTATGCTGGTCCCAAACAGGTGAGGGCCCTTCAACAATGTTGAATAGGGGACCAAAATATGACCTTTTACAGTTTAGTACCAGACCCAAAACAGTATACAAGTATGCTCAAAATACCATGCAAAAATGAGGCCAAAAAGAGAGCTACAACACAAAGTATACAAAATATGCCTCAAACAGGAAAAGACCCTTAATGAAACATGAAGAGGGGGTCAAAATATGGCTATTTTCAGTTCGGACCAAAGTCCAAAAACAGAAGCACAATAGGCTAACAAATCATGCAAAAGAAGGGGCCAAAAGTGGATATCAAAGAAAGTGACACATGGAGGATTCAAACAGTGATGAGCCCTTTTACAATGTTGAAGAAGGGCTCAAACTAAGCCTATTTACAGTTTACAACATGCTTCAAAACAGATTATATACAGGCCTAAAATGCCACACAAGAAATAGGCATACAAGAGGGATAATGAAGCAAGTGAAAAATGGGGGCCTCAAACAGTGAGAGGCCCTTAATGAAAGATGAAATAGAACTCAAAAAAATGCTACTTTCAGTTATGGCCGGAGCTCAAATATACAAGAAAGAAGGGCTAAGAAAACTTGCAAAAATGAGCTAGAAAAGAGGGAAATGTTGCTCACCCTTGTAGCACAATCTTCAACAGCCTCTTGGCTTGAGAAAAGGTGCTCCTTGCCTCTGGAAAACCAGCTCCAAGTGTTGGGAAGGATGGTGGGGAGGTGGTGCTATGTGGTGGTGTAGAGAGGGTCCAAGAACAAAGGATTTTTGAAGCTTTGAGAGAGAGATGGGGGATGTATGTATGCAAGGCTCTAAGAAGTTTTTCTAACCTCTAAAACTGAAGGGGAGGGGCTGGATATATAGGCAAGAGTGGTGGAAAAAGAGGGGGAAAAATGGGGGGGAAAACAATTCAAGTTTCCCCCCAAAAGTGCCAAACCCTCGGACATGGGTGAAGTGCAAAACAAAATACATGGCTTGAACACACTTGGGACAAGGATCATGGCCGGCCAGCTCAAAAGGGCAAAAAAGTCATTTCACCACTTTTTTCTGGGCGGCCGGCTACTTTTTCTGGCTTTTCTGGCCGGCCAGCTACATTTTCTGGCTTTTCTGGCCGGCCAGCTACTTTTAGGACAAAAAAAATGGGCTGTCGGAAATAAATGTGGCCGGTGGGTGATTGGGAAGTCCAATGGTGGCCATTCAAGTGTCCAAATTGAAGCCCCGGAAGTTAGCTTTCCAATGGCGCAAACCTTGCATCAAAATTCCTCCTGTGGAAAAAGTTATGCCCTTTTTGGTGAAGCCGCGCAGATTTCGGTCCAACTGGAGTGATCCCCCACTTCAATCAACCATATCTCCTCTGTCCGGAATTGAATTTAGGAGATTCTTGAGTGAAAAGTGAAGCCCCGGGAGTAATATTTCCAACGATAGTGGCCTCATAGCTTGATTCCAAGTATCCAAATGAATAGGCCCGATTCGGCGAGGGCTGCTCGACTCTCTCTTAACGGTTCATGCCCATTTTCTCCCCCGACTGGATTTCTTCCCTCTTCTTTTCTTTTCTTCAACTTCAAACCCCTAAGTAAGGTGTTTTGAAATATTTTTCAAAGATTTCATCTCTCTTTCATTCATTCCCACTTTGTCCTCGCTCGGTTTACCGAAAAACGCAACATTTAACAAAATGCGAGCGTCGGAACATCCTAGGAACTTTATTTCAAAAACGTTTTGAACGAGAGGGTTTTAAGTCTAAAATCCTTTGATCGAGATTGTTTTGGTCCGGAACAGGGGTATGAAGTTGAGATTTGACTCTCTCTCTTTGCCGAAGAAATTGCACCTTTCCCCTGCACAACTTTCTCCACCATGTAAACCATCAGTCGCATCCGAGTCTTATGGACGGTCAAAAATGGGGTGTCTACAGTTGACCCTCTTTGACAGAACTCGAAAGTCATAAGAATGACTGGAGTGAATGTCAAAGCCCAGAGACGACCCATTTTTGACGAGGCTGAAGACTTGGACAAACAAACAAAATATAGATAAATAAATGGTTGTGCCCGCAGGCTGCCTACGTATCCTTTTGCAAGGAATCAAACCAGCGTAGTTCAGGGGCAGGATGCAGAAATATTTTGATAATTGGCATTATACGCTATGCGAAGCCGATTTTGAAAATTGGACTTATACGCTACGCGAAGCCGGTTTGAAGATTGGACTTATACGCTACGCGAAGCCGGTTTAAAAATTGGACTTATACGCTACGCGAAGCCGGTTTGAAAATTGGACTTATACGCTACGCGAAGCCGATTTGAAAATTGAGGATTCATGCAATGCACTGTAATGTAGTGGCTAAAATGCAATGTAATAGCTATGAGGTAAAGGTACCTTACAGGGGTAATTGGCAATGACTTACCTCATGCTGCTGGGGATCTCTCGCTTCTTCTTGATTGAACCACAGGTACTACTTTTCTCCCTGACTATGGTCGCAGCTTTCCCTATTCTCCAACAGGGTGACAGACTAGGTTGATTTAGTATCCAAAATTGAGGCGCATACACATGCTATCCCAATCTATGGGGCTGCCATACAGATTTCAAGCCGAGGATATACCCCTGGGTATTTAAACCAGACTTTAGTCTCGGAAATCCCGAACCTTTGCGTTCTAGGCATAAGCCATTCGAACTCTAGTTTCTACCGTCTCAGTTGGTCTCCTAGGAACTCACCGCTAACACAGGCAGGTGGCTATACCAGACCGCTAGAAGTCGTTCGGGCACGACAAACACCAAAGGAATTGCACCTTTAGAGGATTTAAGGTCTCCTAGACCAGGGAATGCACGAGACAGTGCGATGAAATGCAAGATTTAAGGTCTCTCAGACCAGACAATAAACAGATACGATGTAATGGATGTAATAGATGTGATGCAATAGATAATAGGTGCGATGCAACAGAGAGTACAATAGATGCAAAATGGCGACATACACCAACCACGCTGGACTCGCGAGTGGAGGAAGAACAAAGAAAATCAATCAGGAGCGCGTCCACGCAATCCTAAGAAATTCCAAACACGCTGAAATTGTGAGGAGGAAGGGGACACTCAAACCACGAAGCTGAAATCGTGAGAAGAGGTCCAAAACAACCGCCCAAGTGTGCGCACAACGCAACCTGAGATAAATTCCAAAACACGCTGAAATCGTGTGAGGAAAAAAAGGACACTCTAACCACGCTGAAATCGTGAGAAGAGGTCCGAAGACAACCGCCCAGGTGTGCACACAACGCAACCTGAGATAAATTCCAAACACGCTGAAATCGTGTGAGGAACGGGACACTCAAACCACGCTGAAATCGTGAGAGGAGGTCCAAAAACAACCGCTTAAGTGCGTGCACAACGCAACCTGAGATAAGATCCAAACACGCTGAAATCGTGTGAGGAAAAGAACACTCTAACCACGCTGAAATCATGAGAAGAGGTCCGAAGACAACCGCCCAGGTCCGCACACAACGCAACCTGAGATAAATTCCAAACACGCTGACATCGTGTGAGGAACGGGACACTCAAACCACGCTGAAATCGTGAGAGGAGGTCCAAAAACAACCGCTCAGGTGCATACACAACACAACCTGAGATAGATTCCAAATACGTTGAAATCGCGTAAGGAACGGGACACTCAAACCACGCTGAAATCGTGAGAGGAGGACTAAAAACAACCGCCCAGGTGTGCACACAACGCAACCTGAGATAAATTCCAAACACGCTGAAATCACGTAAGGAACGGGACACTCAAACCACGCTGAAATCGTGAGAGGAGGTCCAAAAACAACCGCCCAGGTGCATACACAACACAACCTGAGATAGATTCCAAACACGCTGAAATCGCGTAAGGAAGAGCCAAACTCTAACCACGCTGAAATAGTGAAAAGAGGTAAACAACTCGGGAGCGTGTTCCACGCAACCTAAGTTAAGTCCCGAGGGACAACGATCCTAAACGCTGCTCAGCGTAAAAGGATAAACAATAAGAGATAACACAAGATGCAAATAAATGCAATAAGTGCGATGAAACGCATGCACAATGCAAGACTTGGCACACAGCTTACGACATAGCATTCCATTCACTTGGCACACAGCTCACAACACAACACTCTGTTCGTTAGGCGCGCAACTCGCAACACAAAATTCTGTTCAATCTGGGCACACAGCTCTTTTGGGCACACAGCTCTTTTCGGGCACGCAGCTCATCTTGGGCACACAGCAGATCTCGGGCAAACAGTGCATTCTTCGGGCACACAGCTCATTTGGGCACATAGTATATTTCCGGGCACACAGCTCGTTTTTTGGGCGCACAGCTCATTTTGAACATACAGGATGCAATGACGGAACTTGCAGAAGTTGAAACAATCTCAGATGCCCAACATTTTCCCTCTTTTCTTTTGCTTTGCAGCCTGGAACTTTCATAGCTTCAGATAGGTCCTGGTTTTACTGTTCTCACATGACCAGGGTTGAACGCTGCGATTTTATGAAAGAACAAATTCTGTTTTGCACAAATATGGAGAACGGCACGGCACTCGGAGCACAAAATGATTTTATTTTTGAAATTGAGAGATGAGTTTTCGACCAAGTATTGAGCCTACAACTAAACACAGCAAAACGACTCGACACGGAAATAAAAGGCACACAACCTAGACACATCGAGTAACACTCGAGACGACTCAAAACAAGAATCGAGACAAACAAAAAAGACACGACACTCAGACGTGCACAGGGAGCCTGTTTCACCGGGTAGTGTTTCCCACCCTTCCTTATTTGTGATTCTCACATCACTCGGCCCTCAGGCTCTGTTTTTCTGAAAAAGCCCTTTTCTCACTTTTTCTCTCATCGCACATCTCTCTATTCTTTAATCTCTCATTTTTCAATCCCTCCCTTGGGTGGTTGATGGATAAACAGGGAGTTGCGGGCTCTTGCCCCTAGCATGCTGCTAGATTCTCTTTCTTCCATTCACAGCTAGTAAATTCCTCCCATAGAAGGGTTGCGCTACAACTGGGTGTGTAGCAAATCCCCAGCTAACAGACGTGATAAGATCTGTCCGGATGATGGAGTGGAATATCTTGCCCCATTCCAGTTTGTGCTTCGCACTTGGCTTGATACCTCGTTGCTCGGAGGATGTGAGAGCTTTCAGCCTTTTGTTGTGCCCTTCAGTTGTGCCTTTTCTGGCAGGTAGAGTGCCCTTCTTGGCAAGTATTTTGACACAGGGGAAAAGACAGAACTCCTGACTCGACTGCGCCCCTAGTTCATCATTTTGACCATTTTTTATTTTTTGTTTTTTGTTTTTGTTTTGCTTTCTACTAAAACAATTTTGACTAACATGAGAGTTAGATTAACATGCTTGTTCAATTTTTGATTTGAAATCATGCAAGTCAGGCTATGAGTACTGAAAATTTTCCTTTTTTGGGTCCATGAAAAGGGTCCAGTTTTGGAAAAGATAGAATGATTTTTGAGAAAATAGTCAACCTCAGTAAAAATTCTCAAAAACTATTTTGCAAACGGCCATTGCTCAACGAGCATGAAACCTACTCCTGAGATGCGCAACCTCGGATCCAAAGGAAAACTGCCCCGTGCTTGAAGAGAGCTGCATGGCAACGGAAAGTTGCCCCTTGTTTGAACAGCACCGCAGCGCATTGAATGGCAACGGAAAGTTGCCCCTTGTTTGAATGGCGTCGCAGCACACTGAATGGCAACGAAGAGTTGCCCCTTGTTTGAATGGCGCTGCAGCACACTGAATGGCAACGGAAAGTTGCCCCTTGTTTGGATAGCATCGCGGCGCATTGTAGTCAGTCCTCAGAGTGACGAACACAACCAAATCCTCAGATACAGAGAAGACAAAGATGACCAGAACCATCGCATGGACACAATCAAATTGAAGTGTTTTACGGCTGGACTTTAGGATGAAGTTGCCTACGTATCCCAAAGATGGGAATCAAGCCTTACGTAGTTCGGGTTTAAGGTACACTCGGGTATTTAACCTCTCCTTTTATGTTCTAACTTTTGCCAAGGCGCCCGTTGCAAGTTTTCAACCTTGCGAGCTTTGTTCTTCTTTCTTTTTCATTTCTTTTCTTCTCTCTTTTTTTTTCTCTTTTTTTTTTTCTCTTTCTTCTTTTTTTTTTTTTTTTTTTTTCTCTTTTCTTCTTTTTTCTTTTTGCTTTTTGTATATATCTTTTCTTGCTCTAACTTTTGCCTGGGTCACCCTTTCCGGGTTTTCGGCCCAGCGAGCCTCTCAAAGGGTAAAAGTGTAACAAGTCCATGCCAAATGGTTTTAGGATCTCGAAGCCATCCGTATCCAAGAGAGTGGCTGTTGTTTTTGCAAGAGGATTCATCTTCGGCTCTTCGAGCACATCTGACATCTTTGCCCCTAGTTCAAAGGGTACTTCTGTTCTAGCTTTGCAAGCTTCTTCTGATCTTCTGATCTTCTTGATCCGACTTTCCTGGCCTCTTGTTCGAGGGCTGCTTCAAATCTGGCCACACAAGCCTCACGTCGTAGTTGACCGTTGAACCTTCTGAATTCAAGTTCAAGGTTTGGAAGCAAAGGGGTTGAGTCTCGAGGCTGAGAGCGATCCTAGGCTGCACAATCTCAAGAGCGATTCCACACAGGTCTTCGCAGGACCGCGCAAAACATTTTGTTTTTGAAAATTTTTAAGAAAGCGACAAATCACTCGCGCTGAAGATAGTGTGAAACCAGTCTGGATCAAGCCAGGGTCCTTCTCAGTACTCACGCTAACAAGCATGATTTCATTCATTAAGGGCTTAGCACGCCCTCTTTCTCTCAGTTTGATCAAATTTTTGCAAATCCCGAGGAATTCCTTCCTCTTTTTTCACCGCAGCGTTCAAAAAGTTTTGAAAAACTCAGGTCATTACAATGACTTCAAGGCACAGAAAAGACAGTGTTCTTAGTCAAATACTGCCATCTCATTTGGAATTTCTGGTACAACTGGCACACGGCAGAAGCAAACACAAAGCATGAAAAACCACTGTTGTTCATTCAAATCCGTTGGCGTTACTGGCTCCAAGGCAGAAATAGACTCAAAACAAAATGAAAAGACAAACACAAAACAAAATGGTGACGTCCGAGGTAACACCCCCCGGAATCACCCGACTCCTATACAACAGGACTAACTCGATACAACAAGACAGACCCTACTGACTCAGTATAAAAAGACTGACTCAAAACAACAGGACGTACTCAAAACAAAACAACAAGACTGACTCAATACCCAAGTCAGAATGTAGCAAAACTGGTATTTGCATGTTGCTCAGAACAGTGCATGCCATTCTTGCGTCTGGAGTTAATCGAGCGCTGCCCGTAGGTGGTTCATCCCCCGATCACATCACATTATCCTCTAAGTTTACCGATCCAGTGCCGATAGACTTTGCAGAGCTTGGTGCGGCAATGACCCCGTTGTCAAATAGATCCTGTACTTCATGGCGAAGACGGAAGCAGTTGTCGGTAGTATGGCCAGTTTGCTGATGGAAGGCACAGTATTGGGCGGCATCATGCGTAGCCGGAAGAGGATTTGGGAGAGGCCGAGGCTCAAGGGGTTTGAGATGGCCTTGTCCAGCAAGGATTTGGAAAGCTTTGGACAAAGGCATGTGGAGGGCATGGAAGACCCTCTGACCTCGGGGTTGGTACTTCTGGGTTTGTGGATTTTTGCTAGACTCACCAGTAAAGGGATTGGCAGGTGCTAGCCTGGTTTGTTGATCTCTTCTGAGTGCAGGATTATAGCTGAAAGGAACGTTTCTGATACAACGACCCTTCTCCCGGCTTGCCCCTTGATGCAAACTGCCATCAACTTGAGTGGCGAAAATGTCGTCCACAGTTTTTGCAACAACTGCGAGCACTCGCTCTTTGTTTAGTCCCTCGGCTTTCAAAGCCTCAACAGCCAACAGAAGATGTTCATGGGGATCCATGTCCGCCCTTATCTTGTTCTTTCCACTCGCCTCCACTTTGCCAAGGGAATGGCATTCCTCAAATACAGCCCGTTCCAAGATTGGGGAGCCTTCTGTCGTGAAACTCCTAGCATGTGCTGTGGTCGATGATGGAGCCAATGTCCCAGAGGCTAGATCTGTCACAGTTCTTTGAAGATCTTCGATCATTCTCTTTAGCTCAGAAGTAGTGGGCTCATGGGTATGAGATGATTGGGGTCCAGATGCATCCATCATGCATAAGTCCATGCTTTCTGGAATGAATACCTCAGGCTTGGGTAGATGGGCTGGGGTGATGTATATGCTGGGGTCGTAGGTGGATGGCAGTATATGGATGAGGTTGAGATGTAGAGGTGACGGGTCAGTACTAACCTGAGGTCCTTTTGGTGGAGCTAGGGTCTTTTCGTCAATAAGATCCTGAATCTTATGACGGAGGCGGATGCAACGGTTCGTATCATGACCGTGCTGTTGATGGTAGGCACAGTATTTAGCTGGGTCATATCTTGGTGGAAGAGGGTTTGGAAGGGGTTGGGGTTCTAGAAGTTCTAGATGCCCTTCTTCTCGGAGCTTTTTCAAAGCTTGAGAGAGACTCATGTAAAGAGGATGGAATTTTCGGGCTTGGGGCCGAGTTGAGGTGGTCGGTTTTTGGCCATTGAGGGAAGTGGTGATAGTATCTACTTCTGAGCATTTCGCAGTTGTGCTACATCATCAGTAGTAGCATTGGAACTGCGAGCAACATTCCTCTTCAAAGGCTCATTATCTTCTGCAAAGATCCCTTGTCTGATGGCATCCTCGATTTGAACCCCCATCTCATGCAGATCTGAAAAGGTAGGGAAGGGAAGAACAATCATTTTCTGCATAAGCTTGGGTTGGAGATTGCGCACAATCATCCGAATCTGATCTTTGTCAGTGGGCCTAGTGGTCATCATTGAGGCTTTTGCTCTCTATCTCGCCACAAACTCTGAGAAACCCTCCTTTGGTTCTTGGCGGGTGACTTCGAGATCACGAGTTGTGACCTCGATCTGTGTGTTATAGGAGTATTGAGCGATAAAGGCGTCAGCCAGCTCTTTCCAGTTCTGTTTCACAAAGTTCTCCAATTTTGCATACCAGATTGCGGCTATCCCGGACAGGGTTCGGCCGAATAGTGACAATTTCTGGGCTGTGGTCAAACCCATTGGCCTCAGGATATCAGAAAACAGTTGGAGGTGCACCATTGGGTCTTCAGAGCCTTCGAATCGATCGATATGTGCCATCTTGAACCGATCCGGTAATGTCACCACTGAGTCGGTATAACCATCCTCTATATCAGGAATAGAATGGGCCCCCTGAGACTTTTTGAACAATTTCTCAAGCTTGCTCACTTTCAATGCTGTGGGGTTCGTCTCGAGCTCAAAGGGGGAGTCTGGTAGGTTGGTGGGTGTTTTAGATAGCTGGAGTAGAACCGGGGGCGGAGCTGGCCCGCCTGGAATGTCCGTATCATCCTGGACATGGGTTGCCTCCCCGAGTATGGGAACTCTTGGTAGGGGAGGAGCCTGGTGTGAAGTAGATACTCCAGTTTGCTGCTCTAACCTGGCAATTGTCTCTGCCTGTTGGGCTATGACCACGGCCTGTTGCTTGGTGAATTCCGTTTGACGGACAGCATCTTGCTGCATGGCTTTCATACTATCCTGGAGCTGGCGCACCATCTCTTCTAAGCTTGACATACTGTCCTGATCTGATTGAACCACCAGTATATCTATCTCTGCAGTAGACTCGAAATCTCAACCTGGCTGTTCAAAGACCACTGAGCTGGTAGCTGCTGTACTGGTGGTCTGTGCCTGACCGACCTTTCCACCCTGCCTCTGGTAAAGGAACACTGATTGCCCTTGAACTGAATCTCTGACCTGACAAAGTCTATCAACACAAGTTCAGTGTACCCGGGGGATATTGGAGCCTTCTGAAGCTATGGTTCCAAGACTACCTAGCAAAAGAGAAAATGGACAGCATCTCAGCCTAATTTCACGATAACCCATATGAGCCGAGCTGAATGACTGTGCCCCTACAGAATTCTGCCCGTAAACTGATACCCTCAGGTAAACTGAATCCCAAAATTCTGAACTGGTGCCCGCAGGCCTGATGCCCAGACTTGTAAACTGATATATGTATTCCTGTAGAGACGCATTCTAAAAGCACATAATAGATAAGTGAGAGCCAAAACACCCCTATGGAGGGGTAGGGTTTCCCTGTCCTATTTTGTCAGGAGCTAGGGTTTCACTACGCACGCAGCGGTTTCAAGCAACCTATATCGGGTAAGCAACCTGTCCTAGTTTGGAATGGTCACTACGGATCCGAATATGCACTAGGTCGAATGGTCAAAGAGGGTGCCCCGGTAAAACCGGGGTTTGTGTTCCCATACTGGCAGAGCCCACAACCGGTCAGCCTTATGGTCATGCCTTGACAAGACAAGCCTCCGGCAAACCGTTCGGGAATAGCAGATGGCAAACACGGTGTCCTAGGCGCACCAATGCAAATGCAATGCAAAGAAACACATAAGTGTAGTCAAAACATGATATCATGAGTTCGAGTCAAGTTCTCTAATTCCCCAGCAGAGTCGCCAGAAACTGTAATAAGCCCGCGGGGGACCTCGCTACAGCTCGGACTCGATTTTGTGTCACGGTTCTAGATCTTGAACCAAAGAGTCCAAATCCGGCAAATCGTTTTGAGAAAACAGATTTTTGAAAGAAGTGCCAAACATGGACTGCTTTGCCAGATACATAGTCGCCACCTAAATATTTTATTTTGGGAAATTTAGGAAACCCTGACTCGTTGCCTAAGGCCACGTGTCCGTCATCACCAAAGTTGCCTCGGCTTGGGAACTTGGGTACGATTGGGGAAGGTCACTTCGTGAGCACCCTCGCTCGCCCGATCATAGATCGGCCTCTACTAACCATGATATTTAGTTTTGAAAACATTATGCATTCTTATTCCGGTTATTAGCCTAGATTTACTACGTGATGCACACAGCATACAAGTATAGACCGGGTCGCCTGAATTGGAACAAAACATTTCATGTTTGTTTTCTTGAAAGATGGTTTGCTACCCGCAGGTAGGCTTAAAATGCAGATTTTGCCACCCTCAGGTGGGCTTAGAAAAGATGGTATTGCCACTATCTAGTGGGCTTTAAAACTCACAGTCAATGATTTGTTCCAATCTAAACAACCCAACCTTCACCCACAGGCGTTCAGACAGTTATATCACATAAGCAGTTAGCCTCATGGTAAGCATGCTATTCATGGCAACACTCACACGCATGCAAGGATGCTAAAGCATAAAAACTCACCGAGTACTCCAAGCCAAAGCAGAAGCTCATTAGAAATCCATGCATGATCCTAGATACACAGAATTGCCTAATGCAACACATGCAAAGATGCAAACTATAGCAGGCTCAGCTATTCTAAACATGGCATATGGAATGCTACAGCTAACATGTATTCAACTTGGAATTGAAATACAAATGCAGTTAGTATGATGCGCCGAGCCCGGTGCGTGCAAGACAGATGAATGAATGCAAACATGCTATCATACTGTATGCTAATTGAAACATGCCCTAATCTAACCATCATAAGCAAGGTAAATAGAAGGGAAGAAAGACGTGGGGTTGGAAGACATACATCACACTCACCCACACTTATTACAATTATGCCCTCGCGCAGAGGGTCCGAATAAATATACAGTCCCGAATAAAAGAATATTACAGTCCAAATAATACAGTCCAAAATGTGTACAATTTCCTAATTAATTTACAAATTAACTAAGAAAATAAAAACTGGCATGCAAGCCAGGGACTGCCTTGATTCTGATGAATGATGTATGTTTAGGCTGCCTTGCACGGAAATCCACTGGGATGCCCCAATTAGCCTCTGTTTTGCAATTGTTCTTGGAAAGCGCGCCAAGCCTCGGAAGACTGCTGATTCTTGATTTTGCTGCAACAGAGAGCAGGAGGAAAGGGGCATAGCAATGTATTTTCACAAATGTATGCATGCCTCGATCCTCGTGCCACCAATCACGCATCTCGATGCATGATGGCCGAGGAGTCGATTTGCACAATTCAATATGGAATGAATGCACATGAAAACACAACAAAACCTAACTCCATCATGGATGATCCGGAGTGTCGGTGACTAGGGAATTGAGACACGTTCCGTCACTCGGAGTACGGAACGTACCTCGTTTCCCGTGCTCGGGCTAACTCCTATCCCGAACACAATGCAATATGTATGACATGCATGAATGCAACTAAGATACAACCTAACATGCACAATGTTATGAAATGGCAAACACGGTGCACGATGCAACATGGCATGAACAATGCTCTAATATACAACCTAGCATACACAATGCTATGGAATGAAATGGCATACGCAATGCATAATGGACTTACACTAACATGAGTGGACCTCGGCCACACTCACATAAGAGGCCATTAGATGAAAATGAGACACTCGAAATGCGTGCACACGTGCACGCAAACCGAGGACCGACCCTAAGGCACCGGAATGCCACTCTAACAAGACATGGCAAGGACATGGAATATGGAATAATAGCATATAAATTTCAGAGGCAAAATGAGATGCAAAACAGCCCCGAAAGATGGCAAAATGACACCCGATGCATGGGACGAGTCCCGAAACATGAAATTAGGCATACGGAATGACCTATAGCTATGCAATGCATGCATAATTTGAACATGAAGTGTAAATACAGAAGCAAGGAAGCCCAAAAAACAAGCATATTTACAGTTTAAAGCAAGGCCAAACAGTGGGCAAATAGGGCTAAATTAGCATGCAAAAATGGCCCCGAAAGCGAGATAATGAAGCAACTAACAAATTCTGGCCCCAAACAGAGAAGGCCCTTCTATAATGTTGAAGAGGGGCCTAAAATATTATGTTTTACAGTTTATAAAAAACCACAAAAACAAACACAAGTATGGAAAAATTCTCATGCAAGAAAGGGGCCAAAATGGAGACAAAGAAGCAACTGATGTATGCTGGTCCCAAACAGGTGAGGGCCCTTCAACAATCTTCAAGAGGGGCCCAAAATATGACCTTTTACAGTTTAGTACCAGACCCAAAACAGTATACAAGTATGCTCAAAATACCATGCAAAAATGAGGCCAAAAAGAGAGCTACAACACAAAGTATACAAAATATGCCTCAAACAGGAAAAGACCCTTAATGAAACATGAATAGGGGGTCAAAATATGGCCATTTTCAGTTCAGACAAAAGTCCAAAAATAGAATCACAATAGGCTAACAAATCATGCAAAAAAAGGGGCCAAAAGTGGATATCAAAGAAAGTGACACATGGAGGATTCAAACAGTGATGAGACCTTCTACAATGTTGAATAAGGGCTCAAAATAAGCCTATTTACAGTTTACAACATGCTTCAAAACAGATTATACACAGGCTTAAAATGCTACACAAGAAATAGGCATACGAGAGGGATAATGAAGCAAGTGCAAAATGGGGGCCTCAAACAGTGAGAGGCCCTTAATGAAAGATGAAATAGAGCTCAAAAAAATGTTACTTTCAGTTATGGCCGGAGCTCAAATATACAAGCAAGAAGGGCTAAGAAAACTTGCAAAAATGAGCTAGAAAAGAGGGAAATGTTGCTCACCCTTGTAGCACAATCTTCAACAGCCTCTTGGCTTGAGAAAAGGTGCTCCTTGCCTCTGGAAAACCAGCTCCAAGTGTTGGAAGGTGGAGGATGGTGGGGAGGTGGTGCTATGTGGTGGTGTAGAGAGGGTCCAAGAACAAAGGATTTTTGAAGCTTTGAGAGAGAGATGGGGGATGTATGTATGCAAGGCTCTAAGAAGTTTTTCTAACCTCTAAAACTGAAGGGGAGGGGCTGGATATATAGGCAAGAGTGGTGGAGGAAAAAGAGGGAGAAAAAATGGGGGGAAAACAATTCAAGTTTCCCCCCAAAAGTGCCAAACCCTCGGACATGGGTGAAGTGCAAAACAAAATACAAGGCTTGAACACACTTGGGACAAGGATCATGGCCGGCCAGCTCAAAAGGGCAAAAAAGTCATTTCACCACTTTTTTCTGGCGGCCGGCTACTTTTTCTGGCTTTTTTGGCCGGCCGGCTACATTTTCTGGCTTTTCTGGCCGGCCAGCTACTTTTAGGACAAAAAAAATGGGCTTCCGGAAAGAAATGTGGACCGGTGGGTGATTGGGAAGTCCAATGGTGGCCATTCAAGTGTCCAAATTGAAGCCCCGGAAGTTAGCTTTCCAATGGCACAAAACTTGCATCATCAAAATTCCTCCTGTGGAAAACGTTATGCCCTTTTTGGTGAAGCCGCGCAGATTTCGGTCCAACCGGAGTGATCCCCCACTTCAATCAACCATATCTCCTCTGTCCGGAATTGAATTTAGGAGATTCTTGAGTGAAAAATGAAGCCCCGGGAGTAATCTTTCCAACGATAGTGGCCTCATAGCTTGATTCCAAGTATCCAAATGAATAGGCCCGATTCGGCGAGGGCTGCTCGACTCTCTCTTAACGGTTCATGCCCATTTTCTCCCCCGACTGGATTTCTTCCCTCTTCTTTTCTTTTCTTCAACTTCAAACCCCTAAGTAAGGTGTTTTGAAAGATTTTTCAAAGATTTCATCTCTCTTTCATTCATTCCCACTTTGTCCTCGCTCGGTTTACCGAAAAACGCAACATTTAACAAAATGCGAGCGTCGGAACATCGTAGGAACTTTATTTCAAAAACGTTTTGAACGAGAGGGTTTTAAGTCTAAAATCCTTTGATTGAGATTGTTTTGGTCCGGAACAGGGGTATGGATTTGAGATTTGACTCTCTCTTTGCCGAAGAAATTGCACCTTTCCCTTGCACAACTTTCTCCACCATGTAAACCATCAGTCGCGTCAGAGTCTTATGGACGGTCAAAAATGGGGTGTCTACAGCCACGTTTGTTGCATTGTGTTTGGAATAGGCGTTAGTCCAAACACGGGAAACGAGGGGCGTTTCATACTTGAAGTGATGAAACGTGCCTCAATTATCGGTCGCCGACACTCTTGATTATGCATGATGGAGTTTTAGGCTTTACGTGTTTACTTGTACATTCATTGTCATATTGAATTGTGCAATTCGGCTCCTCGGCCATCATGCATCGAGATGCGTGATTGGTGGCCGAGGGTCGAGAACTATACTCCCTTGAGTTTGCGTAATGAGAGGGAGGGTGGTTGTGTGTGTGCATATATGTGTTGCAAATACATTGCCATGCCCTTTCTTGCTCTCTGTTGCAGCAAACTGAAGTCTGGCAACAGAAACTGGTCGGCCGACCAGGTAAAGTGGCTGGCCGACCACTTTTTCTGGTTTTCACCACAAAAAGTGGTCGGCAGGTGGTCTCCAAAGCCAAAAACTAGTCGGCAGCCTTCCCACAGATTTCCAAGGTGGAGTTTCAGCCTTCTGGAACCTTTTGCAGTGTTCTGAGATCAATTACAAACAGAGGCAAATCGGGGCATTGCGATGGATTTCTGAGCAAGGCGATTCGAGCATGCATGCATCCTTTGTCATCCAAGGCAGAGCTGAGGTAGCCTACATCATATAGTTTATATGCTTATTTTAATTGCTAACTTAGTTAATTTGTTAATTAGCTAGAGTTGTGTAATAATTAGCTGTAGCTTGTTATTCTTTTTTGTCGTAATAACTAGTTTAATTAGATTAGCTTAGAATAGCTAGCTGGTTCTGTATTATTTATTCGGACCCTCCGTCAAGAGGGCAACGGTTGTAAATAAGTGTGCGTGTGTGTGATGCATGTCTTCCAACCCCACGTCTTTCTCCCTTTTACTTACCTGCTTTCGATGGTTAGTTTTAGGGCATGTTTGAATTAGCATCCTTATGCTTCACATGTTTGCTTTCATTCATCTGTCTTGCATGCACCGGGCTCAGCGCATCATACTAATTGCATTATACTTCAATTCCAAGTTGAATACATGTATCAAGTTGTATCTCACATGACATTTTAGAATAGCCGAGCCTATCTTAGTTGCATTTTGCATGTGTTGCATTAGGCATTCTTGACATAGCTAGGATCATGCATTGATTACTAACTAGCTTCTTTTTTGGCTCGGGGTACACTGTAAGTGTTTATGCTTTAGCATCTTGCATGAGTGCGAGTGTTGCCATGATAGCATGCTTGCCATGAGGCTATTTGCTTATGTGATATAACTGCCTGAATGCTTGTGGGTGAAGGTTGGGTTACTTGAATTGGGACAATTCATTGATTGCGAGTTTTAAGCCCACTTGAGAGTGGCAAATCACCATGTTTTCTAAGCCCACTTGAGGGTGGCAAAATCCATATTTTAGCCTACTTGCGAGTAGCAAACCGTTTTCAAAACGAATATGCAATGCTTTGTTCCAACTTAAGTAATCCAATCTATACTTGCATGCTGTGCGCATCACATAGTAATTCTAGGTTAATAACCGGAATAAGAGTACATGTGTTTTCAAAAATAAGATATCATGTTAGTAAAGGCCGATCTTTGATCGGGCGAGCGGGGGTGCTCATTGCATGACCTTCCCCTCTCGTACCCAAGTTCCCGAGCCGAGGCAACTTTGGTGATGACGGACACGTGGCCTTAGGCACGAGTCAGGGTTTCCTAAATTCCCCCAAAATAAATATTTAGGTGGCGACTCTGTATCTGGCAAAGCAGTCCATGTTTGGCATTTCTTTCTAAAAATCAGTTTTTCAAAACGATTTGCCAGATTTGGACTCTTTGGTGATTTATCGATCTTGCATTGCACTTTGTGAGATTAGATTCAGAACCGTGACATTGAGTCCGAACTGTAGTAAGCCCAATGAACAACGGGGATTTTCCCGGGACGTTCGGGCGCGTCTACACTAACTTAACTCCATACGCAACACCAGAGTCCTCTCTCTCTCTCTCTCTCTCTCTC
The DNA here is from genome assembly GCA_030407325.1 of Camellia japonica. Classification (NCBI taxonomy): domain Eukaryota; kingdom Viridiplantae; phylum Streptophyta; class Magnoliopsida; order Ericales; family Theaceae; genus Camellia; species Camellia japonica. The sequence goes on along the minus strand of JAPPVO010000002.1, from coordinate 202,776,324 downwards.
TCTCTCTCTCATTTTATATTATTGAATTCACGCATTGGCTTCCAGTTTTCATTGGTATTTTGCCAGTTCTGTTTTTTCGGATATAAAAGTGAACTTTTAACTTGGGATTTTTCATACATATTTTTACAAAATATATATATATATATATATATTATATTTGACAATACTCGTGAAAAGATTATTTTCAATATATATATATGTATATTAAAATTTACGTAAATATACATTAAAGTTTACATTAAGAAAATGATTAGAATAATCTAAATTGAAGTATCAAACAAAAAGTAAATAAATTGTAACAAAAATCACTTAAATATCATTCTTCTATCATTTTTAACTATAAAATTACTAATCTAGTTCCCATAATCCAACTTATAAGCTAAATTATTTTCGATGGATAAAATTGCTAATTCATTTAATCTTTCATTTGATATGGTTGAGTAAAAGTAAAATCTAATCAACTTTAATTTGAATATAGTAACTAGAAATAATATAATAAGTCTTATTCTGTATATAATCATACATTTGGAATATAACCATTCAATAATTTACCATATCTGATAAAAAATAACTATCTATTAGTCTTAAATAATTTACCATATCAACCATCTATTGGCTTTAAATTATAATTGAATTTTGTTGAGTCCTTTAAATTCCAATAAGATTTTTTTATAGATTAATATAATAATTAACAAAAATTTAGAGTATTTTTCATAGTCAATTTTGGGGACCCGGCGTTGCCGGCTTGTGCCCAAAAGCCGGCCCTGATTGGTATCTTCATGAATCAACGTCCTTACATAAATCAATATATGAGAGAGACAAAGAGATATCATGGATACAAAACAGAGCAAAGAAAATAATCTCAGTTCCTAGTGCTCGCAAAGAAACTCACACAGAAATTTCCACATATATTTGTGTTCTACCCCAATCAATCTCAGTTCCATCAAGAAAAGAATCACTGAAAACTACTGTCTCTCATTGAAGTAGTAGAATCCACCTTCCAATCCTCGCCTGAGGCTTCCTCCTCACTACCACACCACAAAACAACCTTTGAA